>JABTTQ020000308.1:0-695970 GCA_016081115.2 Rehmannia glutinosa
AATTTAACTGTAACTTAATTATATTTTGGACCAAAGGTTTAAATTTCATAACAATTGGACCCTAAAAGCTTTAAAGGCAATTATTTCAAAATGGGACAAAAATGAGATTTTCAAAAGTTAAGGGGCCTATACTTATTTATTTTTAAAACTGTTTTTGTCCCAATATTCCACGGACCTTAGTGACATTTTCCAACTTGGAATCACATTAGAATCCCTTCCGGTTGTGAGTTCCAATTATTTTAAACTTAAGGACCGAAATGACAATTTTAACAAATTTGGGGCTAATGTGAGAATTTTATAAAACTCGACCTCAAAACTCTAAAACCCTGAATCTCTGAACAATTTAGAGAATTTAAGAACTGACCTCATAATTTTTCAAGGTCGGGACATTTATTTATTCAATTGTTAACCCCAAAAGAATTAGTTTTTACAAAACGGGGCTAATTGAAAATTTTCTTTTTAACAAGGACCTAACTCAAATTATTTTTATTTTAAAGAAATAGCTCTGGACCCTCTGACTTTAATTATTGATTAAAATATTTTATTTTCTCAAAAATTCCTTGTCTTATCGGGACCGCTCTTGACCAAATAATATCGATCGTGAGACGACTTTCTCAGTCTTGAGATTTCAAATCTATAACGTGATGTACGCTCCACCTAATCTTTCAAGATATCGAAGATTGCTTATCCTCCCGATAATTATCTTCATCCAAATAACTCCACTAACGCCATAATTTCCTTTGCGCAAATTTTGAAAACTTTCCTAAAATGCTTCTTCTGAATCAATAATACTTTCATTTGCATTTGACTACGAACTTGTGTTTACTTTCCGCTGAAGTCAACTCCGTGTGTCGAGCTCCAGACTCGGAATGGATACGTAGGATGGAACCGGGCAGCTCGGCCGCTATTCACTCTTTCGGCCCCATCGCCCTAATCCCGCAACCGAGGGACGGAGTTTGTCCAAGGGAAGCGGGTCGTAGTATCTTGAGGTATAATCATGATTATGACGAATCCGAGCACCGCTAGCCCAACGTGATTTTGTCTTTTCGCTTATGGAGCAATAAGGTGTGGTCTTCGACCATCATGAATGGGGAGTTACAAGGAAAGAACGAAGGAATCGCCGTCGATCCACACGATTCCCAGTTGAACGAACATTTGGTTGGCGCTACACTTCAACGACGCAACCGCTACTTGTAATGCATGGGTTGGTGCTACACTTGACGCAACCACTAATCGCCTTGCATGGGATCGGGCGCTACACTTGAAGTATGCAATCCTCATCCGCTGAATCATCGCATGTGTGACCACGAACTATTTCTTAAACTATATAAATATATTACTTAATATATATTTATCACGATGTTACTGTGGGCTATGTATGAAAACATGCATCATACCTCACGCGTTTTTCATATAACCGTTTTCGCATTAACTATATATATCGCCACACTTGCATTCCATCACCCCATCCACCGAGAGATTTATGTCTCACTCCCTCCTGCTTTTTGACCTTTAGATGAAGAGTACGTTGAAGGCGTCGAACCTGCAAAATTGAATTCTCATGTTGATGTGGAGCGACACTCCTTTACTTTTATTGTTGTTGGACTTTTCATTTTGTTCATTTTGATTTGTAAGTTAAATTCGGATAATCTATTGGGTTGTAGTCGGATTAAGTCGGACCTTAAGATGTAATTTGTACTTGTGTGTATTTTATTCCCGCTGCATTAGATCTATTTCACTTGGGAGTTTGTATCATTGGTTTAGATTGAATTATTTATTTAAGTGATTGATCGTTGTCGCGTCGCGTTTAGGCGTGCCGGTTATGGTATCGAGCTTGGGTAGTAAGATGGAAACTTACACCGGTGACCCGGAGATAGGACCCTCGGACGTGTTAGTGTAGTTTCGCACTCCGACCAATTAAGTGTGAAATCGATTTCAATAATGGCATAGAACCGTATTATTGATGTTTATGTTAAGTCGAATTTATACTTGGATAATCCATAGTCATACCGGTTGACTTAGTTGACTCTTGATCGACTTTCCTTAGTCATTCTTTTTCTTGTTTTTCCTTATCTTTTCCTCACATTCGCCTAATCCGTCTTAGTTTTTGTTTGACCAGGATAAGGTTCATCCGCTTGGATTGGGTTCCACTACTAGGTGACCTAAGTTGAATCTTGGATGAATATTTGAACTCTTTTGAGGCTGTTATAGTGTTAAGATATCCGAATATTCCTCTATTTGGACGTTAGGTGTTTTAGAAAATCCGTGATTTAGAGATTATAATGCCTAATATGGTGAGACTCGAAGAAAATGAGGATATCTCTTGAGAAGTATATGATTTGGATGTGATATATTATGGGATCTAGACACCAATGATATTATTTTGGGAAAATGATAGTAGGGGAATCACTAAGTATATTGATCAATGATAATACCTCTTGTGTTATTCATTCTCAAGTACTTGCACAAGCTTAAGTAAGGAATTTGACTTGTGGTTTAGGTATCATGGATAAGATACATTAAGGATGTGACTATTATACGATCTCGAGTAGATGTTGCTACTAAATATCCCTCCCGAGGATAGCAACGCTTTGATCAACTTCAAGGAGCGACGGTGTACTCGACGTTTGATTTTACAACAAGGATATTATCAACTAAAGATTTGCGTGAGAAGTTAGCATTTCCAAAACGGCATTTCAAACCGATATGGACACTACGAGTTTGTAGTAATGCCTTTCGATCGACAAACGCGCAAAGAACAACGTTTATGGATCTCGATGCATCGAAGTTTTTCAACCTTATTTGGATCAATTCGTAGTGATATTCATTGATGACATACTCGTGATACTCCTAAGTCTAGAGAAGAGCATGAACGTCATCAAAAATTGTTTTGGAGACACTACGAGCACACATTAGCCGTATGCCAAATTCGGCAAAGTGCGAATTTGGCTTAGTGAAGTCGCATTCTTGGGACACATAGTATCCGGCACTGGATCGCTGTAGATCCTTCAAGTGCATACAGGTTGTTGAATGGAAACAACCGTGAGTCTGTAATCTGAGATAAGAAGTTTCTTAGATCGGCCGGATATTATCGAAGATTTATCCGTAATTTCTCCAAGATAGTTAGGACCACTCATTTCGATTAACTCTTAAACAAGTCAAGTTTGAGTGGAATAACAAGTGCGAGACTAGTTTCCAAGAGTTGAAGAAACGACTTACTACGGCTCCAATCCTAGCCCTTCCAAAGGAAACGTAAAAACTTTGTCGTACAAGCTGATGCATCAAAGGAATGACTAGGAGCAAAGTGCTCATGCGGGGAAGGAAAAGTCATTGCTTATGCATCACGAAAAACTCGCCGTATGAACTAAAATTACCCTACGCATGACTTGGAATTGGCAGCGATAGTGTTCGCAACAAAGAAATGGAGACACTATCTATAGAGCAATATTCACGGTTTACACGGATCATAAGAGCCTAAAGTATCTATTCTCTCGAAGGATCTCAATTTGAGGCAACGAAGATGGATGGAGTTAATAGAAGACTATCACTTTGATATTCAATACCATCCGGGAAGGCTAACGTAGTAGCCGACGCCTGTGAGCGAGAAAGCGCGAAGTTTAGCCACATTAATGATTCGAGAGTGGAAATCATTAGAAGAGTTGAGCATTTGGAATCGACAAGAACCAATACTCAAATTTTGTATGCTAACATTTCGGTTAAACCCGACCCTCATCAACGAGATCAAAGCAAAGACAAGAGACAAATGTGCAACTTCAAAGATCGAAAAGAAGAAACTTAAAGAAGAGGGATCAGAATTCTCGATGCACATGAAGATAGGATCATCGATTTCGGAATCGAGTGTGTGTGGCCAGTGACGAGCGAAGTATTAGGAGCGTAATTTAAGCGAAGCACACTGTTTAAATACACTATACACTGGAGGAAACAAGATGTATAAGGACTTGAAACGACATTTTTGGTGGGTGAATATGAAGAACCAAGAGCGAGTTCGTTTGCGAGATGTTTGACTTGTCAACGAATAAAAGCAGAACACCAACGACCATCCGGTTTTATTACAACCGAATTTGAGAATTCGAGTGGAAATGGGAACACATAACGATGGACTTCGTGGCGGATCTACCGAGGACTGCGAGGCGATGATCTTTATATGGGTAGTCGTAGAGAACGACTCCTGAAATCCGCACACTTCCTACCCATGAAAAACCGTGACTTGCGTAAACTTTAGCAGATTTATATCCGAGAGATCATTCGACCGCATGGAGTGCCGGGTCGACATAGTGTCCATGTGAGACCGAGATTTGTCTCCAAACTGAAAATGCTTACGAGGAATTGGGTACCTCGCTAAGTTTCAAAGACAAGAAGACATCCACAAACCGATGGCCATCTGAGCGTAACAATTCAAACCCTGGAAGACATGTGCCAGCATGCACGTTGGACTTCTAAGGAAGTTGGGATTCGTCTTACAATTGGCCGAGTTACTTTATAATAACAACTATCATGCCACATTGGGATGGCACTCTACGAAGCCTGTGCGGGCGAAAGTGTAAAGATCTCCACTACACTTTGGGAGATTGATGATCAATGGACTCCAAAACAAAACGAAAGTCGCCCGATTCCAAAGGTCGACTTAGTTGAGGCCATGGATAAGGTCAAGTTGATTAAGGAACGGATCGCACAGACTCAGCCGCCAAAAGAAAGATTTACGCAAACAAGAGGAGAAAGGACTTGGAATTTTGGCCGAGAGATGAAGTATTCTGATTGTCTCCACGGAAAGGATTGATCAATCCAAAGAAAGGAGGCAAAGTTGAGTCCGAGATATGTTGGACCTTACAAAATTTTGCAGAGATCGGGATCGAGGGCTAAGAATCAACCGAGATCCCAAGCATATCATCACCCAAGATACTCCTCCTCCGAAGGAAAATTTACCCTACATCGAGAAACCAATCCGATCACCGAGGCCACCAGATACGTCGTTGCGTAATAGAGATTCTTATGGTTAAAGTGGTATGGCGAAACCACAACCGAGACGAAGACGCAACATGGGAGATGGAAGAAGCTACATGATCAATCAATATCCGAGTTGTATTCAAGAGAATTTGGGGACCAAATTCTTTTAAGGAATGAGTGAATGAGGCTTTCTCCCGAATTTTAACAACGTGAGATGCGGTGTTATGTAATGATTATTTATTCGGCTATGTATCACAAACCCATTATTAATGAAATGCGACCGACTTTTATTTATTTCTTCCAATGTCAATTACGTCTTCCTTATTTTCGAGCCGTAATGATTTTATATTCTCCTATAGTACTAATATCTGGGTTAACTACGACTTTAGAAATATTAGACCTCAACGATTTAGGAGTACATTCCAACCCTTATCCTATTATTTCATCTTATTCTATAATTCATCCCAACCAACTTCCAATTATTTATTTTTTTAAAATACGTATTTCTTATTTCACATCTTTAATTTTAAATTTCTAAAAATTTAGGTAAAGATATTTATACATTTTATTACTTTCAATTTTTATAAAAACAAAATTTTTATTTTTTATATTTTTAAAAGTTTTGAAATTTCCCCTTAAAAATGGGAGGTTGTTTTATTTATTTTTAAACAAAAGCCTATAATTTAAAATTTTATCCCACAAATACCACTACCTCATTAATTAACAAAATAATTTTTAATCACCCTAGACCACCAATTCGGTCATGATCAATAGGAGGGAATCTTACTTTTTTTTTTTTTTTTTTCTCCTTCTACCCATTTTAATTAAAATATTGTACAACAATAATTAAAAAGACAAAAAAAAAAAAAAAAAAACCCATACTACAACCGTTCGGCTAATGTGTCTTAGATGGGAATCAAATTAAAAAAATTTCTTACCCCACCACAAAGCTCCCAACAAACCCATTTCAAAGCCTACACACCAAAACAAAAGAATTTGTCAATTTGACACCTCATTTTTGGTCAACAAGAGAATAAAAGAGAAGAAAACTCTTCCAACTTGTACCTACTCTTTTGCACTTTAAATTATCACTCCAACTCATTTTTATTCCACTTACACCTCCAAAAACAAAGAAAACTCCCCTTTTCTTAAAGCAAAGTGTCTTAGAAATACAAGGAAACAAATTGGTAAGAAATATTTGCCTTCTATTTTATTCATCCTTCTCAGCTTCAACTTCATCCTTCATCTTCCTAGCTTGAATCACGATTATTTCTTGAAATTACGTGGTCGTAAGATACAAGTGGTGGAGGAGAAGAGAAGAAACCTTAATGTTAAGTGGATATTTTGAGACCTTAACCTAGCTACAAGACTTGATGAAGGTAATAGTCATTTTAATTTTATACATTTTTTTTTTGGGACCTAAATATGGAAATTTTGGACTTAGGGGCTGATCTTGGAGGGCTTTGGATTTAAAGACAAGAAGAAGGAGATTGTCCATTTAGAATGACTACTTGGAAGTTATTAAGGTGGATGGAAAATCCTTTCAACTTCTAGGTGTTTTACTTAAAAATGCATGTAGTAATTTGATTTTGAGCACTTGAGATATATATTATGTATTGCATGCTATGTTTTTGTATCAAGTTAGAAAAATTCTCAAGTGTTGCTAAAAAAATGCGATTTTATCGAAAAATAGGGCATACATGCACACTTTATTGTTATACTTGATGAAATTTTGTATGAGAAGGATATGTATGTGTATGACTCTCGAAATCTATGTTTTGAATGACTAATAACCTGGACAAGTCGAGCATAATTGATTAAATTTCAATTTTTGGACTTAAAATGCAAAAATAGAAAGTTGGTGGACTTAATTGCAAGAAAATAAAACTTAAGGGACCCCTGTAATTTTCGATTTTGGGACTGAACTCAGGTTCAAAAATTATGTTTTGACATTTTAATAAAGTTTTAAGAGTTTTTAGATAAATAAAATCAACCCTTAAAAGCCCAAGGACTAGATTATAAAATTTTAGAAGTTTAAGGGCTATTTTGCAATTTTCGAAACTGTACCAGACCCTAATTTTAAAATTTGAAAATTTTAACTCTTAAGGGACTGTAAATAACATATTTTAAGTGTATTCCAAAAATCCAAGTGTTTAGAGCTTGGAGAGTAATTTTATAAAACTTGAGGGACCAAAGTAAAAGATTAAACTTGAGGACTCAAATGAAATTTCCAGGACTTATGCAGCCCATACACCTGGAAATACTAATTTAACTGTAACTTAATTATATTTTGGAACAAAGGTTTAAATTTTGTAACAATTGGACCCCTAAAAGCCTTAAAGACAATTATTTCAAAATGGGACAAAAATGAGATTTTCAAAAGTTAAGGGGCCTATACTTATTTATTTTTAAAAATATTTTTGTCCCAATATTCCACGGACCTTAGTGACATTTTCCAACTGAATCACATTAAAATCCCTTCCGGGTTGTGAGTTCCAATTATTTTAAACTTAAGGACCGAAATGACAATTTTAACAAATTTGGGGCTAATGTCAGAATTTTATAAAAACTCGACCTCAAAACTTTAAAAACCTGAATCTCTGAATAATTTAGAAAATTTAAGAACTGACCTCATAATATTTCAAGGTCGGGACATTTATTTATTCAATTTTTAACCCCAAAAGAATTAGTTATTACAAAACGGGGCTAATTGAAAATTTTCTTTTAACAAGGACCTAACTCAAATTATTTTTATTTTAAAGAAATAGCCCTGGACCCTCTGACTTTAATTATTGATTAAAATATTTTATTTTCTCAAAAATCCCTTGTCTTATCGGACTGCCTTGACCAAATAATATACGATCGTGAGGCGACTTTCTCGCCTTGCGATTTCAAATCTATAACTGGGATGTACGTTCCACCTAATCTTTCAAGATATCAAGATTGCTTATCCTCCCGATAATTATCTTCATCCAAATAACTCCACCAACGCCATAATTGCCTTTGCGCAAATTTTTAAAAACTTTCCTAAAATGCTTCCCTAAATCAATAATACTCGAACGCCTGGTCGACTACCTCGAACTTGTGTTTACTTTCCGCTGAGTCAACTTGGTGTGTCGAGCTCACAAAATGGAATGGATACGCCGGGGATGGAACCGGCAGCTCGGCCGCTATTCCACTCTTCCGCCCCATCGCCCTAATCCCGTGAATCGGGGACGGAGTTTGTCCAAGGGAAGCGGGTCGTAGATTTGAGGTATAATCATGATTATGACGCACTGAGCCTTGCTAGCCCAACGTGATTTTATCTTTGCCTATGGAGCAATAAGGTGACAGTCTTGACCATCATGAACGGGAGTTACAAGGAAGAACGAAGGAATCGATGTCGATCCACACGATTCGAGTTGAACGGAACATTTGGTTGGCGCTACACTTCAAGACGCAACCGCTACTTGTAATGCACGGGTTGGCGCTACACTTCAAGACGCAAACCACTAATTGTCTTGCATGGGATTGGCGCTACACTTCGATGCAATCCTCCCGTCGCTTGAATCATCGTGCCTCGTGACCACGAACTATTTCTTAAACTATATAAATATATTACTTAATATATATTTATCACGATGCCATGTGGCTATGTATGAAAACATGCATCATACCTCACGCAGCGTTTTCATATAAGCTTTTCGCATTAACTATATATATCACCATACTTGCACACGATCACCCCATCCACCGAGATTCTCGTCTCACTCCCTCATGTTTTCTAACCTTTTTGATGAAGAGTACGCTGAAGATATCGAACCTACCATGTATTGAATTCCCCTACGTTGATGTGGAGCCGACACTCCTTTTACTTTTATTGTTGTTCGACTTTTCATTTTGTTCTCGCTTGGACTCGTAAGTTAAATTCGGATAATCTATCGGGTTGTAGTCGGATTCCGCGGACCTTAAGATGTAATTTGTACTTGTGTGTATTTTATTCCGCTGCATTAGATCTATTTCACTTGGAGTTTGTATCATTGGTTTAGACTATTGAATTATTTTCATTTAAGTGATTGATCGTTGTCGCAATGTGCGTTTGGGGCGTGACAAGTCATGAGTATACTTTTCCATAGAAACTAGGTTGATATCCGATCTTTGCATTCATAAGATCATCATTCTGGATAGTACTTAGTTTTCAGCAGACGTGTGGCCTTTGTGAATTTGGGTTCGACAAGAACGCCAAAATTGTTTAGCTAGAATTGCAAGGTTGAAGAGATATATTTTATGGAAACCCAACACTCAAAGAAATTTTGATCAAGGTAAGATGGTCCCAATTAACCCAATGTGTTTTCATGTCGCCATTTTTGTTCCCCACCAAAATCGAGATATCGCTTCTCTTTCGATCTTCGATATTGTTATCGGGCAATAGCAAACAACTCATTAAGCGGTAGAATGGCTTGAATGATAGCTTTAATTAAATTTTTTTATCCGCATTTGCAGTGTAGTTTCTTTCAATCCTTTCATCTTTCGCTCGCCCTTTCTTGTATCGACCAAAATATCATTTTTTCTCGTCCAATAACGCTTCGGCAACCCCAAATATTTTCCCAGTGCAATCAACTTGTTGAACTCCTAGTCTAGTCCCCATTGTTGCCAAGAAATCTGGGTTCACATTTTACGCTTGAAATTTCGGACTTTTCATAATTCACTTTTTGCTAATGCATTTTCGACGCCTGGAAGGATTTCTTCAACTTTATCCACTTCATTCTTGGTAGCTCAAAGAAAAGGATATTATCACAAGGTGAAAACCAAATGCGAGACAATTGGTGCTCTTTTCAAAATGTTAATTCTACGGATTTCGCCGCCTCGTGTACACGAGTAAGGATGAAAATCTTTTCGCAAGACGCAGTAAAAAAGTAATGAGATAAGTGGGTCTTGGCGGAGTCCCCTACTAGGAGTGAAACGCCAGTGGGTACACCGTTTAGAGAATCGAAGTAAGAGATCGTTGCCACACATTCCATAACTAAATCAATCCAAGATTTTTCAAAGCCCATTTTACATAAAATGGATTCAAGAAAAGACCACTCCACACGGTCATAAGCCTTACTCATGTCGAATTTGAGTGCAAAATGGTCGATTTTACCCTTCACATTTTTCTCACCGAATGAAAATTCTTGAAAGCTACCATAGCATTATCCATAATAAGTCTCCCGGATAAAAACACTTTGATTGTTTTATATAACATCCGGGAGAATCGATTTAAGCCTATTAGCAATAGCTTTTGTGTGACTCGAAAAATGACGTTACAAAGATCGACAGACGAAAATCTTTTGGTGATTCCAGGTGTTTAATTTTAGGAATTAAAATAATGAAAGTGTGATTTAAATCCTAGGATCAACAACATTATTAAGGATATTTAAACAGGTGGAGGTGAAATTTTTGCAAATGATATTCCAATATTATTGAAAAAATAAAGGACACATACCATTGGACCTGGGGATTTAAGCGTGTGTATTATTTTAAAGCTTGATAAATCTCTTGTTCGGTAAATGGTGCCGTGGTTTATCATTCATATGCGCAAAACTTTTGGTTCAATGGTCTCCATCACCTTAAGCGTGTCCATATTGGAAACACGTAAACAAGTTCTCAAAATTATCCGTAAGTATCCCTTCAATCTTCTTCTCGATATCGCCTAATTGTCATTTTTCTTTCATTCTTGAGATAGTGTTTCGTTCTTTTTTCGACAGCTTTCCTATCGAAGAAATTTGTATTTCTATCACCGCTTTTTTATCCAAAGGGCTCACGATCGTTGGTGCCAAAATATTTCTTCCGTTTATAATGTTCATCAAGTTTTTCCTCGATATTTCTTGTCTCTTCTTCACCATCGATTCGTTTGAGTGGCTTCATGGAGTTGTGCTAGTCATTCTTGTAAGTTTTTCATCATCTCACGGCTTCCCTAAATTGTTTTCTATCCCAATTGTTCGGCGCCAAGCCCAAATCTTTTATTTTTTCACGAAGCTTTTCCCTTTCCATTATCCATCCATGTTGCTTCAATGATTTTGGAACTCTTTTATGTTCGGACCACATATTTTCAAACCTCGAAAAGGGTTCGACGCTTTCTCCTATTTTGTGCACTCGCCTATTGACTCCGCCCATCCGTATTATCAATGGTGAATGATCCAAATGCATTCTCGGGCGGTGATCCACTTGATATCCTGGGAACAAGTTGCACCATTTTCTCTGCTAACACCCGGTGAAGACATTCTTGAATATTATTATCACCATCCAGTAAGTCCAGCCTACGATAATCTAGAGAGGGGTTAATAGATTATCTCCATCTTTTCGACTTTACCTCTTTTTCAAACCGAAAGCTCAAAGACAATAATAAAGTGCGGAATGTAAACAACACACGCCGATTTATAGAGGTTCAACCCACCTAGGCCTAATCCTCTACCACCCCAAAGATATCCGAGATGGATTTCAAAAGAAAAAGATTTTATTAATTACCAAAATTAATACAACACCAACTTACAACAACACCTTGAAGAGCACCACACTCTTTCTTCAACACCACTTTGAGATTACCACAATCTCTTCTTGAAGATTACCACAATCTCCAACGGCACCTTGTGAAGATTACCACAATCTTCAATTTTGAAGAATACCAAATTGTTCAACACCTCAACAAGAAGATTACCACAATCTTCTTACACCTAACACCTAGATCACCCAAGTGTGTTCTTACCACAAGTTAACACTCACAAGGATATCTTGTGTTGAATGATAACCCAAAATTTCAAGATTACAACTCGATAATGAATTATAAAATTGAGTGCAAGTGTAATCAAGAATAGCCTAGACCTCAAGAATGTGAAAGTGAATAGCTAGACAAATTACAACAAGAAATAAGACAATGTAAGAACAAGTGTATTCTTGAGTGTATCTTGTTGTGTTGTAGTTTTCTCTTCTTGTTGTGTTGCTTGATTTACTCTATTTATAGAAGATGTCTTGTACATGATAGGCTCCTCTTGGGGACATGAATTCAGAAAAAATTGCAAGACAATTGAAGAAAAGAGTCTGTTAGAGATCCCTCCCACAAATTAAGGGAAAGCTGTCCAAACAAGATTTTTTTGTCAAACCAGGCGACGGTGGCACGTAAATACGCTTTGAAATAAACGTATCACAAATTTACACAGGCGACTGGTCGACATGGGGTTCGACCAGTCACCCCATGCCTCAACCGGTCCATGTCCAAGGAGAATGAAGATCAAAGTTTCTATTTCAAAGAAAACTTGCAGTCACGGCCGCACCCCGGATGACGGCCGACCTACTATTTTTCACTCCGTGCTCAATTTCTCGCTTTCAACGATTCTTCAGTGCGGGTTGCCCTATAGTATGCAATTTGGTTAGCCCTCAAAACAAAAGTGTTGTCCAATATTTTATCGAAAAATAAACTCCAAGAAATACTCCAAAAATAGTAAAAACATTTAGACCGACGGGATATTAGGACAACATTTTGAAACATAGTTTGAATGTAAAAATCAATGACACAAAATCATTAAATGTGTTGTCCAATTTTGTCGAAAATAAACTTGAGGAAATACTCCTAAAATATTAAAATCATTTAAAATCATTTAGAGTATTTGGACAACCTTTAAAACATTATTTTGGTATAAAAACAAAATCATCAAAATCATGATAAAACCATTTCTCAAACAATCTCCCCTTTTTGATGATTACAAACCAAAACAATTCAACAAGACCGATTTTGAAAACAAAAACAAGTTTCCGGTCAAAAATGAATATCCGTTGAGAGCGACAACAATCCGGGCAATATAAACGCAAGGATGGGAGTAGAGATATTCAAACACATATAGCAAAAAGCTCCCCTATCAACATGCACAACAAAAGTAATATAGAAGAACTTCATCATAAGCTAAAATCTTAGCTTTTCGATATTGAGCTTAAGTATCAAAAACTTAAAAAGCTCCTCTGTCAAAGAGACATCATTAGAACCGTATATAAGTCCATACTACAACCAAATGGACCATGATTCATACATAATCATAATGCACCAAGTGGACTAAATATGATCCACAACTTATGGCTATATGAAGCCATAGCTTATAGCTTCTTTTTTAAGCTTATCTTAGCTTCTTTGAGCTAAAGAGCTTATAACCTGTTTCTCCCCTTTGGAATCATAAAAAGAATGTTAGACGATAAATACATCATATATTCATATCAAAGTGCGCAACTGGCCGATGTATCGAGCTATTTTGAACATTGAATCTCTTAAACCAAATAGGAGGGAAGAGTCGAATTATACGACTTGTAGAAGCTTAAGAAATATCATTTGATAAGCAAAACATGATCTCTATAAATATATAAGACTTTTGAAATCGAGAATCATGTAGATGATGAATTTTTTATTGAAACGTTTTTATCGAACAACGGCAAGGCCAAAAATTGAAAAAGATATATATAGCCCTTGTAAATGAAATCAAGCCAAGTTTTTCATCACCAAATGCAATTTAATAAATATCATTCATCAACAATCAATAAGCTCATCACAAACATATACTAATTTCATCAAGATAGTACATATAGGCCAAGTTCTCAAGTGGTTCAACCCAATTGAGATTAAGGAAGAGAATTCTTACCATTTGATCGGTAAACACAAGAAATGATGATGATAATCGAGCCAGACAATCCCCAAACTATGTAATTCATGCAACAAAACTCATTTGAAGTGAATTGTGTGTGAAATTTGCAAAGGGGACGAAAAATGAACCAAAAAGCCAAAAATGCTAAGTCTGGAAAAAGAACCATTTTAAACTAAAAAAATCCCTTAGGGCGACCGGTCATGGGCAAGGGCGACCGATCGACGGCATCGGGCGATCGATCGCCTTGCCCTCAGGCCACTGTTTGAGTTCTATCAAAAATCAAGTTTGATCCATAAACCGATTTTTCGCCCCTAAGTTTGAAAACGCGCAAAATGCAAATATAGACCTCATTCAATATACATTATGTCATAATCAAGCTCGAAATGAGGTAAAATACTCTACGGTGAGCGATTAAAACTTGAGACAGAATTAAACACATCTTCAAGTTTTTGTTAAAACATGCAATCCCCTTAAAAATATCGAATCTTAATATGTTTAGTTGAATATGACGAACCATATTTTGAAAAATAAAAGTTACACCGACTTGTTATCTCGAAAAATAATAACGTCTTAAAACTTTGGATGAACAAGTCATAAGAGGAAGTGCCTTTGAAAATCTCATTTAACGACACTTTAATGAGATTCGCTGGGATTGTTTTTGAAGTCGAGCATATAGACGTAAAGGCATATGTAATGTCTAGTCTATAGAAATAATACAAGAAAACATACTCGAATTTGTTTGTCGGCCGATATGCCTTTCTCAACCTTTGTCAATCTTTAGCCATAGAGGTTGAGATAGTTCTTCTTTCTTCAACGCTTAACTCCTTCAAGAGTTCTTTTGAAATATAACCGTCTTCTTGGCATTGAGTAATTTGAATTCCAATGATCAAATTTGAGCTTCCTCATCATGATCATCTTAGGTTCACCTTGCATTGACTTGAAAAATATCTTGCACAAATATTTATTAGTAGCACCATAAATATTATCAACATAAATTTGCACAAATAAACAACCTTGCCCTTTTTCAAAACAAAAAGTGTAGTATCAACTTTACCTTTTATAAAATCATTTTGCAAAAATAGCTAAGTCTATCAACCGTACAAGGCCTTTTATAAAAATCATTTGGCCTAAACTTTTAAACTCCGATAGACTTATATTTGAATAAAACCATTTAGAAAGTTGGATTTAACATCCATTTGGTAAAGCTTGAAATTTTTTAAAACAAGAATGGGCAAGTAAAATGCAAATAGCTACTAAATGTGCTATGTGTGCAAATGTTATATCAAAATTAATTACCTTCTTCTTGAAAATACCTTCTACCTACTAACCTCGCTTAGTTCGACCAATGTTGCCTTGGTCATCGAGTTTGTTCCTAATCCCCTTTTGTCTTCTTCATCACTATCATCATAGGGCATCCAATTGATCTAAGGTGTTCATAATAGAACATTTACATCCAAATATTTTGAGGTAACTAATATTTGGAGTACTTCATTTCTCATCTACAAACTTAACAAGCTCATTAATGGCATCACTTATATAAGCAAGAAAAAATAGCCCAAGTGTAAAAAATGTCTTAATTATCAATCACAAAATATCTTGCATAAGAGCATAGTAGAAATAGACATTATATATATAGACCATGAAGCAAGAAACACATACTATGCATTTAGAAGATCATCAAGAGTCTAATAAATCATGCAAGTTCAAATAAGCTTAAGAAAGCTACAAAGGTGTCTTTTGAAATTTGAAAATCCGATAGCATATAGTTGAGACCTCATTTAAAAGAAGTATTTGAACAAGAGTTGACAAAACAAATATGTGCAATCAAATATCGAATAGTGCCTTTTAAAAAAAAATCTAAAAATCCTCTCAATGGCACTTGTATGAAATACTATGAAAAACAAGTACATAGGCACATGGCAATACATATATCGAGTTTATAAGAGTAATAATAACACAAGTAAACATACCTCGATAATTTATGCCTTTCTTGACAAGCAATGACATAAATGGTCATTTGTGAAAATATGTAAATCCTACACAATTCTTAAAACAAATCTAGCACAAATCATAATGACAAAAGTGTAGGCTAAGAGATATCACAAGTAAGCTCATGCCATAAAAATCTATAAGAGATGATAATACACTTTAGTCTACAAAATGCACAAGAGTTTTAAAAACAACATGTAAGGTCTCCTTTTTCAAAAGGTTTTAAAAATACAAATAAGTTTTGAAGACCTTAATTTTAAAATTAAATACATGAAAACTCGTTTTGCAATTAAGACACAAATAAAAACATGCATAGAAATAAAATAAAATGCATATTTAAATGGGGAGATACGGTTTACCAATTACGCGTTTCCATGGGTTGTGTCTTTCCCATTGTTGATGATATCTTCCCCTTGTTGATTATATCCTCTTCTTGGAAATAGGTTTTGTTGAAAATGTTTTGTCATTCTTTGATCAAATGAATTGGTCATGAATTGATGTCTTTTTGGCGGTATGAATTTTCTCCGATTATTATTTCACGTACCTAATAAAACATTATTTTGTGGTACCTCAGGTGTGGGTCCTTTAGGATTAGCTTTGGGACTTTTAGGTCTCCAACAATAATTAGAGCTATTTCTAGCCCAACAAGTATTTACCGTATGACCCTTTTTACCGCAATAAAAGCAAGTAATAATTCTAGGAGCATAATGACCAACATGCTTAGAGACTTGATTCATTTTCATATGATTGACAACATTGCTTATGATCAAGTTCTAGTTTCAATTATCACAATCAACAATTTTATCGGTGACTCAAGTTGGATTTAGATAAATCATTTTTCATGCAATTAATATCCTCAACAAGAGTACTATTTTGTTTTTCAAGGTTTCTAACCTTGTCAGTGTGGTGGTGTGAGCACATGATAGTGATTCATAGGAAGTAAATAAACTATCCTTTTCATTTTTCAAAACATTGAATTCCTTTTTCAAATTTTTGTACTTAACAAGTAAATTTTGGAATTCATTTTGAAGATCATCAAAATCATTTAGCAAATCACTATAATCATTTTGAATAACCATATCATAAGTAGTAGAGGTTTAAGACATACCTCATTTTCTTCTTCGATGCCCATAAGACAATATTCAACTTCCTCATAGTTGGAAGTTGTAAAGAGGCTTGTTCCTTAGATTTGACATTGTATCCCTTTGAGAAGTAGATGCTTTTGTTTGACTCCTTTCATTTGCAAATACTCCATAGATGGCTTCTAATTTTGCCATACTTCATGTGCCGATTGAATTCCTACAATAAGTTCATATTCCAAATTAGTAAATGAACAATACAAAATATTGAGAGCTTTACCGTTTAAGGAGATGATTTTCTTCTCTTCATCATTTAGCTCTTTGAGGCCTTTGGAGGTGTGTGGTGTGTTTTTCATCGGAATGGATTCTCCATTTATGATGGTGTTCTAGATGCCGAACCCCAACCTTGTAAATAGCATTCCATTCTTTCTTTCCAAAATGTGTAATTTTTGGAATCAAATAGTGGTGGCTTGGTGGTGGAGGTGCGGTAAGATGAGCTTCGTCGTAGCCGACGATAGTTCCTCTTTTTCGCGATGTGAAACGAGCTTACCAAAGAGTTTGGCTCTGATACCACTTGTAAGTCCAAGCGACTACGATAATAATCTAGAGGGGGTGAATATATTATCTCCATCTTTTCGACTTTACCCTCTTTTTCAAACCGAAAGCTCAAAGACAATAATAAAGGTGGAATGTAAATAACACACGCCGATTTATAGAGGTTCGACCCACCTGGGCCTAATCCTCTACCACCCCAAAGATATCCAGGGATGGATTTCAAAAAGAAAAATATTTTATTAATTACCAAAATTAATACAACACCAACTTACAACAACACCTTGAAGAGCACCACACTCTTCTTCAACACCACCTTGAGATTACCACAATCTCTTCTTGAAGATTACCACAATCTCCAATGGCACCTTGTGAAGATTACCACAATCTTCAACTTTGAAGAATACCAATTTCTTCAACACCTCAACAAGAATATTACCACAATCTTCTTACACCTAACACCTACATCACCCAAGTGTGTTCTTACCACAAGAACACTCACAAGGATATCTTATGTTGAATGATAACCCAAAATTTCAAGATTACAACTCGATAATGAATTATACAAAAGTGCAAGTGTAATCAAGAATAGCCTAGACCTCAAGAATAAGAAAGTGAATATCTAGGCAAATTACAACAAGAAATAAGACAATGTAAGAACAAGTGTATTCTTGAGTGTATCTTGTTGTGTTGTAGTTTTCTCTCTTGTTGTGTTGCTTCAATTCTTCCTCTATTTATAGAAGATGTCTTGTACATGATAGGCTCCTCTTGGGGACATGAATTTTGTAAAAAATTGCAAGACAATTGAAGAAAAGAGCTGTTAGAGATCCATCCCACAAATTAATGGAAAGTTGTCTGCTGTCAAACGGTCAGATTTTTGCTGTCAAACTAGAGGGCGACCGGTTGCACAGAAATAGAGTTTGAAGTAAATGTATCACAAATTTACACAGGGCGACCGGTCGACGTGGGGTTCGACCGGTCACCCCATGCCTCAACCGGTCCATGTCCAAGGGAGAATGAAGATCAAAGTTTCTGTTTCAGCAAAACTTGCAGGTCACCGGTCGCACCCTGGACGACCGGTCGACGCCTGCATGCACTTGGCCGACCGCTATTTTTCACCCAGGCTCAATTTCTGCTTTCAACGTACTCTTCAGTACGGGTTGCCCTATAGGCGACCGGTTGGCTTCAAAACAAAAGTGTTGTCCAATATTTTATCGAAAATAAACTCCAAGAAATACTCCGAAAAATAGTAAAAATATTTTAGACCGATCGGGAGTATTAGGACAATATTTTGAAACATAGTTTGAATGTAAAAATCAATGACTCAAAATCATTAAATGTATTGTCCAATTTTGTCGAAAATAAACTTGAGGAAATACTCCGGAAAATATTAAAATCATTTAAAATCATTTAGAGTATTTGGACAACCTTTAAAAACATTGTTTTGGTATAAAACAAAATCATCAAAATCATGATAAAACCATTTATCAAACACCATCTTGTCCATTGGTCCATCTAAATTGGTGCCGAAGTAACCAAGTCGGCCGATGCACATTCATCTACAAAGATTGCGAATATTTTCATACCAGGTGAAGGATTTGATGAACCACCCTTTCTCATGAAGCCACATGATCTCATTGTAGTCCCCCCATGCACAACCATGGTTGATTATCACCCGGATTCAAATTTCGAGGAGCTTCCATGTTCTCCATTTATTTTTTGACTTTGGTCATCCGTAAATACACGTTATCCACCAACTTTCATTAGTTTCTTCATTTAACACACCAAAGGATAAGTGGTGGGTTGAGTAGGAAACTAAAGATAAAGAATACGAGTTTTTCCACATTACACACAATCCTCCTCTTTTATTAGCAAATTCTCCTTCACAACTAACAACAAAACACCCACTAAAGTGAAAATTTATGGTGTTCACGAGACATCCGAAAAATCATCTAATTTTGTTTCCATTAAAAAGATTATTTTTTCGGACTCTCAACGTGTAGATCTTTTAAGAGCTCGAACTCTTACTGTTCGAAGCTCGCGAGCCCGACTTAGGAGACTAAAAGGCAATTGGTGGGCTGGTGTCCAGCCTCCACCGTTTTGAGATTTATTATGTTTGTTTCCATTTGATCCCGGCTCCATTTTGTTTACCACCTCCTATGCTTGAAGATTTTCTTTTATCCCCAAGTATCTTGGTGTTTTGATCATGTTTCTCTTTGTTATGAAGTTTTTGTCTTTCTTATATAGATTGTCACTTTTCTAATGTGCGATGTGGGTATGGGTTCGGGTTATCTCCTACGAGAGTGGGCTACAGGATGTGTGGATGAGTCATGTAGGGTGGTAGATGTTTGTGAGGTGTATGTGGTAGTATGGGTAATAGGTATAGGTTGTGGTTTAAGGGTATGGGTAATTACGTGTTTGGGTTTGTGGTTAGGTTTTGGGTTGTATCATTTGGGGCACGAACGGTAGGATGTGGTATTGTTTAGATGGCTCATTTTTGGGGTAGGTCTACTTTGTATGTTTGTAGGAGGTGTGACTTTCTGTTGTGGGGTTTTGTGTGGGTGGGTTTTGTTTGTAGTATGGTTTATATTAGTAACGGGTTTATCATTGACTGCAACATCTTGTAATTTCTAAGCTATTTTTGTTATCACATGTGCACTCAATGTACTTTTCTCCTCCGTTTCAGCATTCTCCGTCTCCATTCTCGGATCGAGAATTCTTCCTTCGAATAATTTTTTCCTCAAGCTCAAATCACCAAGTTCGACGCCCTTCCACATGCACACGAGCGTGTTTCATTGGTGATGCCTTATTGTGTTGCCAAAAGGTTGTTCATCATTTGCTAAAGCCAAGTACTCCTCCGCTCTTTAACCACTTCGCAGTCTCTTTTTATATGTTTGAGGTATCCACAGGTATAGTAAAAGGATGACAAGCGCTCATATTTAATTTATATCCATATGGATGCCACCACCAATGGCTAGTTTTGTCTTTGCTTAAGCGGCTTTGTTGTATCCAGTAATATTTTTTTCCGAATACTTCGATCCACTCCATCGAGGGTTCTTGGGTGCACCTCAAGAAATTTTCCACATCTATTCCCAATTGCCTCCAAAACTGACTTATGCCGTCTGGCTATTGGTAGGTCATAAATGTGGATCCAAAAGTTATTGTGTCAAAGTTGAGGGACAAAGGTCAAGGCCGCTCTCTAACCTCTTCAACCCACAATATTCTTAATGTAGTGCCATGGTTCCATAGATAAAACTTTATCGACATCCCTCCAATGTTTGAATTGGAAAGAGAAGAGGTTTGGCTCAATCTCCTTTGTCGTCATCCCATGTGTTGGTTTCCATACTTTTCGCATTGTTTCAAGGAGCCTGAAAGTGTTGAATGGCTTATGTGTTGCTACTTTTCCAATGAGACAAAGAGAGGATTTAGTGTCAACTTCTTTGCCTAAGTCAGGTATGATGATCGTGTTTTCCCCTTTTCCTCTATCAGGCCAAAGTTGTGTACAAATGGATTAGTAAATAACAGACAGAGATCCCACACCTTAAAGCAACCTGAAAGAAAATGGGGAAGGGTATATGATTACTACAAAAGAGACAAAATAAGCGAAAAAGAAGAAGAGCAAAGACGAAGATAGAGGGGTGGGATATTGCTAGGATGAAGAAAGAGATTCAGAAACAGAAAAGAGAAAAGAATATGCTTGGATTTGTTGTGTAAGCCAGTAAGAGTTCAACATATTCAGTCGACACATGTGGGGGGGAAGAGGCATGGGGTGTCTAACTCGAAAGGGACCATAGGAATAAAGGATGTTGCCATAGACAACAAGAGGACAAAAACCGCATAACTAAACCCTAATCCGTCGTCCCTATCATCATAGGAAACGAGAACATAGAGGATACACAAACCCTATCAAAGGGCACTTTTTACATTTTGTGGAGGTGACTTCTATTGATGTTTGACTACTTAATTATGGTATTGTTACTAATTAAGAACTTATCTATTTAATTTGAGGTTCAATAAGCCTTATTTCATAAGAAACTCAAATTTATTCAGTAGGCACTTAACCACATATTCACCAGCCTGCTTATTAATTTAGTAGCACATGTGCATCAATCTGCTTATTAATTTATGCAACAGATGTTCAGCAGCCAACTTATTAATTTCAGTAGTAGTTTTACAATAGCCTGCTTCAACAGCTTTTAATTTGCAACAACTTTTATAGCAGCTGTGTAGCAGCCTGCTTCATTAGTTAAATTGATTTGCAGCTACTTTTATTCGCACAAGAAGTGCGATCATAAGCTTTTTGAAAATTATAAATAGAATGTTCTTATTGTCTTTCAATTCATTTAGAAATCAGTAAAATTTCAATTTTCCTTTATTTCTTATATACTCCCTAGACTGTTTGACTGGTTCGCATGACACATTCAACACAAAATTTTTATATCTTGACTGGGTTGGCGTGTCACTACCTCCTATTTTATATGATGAGAATGAATCTTTTTCTCTATATATACTTGTATGTTTTGATATTTGTTACATATATATAGCACTATGCATGGAATTTACTCTTTGTTGTTTTTTAGCATTTGGATAATATGATATTGTTACTGGGTGAATACAAGTTTCAAAACAGATAATAAATAAAAAAAATATTTGAAAAATGACCTTTGGTGACAACAAAAGTCGCCGCTAATAATAGTAAAGGTTTTTGTGACAACTTTTGTCGCCGCTAATATTCTCGCAGATTACCACAAATAAGGTAGAACGTCATCGGACAAATATTTTAGCAATGACGTTTTTGCGACAATTGTGATGACAGAGTCGCCGAAAATAATTTTTTGCATCAAGGTATTAGAATAACGTTTTTGCGACAACATGTTGTCGGGAAAACCTATTTGCGCCAAGGTATTAGAGGCAACTTTATGTTGTCACAAAAACGTGTTTTTAGTAGTATATTAATGTTTGCATTTAAAGCAAATATCCGACCAAAGGCAACTAATGTTTGAAACGGATTCCCTAAATGGTGATTACTATGTCATGGTGTTGGACCGTTTTCATGCAACATTTATCCGAAAATTCCTTTCTTTTTTAATTTCACAAACCCAATGATAGAGATAAAACTTCATATTTTGGAAAAAGAAATGAAATTGTGGTAGAGAGTAATTTGAAAGTTACAAACAATAAAGATTCCATGCATAGTGCTAAGATATTTTTATATTTGGCATAGACGTTAAGTCCGTTAATTTGTTGTATGTATAATACATAAAGTAATAAACGATGTTTTACGATAAATATTGTATTTTGATCGTAAATTTAATTCAAGATAATTTAATGTGATCAACATCTAACGAGGTCAAAAATCTTGCAAGCGCGCACGATATCAACATAAAGTGACCAAATTATAATTTGTCAAAAAGAAACTAATTTATGCTATTTTCGTGCAACAAACGTTCTTACTAATGAGTTATTTTTTTAGTTTGCGTTGTTTCGTTAATTTTCACTTATCTATTCATCAAATATTGAGCTAATCTTGAGGTTCAAGCAAACGAGCTCGCTAATAAACGCAGACTAATTACTTTGATTTATTGTCATCTTACAATATGATTGGTAGATAAATAAATGAACACATCATCTTCCTACAATAAATGCGTATTTTATATCTAAGAATGATCGACTTGTAAAAGTATTTTAGTTTTATATTATCTTCTTTTCGTAAGAAAAGATAAATAAATATACCCCGACGTACATAACGTAAATTTATATTATATATCTTGAAAACATTGT
The DNA here is from genome assembly GCA_016081115.2 of Rehmannia glutinosa. Classification (NCBI taxonomy): domain Eukaryota; kingdom Viridiplantae; phylum Streptophyta; class Magnoliopsida; order Lamiales; family Orobanchaceae; genus Rehmannia; species Rehmannia glutinosa. The sequence goes on from JABTTQ020000308.1 coordinate 23,009, forward strand.
CAAATTTAGGAAAAATGGTTTTGTTATCCAAACAGGAATGGTCATTGTTAGAGCGAGAGATTTCTCCCAAAACCCAATTTATGTTACTTCAGCAAAATTGCAGCTTAACGACGAAAATTTATGTCGCTAAACAACTAAAATCGATTGGTAATTGATATTTAACCAACAGATCAACGACAAAAAAATACCATCTTAATAAATGGTGTCGCTAAATTCATTTCAACAAAAGACAATGTTTGTCGCTATTTCATCGACGCTACTTCCATCGTAATATTTAAAAATATTGTCGCTATGTTGGTGAGTGGAACGATGTTTTTTACGGACAACAAGAATGAAATAGCAAATGAAATGTCTATCGTTATATATAATGACGATCAATCCGCCGCTAAAGTAATCGATTTGTTTGTAATTTAACAACAAATATTCCATCGCAAAATCAATCATTTTTTTATGTAATTTAACAATAGAAGTATCACTATTAAATACAATGACGGACAAATTCATCGCTAAATTATCATTTTATGTAAATTATGATGGAAAGTCCATCAATAAATATAACGACCGACAAATTTGTTGCAAAAATAATAAATCATAATACTTATTTAGCGACAGATTAAATAATTAGCTAAATTTTCTTAATATGTTTTTATATTTGTAAAGATGTATAAGACATATATTCACAAATACATTTGCGCCCGAATTTTAGCGGCGTGAGATATGACGTTGTGTAGTAATTATTTATTTTGTTAAGTAACACGAACCCATTAGTAATGAACCGCGACCCGACTTTTATTTATTTCTTTCAATGTCAATTACGCCTTCCTCATTTTCGAGTCTAACAATTTATATTCTCCTCTAGTATTGTTACTTGATCGGTTAACTACGACTTTAGAAATATTAGACCCTCGAAAATTTAGGAGTACATTTCGATCCTAATCCAAATATTTCATCTTATTCTATAATTCATCGCAACCAACTTCCAATTTATTTTTCGATTACACATTTCTTATTTCACATCTTTATTTTAAATTTCTAAATATTTAGTTATGGATATTTTTACATTTTATTTTTTCCCCTCAATTTTATAAAGAAAAGAAACCAAATATGTTTTTTCTTTTTCCCTAATTTTCGAAATTACCACTTTAAATGGAGAAAATAACTCAATTTTCCTTCTACCACTATTTTATCATTTTGTATCTCCCAAATAAATTATTATTGGACAAAAAATAAATAAAATTTTGATAATTTCATTTCTATTTTATGTCTTCTAAGCCTACAACTAAAAATCTTCCTACAAATCCCACTAACCCCTTAGTCAAACAAATAAATTTTAAATTCTCCCCCTAAAACCTAGCTTTTGGCCAATTGTCCCTAGCAAAGTAAGCCTAGTTATTATTTTATGCCCCAATTTCTCTAATTATTATCTTAACTCATCATTTAACCAAAACAAAACACAAATCTTCTCTCCAACTTCTCTCCAAAAATCCTCCAACATTTTCTCTAAGCATAAGTTCATCTTTTCTTCAAATCTTCAAACAATCTTCATATCTTCAAAACACACATTCTTCAAATCTTCAAACAATCTTCATATCTTCAAACACACATTCTTCAAATCTTCAAACAATCTTCATATCTTCAAAACACGCATTCTTCAAATCTTCAAACAATCTTCATATCTTCAAAAACACATTCTTCAAATCTTCAAACAACATATCTTCGAAACCCACAATCTTCATATCTTCAAACAATCTTCATATCTTCAAACATTTCTTCATATCTTCAAACATTTCTTCATATCTTCAAATATTTCTTCATATCTTCAAACACTTCTTCATATCTTCAAACACACTTTCTTCATATCTTCAAGAATACTTTCTTCATATCTTCAAACACTTTCTTCTTTTTTCAAACACTTAACAAAAAAAAAAAAAATCTTCTTACTTCTTTATTTTCGAAACTATCACTACTACAAGGTAAATAATTTTCTTCTTCAATCCATTTTGATATTTCTAGCTCATCCTCTTCACTTCTTAACCTAAGTTTGATTTTTGGTTTGAGGTACACTTAGAAGACAACTTGAAGATAATAAAGATTTGGAACCATCTTGACTAGACCTCAACAAATTGTGAAAGAAATTGGACTATAAGGTAAGAAATAGGATTTTTAGTACATTTTCTTCTTCTCTTCTATTTTCCAAAATTTTGATACTCCATTTTCATTTTTAGAGTTTTAGGGGCTGACCTTAAGAGTTGGTTTAAGAGTGAAGAAAGAGACCCATTTTGAGACATCAACTAGTCTCATTACCTCTACTACACAAGGTAAGTGTAGTTTTACCAATTTTCTTCACCCCTTTCTTCTTTTCCTTGATTTCTAACCTCATTTTCTAACTCCTACATTTTTTTTGTATTCCTTGACCTAGGGGCTGACCTAAGTCACTTCTTTATCAAAGAGTGATTCATTCATTTTTCACCAACAAGTTCATCTTTAAGGTGGGTGGAAAAATCCTTTCAACTTCTAGGTGTTTTACTTAAAAATGCATGTAGTATTTTGATTTTGAGCACTTGAGATATATATTATGTATTGCATGTTATTTTCTTGTATCAAGTTGGAAAAATTCTCAAGTGTTGCTCAAAAATGCGATTTATCGAAAAATAGGGCATACATGTACACTTTATTGTTATACTTGATGAAATTTTGTATGAGAAGAATATGTATGTGTATGACTCTTGAAATCTATGTTTTGAATGATTTATAACCTGGACAAGTCGAGCATAATTGATTAAATTTCAACTTTTGAACTTAAAATGCAAAAATAGAAAGTTGGTGGACTTAATTGCAAGAAAATAATTTTTGATTTTTTGGACTGAACTCAGGTTGAATAATTATGTTTTGACATTATAATAATTTTTTAAGAGTTTTTAGATAAATAAAATCAACCCTTAAAAGCCCAAGGACTAGATTGTAAAATTTTAGAAGTTTAAGGGCTATCTTGCAAATTTTGAAACTGTACCAGACCGTAATTTTAAAATTTGAAACTTTAACTCTTAAGGGACTGGAAATAACATATTTTAAGTGTTTTCCAAAAATCCAAGTGTTTAGATCTTGTAAAGTAATTTTATAAAAATTGAGGGATCAAATTGTAAAAGATTAAACTTGAGGACCAAAATATAATTTCCAGGACTTATGCAGTCCATGCACCTGGAAATACTAATTTAACTATAACATAATTATATCTTGGACCCAAGGTTCAAACTTCATAACAATTGGACCCCTAAAAGCCTTAAAGGCAATTTGTTTTTGTTTTGAGAAGGTTAAAGGCAATTATTTCAAAATGGGACAAAAATGAGATTTTCAAAAGTTAAGGGACCTATACTTGCTTCTTTTGAAAACTTCTTTTGTCCCAATATCCCACTGACCTTAGTGACATTTTACAGCTGGAATCACATTAAAAGCCCTTCCGGTTTGTGAGTTCCAATTATTTTAAACTTAGAGCCCGAAATGATAATTTTAACAAATTTGGGGCCAATGTGAGAATTTTATAAAAACTCGACCTCCAAACTTTAAAAACCTGAATCTCTGAACAATTTAGAGAATTTAGGAACTGTCCTCATAATTTTTCAAGGTCGTGACATTTATATATTTAACTTGTAACCCAAAGGTAGTGATTTTTACAAAACGGGGCTAATTGTAAATTTTCTTTTTAACAAGGACCTAACTCAAATTATTTTTCTTTTAAAGAAACAGCCCTGGACTCTCTGACTTTAATAATGAATTAAATGTCTTATTTTCTCAAAAATCCCTTGTCTTATCGGATCATCTTGACTGAATAATACACGATCGTGGGGTGACTTCCTCGTCTTGCGATTTTAAATCTATAACGGGACTTATGTTCCACCTAATCTTTCAAGATATCGAAGATTTCTTATCCTCCCGATAACTATCTTCATCCAAATAACTCTACCAATGCCATAATTGCCACTCGTAATTTCGAAAACTTTTCTGAACTGCTTCCTTGAATCAATAATACTCGACTGCCTGGTTGACTTCCTAAACGTGCATTTAATTCCTACCTGAGTCAACTTGGTGTGTCGAGCTCACAGTCAGAATGGATACATCGGGGATGGAACCGGGCAGGTCGGCTGCTATTCCACTCTCTGGCCCCATTGTCCTAATCCCGCAACTGAGGGATGGAGTTTGTCCAAGGGAAGCGGGTCGTAGTACTTGAGGTATAATCATGATTATGACGAATCCGAGCCTTGCAAGCTCCAATGTGGATTTTGTCTTTGCCTATGGATCGATAAGGTGTCAGGTCTTGGACCATCTTGAACGGGGAGTTACAAGGAAGAACGAAGGAATCGTTGTCTGATCCACACGATTCCGGAGTTAATCGGAACGATTGGTTGGCGCTACAAATCCGTACGCGACCGCTACTTGTATTGCTTTGGTTGGTGCTACAAATCCGTACGCAACCTTTACTCGTTTGCATACGATTGGCGTTACACTCAGTACGCAATCCTACCTCTCTTGTCTGAATCATAGTGCTTGTGTGACCACGAACTATTTCTTAAACGGTATAAGTATATTACTTTATATATATTTATCACGACGCTTGTGGACTATGTGTGAAAACATGCATCATACCTCACGCGTTTTCATACAACCATTTTCTCGCATTAATTATATACATCGCCACACTCTCACATGATCACCCCGTCCACTGAGATTTATGTCTCATCCCCTCCTATTTTCTAACCTTTAGATGAGGAGTACGTTGAAGACGTCGAAACTACCACGGACTGAATCCCGTGCTCCGCCTGTCGTACTAGTTCCTATAATCATTGATGTCGAGCGACATTTTCTTTTGTTTTTGTTATTGTTGAACTCCTTCATTCTGTTTTAGTTTGGATTGTAAGTTTAAATTCGGATATTTTGATGGATTGTATTCGGATATTGTCGGATCTTGAGATGAAACTCGTACTTGTGTGTATTTTATTCCGATGCATTAGACTCTATTTCACTTGGAGTTTGTATCATTGGTTTAGACTATTGAATTATTTCTGTTTATGTGATTGATCGTCGGCGCGTCGCGTTTGGGGCGTGACAGTTATGGTATCAGAGCTCGGCTAGTAAGATAGAAACTTACACCGAGCTGACCCAGGATAGGTTCCTCTGACCTTGGATTGGGTACCGCTGCTAGATGGCCTAAGTTGAATCTTGGATGAATATTTGAACTCTTTTGGGCTGTTATAGTGTTAAGATATCTAGATATTCCTCTATTTGGACGTTAGGTGATTTAGAAAATCCGTGATTTAGAGATTATAATGCCTGATATGGTGAGACTCGAAGAATATGAGGATATCTCTTGATAAGTATATGATTTGGATATGATATATTATGGGATCTAAACACCTAATGATATTACTTTGGGAAAATGATATTAGGGGAATCACTAAGTATAATGATCAATGATAATACCCTTGTGTTATTCATTCTCAAATACTTGCACAAGCTTAAGTAAGGGAATTTGACTTGTGGTTTAGGTATCACGGATAAGATACATTAAGGATGTGACTATTATATGATCTAAACTAGATGTTACCACTAAATATCCCCTCCCGAGGATAGACGAACTATTTGATCAACTTCAAGGAGCGACGGTGTACTCGAAGTTTGATTTACAACAAGGATATTGTCAACTGAAGATCCGTGAAGAAGACGTTTCCAAGACGACATTTCAAACAAGATATGGACACTACGAGTTTGTAGTGATGCCTTTCGATCTGACAAACGCACTAGCAGCGTTTATAGATCTGATGCATCGAGTCTTTCAACCTTATTTGGATCAATTCGTAGTGATATTCATTGATGACATACTCGTATACTCTAAGTCTAGAGAAGAGCATGAACGTCATCTGAAAATTATTTTGGAGACACTACGAGAGCACAAGTTGTATGCCAAATTCAGCAAGTGCAAATTTTGGCTTAGTGAAGTCGCATTCTTGGGACACACAGTATCCGGCACTGGGATCGCCGTATACCCTTCGAAGGTACAAACAGTGGTTGAATGGAAACAACCCGAGTCTATAACGGAGATCAGAAGTTTCTTAGGACTAGCTGGATATTATCAAAGATTATCCAGGATTTCTCCAAGATAGTCGGACCACTCACTCGACTAAACCAGAAGCAAGTCAAGTTTGTGTGGAATGACAAGTGTGAGGCTAGTTCCAAGAGCTGAAGAAACGACTCACTACAACTCCAGTCTTAGCCCTTCCAAAGGGAACATAAAACTTTGTCGTCTACAGTGATGCATCAAAGGAAGGACTAGGAGTAGTGCTCATGCAGGAAGGAAAGGTCATCGCTTATCCATCACGAAAGCTCAAGCCGTATGAGGCCAATTACCCAATGCATGACTTGGAATTGGCAACGACAGTATTCGCGTTAAAGAAATGGAGGCACTATCTCTACGGAGCAACATTCACGATTTTTACAGATCACAAGAGCTTGAGTATATATTCTCTCAGAAAGACCTCAATCTGAGGCAACGGAGATGGATGGAGTCAACTGAGGACTATCACTTTGATATTTGTAGTAGCTGACGCCTTGAGCAGAAAGGCGAGTTCAGCCAGACTAATGATTCGAGAGTGGAAATCATTAGAAGAGTTGAGCACTTGGAATCCGACGAGAACCAATACTCATATTTCATGTGCTAACATTTCAGTTAAACCCGATCTGCTGAACGAGATCAAGGAAGCACAGGGAACAGATGTGCATCTTCAAAAACTTAAAGAGAAGATACTTAAGGGAGAGAGTTCAGAATTCTCGGTACATGAAGATGGAATTATTAGATTCTAAAAATCGAGTTTGTGTACCGAGTGATGAGCGGATGAGGAATAGAATCCTCGCAAAGGCACACCGTTCGAAATACACTATACATCCTGGAGGAATCAAGATGTATAAGGACTTGAAACAAAATTATTGGTGGGTAAACATGAAGAACTAGGTAGCGGAATTCGTTGCGAGATGTTTGACTTGTCAACGAGTAAAAGCAGAACACCAATGACCATCTGGTTTACTACAACCATTGAGAATTCCCGAGTGGAATGGGAACACATAACGATGGACTTCGTGACGGATCTACCAAGGACTAGAGGAGGCCATGATGCTATTTGGGTAATTGTAGACCGACTCACGAAATCTGCACACTTTTTACCCATCAGAAAACCGATAGCTTGCGTAAACTTGCATGAGACTTATATCCGAGAAATTATTCGACTGCATGGAGTGCCAGTCGACATAGTATCCGACAGAGACCCGAGGTTTGTCTCCAGATTCTGGAAGTGCTTGCACGAGAAATTGGGTACCTCGCTAAGTTTCAGCACAGCAACACATCCACAAACTGATGGTCAGTCTGAGTGAACGATTCAAACCCTGGAAGATATGATGCGAGCCCGCACGTTGATTTCCATGGAAGTTGGGATTTGCACGTACCTTTGGCCGACCCGCCTATAATAACATGCCTATCAGGCCACAATTGGGATGGCACCCTACGAAGCCTTGACGGGCGAAAGTGTAGATCTCCACTACACCGGGAGATTGATGACCAATGGACTCCAAAAGAGAAACGAAAGTCGCCCTAGATTCCAAAGGTTGACTTAGTTCAGGAGGCCATGGAGAAGGTCAAGCTGATCAAGGAATGGATCTGCACAGCTTAGTGCCGCCAAAAGAGTTACGCAAACAGGAGGAGAAAGGACTTGGAATTTGAAGCCGGAGATGAAGTATTTCTTAGACTCTCTCCACGAAAAGGATTGATCAATCCGAAGAAAGGAGGCAAGTTGAGCCCGAGATATGTTGGACCTTACAAGATTTTGCAGAGGATCGGGAAGTTAGCCTACCGACTCGAGTTACCAGCACAGTATGTGGGAATGCACGATGTATTCCACGTATCGAGGTTAAAGGAGTATCAACCAGATCCTGAGCATATCATCACCCAATATACTCCTCATCTGATGGAAAATGTATCCTACATCGAGAAATCAATACGGATCATTGACCAGCAGATACATCAGTTACGTAATAGAGAGATTCCGATGGATAAATTGGTATGGCAAAACCACAACCGAGATGAAGACGCAACGTGGGAGATGGAAGAAGACATGAGGAATCAATATCCAGAGTTGTTCTGAAGAGAATTTGGGGACCAAATTCTTTTAAGGAGGGGTGAATGTGACGCCCCGAATTTTAGCGGCGTGAGATATGACGTTGTGTAGTAATTATTTATTTTGTTAAGTAACGCGAGCCCATTAGTAATGAACCGCGACCCGACTTTTATTTATTTCTTTCAATGTCAATTACGCCTTCCTCATTTTTGAGTCTAACGATTTATATTCTCCTCTAGTATTGTTACTTGATCGGTTAACTACGACTTTAGAAATATTAGACCCTCGAAAATTTATGAGTACATTTCGATCCTTATCCAAATATTTCATCTTATTCTATAATTCATCCCAACCAACTTCCAATTTATTTTTTGATTACACATTTCTTATTTCATATCTTTATTTTAAATTTCTAAATATTTAATTATGGATATTTTTACATTTTTTCCCCCTCAATTTTATAAAGAAAAGAAACCAAATATTTTTTTTTTTCCCTAATTTTCGAAATTACCACTTTAAATGGGGAGAATAACTCAATTTTCCTTCTACCACTATTTTATAATTTTGTATCTCCCAACTAAATTATTATTGGACAAAAAATAAATAAAATTTTGATAATTTCATTTCTATTTTATGTCTTCTAAGCCTACAACTAAAAATCTTCCTACAAATCCCACTAACCCCTTAGTCAAACAAATAAATTTTAAATTCTCCCCCTAAAACCTAGCTTTTGGCCAATTGTCCCTAGCAAAGTAAGCCTAGTTATTATTTTATGCCCCAATTTCTCTAATGATTATCTTAACTCATCATTTAACCAAAACAAAACACAAATCTTCTCTCCAACTTCTCTCCAAAAATCCTCCAACATTTTCTCTAAGCATAAGTTCATCTTCTTCTTCAAATCTTCAAACAATCTTCATATCTTCAAAACACACATTCTTCAAATCTTCAAACAATCTTCATATCTTCGAAACACACAATGTGAGATCCCATGTATGGATAGCATGGAATCATCACTTTTAAGTTATTTGATTATTATCAAGTCTATTTAATTTATGTTTAATTTTGTATGTGGAATTTTGATAATAATTTTCCTAAGCAACTTATCATTTATTTAATTATATTTGGGTATAATATGTGCTTTATTTGATTTTATAATTTCGTGCATTTAAAAATAATGTTTTTCATTAAGTAAAAATACAAATGACATTTAATGTGATTGCAAAAGAACGTGAATTGATGATTATTACACCCATTTATTTTTTTCAAAAAAAAAAGGAAAGAAAATCGGCAGACTGTAGTGATAAAGAGTAAAATGGAACAATTGGAAAATAGTAATTGAATATTAAAATAGGTGCTATTGAAACAAGTGGACACATGAGTGTTAGTCCAAGTGGCTACGATAATCTAGAAGGGGGGTGAATAGATTATGCCGATTTTTCGCAAATCGCCCTCTTTTTCAAGTGAACAAGTAATCGACAAGAATTTAAATGCGGAAATTAAACAACACTCGATGATTTATAGTAGTTCAACCCACCTAGGGCCTAATGTACTACCACCCCAGTATCTCCGGGATGGATTTCAAAAAGAAAAAAAGATTTTATTAATTACCACAATTAATACAACACCTTGAGGATCACCACAATCCTCTTACAACACCTTCAAGGAGATTACCACAATCTTCCTTCACTACCTTTGAAGAGTACCACACTCTTCAAACACCTATCACCTAGATCACCCAAGTGTATTCTTACCACAAGAATACTCACAAGGATGTCTTGTGTTGAATGATGGACAAAAATTCAAGATTACAACTCTATGAAACCAATACAAAGATTGAGTGCAAGTGTAATCAAGAATCAAAAACCTAGACCTCAAAGATGTGCAAGTGAAAGTAGTTAGGCTATTACAACAAGAATGTAAAAATGAAAGCTTGAACAATTTGCAGATTTCTTGTTGTGTGTTTTGCTTGTATGTGTTGTATCTTGTGTCTTCAATTCATCCTCTATTTATAGGGAAGCTTCACCAACATAGGCTCCCAACATAGGCTCCTCTATCTTCACTTTTGTCCACAAAAAGAAGATCACAAGATGTAGAAATATTGTACAAAAATCAAAAGTAAATCTTGCTGTCAAGAATTTCAAATAGCATAATTTTGCTGTCACAAAATAGCATAGAGGGAGCGGTTGCCCTGTTGAAGATTTCGACCATTTGAAAACATTTGTGCGATCCAGTACATGTCATCGTGGGGTCGACGGCCGACGGGGTGCGATCGTCGCCCCTAGAAGTGCTGGTCGACCTTACCTCGACCAAGTCCCCTCCTTCTTTTTTTCACAGAATTTGTTTTTGTTTCGATTCTGTTTCATTTTTTTCAACTCTTCGTACTTGGCCGACGATATAGGGCGACCGGTCGACCTCCAATATTAAATGTTGTCCGATTTTTATCAAAAATAAACTTCAAGAAATACTCCAAAAAATTAGTAAAAACATTTTAAATCACTTGGGAGTATTTTGACAACATTTATAAGCATAGTTTTGGTGTAAAAACCAATTTAAACAAAACCATCAAAAGTGTTGTCCATTTTTATCAAAAGATAAATTCTAAGAAATACTCCAAAAGTTAGCAAAAAGCATTTTATATCATTTAGGAGTATTTGGACAACATATAAAAACATTGTTTTGGTATAAAAACTTATTTCACAAAAATCATCAAAATCATGATAAAAACATTTATCTAACAAACTCCCCCTTTTTGATGATTACAAACCAAAACAATTTTAGAAGGTCGATTTTAAAACAAAACAAATTTTCCGGTCTTAAAACAACAATCCATTACAAGCAAGATTTATCATAAGTACAACACACAAGAGTAGGAGCAAAGATTTTTCAAAATCATTTTTGCACAAGCTCCCCCTATCAACATGCGTATAAAGAACAAGCATTAAAGCAATCAACTAAAAGCTAAAAGCTTAGCTTTTACAACTTAAGCTTGAATTCCATGAGCTTATAAGCTCCCCCTGTCACAAGACAGCATTAGTTAAGCATAAAAGTCCATAATACATCACATGGACTAAGTATTGTTCACAGCTTATGGCTTTCAAGAGCCCTAGCTTATAGCTTTTCTTGCGAGCTTATTTTTGCTTCTTTTTTGCCTTGGAATTCTTTGATAAAAATATCATATAAGCATATGAGCGCAATTTTATCGTTTCTCCCCTTTGGAATCATCAAAAAGAATGTTAGCATGATATAAAAATATCATATAATCATATCAAAGAAAATCACGTTGGTGATGAATTTTATAAAACTAGAAGTATATAACGCCTTTGAAATCCATTTAAGCCAAAATATTTCATCACCAATTCAGTTCAAACAACATTCAATACATCGATTTATCGAAAGCGTTTTGAAGATTGAAGCTTAAAAGCCAAATAAAAGGGAAAAATTGATCAATTGACTTGCAAAAGCTCGTTTGATTGATAAAACATGATTCTATAAACTTATAAGACTTTTCAAATCAAAAAATCACGTTGGTGATGAATCTTTTATTGAAACATTTTGCCTTAAGTTTTAAAAAACGTGCAAAATGCAATCATAACCTCATTCTCGTTTTACAAAAATATGCATTATGCCAAAATGCAATAATTTAATATGCATTATGCCTAACCGAGCTCGTATTGACGCAAAAATCTCGGAAGATTGCGGTTTTGTAAAAATGTCCGCTAATTGATCTTGAGATGGTACAAAAGATATCTCAATTTTTCGTTTTGAAACACAATCCCTTAGAAAATGATGTCGAATCTCAATATGTTTAGTACGGTTGTGATGAACCGGGTTTTGAGCGATATTTATAGCGGATATATTATCACAAAAGATAGGAACACTTTCAAAAGAACATTTATAATCCGCTAAGGTTTGTTTCATCCAAAGAAATTGTGTACAACAAAATACCACGGAAATATATTCGGCTTTGGCCGTTGAAAGTGAAACACAATTTTGTTTCTTTGAAAACCAAGAAACTAGGCAATCACCTAGAAATTGACATGATCCGGAAGTACTTTTTCGATCATCAATATTTCCCGCATAATCCGAATCACTATAACCTTTAAGAGAAAAATTTTCATTCTTTGGATAGAATAAACAATATTGAATAGTGCCTTTCAAATATCTAAAAATTCTTTTAACGGCACTCATATGAGATTCTTTGGGATTACTTTGAAAACGAGCACATAGGCATACGAAATGAAGAATGTCCGGTCTACTTGTGGTTAAATAAAGTAAACTACCAATCATACCTCGATATTTGGATTCATCAACCGACTTGCCTTTTTCATCCTTGTCAATCTTGACATTTGTTGCCATTGGTGTAGATACGGTTCTTCCTTCTTCAATACCGAACTTCTTTAGAAGTTCCTTTGTATACTTTGATTGGGAAATGTATATCCCTTCTTGACATTGCTTAATTTGAAGTCCAAGGAAGAAGTTGAGCTCCCCCATCATGCTCATTTCAAATTCACCTTGCATTAACTTAGAAAATTTCTTGCACAAGGATTCATTAGTAGCACCAAAAATTATATCATCAACATAAATTTGCACTAATAAGCAATCTTGCCCTTTTTCAAAAACAAAGAGAGTAGTATCAACTTTACCTCTTGTAAAACCATTTTGAAAAAGAAAAGAGCTAAGTGTATCATACCATGCACGGGGTGCTTGTTTCAAACCATACAAGGCCTTTTTAAGTCTATAAACATCATTAGGCCTAGAAAATTTTTCAAACCCCGGAGGTTGCTTTACATAGAATTCTTCTTGAATAATACCATTTAAAAATGCGGATTTTACATCTATTTGGTAAAGCTTGAAATTTTTAAAACAAGAATAGGCAAGTAAAATACGAATAGCTTCTAAACGTGCTACGGGTGCAAATGTTTCATCATAATCAATACCTTCTTCTTGACAATAACCTTGAGCTACTAACCTTGCTTTGTTTCGAACAATATTGCCTTGGTCATCGAGCTTGTTCCGAAATACCCATTTGTACCAATAATGGTTTGAGATGGAGGACAAGGTACTAATTCCCACACATCATTCCTTTCAAATTGATTCAACTCCTCTTGCATTTCTAAAAACCAATCCTAATCTTCAATGGCTTCCTTAGCATTTTTAGGCTCTTTTTGAGAAATAAGAGCTTTCTCGGCAAATTTTCCTCGAGGCATTACTTTATCAAGGGGATCACCAATAATAAGATCTTTTGGGTGATCTCCCTTAAATTTCAATGCTACGGGAAGATTCGAAGTATCACCTTTATCTTCTTGAGGAGCATTTGAGCTTGAAGGTTGATCATTTTGAATATAATCTTGAACAATGGGTTCAACAATATCTTCTTCATCACTTTCATCATTGGGTATCCTTTCAACACCCGAAGCTTCATTGAATTTGACATGGATGGATTCTTCAACAACCCCACTTGTCTTATTGTAAACCCGGTATGCTTTGCTTTTGATTGAATATCCCATAAATATTCCTTCATCCGCCTTAGGATCAAGTTTGTCTAATTGATCCTTAGTATTCAAAATAAAACATTTACATCCGAATATTTTGAAATAACTAATATTTGGAGTTCTTCCTTTCCAAAGCTCATATGGAGTTTTATTCATTTTAGGACGAATATAAACTCGATTAATGACATAGCAAGCGGTACTTACGGCTTCGGCCCAAAAATATTTTGGAAGTGAAAATTCATTGAGCATGGACCGACTCATTTCTTGAAGTGTCCGATTCTTCCTTTCGGCTACTCCATTTTTTGTTGAGGTGTCCTTGAGCCGAAAAATTATGACTATATCCCTTGGTTTCACAAAAGACTCTAAATTCGCCGTCAAATTCTCCACCTCGATCACTTCGAATAGACTTAATAGTATCTTCCTTTTCATTTTCAATAAGTCTACACAACTTAACAAACTCATTAACGGCATTGCTTTTATTTGTAAGAAATAGAGCCCAAGTATATCTAGAAAAATCATCAACTATAACAAAAGTGTAATGTTTTCCACTTAGACTTGCCGACTAATATCCCCATACAAATCAAGATGAAGCATTTGTAGGGGTTTGGTAGTGGAAATTTCATTTTTGGGCTTAAAACTACTCTTAACTAATTTGTTCTTTTGACAAGTGTCACATAAGCCAAGATTTTCAAAATTCAATTTGGGTAGTCCTTTCACATGTTGGTTTTTGTAAATAGTTTGCAAATTTTTGTATCCAACATGTCCAAGTCGCCTATGCCATAAACTAGTTAAATCATTATTGGCGACAAGACAAGAAACATTTTGACTAACCAAATCACTTGTACAAATTTTGTAAAGATTGCCTTTTCTAATTGCTTCACAAATAATTTTATCATTTTTGGAAATAAGGCATTTTTCTTTATTAAAAACAACATTATAATTTGAATCACAAAGTTGGCTAACACTATTAAATTGAACTTAAGCCCTTCTACTAAAAGAACATTACTAAGAGAGAAAGAGGAGTTACCAATTTCTCCATTTCCAAGAATTCTTCCTTTGCCATTGCCGAACATGACCATACCCTCTTCTTGGAGCTTGATGTTGGTAAAAAGTTCTCTCTTTCCGGTCATATGGCGTGAACATCCGCTGTCCACGAGCCATTTTGAATCTTCCATTGTTGTTATAGCCCCTATAACCTACAAAGGAATTGTTTTTAGGTACCCTATAATTTTGGGGTCCATGGGGGTTAGCCTTGAGACCTTTAGGTCTCCAATAATAGCTAAAATTATTCTTCAATTTACAATTGCTAGCATAGTGTCCATTCTTACCACAATAAAAACAAGTAATAATACGATGACTACTAGCACGTACAAAGGTTGGACCTTGGTCTTTTTTCTTAAAAACTTTTTGAAAAGGTTTGTAACCAAGTCCTAATTTAGAATGCTCACCTCTTTGTGCATCTAAAATTTTTGTGACTTTATCCTTACTTAAATTAAATCGATGCACATCCTTTTTCAAATTTTCAATATCATTTGTGAGCGTTTGTTTTTCGGTTTCAAGAGTACGGACCATAGTAAGAGTAATAACATGAGACTTATCAAGAGAGTCATAAGAAGTAAATAATTTATCCTTTTCTAGTTTAAGCTCTTTATGCTCCTTTTTCAAATTCTTGTATTTAACAATCAAATTTTGAAACTCATTTTGCAATTCATCAAAATCACATTGTAAGTCATCAACTAGGGAAGAGGATGAAGCATTAGAGCATACCTCGGTATTTTCATCGTCTATGGCCATAAGACCATGTTCGGATTCTCCTTCCTCGTCGGTTGTTTCAAGTAATTCATCCCAAGTTTTGACTTCCGTATTTAACGCCTTCTTTTTCGGAAAAGGCTTTTTCTTCTTTTGTTCCTCTTCCGCTAATTTTGGGCAATCGGCTATGTAGTGCCCGGATTTTCCGCATTTGAAACAAGAATTGTCTCTTGGCTTTCTTGCTTTATTTTTGTTTACAAATTTTGCAAATTTTCTAACAAGAGCCGCCTTATCTTCATCATCCTCATCACTAGCATAATAAACATTATTAGAAGAAGATGCTAAGCCTTTAATAATATTTTGCGTACCCGGTTTAGAGGTGGATGGTTGAGAATTATTCCTCTCCTTGAGATATACTTCATAAATAAGGAGATTCCCAATGATCTCATCAAACTTGAGTGTCTCAAGATTTTGAGCTTTCGTGATTGCCGTCACCTTTTCGGACCATGAGCCGGGAAGGGCATTTAAGACTTTGGTCACCTTATCTTCTTTGGAGATGACCTTTCCAAGAGCCACAAGAGGATTAACAATGTTGTCAAGCCTTTCCACCATTTTTGATATGCTTTCACCATCATGCATATTGAAATTCTCAAAGTCTTTCACAAGCATTGTTTTTCTTGCTTGCTTCACTTTCTTTGTGCGCTCATAGATGGTTTCTAATTTTTCCCAAATTTCATGTGCCGACCGTATGCCTCTTATGCGATTATATTCAGTGTCGGTAAGAGAGCAATGTAAAATGTTTAAGGCCTTACCGTTTAAAGAGAAAGCCTTCTTGTCATTTTCATCGTATTCCTTGAACGGCTTGGGGGTCGTGGTACCATCCTCCAATTTTGTTGTTGGTTGAGCAACTCCTTCAATGACCACATTCCAAATATCAAATCCGCACCCTTGTAGAAAACACTCCATACGGGTTTTCCAAAATGCATAGTTGTTGGCGTCGAATAGTAGTGGCTTGTTGGTGGAGGCGCCGGTGGTGAGATGAGCATCATGTGTAGCCATGGATCTTTCCTCTTTACTCGGAACGAGCTAGCCAAAGAGTTTGGCTTTGATACCACTTGTTAGTCCAAGTGGCTACGATAATCTAGAGGGGGGGTGAATAGATTATGCCGATTTTTCGCAAATCGCCCTCTTTTTCAAGTGAAAAAGTAATCGACAAGAATGTAAATGCGGAAATTAAACAGCACTCGATGATTTATAGTAGTTCAACCCACCTAGGGCCTAATCTACTACCACCCCAAAGATCTCCTAGATGGATTTCAAAAAAAAAAAGATTTTATTAATTACCACAATTAATACAACACCTTGAGGATCACCACAATCCTCTTACAACACCTTCAAAGAGATTACCACAATCTTTCTTCACCACCTTTGAAGAGTACAACACTCTTCAAACACCTATCACCTAGATCACCCAAGTGTATTCTTACCACAAGAATACTCACAAGGATGTCTTGTGTTGAATGATGGACAAAAATTCAAGATTACAACTCTATGAAACCAATACAAAGATTGAGTGCAAGTGTAATCAACAATCAAAAAGCCTAGACCTCAAAGATGTGCAAGTGAAAGTACTTAGGCTATTACAACAAGAATGTAAAAATGAAAGCTTGAACAATTTGCAGATTTCTTGTTGTGTGTTTTGTTTGTATGTGTTGTATCTTGTGTCTTCAATTCATCCTCTATTTATAGGGAAGCTTTACCAACATAGGCTCCCAACATAGGCTCCTCTATCTTCACTTTTGTCTACAAAAAGAAGATCACAAGATGTAGAAATATTGTACAAAAATCAAAAGTAAATCTTGTCACAAGAATTTCAAACCGCATAATTTTTTGTCACAAAATAGCATAGAGGCGACCAGGTTGCCCTGTTGAAGATTTCGACCGTTTGAAAAAATTAGTGCGATCCAGTGCACAGTGTCATCGGGGTCGGCCGGTCGACGGGGAGTCGATTTGGTCGACCTTACCTCGACCGTCCCCCTCCTTTTTTTCACGGAATTTATTTCTGCTTTCGCTCGCTTTCATTTTTTCAAACACTTCAGTCTAGGTCGACGTATAGGGCGACGGTCGACGATAGATGACCGGTCGACCTCCAATATTAGATGTTGTCCGATTTTTATCAAAAATAAACTTCAAGAAATACTCCAAAAATTAGTAAAAACATTTTAAATCACTTGGGAGTATTTTGACAACATTTATAAACATAGTTTTAGTGTAAAAACCAATTTAAACAAAACCATCAAAAGTGTTGTCCATTTTTATCAAAAGATAAATTCTAAGAAATACTCCAAAAGTTAGCGAAAAACATTTTAAATCATTTAGGAGTATTTGGACAACATATAAAAACATTGTTTTGGTATAAAAACTTATTTAACAAAAATCATCAAAATCATGATAAAAACATTTATCTAACAATAAGCATATGCATGTTACCACTCCTTTACTACTTGACACCGAGCACCATACAAAACTCATCACACAAATATTTTGATTTTTTTTTGCACTCACCTTCTCACACACACGGTTCCACTGAGGAATTGACTCAAACACTCAACTATATCCCTATCCTCTTTTCACAACAAAGAGCATATTCATCAAAGTGGTTAGTGACTTTTTATTTTAAGTTTTGCAAATTAATTGCTAAAATTGTGTTTTTAATTTGTTGTCATATTTTGATAATCACGTAAAACTTTGCTATATCCCTGATTTAGGAAAACTATGCTAAAAGAAAATATATTATACTTAACAAACTAGTGTTTTGAATTATAATCGTAATCTATTAAAAGATTATTTATGTATCAATTAAATATTAGTCTTGTTATAATTACTGGAGAAACAACTTGTACTAATAGAATGTTGATAGTAGTGATTTAATTTGGCAATTAGGTTATTTTCTTTGTATTCATTAGTTGTAAATTGTTAAAACATTTCTTTTGGTTATGATTAATCACGATATTAAAAGGTAAGTAATGAAAGTAAACCCATTCTACATAATAAAGTTGGTAAAAGGCTCAAGACATTTGAAAAGGCCCACAACTAATTATATGGTTATGGGGTTCAATATAGTAAATTTGAAACCCTATCTGATGGTTGCTTGTAATCCTTTATAATTCAATCAAATAAGATGTAATAATATAGATTCTAATAAATAAAGGCTGATAAGGGACGGATTTATATCTGTCAGTTAAAGTCAATTGAGACAAATAAAGAATTTATCATCTATTATTTAATAATAAGTAAACAGTGGACATATTAAAATACACATTAATGTTAGATTTATATAGGAAGTGTTAATGGGATTTAATTGATTGCAATAACCAATGATTAGTAGATTATGTTATTGTTGTATATATTAGACTATACTTTCGTAGAAATTGATCATGTCGAGGCCTAATCAATTAAAAGATAAATGATAAAGTGCAGGAGACGAGACGAGCCCGACAAATAGGATTTTCACCCGTACATAATTAAGGTGACATCTGAGTCAAAGGTGGGCAAATTATCATCTTCCTAAAGAAAAATTAGGTTTGCTTGTAATTTCATGAATTTCACG
This sequence comes from Rehmannia glutinosa, assembly GCA_016081115.2. Taxonomy (NCBI): domain Eukaryota; kingdom Viridiplantae; phylum Streptophyta; class Magnoliopsida; order Lamiales; family Orobanchaceae; genus Rehmannia; species Rehmannia glutinosa. The sequence continues at coordinate 42,019 of JABTTQ020000308.1, forward strand.
ACATTACTTATTTCATGAACTTCATGACATTAAACAATTGCATAATCTCATGATATACATCATTTTCATGAAATTCACAATATAAGATTGTTCCATGATTATAATTGTGTTTCTTCCAAGATAATTTTCTTTATTAAAAGAAAACATAAAATATATCATTCATGATTATATTCACTTGCATTTTAACTATTGTAACTGCTTGACTCGGCATTTGGGCAAATAAATGTCACTTTGACAAAATAATTGATAGTTTGAATTGAGGTGTGGGTAGGGTGGACAATAGGTCGAACAGGCTGCCTGTGGTCCTTGTTTGACTACCCATATGCCTAATCCCATTTTCGGTCGGGCGGGTGCCACGATTAACTTGGGTCGAGAGAACGGTATATTCATGAATATGACGATCTCGGGGCTAAAGCCCAGGCCAAAGAGACGTCGAGCCTAGTGGGAGGGATAAGGTGACAGGGCTTCGGCCAAATATTATTGGAAGTAACAAGGGGAACGGGCAGGATCAGTGTCCGATCAACACCGATCCTAAGTTTCTTATTTCGAAATGATTTAACTAATTGATTAATTGTTTATACTTTGTTTTTAAAATGAGATATCCACTATTTGTTTTAAAAAATCGGGATATCTATTGGCCGTTTGAAACTAAAATATTTACTGTACTTGACTAACTGTTGTCCAACGTGCACTACATCACTGATAAAGTCAGACATTAAGATCTCATTATTGAATTGCAATATGTTCTTGATCATTACGACAAATAATTCTTATGTACATCATTATCATGCATACATAAATATTTTTAGATATACTAAGTACTTTTCACAAAGAAGCACTTCATCTTTCATTAAACAAATATTGCATTCATCTACCCTAACCCATTGAGCTCGTTTAGCTCACCCCACAATTTTCCTATAAACTTTTCAGATATCGAATATTTTGAGGTCGATGAGACTGGCATCAGGCTTCCAGATCAGGATTGACCCAACCTAGCAGTTTTCTATTGACAAGCTTATTTGTCAGCGCTTGAACAATATAACCATATCATCTTGTAATAGCTAGGTAAGTTACAACTCTAGAATAATTGTATGTCATGATTTATAAGCTTCCGCTGTATTTATTGGTATTTTTAGTTATTTGTACTTAGATAATAGCTCTTGTCGAGCTTAAGTTTGAATATTTGGGTTATACCATATTGGTTGCTATTACATTTTATTGGGTATGTAAATTGGGGCGTGACACACAATCTTCATATCTTCAAACAATCTTCATATCTTCAAACATTTCTTCATATCTTCAAACACACCCTCTTCATATCTTCAAACATTTCTTCATATCTTCAAACATTTCTTCATATCTTCAAACACTTCTTCATATCTTCAAACACACTTTCTTCATATCTTCAAGAATACTTTCTTCATATATTCAAACACTTTCTCCTTTCTTCAAACACTTAACAAAAAAAATAAATCTTCTTACTTCTTTATTTTCGAAACTATCACTACTACAAGGTATAGAATTTTCTTCTTCAATCCATTTTGATATTTCTAGCTCATCCTATTCACTTCTTAACCTAAGTTTGATTTTTGGTTTGAGGTACACTTAGAAGACAACTTGAAGATAATAGAGACTTGGAACCATCTTGACTAGACCTCAAGAAATTGTGAAAGAAATTGGACTATAAGGTAAGAAATGGGATTTTTAGTACATTTTCTTCTTCTCTTCTATTTTCCAAAATTTTGATACTCCATTTTCATTTTTGGAGTTTTGTGGGCTGACCTTAAGAGTTGGTTTAAGAGTGAAGAGAGAGACCCATTTTGAGACATCTACTAGTCTCATTTCCTCTACTACACAAGGTAAGTGTAGTTTTACCAATTTTCTTCACCCCTTTCTTCTTTTCCTTGATTTCTAACCTCATTTTCTAACTCCTACATTTTTTTTTTGTATTCCTTGACCTAGGGGCTGACCTAAGTCACTTCTTCCTCAAAGAGTGATTCATTCATTTTTCACCAACAAGTTCATCTTTAAGGTGGGTGGAAAAATCCTTTCAACTTCTAGGTGTTTTACTTAAAAATGCATGTAGTATTTTGATTTTGAGCACTTGAGATATATATTATGTATTGCATGATATTTTCTTGTATCAAGTTGGAAAAATTCTCATGTGTTGCTCAAAAATGCGATTTATCGAAAAATACGGCATACATGTACACTTTATTGTTATACTTGATGAAATTTTGTATGAGAAGGATATGTATGTGTATGACTCTTGAAATCTATGTTTTTAATGATTTATAACCTGGACAAGTCGAGCATAATTGATTAAATTTCAACTTTTGGACTTAAAATGCAAAAATAGAAAGTTGGTGTACTTAATTGCAAGAAAATAAAACTTAAGGGACCCCTCTGTAATTTTCGATTTTTGGGAATGAACTCAGGTTGAATAATTATGTTTTGACATTTTAATAAAGTTTTAAGAGTTTTTAGATAAATAAAATCAACCCTTAAAAGCCCAAGGACTAGATTGTAAAATTTTAGAAGTTTAAGGGCTATCTTGCAAATTTCGAAACTGTACCAGACCCTAATTTTAAAATTAAATTTAACTCTTAAGGGACTGTAAATAACATATTTTAAGTGTATTCCAAAAATCCAAGTGTTTAGAGCTTCGAAAGTAATTTTATAAAAATTGAGGGACCAAATTGTAAAAGATTAAACTTGAGGACCAAAATGCAATTTCCAGGACTTATGCAGTCCATGCACCTGGAAATACTATTTTAAATATAACATAATTATATCTTGGACCCAAGGTTCAAATTTCATAACAATTGGACCCCTAAAAGCCTTAAAGGCAATTGTTTCAAAATGGGACAAAAGTGAGATTTTCAAACGTTAAGGGACCTATACTTGCTTCTTTTAAAAACTGCTTTTGTCCCAAAATCCCACTGACCTTAATGACATTTTACAACTGGAATCACATTAAAAGCTCTTTCGGTTTGTGAGTTCCAATTATTTTAAACTTAGAGCCCGAAATGACAATTTTAACAAATTTGGGGCCAATGTGAGAATTTTATAAAAACTCGACCTCCAAACTTTAAAAACCTGAATCTCTGAACAATTTAGAGAATTTAGGAACTGACCTCATAATTTTTCAAGGTCGGACATTTATTTATTTAACTTGTAACCCCAAAGGTAGTGATTTTTACAAAACGGGGCTAATTGTAAATTTTCTTTTTAACAAGGACCTAACTCAAATTATTTTTCTTTTAAAGAAACAGCCCTGGACTCTCTGACTTTAATAATGAATTAAATGTCTTATTTTCTCAAAAATCCCTTGTCTTATCAGATCGTCTTGACCGAATAATACACGATCGCGGGGCGACTTCCTCGTCTTGCGATTTCAAATCTATAACGGGACTTATGTTCCACCTAATCTTTCAAGATATCGAAGATTGCTTATCCTCCCGATAACTATCTTCATCCAAATTACTCCACCAATGCCATAATTGCCACTCGCAATTTCGAAAACTTTTCTGAACTGCTTCCCTGAATCAATAATACTCGACTGCCTGGTTGACTTCCTAAACGTGCATTTAATTCCTGCCTGAGTCAACTTGGTATGTCGAGCTCACAGTCGGAATGGATACATCAGGGATGGAACCGGGCAGGTCGGCTACTATTCCACTCTCTGGCCCCATCGTCCTAATCCCGCAACTGAGGGATGGAGTTTATCCAAGGGAAGCGGGTCGTAGTACTTGAGGTATAATCATGATTATGACGAATCCAAGCCTTGCAAGTTCCAATGTGGATTTTGTCTTTGCCTATGGAGCGATAAGGTGTCAGGTCTTGGACCATCTTGAACGGGGAGTTACAAAGAAGAACGAAGTAATCGCTGTCTGATCCACACGATTCCGGAGTTAATCGGAATGATTGGTTGGCGCTACAAATCTGTATGCAATCGCTACTTGTGTTGCATTGGTTGGCGCTACAAATCCGTACGCAACCTTTACTCGTTTGCATACGATTGGCGTTACACTCAGTACGCAATCCTACCTGTCTTGCCTGAATCATAGTGCTTGTGTGACCACGAACTATTTCTTAAACGGTATAAGTATATTACTTAATATATATTTATCACGACGCTTGTGGACTATGTGTGAAAACATGCATCATACCTCACGCGTTTTCATACAACCATTTTCTCGCATTAATTATATACATCGCCACACTCTCACACGATCACCCCATCCACTGAGATTTTTGTCTCATCCCCTCCTATTTTCTAACCTTTAGATGAGGAGTACGTTGAAGACGTCGAACCTACCACGGACTGAATCCCGTGCTCCGCCTGTCGTACTAGTTCCTATAATCATTGATGTCGAGCAACATTTCTTTTGCTTTTGTTATTGTTGAACTCCTTCATTCTGTTTTAGTTTGGACTGTAAGTTTAAATTCAGATATTTTGATGGATCGTATTCGGATATTGCCGGATTTTGAGATGTAACTCGTACTTGTGTGTATTTTATTCCGCTACATTAGACTCTATTTCACTTGGAGTTTGTATCATTGGTTTAGACTATTGAATTATTTCTGTTTAAGTGATTGATCGTCGTCGCGTCGTGTTTGGGGCATGACATACACGCTCAAATATAAACTACGTTTTTAAAATATAAACAAAATTTCAATATTAATAGTCATCCTCAAAAGAAATTTCAATAAAGTGTTATGCGAAACATACGCACCAATCATAGTCTTAAAATTATGTAATACAATATATCCATATAGTACGAACATTTGCCCAATATGTGCGATCATGGAGGAGGCATTTGTCCCTGCAGTGCATCTCCATCATCATATGCACCATCTCCGCCATTTGTGACTGCAACTGAGCCTGCTCCTCACGCTCCTTCTTCATTTGCATATGTAACTAAGCACGCTTTTCTCCAGTTGTTCTTACAAAGATGCCATTTGCTGTGTGATCTGTGGAGCTCTATGAGGGAGCTGAGATCATAAAAGCATAAAGATGTCTAAGTCCCAATGCCCTTTGCTTCTTCACCCCACCTACACTTACGTATAATATGTTAAAGTTATACTTACAACTATCTACCTAGATTTCTCATCGACAAACCTACCATCAGTTGTCATATGCGTAAGCAAAAAATTGTTGTACACATCAAGATCATGACCAGTCTCATATCACTGCATCCAGAAACAAAAAAAAATATTATTATAAATAACTTACAATTATTTATGCAGGACGTTGGGTAATTTTTCCTAACAAGCACCAGCAGTTGATTGTTGAGTGCTATATAATTGCTCGTTTTCATCTTTTTTGAAAGAAAACAGGATAATTCCTGGATTTTTGCCTAATTTTCTTTTTGTATCTTACACCGCAACTATATTTGTGTATGCACATATATAGTTAACAAATATAGAGTTATCATTCCGCATATTTACCAAAATATATTACTAAGAGATCACTTCATATATGTGTGCTACTCAATCGCAAATTATAGATGATTTCAATCATTTGATCACTTCTTATGTGCGAGTCGGGATCGAAGTGTGGGCAAGAGGTTTACTTTAATTGTAATTATTATTTTAACTATTTGGTTCAACTGGGGATTCTCCACAATTTCTTCTTTTCTAATTTGTGAAAACAAAATAATTCGACTTATTAAATTTGTATTTTCAATAAAGGAATCATATAATTTTTAATAAGTAATATATATATTTATATTCTCTTACTAATTTCAACTTATAATATTACTGTTACATATATATAATTTTCCATTAGTAAAAATTATTATATGTTATATATATATATATATATATATTTCTTTAGTTTATCAACATTATTTTTAGCTCCAAAGATTCTCGTCACATTGTAAAATTTATATAACTATATATACAAACATACAACCATAAAAATGAAAATAAAAATAACAAAAAATTACCAAAGGCAATAGTACGTAGAAGAGAGACCAGAAGCAGAAGCCATAATATGTCGAGTGCTAATAACAAAAAATTATTTATGCAGGACGTTGGGTATTTTTTCCTAATAAGCACCCGTAGTTGATTGTCAAGTGTTAATTGCTCGTTTTCATCTTTTTTGAAAGAGAAAAAAGACAATTCTTGGATTTTTGCCTAACTTTTCTTTGTAGCTTACACCGCAACTAAACGATAATTATTGTAAACACTCTTTTATGGGCGTATTTGTGCACATATACAGTTGACAAATATAGAGTTATCATTTCGCAAATTTAATAAAAATGATTACGCAATCACTTCATATATATGTGTGACTCGAGCGCAAATTATAGATGCTTTGAATCATTTGATCACTTCATACGTGCCAGTCGATCTGAAAGCGTGGACAAGAAGTTTACTTTAATTGTAATTATTATTTTAACTATTTGGTTCAACTAGGGATTCTGCACAATTGTTTCTTTACTAATGTGTGAACACAAAATATTTAGACTTGTTAAATTTGTAGTTTCAGTAAAGAATCATATCATTTTTAATAAGTTAAAGTCATATATATTTTCTTATCAATTTCAACATATAATATTATTGTTAGATGTATATTTTCCATTAGTGAAAATTATTATATGTTACATATATTTTATTAGTTTATCAACATTGTTTTTAACTACAATGATTCTTATCACATTGTAAAAGTAACTATATATATAAAAACATACATCCACAAATATGAAAATAAAAATAATAAAAAATTACCAAAAGGCAATAGTACGTAGAAGATAGACCAGAAGCAGAAGCCATAATATAATCCCAAATTTTATTATAATAATGCTTTTACTTTTACATAAAAATCTTGTAAAACTAAAACAAATCATTTACTGTCATTCAATATTGTCTCGTCGACCTCGAGGAATATATCTCTTCAACCAGACAGGCCTATTCCTCACCATTACCCTAACCGTTTCATGATTGCCCATTATCATATCGAGTAATTCTTGAGTTGTAAAAATAATCCTTCCAAACTCGGATCTCTGTTTGGTCGATTTCGCACATGGACATGCTCCACGCATTGTCCATACACTTTATCACGAACAACGAAAAGGATCAAAACTCAAACACAAAGAAGTTAAGATTTTGTCATGATGCATGAAAAAAATATACCTTGCATGCTTTATATTTACGTGTTATGTAAGTGGACATCCAAAGAACACTTTATAAAATTTAAGGGCATTCATGAAAACAAAAACATAATCAAGTGTAAAGATTTTATTTGGTTTGACAAATAGCCAACTCTTTAAAATCTAATGAATTTTGAAAACCAGTTAAAATCCATTTACCGAGTAAAATGGCGCCGGATTTCTCGCCAAGTTAGTGGGGCGCCATTGGAGAAGGTCATGAACAATGACCTCGCATCCCTCGTACTATCGTGCGACTGAGGTTGTGCGCCTGGTGCGAATGGTTCTGCATATGCATTCAACGGCCTGCTCATGGTGGTGGATGGTTTGGTTGGTGAGGTGGAGGGAATTTGGGTTAGGGAGCTTTGAGTTTTTCTCCTTTTCTGATCTTTCTTTGTGTTTACAGTATATTGCATGTGATGAATATTTATTGTTTATTTTGCACTTATTTATAGGAATTTGGATGCGTAATTCTTACCCATGTAATAATATTGGTTGTTTGTTTTTAATGCACAGTGCCATTAATGTTTGAAATGGCTTCCTAAAGTGACTTGATTGTTTAATGAATTTGTTGCAAATAGATGTTATTGAGTTTAAATTTGGAAAATATCTGGTGATTATGTTATAATGTTGTGGACAAATATCTTAATGAATAGACGGTCTAAACACTATACAACAAAAATAACTTTGAAATGGCAATTGCATCAGATTTTTGTATCATTTTTTGGATCAGTTCGCTTGATGCAACTATTCAAAAAAATTCCTTTTTTTGGAAACGAGATAAATCAGATAGAACTTTAACATTTTGGAAAAATAAAAGAGATTGTGGTGGGAATTAAAGTATTTTAAAAGTTATAATAGAACATCGGTATGTATAGGCTATAACATTTTTCTTGTAATTGGACAAAGACGTTAAGTTGAATTTCACGCGTCGTATACTTCGTACATACAATGATAAATAAATATGTAACGATAATCAAATTCCACCATCAACTTTGAATTTCTATGAAATTTAGGGTGATCGACATTTCATGCATGCATGTGGTCAAATTCAGTTTTTTTTATATAAACTTGTGCTAATTTAGTACACTTAAAGTTTTGTCTATCAATAAATTCATCAAATATTGAGCTAATCTTGGGCTCAGTTAAACTACTTGCTCGTAAACATAACTAAATTTGATTTATTATCGAGTTTCATTATATGGAAGATATATAAATGAACATGTGATGTGTGTACGATATAAGTTTGTACTTTTATATCTAAAAGCACTTGTAAAGGTAGTAAGCTTTATTATTATATTCTTTTTGTACGAAAACAAAATAAATGACACCATACAATATAAATTCATACTATATACCTCGGTAGTACTTTTCAAATTTAGGAAAAAAATTATTGACAGTTAAACTATGGTCGTTCTCTGGATTTCCACTTATTTTTTACCTTTGCACTCACACGCCGCTTATACGCGGATGCAAAGATACCATCTATATATCGAGAGGAAGTCTATTACTGCTGTTACAAATTTGTTAGGCCTAACTAACTTGATTATGGAAGTTATTTATGTTAGCCTATAGCAGTCGTTCTCATCGACAAGCGTACCATCTTTTATCATATGCATAAGCAAAAAAATGTTGTACACATAAAGATCATGACCAGTCCCACGTCACTACATCTAAAAACTAAAAAATATTATAAATAACTTATAATTATTTATGCGGGGACGTTGGGTATTTTTTCCTAATAAGCACCAAAGTAGTTGATTGTCGAAAGTGCTAATTGCTCGTTTTCATCTTTTTTGAAAGAGAAAAAAGTCAATTCCTGGATTTTTGCCTAACTTTTCTTTGTAGCTTACACCGCGACTAAATGACAATTATTGTAAACACTCTTTTATGGGCGTATTTGTGGACATATATAGTTGACAAATATAGAGTTATCATTTCGCAAATTTACTAAAAATGATTACACAATCACTTCATATATGTGTGCGACTCGAGCGCAAATTATAGATGATTTGAATCATTTGATCACTTCATAATCGATCTCAAAGCGTGGACAAGAAGTTTACTTTTATTGTAATTATTATTTTAACTATTTGGTTCAACTAGGGATTCTGCATAATTTTTTCTTTACTAATGTGTGAAAACAAAATAATTAGACTTGTTAAATTTGTAGTTTCAGTAAAGAATCATATCATTTTTAATAAGTTAAAGTCATATATATTTTCTAATCAATTTCAACATATAATTTTATTATAGATGTTTATTTTCCATTAGTGAAAATTATTATATGTTACATATATTTCTTTAGTTTATCAACATTGTTTTTAACTACAATGATTCTTATCACATTGTAAAAGTAACTATATATATAAAAACATACATCCACAAATATGAAAATAAAAATAATAAAAAATTACCAAAAGGCAATAGTACGTAGAAGATAGACCAGAAGCAGAAGCCATAATATAATCCCAAATTTTATTATAATAATGCTTTTACATTTACATAAAAATCTTGTAAAACTAAAACAAATCATTTACTGTCATTCAATATTGTCTCGTCGACCTCGAGGAATATATCTCTTCAACCAGACAGGCCTATTCCTCACCATTACCCTAACCGTTTCATGATTGCCCATTATCATATCGAGTAATTCTTGAGTTGTAAAAATAATCCTTCCAAACTCTGGATCTCTGTTTGGTCGATTCTGCACATGGACATGCTCCACGCATTGTCCATACACACTGTCACGAACAACGAAAAAAGGATCAAAACTCAAAAACAAAGAAATTAAGATTTTGTCATGATGCATGAAAAAAATATACCTTGCATGCTTTATATTTACATGTTATGTAAGTGGACATCCAAAGAACTTTATAAAATTTAAGGGCATTCATGAAAACAAAAACATAATCAAGTGTAAAGATTTTATTTGGTTTGACAAATAGCCAACTCTTTAAAATCTAATGAATTTTGAAACACCAGTTAAAATCCATTTACCGAGTAAAATGTCGCCGGATTTCTCGCCAAGTTAGTGGGGCGCCATTGGAGAAGGTCATGAACAATGACCTCGCATCCCTCGTACTATCGTACGACTGAGGTTATGCGCCTGGTGCGAATGGTTCTGCATATGCATTCAACGACCTGCTCATGGTGGTGGATGGTTTGGTTGGTGAGGTGGAGGGAATTTGGGTTAGGGAGCTTTGAGTTTTTCTCCTTTTCTGATCTTTCTTTGTGTTTACAGTATATTGCATGTGATGAATATTGGTTGTTTGTTTTTAATGCACAGCGCCATTAATGTTTGAAATGGCTTCCTAAAATGACTAGACTGTTTAATGAATTAGTTGCAAATAGATGTTATTGAGTTTAAATTTGGAAAATATTTGGTGATTATGTTATAATGTTGTGGACAAATATCTTAATGAATAGACGGTCTAAACACTATACGATTATTATACAACAAAAATAACTTTGAAATGGCAATTGCATCAGATTTTTGTATCATTTTTTTGGATCAGTTCGCTTGATGCAACTATTCAAAAAAAAATTCTTTTTTTTTGGAAACAAGATAACTCAGATAGAACTTTAATATTTTGGAAAAATAAAAGAGATTGTGGTGGGAATTAAAGTAGTTTAAAAGTTATAATAGAATATCGGTATGTATAGGCTATAACATTTTTCTAGTTGATGGACAAAGACGTAAAGTTGAATTTCACGCATTGTATAATTCGTACATAAAATGATAAATAATATGTTAGGATAAAAAAAATCCACCATCAACTTTGAATTTCCATGAAATTTAGGGTGATCGACATTTCATGCATGCATGTGTTCAAATTCAGTTTTTTTTTATATAAACTTGTGCTAATTCAGTACACTTAAAGTTTTATCTATCAATAAATTCATCAAATATTGAGCTAATCTTAAGGCTCAGTTAAACGACTTACTCGTAAACATAACTAAATTTGATTATTTATCGAGTTTCATTATATGGAAGATATATAAATGAACATGTGATGTGTGTGCGATATAAGTTCGTACTTTTATATCTAAAAGGACTTGTAAAGGTAGTAAGCTTTATTATTATCTTCTTTTTGTAGGGAAACTAAATAAATGACACCATACAATATAAATTCATACTATATATCTCGGTAGTACTTTTTAAATTTAGGAAAAAAAATATTGACAGTTAAACTATGGTCGTTCTCTGGATTTCCACTTATTTTTTTACCTTTGCAGCTCACACGTCAGTTATACGCGGCTGCAGTATACCATCTATATATTAGAGAAAGTCTGTTACTTTCTGTTACAAATTCTGTTAGGCCTAACTAACTTCAGTTATGGAAGTTATTTCTGTTAGCCTATAGCAGCCGTTCTCATCGACAAACGTACCATATTTTATCATATGCATAAGTAAAAAAATATTCTACACATAAAGATCATGACCAGTCCCACGTCACTACATCTAAAAACAAAAAAAATATTATAAATAACTTATAATTATTTATGCAGGACGTTGGGTATTTTTTCCTAACAAGCACCCGTAGTTGATTGTCGAGTACTAATTGCTCGTTTTCATCTTTTTTGAAAGAGAAAAAAGACAATTCCTGGATTTTTGCCTAACTTTTCTTTGTAGCTTACACCGCAACTAAACGACAATTATTGTAAACGCTCTTTTATGGGCGTATTTGTGGACATATATAGTTGACAAATATAGAGTTATCATTTCGCAAATTTACTAAAAATAATTACACAATCACTTCATATATGTGTGCGACTCGAGCGCAAATTATAGATGATTTGAATCATTTGATCACTTTATACGTGCCGGTCGATCTCAAAGCGTGGACAAGAAGTTTACTTTAATTGTAATTATTATTTTAACTATTTGGTTCTAATGGGGATTCTGCACAATTTTTTCTTTACTAATGTATTGAAACAAAATAATTAGACTTGTTAAATTTGCAGTTTCAGTAAAGAATCATATCACTTTTAATAAGTTAAATTCATATATATTTTCTTATCAATTTCAACATATAATTTTATTGTAGATGTATATTTTCCATTAGTGAAAATTATTATATGTTACATATATTTCATTAGTTTATCAACATTGTTTTTAACTACAATGATTCTTATCACATTGTAAAAGTAACTATATATATAAAAACATACATCCACAAATATGAAAATAAAAATAATAAAAAATTACCAAAAGGCAATAGTACGTAGAAGATAGACCAGACGCAGAAGCCATAATATAATCCCAATTTTTATTATAATAATGCTTTTACTTTTACATAAAAATCTTGTAAAACTAAAACAAATCATTTAGTATCATTCATTATTGTCTCGCCGACCTCGAGGAATATATCTCTTCAACCAGACAGGCCTATTCCTCACCATTACCCTAACCGTTTCATGATTCCCCATTATCATATCGGGTAATTCTTGAGTTGTAAAAATAATCCTTCCAAACTCTGGATCTCTGTTTGGTCGATTCTGCACATGGACATGCTCCACGCATTGTCCATACCCACTGTCACGAACAACGAAAAAGGATCAAAACTCAAACACAAAGAAGTTAAGATTTTGTCATGATGCATGAAAAAAATATACCTTGCATGCTTTATATTTACGTGTTATGTAAGTGGACATCCAAAGAACACTTTATAAAATTTAAGGGCATTCATGAAAACAAAAACATAATCAAGTGTAAAGATTTTATTTGGTTTGACAAATAGCCAACTCTTTAAAATCTAATGAATTTTGAAAACCAGTTAAAAACCATTTACCGAGTAAAATGGCGCCGGATTTCTCGCCAAGTTAGTGGGGCGCCATTGGAGAAGGTCATGAACAATGACCTCGCATCCCTCGTACTATCGTGCGGCGACCGAGGTTGTGCGCCCGGTGCGAATGGTTCGCATATGCATTCAACGGCCCGCTCATGGTGGTGGATGGTTTGGTTGGTGAGGTGGAGGAATTTGGGTTAGGGAGCTTGAGTTTTTCCTTTTCTCGATCTTTCTTTGTGTTTACGTGTATATTGCATGTGGTGAATATTTGTTGTTTATTTTGCACTTATTTATAGGAATTTGGATGCATGATTCTTACCCATGTAATAATATTGGTTGTTTGTTTTTAATGCATGATGCCATTAATGTTTGAAATGGCTTCCTAAAGTGACTAGATTGTTTAATGAATTTGTTGCAAATAGATGTTATTGAGTTTAAATTTGGAAAATATCTGGTGATTATGTTATAATGTTGTGGACAAATATCTTAATGAATAGACGGTCTAAACACTATACGATTATTATACAACAAAAATAACTTTGAAATGGCAATTGCATCGATTTTTGTATCATTTTTTGGATCATTCACTTGATGCAACTATTCAAAAAAATTGTTTTTTTTTTTTGGAAACAAGATAACTCGAGATAGAACTTTAATATTTTGGAAAAATAAAAGAGATTGTGGTGGGAATTAAAGTAGTTTAAAAGTTATAATAGAACATCGGTATGTATAGGCTATAACATTTTTCTAGTAGATGGACAAAGACGTAAAGTTGAATTTCACGCATTGTATAATTCGTACATACAATGATAAATAAATATGTTACGATAAAAAAAATCCACCATTAACTTTGAATTTCCATGAAATTTAGGGTGATCGACATTTCATGAATGCATGTGTTCAAATTCAGTTTTTTTATATAAACTTGTGCTAATTCAAGACACTTAAAGTTTTATCTATCAATAAATTCATCAAATATTGAGCTAATCTTAATGCTCGGTTAAACGACTTACTCGTAAACATAACTAAATTTGATTTATTATCGAGTTTCATTATATGGAAGATATATAAATGAACATGTGATGTGTGAGCGATATAAGTTCGTACTTTTATATCTAAAAGGACTTGTAAAGGTAGTAAGCTTTATTATTATCTTCTTTTGTACGGAAACTAAATAAATGACACCATACAATATAAATTCATACTATATATTTCGGTAGTACTTTTTAAATTTAGGAAAAAAATTATTGACAATTAAACTATGGTCGTTCTATGGATTTCTAGTTATTTTTTTACCTTTACAGCTCACACGTCAGTTATACGCGACTGCAGTATACCATCTATATATTAGAGAAAGTTTATTACTTTCTGTTACAAATTCTGTTAGGCCTAACTAACTTCAGTTATGGAAGTTATTTCTGTTAGCCTATAGCAGCCGTTCTCATCGACAAACGTACCATATTTTATCATATGCATAAGCAAAAAAATATTCTACACATAAAGATCATGACCAGTCCCTCGTCACTACATCTAAAAACAAAAAAATATTATAAATAACTTATAATTATTTATGCGGGACGTTGGGTATTTTTTCCTAATAAGCACCCGTAGTTGATTGTCGAGTACTAATTGCTTGTTTTCATCTTTTTGAAAGAGAAAAAGACAATTCCCGGATTTTTGCCTAACTTTTCTTTGTAGCTTACACCGCAACTAAACGGCAATTATTGTAAACACTCTTTTATGGGCGTATTTGTGGACATATATAGTGGACAAATATAGAGTTATCATTTCGCAAATTTACTAAAAATAATTACGCAATCACGTCATATATGTGTGCGACTCGAGCGCAAATTATAGATGATTTGAATCATTTGATCACTTTATACGTCTTTGGTCGATCTCAAAGCGTGGACAAGAAGTTTACTTTAATTGTAATTATTATTTTAACTATTTGGTTCTAATGGGGATTCTCGCACAATTTTTCTTTACTAATGTATTGAAACAAAATAATTAAACTTGTTAAATTTGCAGTTTCAGTAAAGAATCATATCATTTTTAATAAGTTAAAGTCATATATATTTTCTTATCAATTTCAACATATAATTTTATTGTAGATGTATATTTTCCATTAGTGAAAATTATTATATGTTACATATATTTCATTAGTTTATCAACATTGTTTTTAACTACAATGATTCTTGTCACATTGTAAAAGTAACTATATATATACAAACATACATCCATAAATATGAAAATAAAAATAATAAAAAATTACCAAAAGGCAATAGTACGTAGAAGATAGACCAGACGCAGAAGCCATAATATAATCCCAATTTTTATTATAATAATGCTTTTACTTTTACATAAAAATCTTGTAAAACTAAAACAAATCATTTAGTATCATTCATTATTGTCTCGCCGACCTCGAGAAATATATCTCTTCAACCAGACAGGCCTATTCCTCACCATTACCCTAACCGTTTCATGATTCCCCATTATCATATCGGGTAATTCTTGAGTTGTAAAAATAATCCTTCCAAACTCTGGATCTCTGTTTGGTCGATTTTGCACATGGACATGCTCCACGCATTGTCCATACCCACTGTCACGAACAACGAAAAAGGATCAAAACTCAAACACAAAGAAGTTAAGATTTTGTCATGATGCATGAAAAAAATATACCTTGCATGCTTTATATTTACGTGTTATGTAAGTGGACATCCAAAGAACACTTTATAAAATTTAAGGGCATTCATGAAAACAAAAACATAATCAAGTGTAAAGATTTTATTTGGTTTGACAAATAGCCAACTCTTTAAAATCTAATGAATTTTGAAAACCAGTTAAAATCCATTTACCGAGTAAAATGGCGCCGGATTTCTCGCCAAGTTAGTGGGGCGCCATTGGAGAAGGTCATGAACAATGACCTCGCATCCCTCGTACTATCGTGCGACTGAGGTTGTGCGCCTGGTGCGAATGGTTCTGCATATGCATTCAACGGCCTGCTCATGGTGGTGGATGGTTTGGTTGGTGAGGTGGAGGGAATTTGGGTTAGAGAGCTTTGAGTTTTTCTCCTTTTCTGATCTTTCTTTGTGTTTACAGTATATTGCATGTGGTGAATATTTGTTGTTTATTTTGCACTTATTTATAGGAATTTGGATGCATGATTCTTACCCATGTAATAATATTGGTTGTTTGTTTTTAATGCACAGTGCCATTAATGTTTGAAATGGCTTCCTAAAGTGACTAGATTGTTTAATGAATTTGTTGCAAATAGATGTTATTGAGTTTAAATTTGGAAAATATCTGGTGATTATGTTATAATGTTGTGGACAAATATCTTAAAGAATAGACGGTCTAAACACTATACGATTATTATACAACAAAAATAACTTTGAAATGGCAATTGCATCAGATTTTTGTATCATTTTTTTGGATCAGTTCACTTGATGCAACTATTCAAAAAAATTGTTTTTTTTTTTGGAAACAAGATAACTCAGATAGAACTTTAATATTTTGGAAAAATAAAAGAGATTGTGGTGGGAATTAAAGTAGTTTAAAAGTTATAATAGAACATCGGTATGTATAGGCTATAACATTTTTCTAGTAGATGGACAAAGACGTAAAGTTGAATTTCACGCATTGTATAATTCGTACATACAATGATAAATAAATATGTTACGATAAAAAAAATCCACCATCAACTTTGAATTTCCATGAAATTTAGGGTGATCGACATTTCATGAATGCATGTGTTCAAATTCAGTTTTTTTTATATAAACTTGTGCTAATTCAGTACACTTAAAGTTTTATCTATCAATAAATTCATCAAATATTGAGCTAATCTTAAGGCTCAGTTAAACGACTTACTCGTAAACATAACTAAATTTGATTTATTATCGAGTTTCATTATATGGAAGATATATAAATGAACATGTGATGTGTGAGCGATATAAGTTCGTACTTTTATATCTAAAAGGACTTGTAAAGGTAGTAAGCTTTATTATTATCTTCTTTTGTACGGAAACTAAATAAATGACACCATACAATATAAATTCATACTATATATTTCGGTAGTACTTTTTAAATTTAGGAAAAAAATTATTGACAATTAAACTATGGTCGTTCTATGGATTTCTAGTTATTTTTTTACCTTTACAGCTCACACGTCAGTTATACGCGGCTGCAGTATACCATCTATATATTAGAGAAAGTCTATTACTTTCTGTTACAAATTCTGTTAGGCCTAACTAACTTCAGTTGTGGAAGTTATTTCTGTTAGCCTATAGCAGCCGTTCTCATCGACAAACGTACCATATTTTATCATATGCATAAGCAAAAAAATATTCTACACATAAAGATCATGACCAGTCCCACGTCACTACATCTAAAAACAAAAAAATATTATAAATAACTTATAATTATTTATGCAGGACGTTGGGTATTTTTTCCTAATAAGCACCCGTAGTTGATTGTCGAGTACTAATTGCTTGTTTTCATCTTTTTTGAAAGAGAAAAAAGACAATTCCTGGATTTTTGCCTAACTTTTCTTTGTAGCTTACACCGCAACTAAACGGCAATTATTGTAAACACTCTTTTATGGGCGTATTTGTGGACATATATAGTTGACAAATATAGAGTTATCATTTCGCAAATTTACTAAAAATAATTACGCAATCACGTCATATATGTGTGCGACTCGAGCGCAAATTATAGATGATTTGAATCATTTGATCACTTTATACGTGCTGGTCGATCTCAAAGCGTGGACAAGAAGTTTACTTTAATTGTAATTATTATTTTAACTATTTGGTTCTAATGGGGATTCTGCACAATTTTTTCTTTACTAATGTATTGAAACAAAATAATTAAACTTGTTAAATTTGCAGTTTCAGTAAAGAATCATATCATTTTTAATAAGTTAAAGTCATATATATTTTCTTATCAATTTCAACATATAATTTTATTGTAGATGTATATTTTCCATTAGTGAAAATTATTATATGTTACATATATTTCATTAGTTTATCAACATTGTTTTTAACTACAATGATTCTTGTCACATTGTAAAAGTAACTATATATATACAAACATACATCCATAAATATGAAAATAAAAATAATAAAAAATTACCAAAAGGCAATAGTACGTAGAAGATAGACCAGACGCAGAAGCCATAATATAATCCCAATTTTTATTATAATAATGCTTTTACTTTTACATAAAAATCTTGTAAAACTAAAACAAATCATTTAGTATCATTCATTATTGTCTCGCCGACCTCGAGAAATATATCTCTTCAACCAGACAGGCCTATTCCTCACCATTACCCTAACCGTTTCATGATTCCCCATTATCATATCGGGTAATTCTTGAGTTGTAAAAATAATCCTTCCAAACTCTGGATCTCTGTTTGGTCGATTTTGCACATGGACATGCTCCACGCATTGTCCATACACACTGTCACGAACAACCAAAAAAGGAACAAAACTCAAAAACAAAGAAATTAAGATTTTGTCATGATGCATGAAAAAAATATACCTTACATGCTTTATATTTACGTGTTATGTAAGTGGACATCCAAAGAACTTTATAAAATTTAAGGGCATTCATGAAAACAAAAACATAATCAAGTGTAAAGATTTTATTTGGTTTGACAAATAGCCAACTCTTTAAAATCTAATGAATTTTGAAAACCAGTTAAAATCCATTTACCGAGTAAAATGGCGCCGAATTTCTCGCCAAGTTAGTGGGGCGCCATTGGAGAAGGTCATGAACAATGACCTCGCATCCCTCGTACTATCGTGCGACTGAGGTTGTGCGCCTGGTGCGAATGGTTCTGCATATGCATTCAACGGCCTGCTCATGGTGGTGGATGGTTTGATTGGTGAGGTGGAGGGAATTTCGGTTAGGGAGCTTTGAGTTTTTCTCCTTTTCTGATCTTTCTTTGTGTTTACAGTATATTGCATGTGGTGAATATTTGTTGTTTATTTTGCACTTATTTATAGGAATTTGGATGCATGATTCTTACCCATGTAA
Organism: Rehmannia glutinosa; assembly: GCA_016081115.2. Taxonomy (NCBI): domain Eukaryota; kingdom Viridiplantae; phylum Streptophyta; class Magnoliopsida; order Lamiales; family Orobanchaceae; genus Rehmannia; species Rehmannia glutinosa. Next base: position 61,007 of record JABTTQ020000308.1, read on the forward strand.
TAATATTGGTTGTTTGTTTTTAATACACAGTGCCATTAATGTTTGAAATGGCTTCCTAAAGTGACTAGATTGTTTAATGAATTTGTTGCAAATAGATGTTATTGAGTTTAAATTTGGAAAATATCTGGTGATTATGTTATAATGTTGTGGACAAATATCTTAATGAATAGACGGTCTAAACACTATACGATTATTATACAACAAAAATAACTTTGAAATGGCAATTCCATCAGATTTTTGTATCATTTTTTTGGATCAGTTCGCTTGATGCAACTTTTCAAAAAAATTCTTTTTTTTTGGGAAACGAGATAACTCAGATAGAACTTTAACATTTTGGAAAAATAAAAGAGATTGTGGTGGGAATTAAAGTAGTTTAAAAGTTATAATAGAACATCGGTATGTATAGGCTATAACATTTTTCTAGCAATTGGACAAAGATTGAATTTCACGCGTCGTATACTTCGTACATACAATGATAAATAAATATGTAACGATAAACAAATTCTACCATCAACTTTGAATTTCTATGAAATTTAGGGTGATCGACATTTCATGCATGCATGTAGTCAAATTCAGTTGTTTTTATATAAACTTGTGCTAATTCAGTACACTTAAAGTTTTGTCTATCAATAAATTCATCAAATATCGAGCTAATCTTGAGGCTCAGTTAAACGAATTGCTCGTAAACATAACTAAATTTGATTTTTTATCGAATTTCATTATATGGAATATATATAAATGAACATGTGATGTGTGTACGATATAAGTTCGTACTTTTATATCTAAAAGGACTTGTAAAGGTAGTAAGCTTTATCATTATCTTCTTTTTGTACGGAAACTAAATAAATGACACCATACAATATAAATTCATACTATATATCTCGGTAGTACTTTTCAAATTTAGGATAAAAATTATTGACAGTTAAACTATAATCGTTCTCTGGATTTCCACTTATTTTTTACCTTTGCAGCTCACACGTCAGTTATACGCAGATGCAGTATACCATCTATATATCAGAGGAAGTCTATTACTTTCTGTTACAAATTCTGTTAGGCCTAACTAACTTGATTATGGAAGTTATTTATGTTAGCCTATATAATTGTTTTCATCGACAAAGCGTGCCATGTTTTATCATATGCATAAGCAAAAAATGTTGTACACATAAAGATCATGACCCCCCACGTCACAACATCTAAAAACAAAAAAAATATTATAAATAACTTATAATTATTTATGCAGGACGTTGGGTATTTTTTCCTAATAAGCACCCGTAGTTGATTGTCGTGTGCTAATTGCTCTTTGTAGCTTACACCGCAACTAAACGACAATTATTGTAAACACTCTTTTATGGGAGTATTTGTGGACATATGTAGTTGACAAATATAGAGTTATCATTTCGCAAATTTACTAAAAATGATTACGCAATCACTTCATATATGTGTGCGACTCGAGCGCAAATTATAGATGATTTGAATTATTTGATCACTTTATACGTGCCGGTCGATCTCAATGTGTGGACAAGAAGTTTACTTTAATTATAATTATTATTGTAACTATTTGGTTCAACTGGGGATTCTGCACAATTTTTTCTTTACTAATGTGTTGAAACAAAATAATTAGACTTGTTAAATTTGCAGTTTCAGTAAAGAATCATATCATTTTTAATAAGTTAAAGTCATATATATTTTCTTATCAATTTCAACATATAATATTATTGTAGATGTATATTTTCCATTAGTGAAAATATATTTTACATATATTTCATTAATTTATCAACATTGTTTTTAACTACAATGATTCTTGTCACATTGTAAAATTTATGTAACTATATATATACAAACATACATCCATAAAAATGAAAATAAAAATAATAAAAAATTACCAAAAGGCAATAGTACGTAGAAGACAGGACTTAAGCAAAAGCCATAATATAATCCCAAATTTTATTATAATAATTCTTTTACTTTTACATAAAAATCTTATAAAACTAGAACAAATCATTTAGTATATATCATTCATTATTGTCTCGTCGACCTCGAGGAATGTATCTCTTCAACCGCACAGCCTATTCCTCACCATTACCCCGACGCTTCGTGATTCCCCATTATCATATCGGGCAATTCTTGAGTTGTAAAAATAATTCTTCCAAACTCCGGGTCTCTGTTTGGTCGATTATGCACATGAACATGCTCCACGCATTGTCCATACACACTGTCACGAACAACGAAAAAAGGATCCAAGCTCAAAAACAAAGAAATTAAGATTTTGTCATGGTGCATGAAAAAAATATTCCTTTCTTTATATTTACGTGTTATGTAAGTGGACATCCAAAGAACACTTTATAAAATTTAAGGGCATTCATGAAAACGAAAACATAATCAAGTGTAAAGATTTTATTTGGTTTGACAAATAGCCAACTCTTTAAAATCTAATGAATTTTGAAACACCGATTAAAATCCATATACCGAGTAAAATGTCATTTGGATTTCTCGCCAAGTTAGTGGGGCGCATTGGAGAAGGTCATGAACAATGACCGCGATCCCTCGTACTATCGTGACGATCGAGATTGTGCGCCTGGTGCGAATGGTTCTGCATATGCATTCAACGGCCTGCTCATGGTGGTGGATGGTTTGGTTGGTGAGGTGGAGGGAATTTGGGTTAGGGAGCTTTGAGTTTTTCTCCTTTTCTGATCTTTCTTTGTGTTTACAGTATATTGCATGTGATGAATATTTGTTGTTTATTTTGCACTTATTTATAGGAATTTGGATGCATGATTCTTACCCATGTAATAATATTGGTTGTTTGTTTTTAATGCACAGTGCCATTAATGTTTGAAATGGCTTCCTAAAGTGACTAGATTGTTTAATGAATTTGTTGCAAATAGATGTTATTGAGTTTAAATTTGGAAAATATCTGGTGATTATGTTATAATGTTGTGGACAAATATCTTAATGAATAGACGGTCTAAACACTATACGATTATTATACAACAAAAATAACTTTGAAATGGCAATTCCATCAGATTTTTGTATCATTTTTTTGGATCAGTTCGCTTGATGCAACTATTCAAAAAAAAAAAAATTTGTTAACGAAATAACTCAGATAGAACTTTAACATTTTGGAAAAATAAAAGAGATTGTGGTGGGAATTAAAGTAGTTTAAAAGTTATATTAGAACATCGGTATGTATAGGCTATAACATTTTTCTAGTAACTGGACAAAGACGTTAAGTTGAATTTCACTCGTCGTATACTTCGTGCATACAATGATAAATAAATATGTAACAATAAATAACTAAATTCGATCGTCAGCTTGGAATTCCAATGCAATTTAATGTGATAAACATCTCATTCATGTGGTCAAATTCTTGCATGAAATCAAGAAATTAAAGTGTTGATATTATAACAGGTGAAGAAGAAACTAATTTGCTCCTTACTCATACACTTAAATTTCAAACTAATTCAGTTGTTTTTAATTAAACTTGTGCTAATTCAATACACTTAAAGTTTTATCTTATCAATAAATTCAGAAAATATTGACCTAATCTTGAGGCTGATCAGGTAAACGACTTGCTCATAAACATAACTAAATTTGATTTATTATCGAGTTTCATTCTATGGAAGATATATAAATGAAAATGTGATGTGTGTGCGACATAAGTTAAATACTTTTATATCTAAAAAGACTTGTAAAGGTAGTAAGCTTTACTATTATCTTCTTTTGTACGGAAACTAAATAAATGACACCATACAATATAAATTCATTCTATATATCTCGGTAGTACTTGTCAAATTTAGGAAAAGTTATTGACAAAGTTAACTATGGCCGTTCTCTGGATTTCCACTTATTTTTTCCTTTGCAGTTCACGCGTCAGTTGTACGGGGATGCAGTATACCATCTATGTACCCTCTGCAAGCAAAAATTTGAAAAGAAATGCATATTTGTGTACTTATATCTTTTTTATATAAATTATTTATTTACAAAAAATAAATTTAATTACAACTTATTAAGAATAGAAAAATGTATATGGAGTAACATTATTGTAATGGTTAATTACTTTCCGTTTGAATTTCTAGCTTTGGATTATAATTATTTTCATTAGTTTATTATATAAATCTAAAACTGAAATAAACTATGGTTATAAATTTAAAAAAAAATGATAAATATAAATAACTATAGATGAGTTTGTAGCCGAATAAATTAAATTACAGATATACAACAATGGGAATCTTGAATATGTTAAATGTATTGGGGAAAAAAACCAGAACTCAAATAATATTATGAAAAAGGACAAAGTATCACGATTTTAAAAGCGTTTGATAAGAACAACAAAAATACTCCATATACATACTTTTTTTTACAGTAACTAGTAAGTAATATAAGATTTAACTTTTATGAATAAATCGGAGCATAGATTAGTTGTTAGATAATATGGTTAAAAAAACTAAGAAATGAAATTTAATTCTCAATAAAAGAACCACAAATACCCTAATATATATTCTTTATATTAATTATACTTGTCGGGTCTCGATCAGGTTCTACTAAACACGCTACCCAACCCACACCCACCCAGGGCTTGGAAATGCATACTCATTACCCACTCTAGACCCATTCACTTGTTCCACACCCCTCCCTTGTAAATAAGGGTGTCAATGGGTTGGGTTCGTGAATTCGTTGGTCCGAGTTCATGGGTTCGCCGGTCAAAACAAGCCAACCCAGACCTGACCTGTTTAATTATTCGTATCAAAATCTTGATCGGGGACCCGACCTATTTATTTCACAGGTAACCTGGACCCGACCCGTTTAACTCGTCTAATAAAATTCGTTTTATATACATCTAATATTTTCAATTAAATAAATTTTTTTTTTAAAATCAATCAATATGTCACATTATACAATCAATAAAAAATATCACAATTCACAACATACAAAAAAATATAATAAATAATATAAGGGCATCTCCAATGCCAAACCAAATAAAAACATCTTGCACAGTTTTTTATGTGACACGTCACTGCCATATCAGTGCCACATCAAAAGTAAAAATCCCACAAATTTGATAAACATTTATCCACAATCCATAAACCCCACAAATTTGATAAACCATTGAATATAAAATATTAAAAGCAAACTATTGAATATTAAAATATTTATGCATTACTCAAGAAAAAAAAATCTTTGCCATAAACCAGGTTTATGAACATAAACTGGTTTATGCCACATCATCATAAACCTTCCCTCCACAATGGGACGTGGTTTATATAAACCAAATTTTTGCTTTAAAACCTCCATATGAACCTAGCATTGGAGATGCTCTAACATACTAATCATATTTTAAGAACATACAAAAATACATGCTAAATAATAACAACATACATATTAAGTAGGTTTTAGGATTTAAGTTTTAAGCACATAATTTGTTTTTTGATTTTTCTTCCAATTCATTAATTATTTATTTATTATTAAATTTACAAATGGGTTAGACGGGTTAAATGGGTCATAACAGGTTAACCCATACCCAACCTATTTAATTAGTGGGTTATTCGAGTTCGACCCAATTTCGACTCAAACCCATAAAACCTGGATTCATACACATTAATACCATGTTAGATTCGTGTCCGGTTTGAAATTGACATCCCTACTCGCAAATAATTAAGGTGGGCCGGGTTTGGTTAAAATTAGACTTGGACCTATTGAGTCATTGACATCCCTAGAAAGAGTTTCCCGAGAAATGAGGGTAAACCCCCAAAATCAGACTTCTAAGGGTGCGATTGGATATGCTTTCATTTTGAAAATTTTCTTTTCGCTAGAGAATAGTGAAAAGAAAATTTTGATGAAAGTTTTTGGAAAATTTTGAGAGTGTGAATGGATATGTAATGATGAAAGTTGATTTGATTTAAAAATAGTAAAATAATAATTGGATGTGATTAGTAGTTAGAAATGTGTGAGTGAGTGAATAGTGAAATTTGTGGGAGAATGTGTAATAATGATTAGTTTTTTTGTGGAAAAATGTGTAGATGTGATTGGTGAAAGGAAAAATGATAAAACATTAAAGTGAGAGAATCGTATATTTTCTGAAAATTTTCTTAAACAATCGCATGTTTGGTCAAAAAAAATTCTCCAGCGGAACGAAAATAAAATCTCGCTCACATACAATCGCAGCCTACTCTGTTTCTTGCCATTGTTCATGTCACGCCCCAACGGGATGCGACGACGATCCACAACTTAAATACAAATAACCAAACAGTCTAGACGAATATCATCGAGAACCCAATGAAACAGAGTCAATAGCAACGGAATAAAGAACAACTACAAATTACAACTTACAGTCCACAATATCCATTATCCAAATTACATACCCGGTATGATCTAAAGATAACATCTTAAAAGTCAAAGGGTCCTACGCCCTTCAGTTACAAACCGGAATGAAAAGAAATACAAGAGTCCAACAACAAACACAAGAAAAGAGTCCAACAACAACGACAAGAAGTAGTAAGTCCAACAAGCGGAGTACAAGGGCTCAATCCGTGGTCGGTTCAGCATCTTCAACGAAGTCCTCATCTAAAGGTTAGAAAACAAGTGGGGATGGGACAGAAATCTCAGTGGATGGGGTGATCGTGTGCAAGTGTGGCGATATATATAGTTAATGCGAGAAATCAGTTATATGAAAACGCGTGAGTATGATGCATGAATTCACACACAGTCCACAAGCGTAGTGATAAATATATTTAAGTAATATACTTATACAGTTCAAGAAAATAGTTCGTGGTCACACAGGCACTATGTGATTCAGTTAAGACAGGTAGGATTGCGTACGGAAAAGTAACGCCAATCCCATGCAAGACATATAGTGGTTGCGTACGGATTTGTAGCGCCAACCAATGCAAAACAAGTAGCCGTTGCATACGGATTCGTAGCGCCAACCAAACAGGTCCGATAACTCCGGAATCGTGTGGATCAGACATCGATTCCTTCGTTCTTCCTTGTAACTCCCCAGGCAAGATGGTCTAAGACCGGTCACCTTATCGCTCCATAGGCAAAGACAAAATCCACGTGGAGCTTGCAAGGCTCGTGATCTGTCATAATCATGATTATACTCAAGTACTACGACCCGCTTCCTCTTGGACACTCCGTCCTCGATTTGGATTAGAACAATGGGGCGTAAGAGTGGAATAGCGGCCGAGTGTCCGGTTCCATCCCCGACGTATCCATTCCGATCGTGAGATCGACACACCAAGTTGACTCAGCGGGAAAGTAAATACAAGTACAAGCGATCAACTAGCAAATGAGTATGATTGATTCAGGGAAGCAGTTCAGGAATAATTTTGAAAATTCACGAGTAGCAATATGGCGTTGGTAGAGTTATTTGGATGAAAATGATTATCAGAAGAATAAGCAATCTTATATATCTTGAAAGATTAGGTGGAACATAAGTCCCGTTATAAGATTCAAAACCGCAAGACGAGGAAGTCGCCCTGCGATCGGGTATTAGTCGGTCGAATCGGTCCGATAAGTCAAGGGTTTTTGAGAAAATAAAATACTTTAATTAAATCTCCAAGTCAGAGGGTCCAGGGCTATTTTAGTAAAAGGAAAAATAATTTGAGTTAGGTCTTTTATAAAAGAAAAATTACAATTTAGCCCCGTTTTGTAAAAACCAAAACCTTTGGGGTTAAAAATTGAATAAATAAATATCCCGACCTTGAAAAATTATGAGGTCAGTTCCTAAATTCTCCAAATTGTCCAGAGATTCAGGTTTTTAAATTTTTGAGGTCGAGTGTTTATAAAATTCTCACATTGGCCCCAAATTTGTAAAAATTGTCAATTCGGACCTTAAGTTTAAAATAATCGGAACTCACAAACCGGAAGGGCTTTTAATGTGATTCCTGTTGGAAAATGTCACTAAGGTTAGTAGGATATTGGGACAAAAGCAGTTTTTAAAAGAAATAAGTGTAGGTCCTTTAACTTTTGAAAATCTCATTTTTGTCCCATTTTTAAATAATTTCCTTTAAGGCTTCTAAGGGTCCAATTGTTATGAAATTTGAACCTTGGGTCCAAAATATAATTAAGTTAAAGTTAAATTAGTATTTCCAGGTGCATGGGTTGCATAAGTCCTGGAAATTTCATTTGGGTCCTCAAGTTTAGTCTTTTACACTTTAGTCCCTCAATTTTAGAAAAATTACTTTACAAGCCCTAAATATTTGGATTTTTGGAATACATTTAAAATATGTCATTTCCAGTACCTTAAGAGTGAAAATTTCAAATTGTACTCTATAGGGGTATTAAATTGTACATACAAGAATTCATCAAATAGAACATTAAATTTGGATGCATGCACCTAAAATTCAATAAATAGCAATTTTGAACATTAAATTGGAAAGAATTCATCAAATAGAACATTAAATTGGAAAGAATTCATCAAATAGCAATTTTAAAATATGTCATACAAGAATTCATCAAATAGAACATTAAATTGTACATGCATGCACCTAAAATTCAATAAATAGCAATTTTGAGAAACTCTTGAGAATTTTCATGATTTGATACATAAAATTGACATGCAATACATATATTATATATCTCAAGGGCTCATGATCAAAATTCTACATGCATTTTAATAAAAACACCTAGAAGTTGGAAAGTATTTTTCCACTCACCTTAAAATTGGAAAATTGTGAAATAAAAGGATAAATTTCACAATTTTTGGATGAGGTCACTTAGGTCAGCCCCTAAGTCAAGAAATATCAAAAATTTGGAGTTAGAAAAATGAGAGAAAAATTAAGGAGAAAAAGAAGGAGATAAGGAAATTGGAAAGACTACACTTTACCTTGTGTAGTAGGTGATTTGAAACTAGTTGAACCTTCAAATTTGGAAATTTTGGTTCAACTCCAAAATCACCTAAGGTCAGCCCCTATTTCTCAAAAATGAAAAAGGGGTGTTAAAATTTTAAAAAATTAGGGAGAAGAAGAAAGAAGGGCTCTAGTGTCCAATTCTTACCTTGTAGTCCAATTTTCACCACCATGCATGCATGTCTCCAAGTGGTCTTCTAAGTACCCCAAAATCCAAAATTCAAGCTTATATTAAAAAGAGAAGGTGAGGAGTAGTAAGAATTTAAGTTGAATTGAGGAGTGAAATTTCTTACCTTAAAATAGGGGGGTGTTCGAATTTTTTTTTTGGTGTTTAAGTGGTAAGATTGTTTGTTTTGGTTTAGATGTTTGAAGAAAGAAAGTATATTTGATGTTAGGAAGAAGATGTTCTTGAAGATATGAAGATGGGTTTGAAGATGTGAAGGACTTGTGTTTGAATATTTGAAGATGTGAAGAACTGAAGAAGTGGTACTTGAAGATATGAAGAACTTATGTTGAAGATTTGAAGATGTGAAGAGTTGGTGTTTGAAGGTTTGAAGATGTGAATGATTTTGTGTTTGAAGATTTGAAGATATGAATGAATTTTAGAGAGAGGTTAGAGAGAAGGAGGATAATTAGCCTGAGAATTAGAATGTGTTTGATAAAATGAACAAATTTGTTCATTTTTTTCCAATATGGCCGTCCACATTAGGGGGGGGGAGAGGGATTTTTTTGATAAATTTTGTGTCTTGCAAATTGTCTCTTGCATGGAGACAATTAGACTAGTCAAAGTATGGGCAAGGTATGGAAAGAGAAGGAATGTTGGGAAGACTCAAACATGTTGGGAAAAATAGTATTAAAGAATTGATGTATGAGATGATGTGTATAATGTTTGAATTAATGGTATAATTATACACAAGATGACTAATATAAGGTGTAAGTGTACAAGAGTTGAATGATATTTCTACTCCAAAATCATCACCAATGCCGTCCACTATAGGGGTATTATGGTAATTCCATATACATTTTTTTGTCCCAAATTTGATGATAATAGATGAAATATATATCAATCTCCAAAATAATTAGTGATTTCCTTGATCACTTATAAGTTTTATGATCACTTATACTAAATCAAATTCTTAATTCTATAAGGTAAAAGTCTCTAAAAGAAATAGTCTCTTAAAATTCTAAGGTGACTAATAAATACAAAAATAGTAATAATGATCAATCAAGTGATCATAAATGGAAATAGAATTAATAAGGATCATGATCACAAGTAATTAAATAAAATGAAATAAAATAAAATACAAAATATATATATTAATGATAATTACCCGTCAAAGTGACGCGGTAAAATAGTCGGTCAAATACATAGACGTCAATAAGAATCAATTATATGTTCGGAAAAATCGGGGCTTCACATCCTCCCCTCCTTAAAAGAATTTGGTCCCCAAATTCTCTTCAGAATAGTTCTGGATATTGATTCCTCATGTCCTCTTCCATCTCCCACGTTGCGTCTTCGTCTCGGTTGTGGTTCTCCCACACAACTTTAACCATCGAAATTTCTCTCTTACGCAACTGTCGTATCTGCTGATCAATGATCCGGATCGGTCTCTCGGTGTAGGAAAGATTTTCCATTAGAGGAGGAGTATCACGAGTGATGATGTGTTCGGGATCTGGTTGATACTTCTTCAGTCTCGACACGTGGAATACATCATGCATTCATGCATATTGTGCTGGTAACTCGAGTCGGTAGGCTAACTTCCCAATCCTCTGTAAAATCTTGTAAGGTCCAACATATCTCGGACTCAACTTGCCTCCTTTCTTCGAATTGATCAATCCTTTCCATGGTGAGAGTCTGAGAAATACTTCATCTCCGACTTCAAATTCCAAATCCTTTCTTCTCTTGTCCGCGTAACTCTTTTGGCGGCTCTGAGCTCTGCGAATCCGCTCCTTGATCATCTTGACCTTCTCCATAGCCTCCTGAACTAAGTCGACTTTTGGAATCGAGGGCGACTTTCGTTTCTCTTTCGGAGTCCATTGGTCATCAATCTCCCAGTGTAGTGGGGATCTGTATTTTCGTCCATATAATGCTTCGTAGGGTGCCATCCCAATCGTGGCCTGATAATTGTTATTGTAGGCGAACTCGGCTAATGGTAAGTGCGAATCCCAACTTCGTTGAAAATCCAATGTGCGGTGCTCGCAAAGATATCTTCAAGGGTTTGAATTGTTCGCCGATCGGCCCATCGGTTTGTGGATGTCTTCTTGTCTTGAAACTTAGCGAGGTACCAAATTCCTCGTGCAAGCACTTCTAAAACTGGAGACAAACCTCGGGTCTCTGTCGGATACTATGTCGATGGCACTCCATGCAAATCGAATAATTTCTGATATAAGTCCTGCGGCAAGTTTCGCAAGCTATCGTTTTTCTGATGGGTAAAAAGTGTGCAGATTTCGTGAGTCGGTCTACAACTACCCAAATAGCATCATGGCCTCCTCTAGTCCTTGGTAGATCCGTCACGAAGTCCATCGTTATGTGTTCCCATTTCCACTCGGGAATTCTCAACGGTTGTAGTAAACCAGACGGTCATTGGTGTTCTTCTTTTACTCGTTGACAAGTCAAACATCTCGCAACGAATTTCGCTACCTAGTTCTTCATGTTTACCCACCAATAACTCCGTTTCAAATTCTTATACATCTTGCTTCCTCCAGGATGTAATAGTGTATTTCGAGCGGTGTGCCTCTGCTAGGATTCTATTCCTAATCTGTCCGTCATTTGGTACACACACTCGATTTCGAAATCTGATAACCCCATCTTCGTGCACCGAGAATTCTGATCTCTCTCCTTTAAGTATCTTCTCCTTCAGTTTTTGAAGATGTGCATCTTTCTCTTGTGCTTCTTTGATCTCATTCAGCAGATCGGGTTTAACCAAAATGTTAGCACATGAAATCTGAGTATTGGTTCTCGTTAAATTCCAATTGCTCAGCTCTTCTAATGATTCCTACTCTCGAATCATAAGCCTGGCTAAGCTCGCCTTTCTACTTAGAGCGTCTGCTACGACGTTAGCTTTCCCGGGATGGTATTGAATATCAAAGTGATAGTCCTCAATCAATTCCATCCATTTCCGTTGCCTCAAATTGAGGTCTCTCTGGGAGAATAGATACTTCAAGCTCTTATGATCCGTGAAAACCGTGAATGTTGCTCCGTAGAGATAGTGTCTCCATTTCTTTAAAGCAAACACTATCGCTGCCAATTCCAAGTCATGCGTTGGATAATTGGCTTCATACGGCTTGAGCTTTCGTGATGCATAAGCGATGACCTTTCCTTCCTGCATGAGCACCGCTCCTAGTCCTTCCTTTGATGCATCACTGTAGATGACAAAGTTTTATGTTCCCTTTGGAAGAGCTAAGACGGGAGCTGTAGTAAGTCGTTTCTCCAGCTCTTGGAAACTCGCCTCGCACTTGTCATTCCACTCAAACTTGACTTGCTTTTGGGTTAGTAGAGTGAGCGGTCCGGCTATCTTGGAGAAGTCCTGGATAAATCTTCGATAATATCTAGCTAGTCCTAGGAAACTCCTGATCTCCATTACAGACTCGGGTTGTTTCCATTCAACCACTGTTTGTACCTTTGAAGGATCTATGGCGATCCCGGTGTCGGATACTATATGTCCCAAGAACGCGACTTCACTTAGCCAAAATTCGCACTTGCTGAATTTAGCATACAGCTTATGCTCTTGTAGTGTCTCCAAAACAATTTTCAGATGACGTTCATGCTCTTCTCTAGACTTAGAGTATACAAGTATGTCATCAATGAATATCACTGCAAATTGATCCAAATAAGGTTGAAAAACTCGATGCATCAGATCCATAAATGCTACTGGTGCATTCGTTAGACCGAAAGACATCACTACAAACTCGTAGTGTCCATATCGAGTTTGAAATGCAGTTTTGGAAATGTCTTCTTCGCGGATCTTCAGTTGGTAATATCCTTGTTGTAAATCAAACTTCGAGTACACCGTCGCTCCTTGAAGTTGATCAAACAATTTGTCTATCCTCAGGAGGGGATATTTGTTCTTGATGGTCACGCTATTAAGACCACGATAATCTATACACAGTCTTAATGTGCCATCTTTCTTCTTGACGAACAGTACAGGTGCTTCCCACATCCATCAGCCTCTGTAATTGTGTCTTCAACTCTTGTAACTCAAGATGAGCCATTCTATATGGTGTTCTGGCAATCGGGGCGGTTCTTGGTAACACCTCGATGGTGAACTCCACTTCCCTATCTGGAGGGACAATGGTGAGTTCTTGTGGAAATACATCCGTGTATTCTGATACTATAGATACTTGGTTAATTTGTGTCTCAACCTTGGGTTTGTTAATTATAAATGCCAAGTACCCTTGTGCTCCTCTAGCGATTGTCTTTCTTGCTTTTCATGGTGGAGATGATAACCAAGACGTATAGTCAATAGTAAGGGAAAGGCATATCCATTAATGTAAAACTTGGAGTACACCAAATGAAGTTTGACAATAGTAATACCGAGTCAAAGATACATCTGAATCAAAATACAACTGAATCTAATACAATAGAAAGTAAGGCACAACATAATGGAATAAGCGTCTACAACAACGAAAGTGCAACTGGCAATCAATCTAACTAATCAGTGAGATCGCCATCATCATCACTCACAGCTATGTCCATAATCAGGGCCTGGTCGGGTTGAGGTGGCGCCTCTACCTCAGGCCAATCAACAAAATCCAACCACTGCTCAAATCCCTGTGCATCATCAAGCGGAGCAGCCTCGGGTGCCTCAGGCTCTCCAACCTCGACTGGATCCTCCTCAAGATCCTCTTCAGGGTCCTCCTCAGGGTCCTCCTCAGCGTCGGGTACGGGCTCCACTTCGGGTTGTGGCAATGGATGTGCATTAGCGCAGAAAGCGACCTCGAGAGCGCGTCTCCGAGCTAGGGCCTGTAAATTCCTCTATCATCGTCATCCGCTTGATGAGGGTCTCTCCAAGCGCTCAACGGTGTCGCGAGATAAAGGCGGGCGTCAATCTCCCATTTCTCGGCGGCCGTCACTTGCCCTCTTCATTTTTTCTCGCACATTATCCAGGCACTCCGGATATTCTCAGATCTGATCCTCCCGCGCTCGTATGGTGTTGTCGCAGTCCTTAATGATAGTGGTCAAGTCGCTCTTTTCATCTTGGCTCCTCGCCAAGCGCTGTGTCAGTCCTCACATACCGGGCGCTCCTCGGATAACTCGAGGTCGCTCGATCACTCTCCGGTGCGGTGAATCTTTGCCCAGTAGTACTCCCGCTCAAAGCATGGGCATGAAAAACGTCCCACCAAGAAGGTGGCGCCGGCTCCATCCTGATCAAACAAAACTAAGGCGGATCAGTCAAAGGTAGAGGAAAGATAAGAAGAGAATAAGGAAAGAGTGAATAAAGAAAGTCAGTCAAGAATCAACTAAGTCAAGACAAGTATGACTATGAAATCTCCAAATATGCGTTCTAACTTAGTTTAAACATCAATAAGACAGTTCTATGCCAATTTGAAATCGATTTCACACTTAATGAGTCAAATCGCGGTACTACCCAACACAGACCAAGGGTCCTATCCTAGGTCAGCTCGGTATAAGTTTCCATCTTACTAGCCGAGCTCTGATACCACTCTAACTGTCACGCCCCAAACGGGATGCGACGACGATCCACAACTTAAATACAAATAACCAAACAGTCTAGACGAATATCATCGAGAACCCAATGAAACAGAGTCAATAGCAGCGGAATAAAGAACAAGTACAAATTACAACTTACAGTCCACAATATCCATAATCCAAATTACATACCCGGTGTGATCTAAAGATAACAACTTAAAAGTCAAAGGGTCCTACGCCCTTCAGTTACAAACCGGAATGAAAAGAAATACAAGAGTCCAACAACAAACACAAGAAAAGAGTCCAACAACAACGACAAGAAGTAGTAAGTCCAACAAGCGGAGTACAAGGGCTCAGTCCGTGGTCGGCTCAGCATCTTCAACGAAGTCCTCATCTAAAGGTTAGAAAACAGGTGGGGATGAGACAGAAATCTCAGTGGATGGGGTGATCGTGTGCAAGTGTGGCGATATATATAGTTAATGCGAGAAATCAGTTATATGAAAACGCGTGAGTATGATGCATGAATTCACACACAGTCCACAAGCGTAGTGATAAATATATTTAAGTAATATACTTATACGATTCAAGAAAAACAGATTCGTGGTCACACAGGCACTATGTGATTGATCAAGACACGGTAGGATTGCGTACAGAAATGTAACGCCAATCCCATGCAAGACAAATAATGGTTGCGTACGGATTTGTAGAGCCAACCAATGCAAAACAAGTAGCGGTTGCGTATGGATTTGTAGCGCCAACCAAACGGGTCCGATAACTCCGGAATCGTGTGGATCAGACAGCGATTCCTTCGTTCTTCCTTGTAACTCCCCAGGCAAGATGGTCCAAGACCGGTCACCTTATCGCTCCATAGGCAAAGACAAAATCCACAGTGGATCTTGCAAGGCTCGGATCTATCATAATCATGATTATACCTTAAGTACTACGACCCGCTTCCCTTGGACACTCTGTCCCTCAGTTGCGGGATTAAGACGATGGGGCCGGAAGAGTGGAATAGCAGCCGAGCTGCCCGGTTCCATCCCCGACGTATCCATTCCAACTGTGAGCTCGACACACCAAGTTGACTCAGGCAGGAAAGTAAATACAAGTACAGACAATCAAATAGGCAGTCGAGTATGATTGATTCAGGGAAGCAGTTCAGGAAAATTTTTGAAAATTCACGAGTAGCAATATGGCGTTGGTGACGTTATTTGGATGAAGATGATTATCGTAAGGATAAGCAATATTCGATATGTTGAAAGATTAGGTGGAACATAAGTCCCGTTATAGATTCAAACCGCAAGACGAGGAAGTCGCCCCGCGATTGGGTATTTATCGGTCGAATCGGTCCGATAAGTCAAGGGTTTTTGAGAAAATAAAATACTTTAATTAAATCTCCAAGTCAGAGGGTCCAGGGTTATTTTAGTAAAAGGGAAAATAATTTGAGTTAGGTCCTTTATAAAAGAAAAATTACAATTTAGCCCCGTTTTATAAAAACCAAAACTTTTGGGCTTAAAAATTGAATAAATAAATATCCCAACCTTGAAAAATTATGAGTTCAATTCCTAAATTCTGCAAATTGTCCAGATATTCAGGTTTTTAAAGTTTTGAGGTCGCATTTTTATAAAATTCTCACATTGGCCCCAAATTTGTAAAAATTGTCAATTCGGACCTTAAGTTTAAAATAATCGGAACTCACAATCCGGAAGGAATTTTAATGTGATTCCAGTTGGAAAATGTCACTAAGGTTAGTAGGATATTGGGACAAAAGCAGTTTTTAAAAAAAATAAGTGTAGGTCCTTTAACTTTTGAAAATCTCATTTTTGTCCCATTTTGAAATAATTGCCTTTAAGGCTTCTAGGGGTCCAATTGTTATGAAATTTGAACCTTGGGTCCAAATATAATTAAGTTAAAGTTAAATTAGTATTTCCAGGTGCATGGGCTGCATAAGTTCTGGAAATTGCATTTGGGTCCTCAAGTTTAGTCTTTTACACTTTAGTCCCTCAATTTTAGAAAAATTACTTTCCAAGCCCTAAACACTTGGATTTTTGGAATACAAAAATATGTCATTTCCAGTACCTTTTGAGTGAAAATTTCAAATTTTAAAATTAAGGTCTGGTACAGTTTCAAAATTTGCAAAGTAGCTCTTAAACTTTCAAAATTTTACAATCTAGTCCTTGGACTTTTAAAGGTTGATGTTATTTATCTTAAAACTCTTAAAACTTTATTAAAATGTCCAAAAGTCATTTTTGAACCTGAGTACAGTCCCAAAAATCGAAACTTGCAGAGGGGTCCTTTAACTTTCATTTTCTTACAATTTAGTCCACCAACTTTCCATTTTTACATTTTTAAGTCCAAAATTGAAATTTAATCGATTATGCTCGACTTGTCCAGGTTATAAGTCATCCAAAATATGGATTTCAAAGATCATACACATGCATGTCCAATACATACAAGAATTCATCAAATAGAACATTAAATTGTACATGCATGCACCTAAAATTCAATAAATAGCAATTTTGAGAAACTCTTGAGAATTTTCATGATTTGATACATAAAATTGACATGCAATACATAGATTATATATCTCAAGGGCTCATGATCAAAATTCTACATGCATTTTAATAAAAACACCTAGAAGTTGGAAAGTATTTTTCCACCCACCTTAAAATTGGAAAATTGTGAAATAAAAGGATAAATTTCACAATTTTTGGATGAGGTCACTTAGGTCAGCCCCTAAGTCAAGAAATATCAAAAATTTGGAGTTAGAAAAAGAAGGAGATAAGGAAATTGGAAAGACTACACTTTACCTTGTGTAATAGGTGATTTGAAACTAGTTGAAGCTTCAAATTTGGAAATTTTGGTTCAACTCCAAAATCACCTAAGGTCAGCCCCTATTTCTCAAAAATGAAAAAGGGGTGTTAAAATTTGAAAAAAATAGGGAGAAGAAGAAAGAAGGGCTCTAGTGTCCAATTCTTACCTTGTAGTCCAATTTTCTCTAGTAGTTCTTCTTCGAGTCTTCAATTTTCACCACCATGCATGCATGTCTCCAAGTGGTCATCTAAGTACCTTAAAATCCAAAATTCAATCTTATATTAAAAAGAGAAGGTGAGGAGTAGTAAGAATTTAAGTTGAATTGAGGAGTGAAATTTCTTACCTTGAAATAGGGGGGTGTTCGAATATTTTTTGGTGTTTAAGTGGTAAGATTGTTTGTTTTGGTTTAGATGTTTGAAGAAAGAAAGTATGTTTGATGTTAGGAAGAAGATGCTCTTGAAGATATGAAGATGGGTTTGAAGATGTGAAGGACTTGTGTTTGAATATTTGAAGATGTGAAGAAGTGGTACTTGAATATATGAAGAACTTATGTTGAAGATTTGAAAATGTGAAGAGTTGGTGTTTGAAGGTTTGAAGATGTGAATGATTTTGTGTTTGAAAATTTGAAGATATGAATGAATTTTAGAGAGAGGTTAGAGAGAAGGAGGAGAATTAGCTTGAGAATTAGAATGTGTTTGATAAAATGAACAAAATTTGTTCATTTTTTTCCAATATGGCCGTCCACATTAGGTGGGGGAGAGGGGGATTTTTTTGATAAATTTTGTTTCTTGCAAATTGTCTCTTGCATGGAGACAATTAGACTAGTCAAAGTATGGGCAAGGTATGGAAAGAGAAGGAATGTTGGGAAGACTCCAACATGTTGGGAAAAATAGTATTAAAGAATTGATGTATGAGATGATGTGTATAATATTTGAATTAATGGTATAATTATACACAAGATGACTAATATAAGGTGTAAGTGTACAAGAGTTGGATGATATTTCTACTCCAAAATCATCACCAATGCCGTCCACTATATGGGTATTATGGTAATTCCATATATTTTTTTTTGTCCCAAATTTGATGATAATAGATGAAATATATATCAATCTCCAAAATAATTAGTGATTTCCTTGATCACTTATAAGTCTCATGATCACTTATACTAAATCAAATTCTTAATTCTATAAGGTAAAAGTCTCTAAAATAAATAGTCTCTTAAAATTCTAAGGTGACTAATAAATACAAAAATAGTAATAATGATCAATCAAGTGATCATAAATGTGAAATAGAATTAATAAGGATCATCATCACAAGTAATTAAATAAAATGAAATGAAATAAAATACAAAATATATATATTAATGATAATTACCCGTCAGAGTGACGCGGTAAAATAGTCGGTCAAATACATAGACGTCAATAAGAATCAATTATATGTTCGGAAAAATCGGGGCTTCACAGTTCAAGTTTTTGGTTTAATTTGTTTCTGAAATATTTTTTCATCTTTTTTTTTCCTGAGGAAAAATCTTTTTCATCTGGTTTCAAATTAAAATGATATTTTCCTGTGCAAATGTGACTTAATATTCTGTCTTTTCTCTGTCATTTTGGGGATTCCAATTCAAGGTAACATCTATACACACACCTCTTGAACTGAAAATCCGCACGCATGTTTCAGTTTACTTTAATTTCAATTTTCGTTGGCAGATGGCTGTATTGCTGTTAATGCTAATGATATGAGCTCAAAAACCACAACTTTTTTCGTAGGTTTTCTTTTTATGTTTTGAGGTAATTTTTATTGATTATATTTAATCAGGCGTAGTAAAAAAAGGGGGAAATTATGTGTTTTTATTTTAGGCTACATGGACCGCCCTGCCATTTGTTGATTTCAAATTGTTGTTAATTTCTGTCCTTATTCCCATTTGTGATGTAAACTATCCTTTTTTGTGACTTAACTTATGGTATGGGAAATTTAAGTACTCAAGTTAATCGATTTAGAAGAAAAAGTTCAATTAGTTGTATGCTGACTGATGAGATTTGTTTCAACTATCATTCTTGTGAATTAGAAATCTTTATGTTTTTGTTTGTTTATGCTATTTTATTATTTAAGAGTTGATGTGGGGTTCCTCCCTTTGGCACCGGATTTCATGTTCCACTATGGTATTCCACTTTGTATTTCACTTGGTTGGATAAACGACACATGTACTGAATATAAACATTTGAAGATAAACATGTGATGTTTATTGTTTGAATTGTGTTTACGCGTGTCATTCATGTGAACAATGCAATAGGGTGTGTAATAGGAAATCTCAACCCCATCGTATGCCATTAATATAGTGAATGTGAATGCATGCATGCTTGCAGATGCTCGCTTACACTGGGATTGTTGGGAGGCTTCGTATACATAATGAACTTTTCTTTAGGTTTTTTTATTTATGTCACGCCCCAAACGCGACGCGACGACGATCAACCACTTAAACAGAAATAATCCAACAGTCTAAACCAATTATACAAACTCCAAGTGAAATAGAGTATAATGCAGCGGAAATGAAATAAACGCAAGTACGAATTACATCTTAAGGTCTGACAATATCCAAATACAACTCATTAGAATATTCGAATTCAACTTACAGTCCAAACCAAAACAGAAGAAAGGAGTCCAACAATAACAAAAGCAAAAGAAAAATGTCGCTCGACATCAATGATAATAGAAACAAGTACGACAGGCGGAGCACGGGATTCAGACTGTGGTAGGTTCGACGTCTTCAACGTACTCCTCATCTAAAGGTTAGAAAACAGGAGGGGATGAGACAAAAAACTCAGTGGATGGGGTGATCGTGTGCAAGTGAGGTGATATATATATTTAACGTGAGAAAAAAGTTGTATGAAAACGCGTGGGGTATGATGTATGCTTTCACACTTAGTCCACAAGCGTCGTGATAAATTTATATTAAATAATATACTTATACAGTTTAAGAAATAGTCTGTGGTCACACAAGCACTATGATTCAGGCAAGACAGGTAGGATTGCGTACGGAATGTAACGACAATCCTATGCAAACAAGTAAAGGTTGCGTACGGATTTGTAGCGCCAACTAATGGAAAACAAGTAGCGGTTGCGTACGGATTTGTAGCGCCAACCAAAGGGGTCCGATTAACTCCGGAATCGTGTGGATCAGACAGCGATTCCTTCATTCTTCCTTGTAACTCCCCGAGCAAAATGGTCCAAGACCTGTCACCTTATCGCTCCATAGGCAAAAACAAAATCCATACTGGAGCTAGCAAGGCTCGGATTCGTCATAATCATGATTATACCTCAAGTACTACGACCCGCTTCCTTTGGACAAACTCCGTCCCTCAGTTGCGGGATTAGGACGATGGGTCCAGAGAGTGGAATAGCAGCCGAGCTGCCCGGTTCCATCCCCGACGTATCCATTCTGACTGTGATCAGCTCGACATACCAAGTTGACTCAGGGACAGAAAGTAAATACAAGTTCGTAGTCAAGTCGTGCAAATGAGTATTATTGATTCAGGAAAGCATTTTAGGAAAGTTTTTGAAAATTTGCGTAAGGTAGTTATGGCGTTGGTGGAGTTATTGGATGAAGATGATTATCGGGAGGATAAGTAATCTTCGATATCTTGAAAGATTAGGTGGAACATAAGTTCCATTATAGATTCGAAATCGCAAGATGGGGAAGTCGCCCCGCGATCGGGTACTAATCGGTCAAAACGATCCGATAAGTCAAGGGGTTTTAAGAAAATAAAATATTTTAATTAATTAATAGAAGTCAGAGGGTCCAGGGCTGATTCTTAAAAATAAAAATATTTTGAGTTAGGTCCTTGTAAAAAGAAAATTTACAATTAGCCCCATTTTGTACAAAAAATCAATACTTTTGGGGTTAAGAGTTAAATAAATAAATGTCCCGACCTTGGACAATTATGAGGTCAGTTCCTAAATTCTCTAAATTGTTCAGAGATTCAGGTTTTTTAAAGTTTTGAGGTCGAGTTTTTGTAAAATTCTCACTTTGGCCCCAAATTTGTTAAAATTGTCATTTTGGGCCCTAAGTTTAAAATAATTGGAACTCACAAACCGGAAGGGCTTTTAATGTGATTCCAGTTGTAAAATGTCGCTAAGGTCAGTGGGATGTTTGGACAAAAGCAGTTTTTAAAAGAAATAAGTATAGATCCCTTAACTTTTGAAAATCTCGTTTTTGTCTCATTTTGAAATAATTGCCTTTAAGGCTTTTAGGGGTCCAATTGTTATGAAATTTGAACCTCGAGTCCAAAATATAATTATTTTATAGTTAAATTAGTATTTCCAGGTGCATGGACTGCATAAGTCCTGGAAATTTCAATTTAGTCCTCAAGTTTAATCTTTTACAATTTGGTCCTTCACTTTTTATAAAATTATTTTCCAAGCTCTAAACACTTGGATTTTTGGAATACTCTTAAAATATGTTATTTCCAGTCCCTTAAAAGTTAAAATTTCAAATTTTAAAAATAGGGCCTGGTACAGTTTCGAAAATTGCAAATTAGCCCTTAAACTTATAAAATTTTACAATCTAATCCTTGGGCCTTTAAGGGTTGATTTTCTTTGTCTAAAACTCTTAAAACTTTGTTAAAATGTCAAAAAATAATTTTTTAACCTGAGTTCAGTCCCAAAAATCGAAAATTACAGAGGGGTCCCTTAAGTTTTATTTTCTTGCAATTAAGTCCACCAACTTTCCATTTTTGCATTTTAAGTCCAAAAATTGAAATTTAATCAAGAGTCATACACATACATGTCCATATCATACAAAATTCATCAAGTATAACAATAAAGTGTCATGTATGCTCTATTTTTCGATAAATAGCATTTTTGAGCAACACTTGAGAATTTTTCAACTTGATACAAGAAAATAGCATGCAATACATAATATATATATCTTAAGTGCTCAAAATCAAAATACTACATGCATTTTTAAGTAAAACACCTACAAGTTGAAAGGATTTTTCCACTCACCTTAAAGATTGATTTGTTGGTGAAAAATGGAATAAATCACTCTTGATGAAGAAGTGACTTACGTCAGCCCCTAAGTCAAGGAATATCAAAAAAACATATAGGAGTTAGAAAAATGAGGTTAAAAATTTAAGGAGAAGAAGAAGATGGTGAGAAAATTTGAAATACTACACTTGCCTTGTGTAGTGAGTAAAGTGTGACAAGTAATGGCTTCAAAATGCAAGATTTTGGTCACTCTTAATAACAACCTTGAAGGTCAGCCCCTAAAACTCCAAAAATGAAAATGGAGTATCAAATTTTGGAAAATAGAAAGAGAAGAAGGAAATGTACCTAAAATCCCATTTCTTACCTTATAGTCCAACTTCTTCACAATTTCTTCTTCAAAATGACCTCAAGTCTCTTAATATCTTCAAATGGTCTTCTAAGTATATCTCAAAATCAAAAATCAAACTTAAATTGGAAGGTGAAAGAGATGAGTTAGGTGATATCAAAACTGGATTGAAAAATAAATTTTTTCTTACCTTAGTATAGTGATGGTTCGAATTTGTTTTGAAGGAGTAGGAAGATGAATTCTTGAAATTTTGGTTAAGTGTTTAAGAAGAAGAAGAAGAAATATGTAGAGAGAGGTAGGAGGATTTTTTTTTTAGAGAGAAGTAAGAAGATTCAAGGCTTGAAGTGCTTTTTGTGAAGAGGAATGAATGAAAATTTGCCCATTTCTTACCTAAGTCGCCGTCCACTTTGAGGGGGAAGGAGACAAAAAATTTGTTTTGTTCTAAGGCTTGAAAGGTGTAGGTTGCATGAGGGACAAGGACCTTGGTCAAGGTGTGGTCTTGCATGGGAGGATGAAATTGAAGGGATTGAGAAAGATGTTGGCATGGAATGTTGGGAAGCCTCCAACATGTTGGATGAGTTTATAATAAAGAATTGGTGTATAAGATATTGTGTATAAAGTTTGAATTAATGGTGTAATAATACACAAGATGAATATATAAGGTGTATGTGTACAAGCGTTGGGGGATATTTCTACACCAAAGTACACATCATGGCCGTCCAACATGAGGGGTAGTTGTTGTATTTCCATTTTTTTGTCCCAAAATTGATGATAATAGATGAATAATATCAATCTCCAAAATAATTAGTGATTTCCTTGATCACTTATAAGTCTCATGATCACTTATTCTAAATCAGATTCCTAATTCTATAAGGTATAAAACTCTAAAATAAATAGTCTCTTAAAATTCTAAGGTGACTAACAAATACACAAATAATAATGATGATCAATCAAGTGATCATTAATGCGAAATAGAATTAATAAATGATTATAATCACAAGTTATAAATAAAAGAAATTAAATGCAAAATATATTTATCATTAATATTTACCCGTCAAAGCGACGCGGTAGAATAGTCAAATAGTATAAAGACGATACGTGAAACTAGTACATGTTTGAATAAAAATCGAGGGCTTCACATTCTCCCCTCCTTAAAAGAATTTGGTCCCCAAATTCTCTTCAGAATAGCTCTGGATATTAATTCCTCATGTCTTCTTCCATCTCCCATGTTGCGTCTTCATCTCGGTTGTGGTTCCGCCATACAATTTTAACCATCGGAATCTCTATGTTAAGCGAACTGATGTATCTGCCGGTCAATGATCTGATTGGTTCCTCGGTGTAAGATAAATTTTCCATCAGAGGAGGAGTATCACGAGTGATGATATGCTCGGGATCTGGTTGATACTTTTTCAATCTCGATACATGGAATACATTGTGCATTCCTACATACTGTGCCGGTAACTCGAGTATGTAGGCCAACTTCCCAATCTTCTGCAAAATCCTGTAAGGTCCAATATATCTCGGACTCAATTTGTCTCCTTTCCTTGGATTGATCCATCCTTTTCGTGGCAAGAGTTTGAGAAATACTTCATCTACGGTTTCAAATTCCAAGTCCTTTCTCCTCTTGTCCGCGTAACTCTTTTGGCGGATCTGAGCTGTGCGGATCCTTTCCTTGATCAACTTGACCTTCTCCATGGCCTCCTGAACTAAGTCGACCTTTGGAATCGAGGGTGACTTTTGTTTCTCTATTGGAGTCCAATGGTCATCAATCTCCCAGTGTAGTGGGGATCTACACTTTCGCCCATACAAGGCTTCGTAGGATGCCATCCCAATTATGGCCTGATAGCTGTTATTATAGGCGAACTCGACCAATGGTAAGTGTGATTCCCAACTTCCTTGGAAGTCCAACGTGGATGCTCGCAGCATGTCTTCCAGGGTTTGAATCATTCGCTCAGACTGGCCATCAGTTTGTGGATGTGCTGTTGTGCTGAAACTTAGCAAGGTACCCAATTTCTCATGTAAGCCTTTCCAGAATCTGGAGACAACCCTCGGGTCTTTGTCTGACACTATGTCGATTGGCACTCCATGCAGTCGAATGATCTCTCGGATATAAATCTGCGCAAGTTTCTGCAAGCTGTTGGTTTTCTTCATGGGTGAGAAATGTGCAGATTTCGTGAGTCGGTCTACGACTACCCATATAGCATCATCGCCTCGTCTGGTCTTTGGTAGATCCGTCACGAAGTCCATCGTTATGTGTTCCCATTTCCACTCTGGAATTCTCAACGGTTGTAATAACCAGATGGTCGCTGGTGTTCTGCTTTTATTCGTTGACAAGTCAAACATCTCGCAACGAACTCTGCTACTTGGTTCTTCATGTTTACCCACCAGAAATGTTGTTTCAAGTCCTTATACATCTTGTTTCCTCCATGGTGTATAGTGTATTTCGAACGGTGTGCTTCTGAGAGGATTCCACTCCTAATCTGCTCGTCACTCGATACACAAACTCTATTCCGAAATCTAATGATCCCATCTTCATGTACCGAGAATTCTGATTTCTCTCCTTTAAGTATCTTCTCTTTCAGTTTTTCAAGTTGCACATTTGTCCCTTATGCTGCTTTGATCTCATTCAGTAGATTGGGTTTAACCGAAATGTTAGCACATGAAATTTGAGTATTGGTTCTCGTCGGATTCCAAGTGCTCAACTCTTCTAATGATTTCCACTCTCGAATCATTAGTCCGGCTAAACTCGCCTTTCGCTCAGGCGTCGGCTACTATGTTAGCTTTCCAGGGATGGTATTGAATATCAAAGTGATAGTCTTCTATCAATTCCATCCATCTCCGTTGCCTCAAATTGAGTTCCTTATGAGAGAATAGATACTTTAGGATCTTATGATCTGTGTAAACCATGAATGTTGCTCTGTATAGATAGTGCCTCCATTTCTTTAACGCGAATACTATCGCTGCCAATTTCAAGTCATGCGTTGGGTAATTGGCTTCATACGGCTTGAGCTTTCGTGATGCATAAGCAATGACCTTTCCTTCCGCATGAGCACTTTGCTCCTAGTCCTTCCTTTGATGCATCATCAGACGATAAAATTTTGTTCCTTTTGGAAGGGCTAAGACGGAGTCGTAG
This sequence comes from Rehmannia glutinosa, assembly GCA_016081115.2. Lineage (NCBI taxonomy): Eukaryota > Viridiplantae > Streptophyta > Magnoliopsida > Lamiales > Orobanchaceae > Rehmannia > Rehmannia glutinosa. The sequence continues at coordinate 86,776 of JABTTQ020000308.1, forward strand.
TAAGTCGTTTCTTGACTCTTGGAAACTAGCCTCACACTTGTCATTCCACTCAAACTTGACTTGCTTCTGGGTCAGTCGAGTGAGTGGTCCGGCTATCTTGGAGAAATCTTGGATAAATATTTGATAATAGCCAACTAGTCCTAAGAAACTTCTGATCTCCGTTACAGACTCGGGTTGTTTTCATTCAACCACTATCTGCACTTTCGAAGGATCTACGACGATCGCAGTGCCGAATACTATGTGTCCCAAGAATGCGACTTCACTAAGCCAAAATTCGCACTTGCTGAATTTGGCATACAACTTGTGCTCTCGTAGTGTCTCCAAAACAATTTTCAGATGACGTTCATGCTCTTCTCTAGACTTAGAGTATACGAGTATGTCATCAATGAATATCACTACGAATTGATCCAAATAAGGTTGAAAGACTCGATGCATCAGATCCATAAACGCCGCTGGTGCGTTCGTCAGACCGAAAAGCATCACTACAAACTCGTAGTGTCCATATCTAGTTTGAACTGCCATTTTGGAAACGTCTTCTTCACGAATATTCAGTTGATAATATCTTTGTTGTAAATCAAACTTCGAGTACACCGTCGCTCCCTGAAGTTGGTCAAACAATTCGTCTATCCTCGGGAGGGGGTATTTGTTCTTGATGGTCACGCTATTAAGACCACGATAATCTATACACAGTCTTAATGTTCCATCTTTCTTTTTGACAAATAGTACCGGTGCTCCCCATGGAGACGTACTTGGTCGGATAAATCTCACATCCATCAGCTTTTGTAACTGAGTCTTCAACTCTTGTAACTCAACAGGAGCCATTCTATACGGCGTTTTGGCAATCGGGGCGGTCCCTGGTAATACCTCGATGGTGAACTCGACTTCCCTATCTGGAGGGACAGTGGTGAGTTCTTGTGGAAATACATCTGTATATTCCGATACTATAGATACTTGATTAATTTGTGTCTCAACCTTGGGTTTGTTAATTACAAACGCCAAGTACCCTTGTGCCCCTCTAATGATCGCCTTCCTCGCTTTGATTGTTGCAATGATTGGGGCAATCTTAACTCGTGCTCTTCCCGAAATTTCCACTTCGGGCTTACCGGGTTCACAAAGCTTAATAGACTTGCGATGGCAGTCTATTTGTGCATGGTGTGCAGACAACCAGTTCATTCCTAGAATTATGTCGTATTCGGATATAGGTAATAAGATCAAATCGGCAGGAAAATTTATCTCATCAATCTTAACTTCGCATGCATTATAGATAATATATGTTATCTGGCTTGCGCCCATAGGAGTTGATACCTCTAAACATATAGGCATGTGTTCCATTCATGCATGTAGTTTGTGTACAAAATGTGGTGCGACAAACGAATGCGATGATCCAGGGTCAAACAGTATTTTAGCGTAGTGGTTAGATACTAGAAGCGTACCTTCCACCACGTCTGTTGCCTCCGGAGCCTCATGTCCGGCTAGTGCAAATGCTCATAGCGGGCATCCTTGCCTGATTTCCCTGGCTATTACCCGGCTTTGGCGGCTGCACTTGTTTCTTGCGATCCTTGTACTTCGGGTAATCCTTCAGCTGGTGCTGGTTACTGCCACAACGCAAGCATCTCCCCTATTTGCGCCAACAATCATTGATAGTATGTACCGGTTTTTGGCAATGTGCACATACTTGACCCGATTTCCCTGTATCGGCACTTTCCCTTTTTCCACCTTAATAACTGGCCCCTTCTGAAATTTAACTGGCGACTTAGATGGTTGTCCCACAGATATCCTTTTGAGACTGTTTGATGGCCTACTCATTGAATCACGACCAATATGGTTGATCCCACTCGATGCGGAGAGTTGCCTTTACCGCGGCTGAGTAGGTTGTCATTTCAACAGTCAAAAGTTGTTTTTGAAGTTCCAGCTTAGTCTCCGTGTGAACTTATACAATTTGTCCTATTCTGTACTGATTGTCCCCAGAGTATATTTGGACCAACCGATGAAATTGGACTCATCTTGGGCCATGAGACATGTTCTCTGTCTCAACTTATGGAATTCATCCCGGCGTGCCTCCTTCACGACTTGGGGAATGTACTACTCATTGAATTCAGCCAGGAAATTTTCCCACATTCTAGCTACTCGGTCCTGTTCCCACTTTCTCTCAACTGTTCTCCACTAATCTATAGCAGCCGATTCTAGTCAGAACACGGCGAGTGTAACCTTCTGTTTCTCTGAATATTGGAGAGCATTAAAGATATTCTCCAGTTTCCCAATCCATTCCTCTGCCTTTAGGTCATCTGGCTCTCCTAAGAAAGCCGGTGGGTCGAATCGCAAGAATCGCTCCAATGTGCGATCATTCGCCTCTCGAGCGAGCTCGGGAATACGCTGTTGAGGCTTTGCTTGTTGCCTCATGAAAACCAGTATCTGTTGCGGGGCTATAGCAGTCAAGTTATCTCCTGCGACTGGCGGAGGAGGTGGTGGTAGTTCGGGGGAGGGTACCCGCTCACTAAGCACGTCATCATTCCTTTGGGGAACACGGCGAGGTCTCCTGCGTCCACGGTTTCCAACCATTCTGTATCTGGAGTTCAACTACAATTCAAAAATGAATGGTTGCAATAAATATTCGTGTAAAACAAGTTATATCGCAGGGAGAGCAACATAAGCACACAAGACATAGAATAAGTAGAAAAGATATATCCATTAATGTGAAAATTTTAATACATCCAAAGGAGTTCATACAACAGACTACAGAATCGAAGATAAATTTGGAGTCAGGATACAACTTGATCAAAGTACAACGGAAAGCAAAATACAACAGGAAGGTGATAGGCGCATGCTACAATCTATCACAAAAGCTATCTATTCGGTGAGGTCGCCTTCATCATCACTAGCGGCAATGTCCACAACGTAACTCGATCCGGCCGAGGTAGCACTCGGCATCGGCCGGCCCTAAATCTAGCCATCGCTGCTCGATCTGGAGCATCATCGAGTGGGGCGGCTTCAAGCGCCTCGGGCTCTCCGTCATCCATTGGATCCTCCTCGGGATCCTCTTCATTATCAGCCTCGAGGTCGGGCATGGGTTTTGCCTCGGGTGGTGGCAACGGCGGCACATTAGCTGCTAAGGCAGCCTCCAAGGTAGCATCCCACTGAGTTAAGGCCTGTGTGAGGTCCTCGATCACCTGCATCTGTTTGATGATAGTCTCCTCAAGGCGTTCGATGGTGTCCCTTGACATGTGCACATCTATTCTCCACTTTGTGCGGCCTTTCCTGGCGCGTTCCATCTTCTCGCGAGTATTGTCCAAGCATTCCTGGATCACCTGAAGTTGATCTTCGAGAGCGCGGATGGTGATCTCGCGATCCTTAACAAGGAGAGTAAGGCTATTCTTCTCCTCTTGGCTCTTTGTCAGGAGGTGTCCTAGTTCGCGAGTGCATTGACGTTCCCTGGTTAGCTCGGAGTCGGCCCGAAGGAATGCCTGGTGCCAATGTAGCTCTAATGCCTTATAGTGATTCCGCTCAAAATGAGCTTCAACTATGTCCCACCAGGTCGGGGGTGCCGGCTCCATCCTGGTCAAAAAAACTAAGGCGGATTAGACAAATGTAAAGAAAGGATAAGGAAGAACAAGGAAAGAATGACTAAAGAAAGTTAGTCAAGAGTTAACTAAGTCAAATCAAGTATGACTATGGATTCTCCAAGTATAAATTCTAACTTAGTATAGACATCAGTAATACGGTTCTATGCCATTTTTGAAATGTTTCACACCTAATTGGTCAGGTCGCGGTATTATGCAACACAGTCCGAGGGTCCTATCCTGGGTCAGCTCGGTGTAAGTTTCCATCTTACTAGCCGAGCTCTGATACCATAACTGTCACGCCCCAAACACGACGCGACGACGATCAACCACTTAAACAGAAATATTCCAACAGTCTAAACCAATGATACAAACTCCAAGTGAAATAGAGTATAATGCAGCGGAAATAAAATAAACGCAAGTACGAATTACATCTTAAGGCCTGACAATATCCAAATACAACTCATCAGAATATCCGAATTCAACTTACAGTCTAAACCAAAACAGAAGAAAGGAGTCCAACAATAACAAAAGCAAAAGAAAAATGTCGCTCGACATCAATGATAATAGAAACAAGTACGACAGGCGGAGCACGGAATTCAGTCTGTGGTAGGTTCGACGTCTTCAACGTACTCCTCATCTAAAGGTTAGAAAACAGGAGGGGATGAAATAGAAATCTCAGTGGATGGGGTGATATATATATATATTTAACGTGAGAAAACAGTTGTATGAAAATGTGAAGAGTATGATGTATGCTTTCACACTTAGTCCACAAGCGTCGTGATAAATATATATTAAATAATATACTTATACAGTTTAAGAAACAGTTCGTGGTCACACAAGCACTATGATTAAGGCAAGACAGGTAGGATTGCGTACGGAATGGAACGTCAATCCTATGCAAACAAGTAAAGGTTGCGTACGGATTTTTAGCGCCAATCAAACGGGTCCGATTAACTCCGGAATCGTGTGGATCAGACAGTGATTCCTTCGTTCTTCCTTGTAACTCCCGAGCAAAATGGTCAAGACTGTCACCTTATCGCTCCATAAGCAAAGACAAAATCCACACTCGAGCTAGCAAGGCTCAGATTCGTCATAATCATGATTATACCTCAAGTACTACAACCCGCTTCCCTTGGACAAACTCCGTCCCTCAGTTGCGGGATTAGGACGATGGGGCCAGAGATTGGAATAGCAGGCGAGCAGCCCGGTTCCATTCCCGACGTATCCATTCCGACTATGAGCTCGACACACCAAGTTGACTCAGACAGGAAAGTAAATACAAGTTCAGGTAGTCAACCAGGCAGTCGAGTATTATTGATTCAGGAAAGCATTTTAGGGAAGTTTTCGAAAATTTGCGCAAGGTAGTTATGGCGTTGGTAGAGTTATTGGATGAAGATGATTATTGGGAGGATAAGTAATCTTCGATATCTTGAAAGATTAGGTGGAACATAAGTCCCGTTATAGATTCAAAATCGCAAGACGAGGAAGTCGCCCCGCGATCGGGTACTAATCGGTCAAGATGATCCGATAAGTCAAGGGGTTTTAAGAAAATAAAATATTTTAATTAATTAATAGAAGTCAGAGGGTCCAGGGCTGATTATTAAAATTAAAAATATTTTGAGTTAGGTCCTTGTAAAAAGAAAATTTACAATTAGCCCCATTTTGTAAAAACCAATACTTTTGGGGTTAAGAGTTAAATAAATAAATGTCCCGACCTTGGAAAATTATGAGGTCAGTTCCTAAATTCTCTAAATTATTCAGAGATTCAGGTTTTTTAAAGTTTTGAGGTCGAGTTTTTGTAAAATTTTCACATTGGCCCCAAATTTGTTAAAATTGTCATTTTGGGCCCTAAGTTTAAAATAATTGGAATTCACAAACCGGAAGGGCTTTTAATGTGATTCCAGTTGTAAAATGTCGCTAAGGTCAGTGGGATATTGGGAAAAAAGCAGTTTTAAAAGAAATAAGTATAGGTCCCTTAACTTTTGAAAATCTCGTTTTTGTCTCATTTTGAAATAATTTCCTTTAAGGCTTTTAGGAGTCCAATTGTTATGAAATTTGAACCTCGAGTCCAAAATATAATTATGTTATAGTTAAATTAATATTTCCAGGTGCATGGACTGCATAAGTCCTGGAAATTTCATTTTACTCCTCAAGTTTAATTTTTTACAATTTGGTCCTTCAATTTTTATTAAATTACTTTCCAATCTCTAAACACTTGGATTTTTGGAATACTCTTAAAATATGTTATTTCCAGTCCCTTAAGAGTTAAAATTTCAAATTTTGAAAATAGGGTCTGGTACAGTTTCGAAAATTGCAAATTAGCCCTTAAACTTCTAAAATTTTACAATCTAGTCCTTGGGCCTTTAAGGGTTGATTTTATTTGTCTAAAACTCTTAAAACTTTGTTAAAATTTCAAAACATAATTTTTGAACCTGAGTTCAGTCCCAAAAATCGAAAATTACAGAGGGGTCCCTTAAGTTTTATTTTCTTTCAATTAAGTCCACCAACTTTCTATTGTTGCATTTTAAGTCCAAAAATTGAAATTTAATCCATTATGCTCGACTTGTCCAGGTTATAAGTCATACAAAATATGGATTTCAAGAGTCATACACATACATGTCCATCTCATACAAAATTCCTCAAGTATAACAATAAAGTGTACATGTATGCCCTATTTTTTGATAAATAGCATTTTTGAGCAACACTCGAGAATTTTTCAACTTGATACAAGAAAATAGCATGCAATAAATAATATATATATATATATATATATCTCAAGTGCTCAAAATCAAAATACTACATTCATTTTTAAGTGAAACACCTAGAAGTTGAAAGGATTTTTCCACCCACCTTAAAGATTGATTTGTTGGTGAAAAATGGAATAAATCACTCTTGATGAAGAAGTGACTTAGGTCAGCCCCTAAGTCAAGGAATATCAAAAAAAATATAGGAGTTAGAAAAATGAGGTTAAAAATTTAAGGAGAAGAAGAAGATGGTGAGAAAATTGGAAATACTACACTTACCTTGTGTAGTGAGTAAAGTGTGACTAGTAATTGCTTCAAAATGTAAGATTTTGGTCACTCTTAATAACAACCTTCAAGGTCAGCCCCTTAAACTCCAAAAATGAAAATGGAGTGTCAAAATTTGGAAAATAGAAAGAGAAGAATGAAATGTACCTAAAATCCCATTTCTTACCTTATAGTCCAACTTCTTCACAATTTCTTCTTCAAAATGACCTCAAGTCTCTTAATATTTTCAAATGGTCTTCTAAGTATACCTCAAAATCAAAAATCAAACTTAAATTCGAAGGTGAAAGAGATGAGTTAGGTGATATCAAAAATGGATTGAAAAAGAAATTTTTTCTTACCTTAGTATAGTGATGGTTCGAATTTTTTTTGAAGGAGTAGGAAGATGAATTCTTGAAATTTTGGTTAAGTGTTTAAGAAGAAGAAGAAGAAATATATAGAGAGAGGTAGGAGGATATATTTTTTTTTTTTTTAGAGAGAAGTAAGAAGATTCAAGGCTTGAAGTGATTTTTGTGAAGAGGAATGAATGAAATTTTGCCCATTTCTTACCTAAGTGGCCGTCCACTTTGAGGGGGAAGGAGACAAAAATTTTGTTTTGTTCTAAGGCTTGAAAGGTGTAGGTTGCATGAGGGACAAGGACCTTGGCCAAGGTGTGGTATTGCATGGGAGGATGAAATTGAAGGGATTGAGAAGGATGTAGGCATGGAATGTTGGGAAGCCTCCAACATGTTGGATGAGTTTATAATAAAGAATTGGTGTATAAGATATTGTGTATAAAGTTTGAATTAATGGTGTAATAATATACAAGATGAATATATAAGGTGTATGTGTACAAGCGTTGGGGGATATTTCTACACCAAAGTACACATCATGGCCGTCCAACATGAGGGGTAGTTGTTGTCTGCCTGTTGATCAAAAGACAATTAAAAAAATAAACAACATGGCCAACTTATTCTTGGATAAAATCCGGCTTTTCTACGTAATTTACAAATTAAAAAGAAAAAAGATTGGTGGAAATATATACATGAAGTGTGACATTGTGAACTTGGCACAACAACTGAGGGGAGATTATTTTTTAATGTAGTTTTGCTCCTTTTGAGAATGATCTTTATGATTGGCATAGATTTTAATTTTAGTTGCCTCTGTAAGTACATTTTTAATGTCCTGTAAAGCATTGACCATTGCTAAGGCTACTTATCAAATTTCAGCGTATCAAAGTGTCCCTTAATCACTATATCCTTTTTGGAATTATTTTTACGGTTTTTAATTTAATTAGCTAGTCGAAATGCTTTTTCGGTAGAACTGGAACAAATTCATTATTTGTTCGTGCTCAAATGTTGGACTGGACCAAATTCATCTTTGGTATACCAAGAAGTGCAGTTTATCTGGTTTCTTTTGGTTTAACTAGTCTCAATTGTCAGAATTTTTATCAAGTTCTGAAGATGGCTCAATCTTATCAAGTCCTGAGTAATATTTTAATTTGGTAGGTATGTGGCAGAGGCTTCATAGCAGAACGAGAAGAGAGAAGGATGTACTGATGGATGTACTGAGTAATTTACCGCTAAGAGACTCTCTCTTTCTGTGAAGATATTACGCTCCAAATGTGAAGGGTCTATATTATCTTGTGAAGATATTACGCTCCAAATGGTTTAGTTTCCAGTAGTGTAAATCAGTTTTGAGGACCAAACATTTTAATCTACTGTTAAGTTTTGTTGACGTTCTCCATAGTCGGTGTAATTGCCCTTCTCTTTTTGTTTCTTATAATACATGAGTAGACTGATTTCACCTAGCTATTGTTCACTAATAGAACCTCCCCATGAGCACTGTTATAAATATCACATATAAATACTCTGTTCTGTGTCCAATGATTTAAAAAAAAATTATAATGTTCTGTGCCTAATGACAAAAAAAAAAGAAAACAGTTATCTTGCCATTGATTTTCCCTTTACGTGTATAGAAATATTACAGCTAACCCCTTAAAATTAAGACAAAGTCAAACCTCAGGGCTAGTTTTTGTAATATGAAACTTCTCTGGCTCAGGGATAGTTTTTGTAATTATCCATTATTATTTTGTTGCAGCACCACGCTGCATCCAAAGGACACGAAGATGTCGTCGAGTTCCTCATCCAAACAAAGGCGGTAATCAATCTTAGAGGTGAGTTTCTTGCTAATAATCACCGTCTCCTACTCACTGACAACAATAAACCAAGCAAGAAGGATAATAATGACCGTATTATTGTGGTGATAATGTTGTAGATAATTATGGAAAGACGGCGTTGTTTGAAGCGATCAAGAACGGTCATGATGGTGCTACGTCCTTGCTCGTAACAGCAGGGGCTTATAGTATTTGTTAGGAAGTTATAATACTTGTTAGGAAGAATTACGAATACAAACCCTTGAACTATAGCCTAGTTACCAAAAAACTCGGCTATATTTCAAAATCACAAATACACCCTTCACATTTGTTTCTATTTTACAAATTGCCCCTATTGACGGATGATATTTGCTTACAAGATTTCACCCTCAAGAGGGAGTATTTGTTAGGTCATTCAAACTTTAATGGGTGAATAACAAGTATTTTATAGTAAAGTACCGGCAAGTGAGGACCACATGACATATATTTTATGAAGGCAAAAACTTGCGTGAGATGGTATTGGGCCTTTAGATTCGTGAGAGAGCCTTACACAAAGTTTTAAAGGTTTTTTTCCGCATTTTATTTTTCTTAGGGTTTATATTTGTTTTTAGGGTTTATTTTGTTTTTTGGGTTTATTTTTAATTGATTTGGGTTTTTAGGATTTTTAGTTTTTTTTAGGGTTTATTTTTTATTTTTTGGGTTTATTTTTGTTTTTCGGGTTTTTTCTTCATAGTTCATGTTTTTAGGGTTTATTTTTGTTTCTTCATGGTTCATTATTATTTTTAAATTTATTTTCATGGTTCATGTTCTCAAGACGGATCCCTTAGGAGGTCCGTCTCACGGATTTAGATCCGTGAGACCGTCTCACAAGAGACTTGCTCTTTTATGAAATGTTCCACTTTATTTACCCAAAATAAGTATTTCAGTAAAGTACTATATTTTATAGGGGGAATTGCAAGTTCCCCAAAATTTAAGCACTTAAACTGGATAACAAGATTATGGAATATTTGTACACATTTAAAAGATTTTGAGTTATCGTTGCACACACTAATTAAAATATTGAGTGATTACTCCGTGTATGTGTGCAAGTCGAGCACAAAAATAGAGGATAATTCTTGTTTGATCACTTCTACATGTGTCCAAGTCGACCGCAAAAGTGTAGACGATAGTTCTTGAATCTTTTACTGAAAAATGAATGTATATATGTTCATTTTCTGAGTATTTGGGTCAACGACGATTCTCCACAATTTCTTCTTTTTTAATTTGTATCGTGTTATATTTTTTTGTTTCATTTGTAAAAACTAGAATAAACTTGTTAAATTTGTTTTCACTAAACAAAACCTTTAATCAATGTTTTAATAATTTAAAGGAAAATCTTTTACCATCTAGCTTATATTGACAAAAAAAACATTGTTAACTACCTTTTCTTTTCGTTAGTGAAAAATGAAAAAAATTATATGTTATATATTTTATATATATATATATATATATTTCTTTTGCTTCCCAATATTATCTTTGACTACAACAATTCTTGTTACATTGTAAAATTTAAATAACTAAATGTATACACACATACATACATAAAAATGAAAATAAAAAATAATAGAAAACTGCCAAAAGGCAATAGTGGAATAGAGACCTGAAGGAGAGGCTATAATCCCAAATTTTATTGCAATGGTTTTATATAAAAAGATCCTGTACATCTTGTAAAAGTGAAACAAAACCATCAACTATTGTTGGTTGTTATTTCGGCGACTTTGAGGGATGTATCTCTTCAGCCAAAGGGGTCTATTCCCCGCCAATACCCTCACCATTTCGTTATTGCACATTATCATGTTAGGCAATTCCAGTGTTGTAAAAATGATCCTTCCAAACTCCGGATCTTTTCTATGTCGACTATGCACATAAATATGATCCACGCATTGTCCGTAATCTCTGCACACGCAATTAAAACAATTAACTAAAAAGTAAAGAAATTTATATATTTTTGTCGTGCATGAAAAAAGATATTCGATGTTCTATCCTTACATGTTATATAAATGCACATTGAAAGAACACTTTAAATTAAGGATAGTCGTGAAAATAAAGGTTTGCTATTTTCAGATTAGCCAACTCTCTATTCTCTAATGAATTTTGAAATATCTCTGTTGTGATTTATTTACCTGGTAAAATATTGACGGATTTCTTGCCAGGTGAGGGGTGCACAATTGGAGAAGGTCATGAACAATGACCTTGCGTCCCTCGATGTAGTATTATCAAACAGTTGAAGTTGGGCGCCTAGTACGAATGGCTCGGCATTTACACTCAATTTGCTCATGACTATTTGTTGTTGGTTTTTGTTTGAGAGATGGAGGTGTTTTAGGGATTGGGAACTTTTTGTTTAGAGTTGGAAGAGAGTTTTCTTTATTTTTTTTCTTTCGTAATTTGGTTTACAGTATATCTGTTGTGATGAAAAAATGTTATTTCTTGCACTTATTATTTATAGGACTTTGGATGCAGAATTTTGACTCAAGTCTTTAGTCAATCATGTTAGTGATGTGAGATTATGTGCAAGAGAGTATGGATTGATGTAATAATTTCTAATGTGTGCCTTTAATGTTTGAAATGGCTTCCCAAAATGACTGGAATTTTGACTGAATTTCATTGCCAATAGTTGTAATTAGAGTAAAAATTTGGAGCTTATATAGTGATTATGTATTAATGTTTTGGACAAGTACTATGTATGAATATGTCGGCAATTAACTAAGATTGAAGACAATTTAGACATCTAGATTGCATGAGATTGTTTTCATAGTGTTGGACCAGTTTTCATGCTACATTTATTCAAATTTTCCGTCTTCTTTCTTTAATAAACCCAATGATAGAATTGTACCTTTATATTTTGGAAAAGAAAAGTGATTAATTTGGAATTTAAAATGATAAAGAATAAATTGCAATAATAGAGCACATTTTTAAATTTTGTATAGACGTTAAGTTAGTTAATTTGCCGACGCCGTTATATAATACATAAAGTAAATAAATGTGTTATGATAAATAATTAATTTTTGATCGTCAACTTTGAATTTTAATTAGAATAATTTAATGTGATCAACATACATCTAACATTGTCAAAAAGTCTTGCATGATATCAACATAAAGTGTCGATATTATAATTGGGAAGAAAAAACCCTCAAATCACCAGCTCCCAAATTTTATTACAAAGGTTTTACATAAAAAAGACCGTGTACAACTTATAAACATAAAATAAAATCATCAACTATCTTTGGTTACTGTTTCGGCGACTTTGAGGGATGCATCTCTTTAACCAGAGTGGTCTGTTCTCTCATTACTATATCGGGAAATTCTAGTATTGTAAAAATGATCCTTCCAAACTCCGAGTCTCTTCTATGTCGCATGTGCACATAAACATGCTCCACGCATTGTCCATACTCTCTGCACAAGCAAAGAAAACAATTAATTATTAAGTAAAGAACTTAATAATTTTTTGTCGTGCATGAAGAAAATATTTCAGGCTCTATCGTTACGTGTTATATAAATTTTTTATTTTTTAATTAGGCAACTCTCTACTATTGTAGTTTTGAAATATATGTTGTAACCTATTTACTTGGTAAAATGTTGGCAGATTTCTTGCCAGGTGAGGGGTGCACCGTTGGAGAAGGTCATGAATAAATAACAATGACGTTGTGTCCCTTGATATACTATCAGACGACTGCGGTGTAATTGGTTGTGCACGTTGTTCCCCTCGTACGAATGGCTCGACATCAGCGCTCAATCTGCTCATGGTTGTTAGAAGCTTTTTGTGCTAGAGTAGGAAAAGAGTTTTCTTTCTTTTCTTTTGGTAATTTGGTTTATATTATATTGTAGTGAAAAAGTGTGAATTTCTTGTACTTATTTATAGGACTTTCGATGTGGAGTTTTGACTCAAGTCTTGAGTCATGTGAGATTATGTGCAAGAAAGTATGGATTGATGTAATAATTTTGATGCTCTTTCTAAAAACATATATATCTGACCAGCACCATGTTTGAAATGGCTTACCAAAATCACTGGACTCTTTTTACTGAATTTCATTGCCAATAGCTGTAACTAGAATTCGAATTTCGAGCAAAAATGCTGATTATGTATTAATGTTTTGGACTCTAAGAATATGACGACAATGAAGATAATGTGGAAAATCATTGGGGGAAATTAAATGGAATATGCTGATTTTTGTACCATTACCACACAATACGCTACAATTACTCTTATGCCTATTTTTTTACTTTTGTACCTAATTTTTTTTATGCTCCTTGCTATTTTTGACTTTTTAATTTTTTTTATTCCTGCATTGTTTCATATGTTATATAAGTTATTTCGATGTTGTTTAAATTTGTTTCTTTGTTGTTTCTATGTTGTTTCTTTGTTGTTTCGATGTTTCAAAACAACTTTAACCTATTTTTTATTCATATATTATTTTGTACATTGTTTCTATTGTTTCGGTATTGTTCAATAATATTTTTAATGTTGTTCTAATATTTTTTTTATTGTTTTCATGTAGTATTCAATGTGTAATTAAATATATTTTTTACCTATTTTTAAGCTCTTTTTATTCATGTTGTGTTTTAAATATTTTTTACATTGTTTCTGGGTTGTTTCCATACCTTTTTTTAATGTTGTTCTGATATTTTTTTTGTTGTTTCAATGAAGTTTTCGATGTTTAAATACAATTGTTACCTATTTTTATCAAAAGAAACATGTTAGAAACAATGTTGAAACACATAAACATGTTAGAAACAATGTTGAAACACAGAAACATATTAGAAACAATATTGAAACAAAGCGTAAAAATTTCCGGGAATTTTTGCTGGAGCGTATTGTTGTGTAAAAAAAGAACGGGAGCGTAAATTTAGGTAAAATTGTACCGGGAAGCATAAAAAGCTGACATTGACTTAAAAAGGTGAATATTTCTCTCAATTGCCCAAATCATTGACTGCATCATATTATTGTATCATAGTGTTGGACCAGTTTTTAATTCATGCTACAATTATTAAAGATTTTCTTGATTTTTTTTATAAACCCAATGATGTATAGAGATGAAACTGTATATTTTGGAAAAAGAAAAGAGATTTTATTTAAAACGATAAAGAATAAAATGAATGCATAGAGATATAACAACTTTATATTTGACATAACGTTAAGTTAGTTCATATTTGGTATATATACTAATCAATTTGGATTGTCAACTTTATATTTCAAGTTAATTTAATGTGATCAACATCGTACATGGTTGGAAATTCTTGCACGATATCATCATAAAGTTCGAGATTATATGCATGCGAAGAAGGAACTATTTTGGCGCTATTCATGTAAACTTAGATCTAGAGCACTAGCTAACAGTTTATTTTAAATTTGCGCTATACTAGCTTATCAGTTATTTTGGCGTACATTTAAAGTTTTTAACTTACCAATAAATTCACTAAAAATTGAGTTAATCTTGAATAAACTTATTGAGGCAAAATTGCAAAATTAGTCCTGCAACTAAAAGGAGGTTGCGAAAAGATCCTGTAAAATACTCGAATTGCAAATTAGTCCTGTAAATAGGTACCATTTTACAAAATAGTCCTGCATATTGCTTAGTTTGCAAAATAGTCCTGTAACTTATACTTGAGTTTCAATTTTAGTCCAAATTTTAGTGGCAATTTGAAATTTCACTAAATTTTGATCACGTGAGCGACACATGTGACTACCAATTTCTGGTGAAATTAGGACCAAAATTGATATTCAAGTACCAGTTACAGGACTATTTTGCAAACCATGCATTTTGAACGACTATTTTGCAAAACCATACATAGTTACATGACTATTTTCTTATTTGAAAAATTTGAAAGACTTTTTTGCTATTTCATTTTAGTTACAGGAGTAATTTTGTAATTTTCCCACTTATTAAATTTGTTTTTCAGTAAATAAAACATTTAATCATGTCATTTTTTAAATAATTTGAAGTCATTATTTTCCATCTAGTTTATATTGACAAATAATATTATTAACTCAAATATACTTTTTTATGTTAGTGGAAAATAAAAATAATATATGTTTTATATATTGCTTTAGCTAACTACGCGATTCTTGTTACACTCTGTAATATTTAAATAACTATATATACACACATAAAAATGAAAATAAAAAATAATAGGAAACTACCAAAAGACAATGATAGTAGAAGAGAGACCTAAAGCAGAGGCCATAATCCCAAATTTTATTACAGAGGTTTTACAAAACAAATTCTTGTGCATCTTGTAAAAATTAAACAAAATAATCACATATCTTTGGTTACTGTTTCGGCAATTTTGAGGGATGTATCTCTTCAACCAGAATGGTCTGTTTCCTACCAATACCCTCACCGTTTCGTTATCACCCATTATTATATTGGGCAGTTTTATTGTTGTAAAAATGATCCTTCCAAACTCTGGATCTCTTCTATGTCCCATGTGCACATAGACATGTTCCACACATTGTCCATACTTCTGCACCAAAGTAAACAATCAATTTACAAGTAAAGAACTTAATAAATTTTTGTCGTGCATGAAAAAAACATTCCAGGCTCTATAATTACGTGTTATATAAATGCTAATTGAAATAACACTTTAAATTTAAGGATAGCCATGACACCAAAAGATTTTGTTATTGTCTTCCGATTAGCCAGTCTTGATTAATGAACTTTTGAAATATTTGTTGTAATCTATTTAATTACATGGTAAAATGTTGGCGGATTGTAATTGGTCGATGTACTATCGGATGGCTGCATTGTAATTGGTCGTGCACGTTGTGCGTCTAGTATGATTGGTTCGGCATCTTCACTCAGTCTGCTCATGGTTCACTACAAGAAAACAATCAAATTCTAACGAAATAATTCCAATGGAATAAAAAACTGTTGGAATTTTCAAAATTCTAATGGAAATTCCAATGCTACAGCATACCGTTGGAAAATTCCAACAGAAAGTCCAACGATAAGCAAAACCATTTGGTACTGTTGGAATATTTTTTCCATAGGAATTTCCATTGGAATTTTGTCATTCCAACGGCCATTATACTAAAGGTGCTTTTCCATTGGAATTTCTGTTGGAATCGATAATTCCAATGAAAATTGGCCAAATACCAACGGATTTTTTCGTTTGAATTCCCTTGTTTCTTTGTAGTGGTTGTCACAAACTTTTTGTTTAGAGCAGGAAGAAGGTTTTCTTTCTTTTTTCTTTTGCTAATTTGGTTTACAGTATATTTTGATGATAAAAGTGTGGTTTTCTTGCACTTATTTATAGCACTTTGGATGTGGAATTTTGACTCAAGTTTTGAGCCAATCATGTTAGTGATGTGAGATTATATGCAAGGAAGTATGGATTGATGTAATAATTCTGAATGTCTATGTGTAATATTTGAAATGGCTTCACGAAATGGCTGGATTTTTTTTACTGAATTTCATTGCCAGTAGTTGTAATTAGAGTTCAAATTTAGAGTAGTGATTAAATGATTATGTATTAATGTTTTGGATGGATGGACCAAATGTCTTTAAGATTATGGCCGCAATGAAGATTGAAGATAACATTGAAATCTATTGTGATAGAATCTGTGCCCTTACTTACGTGAAACAGAACAGATTCTTAAGGTGTTGGATGTTAATGTTGTAACACTGAACCAACCAACACAAGTACACAGCGGAATAAAAATAACACGGAGATTTTTAACGTGCTTAGATTCCTCAATCTTAATGCACGAGGCCACGCCCAGAGAAGAAACAATCCAATATTAGAGAACAAAGAGTTATTACAAATACGACTGGATTTACGAAAAGCATAAAGAATCCCTCTTTATCTAATACACCAACACTCGTATAAAACTAATATTCAAATCGATTCTTCAGAACACTCAACCTTGTTGGAATCCCACCAACTTCAAATCCCTTGAACGGTCGAGTCGATCCACACCGTAGATCTTCACCTTCTTCTCCCGAAGAATAAGAGTATGTAGTAAAATGATTTCTTGAAGAAGTGCAAAATAAAGCTTGAATATGCTTATGCTCGATGGCTTCTCCAAGGTCTAACTTCTCTTCTTTATAGTAATAAAGAAGAAATCCTATCCCAGATTTCAAGATGGACGATTTCTTGCTAAAGGAAGGAAATCAAAAAATAAAATCATTTCCTTGTGTGTAAGAATCAATTACACAAGGAAAGTGATTTAAAGGGAATAATTGGCAATTTAAAAGGAGGTTGAATCAATTAAGATAAACATTATCAATAATATCAGCAACATTCACAATATAAAGATCTTGCCAAAAACACACCATAGAATCTGGCATAAAATCCGCCCAGATTCTGTGAGCTAGTGTAGCATTACCAGTGTTACAACACTAGAACATGCAATGTGCTAAACGGACCAAATTTGACAACTTCAATAACACTAACAATCTCCCTCTTTGGCACTTTTGGTCAAAACAACACTTAACAGGATATATATAGGATACGACAAGAGAAGTCAATAACAAAAACCTGCAAGTTAGCACAGTTCAGAAAAGCATGCAAACAGTTCAAATACATCCAACACTTTGTCCAAAATAACTAGTTTAACCCAGTTTATCATTTGAACTAAAACGCAAACGAGAACATTCAGAAAAGCTGCAATCTCAATCAGAGCCACTAGCCTCCTTCGACTCCCCTCGTAGTCGCCTTCATCTTCGATGGAGATTGAGACTTCCTCTCGAAGTTAAAGATCTTCTCAAGACTAGACTCCCAGCTTGAGAATGTGCTTCTTCAAAGAAGAATGGCTGCATCCGCCAAGTCATCAAGATCATCATTAACATGAACACTTACTCCCCCTTTTTGAGCAACAGGTGCCAAAGAACCACCAGGAGCAAGGAGCTGTGATAGAAGATTCTGTGCCTCTAACTTCTTCGAGGTCCAAAGATTTTGACTTGATGTTCGCCTTTCATCCTATCTCAAAGATGCAACCGGCTTCAAGTCTTTGAATTCTCTGGTGTTGCAACACTAGAAGAAGCACCAGCAGTGGAACCAGAAGGAGGAGGTAGAGGTAGGTCATTGATCTTCCCACTCTTGAGGATTTTAACTGAGATGGAAATGGGAGCAGCGACAGCAACAAGATCCTCAGATGCCTTCTTTTTAAACCCCTGGGAAACAAGCACTTTATAAATTAAAGAGGGGAAGGGGAGACTATCATAAGTACTGGTGTACCCAACATGAGTGCGGATGATGTCAAAGATCAGTTCCCCAATGTTAAACGGATGTCTAGTCCCAATGCAATACAACAAGATGGCCTGATCCATAGTGACTGAAGAGGAATGCTTTGTAGGAGTCCAGTTACAAAGTGCAATTTTGTGAAGAAGAGTGTACTTCTTGGTCAAGTCTTTGGCCTTAAATTTTTCTTACGTTCTCGGCCAAACTTCTTTCACACCCCCA
Organism: Rehmannia glutinosa; assembly: GCA_016081115.2. Taxonomy (NCBI): domain Eukaryota; kingdom Viridiplantae; phylum Streptophyta; class Magnoliopsida; order Lamiales; family Orobanchaceae; genus Rehmannia; species Rehmannia glutinosa. Next base: position 104,937 of record JABTTQ020000308.1, read on the forward strand.
CTTATCTCTTTTGCAATTCCATCCATGTCAGATGGTAGATCCAAATCATCTACATTATTTCCTTCCAAAACCGCATTAATATCCGCAGGAGTAAACGAGTAAACCTTCCTTCGAACCCACACAGACCCATACTTAGCAGACTTGTGATCAGTAAATCTCAGAGGCAGGTTGCAGTAAAATTCCCTCACAACACGATCAACATATTTACCAATGTGAGTAACAGAACCAAGGAGATCTATGTTCCCAAGGAGCAGAAGAATACCAAATTTAGCATGATCATCCATTTTGATAGGCCTTTCACATAGGATTTCACGCTGAACAACAGTCTCCCAAAGATTTTTATTCTCAGTAGAGTAAAAGGCGGAAAACTGACCTCTGTTGGCCTCTAATTCGGAGTCAAAGGGTTCATGATCAGACTCCTCAGAACCAGTGAACCTGGTGTTACATCACTGACATTGGCACCCTCATTAATGTCCACTCCGGCATCATCATCCGGTTCCAAGTCCGACTGGCTGCTTTCACTATCGGACGAAGAGGTATCCTCAGAGGGTTCAATAGCACTAGTACGAAGAGGGAGGTTTACCAGAGGGTCTTCCCGTGGAGTTTCATCTTCCGAATCAGTGAATACCATCTGTCGAATGATTCGCTTGGAAGGTTTCAGAGAATTGGTCGCCCGTTTTCTTACCACAAAAGCTTCCTCCTTGTCTCCCTGGTCAATAGGCACACCATTTTTCCTTTTTCAAAAGTACGTTCTCTCGAAACATTGATCTGCTGGTTTCACACGTGATGAGGGAGGAGACAACCTGGATGGTTGATTGACATTACCCATAGATGAGGTATCTGGTTCTCTTGTCTCTGGGTTTGAGCAAGCAACAGGGCCAGAGAAACTAGGGTTTGTTTCAGCCGGTGGTGGGTTGTTTAAATCCACACCCGAGAGATGTCCTGGAGCGGTCGCCACACCAGAAGTGGCACCACCAGCGTGAAGATCTGCTTCCACACGAACAGGGTTTTCAGAATTGGGGTTTCCCCTGTTTCTTCTTCTGCTTGCAACTTCCCTTAATTCCCTGAGTATCTGTTCTCTTGTGCGAACCATTGGATGAGAATCTGTAAAAAACGACTGAGCAAACACAAGATACTCTGAAGATTTGGGTTAGAGAGAGACCAGAGCAAAAAAAATCTAAGACAGGAAGGAAGAATCGCAAGGGTTTTCCAAGTACAAGATGAATGAGAGTATATAAGAAGGGGAGAGATATAACTTTCTTGTGTAGGAGAGATACTGATGGCGGTCAAAATGGAAGTTTCCAAGAAAAGATTCCCAACTGCAATTTTGAAATTCAAAATATTTTTGGAAAAGTCCCATAAGTCAAGGTATGCAATATTCCAAAAATAAACACAGATGATCAATACCTTTTATAATCAGAGACAAATTTAAGGAATAAATCATTTCCAAAAATAATACACCACATCGAATCAAGAGAGAAAATATTTTCCACAAGCCCAAAAATGATCCTGAGGGATGTCTAGAATGATGAGTTTATTTCTGACAGGAAGAAAAGGCCTCAGGCGTTTTGGTGCGGTAACCCAGTGTTGTACCACCTTTTTCAAGAACACCACCATACAAAGTCAATGGATCAAAATCCTTTTCCCATTTAATAAATCTTTTGAGTGAAAGTAATCAGCAGAAGAACAATTAGCCAGTCGGTAGCTTTCGCTCCAAAAACATGGGTAGATCTTTCTCAGAAGATCATAACAAGATTCAAGCATATAAAAGAACAGAGAATAGTTCACAACTGAATAGCTTTCACACACAATGTAAGGCGCTTTTTCCACAAAGGCCCAAAAATAAATACATCTTTCACATGGGAAAAATCATTCTGTTTGCAATTTGATCCACAATTGTTTTTAGGAAGAAAATTCATCAAAGGAGCATTCAATAGGATTACAGCAATAAAATAGAAAAGCCAATGAAATGATCTTAAAAATGCAAAATGTCTAATGCACAAGAATTAAGATCAAAAAGAGGTTGCAACACATCAAGAAGGAGAAATAATGCACATGGTGTTGCAACACTGAAACCCACACTGCTCAAAGAGTACAGACACACAGACTGTTTCAGGTAATTAAACCTTTGAAAATCTAGGGCTTTGGTGAAAATATCAGCAATTTGATTCTCAGTAGTGACAAAATCAATGGTAACAATTTTATTCTCAACCAAGTCTCTAATGAAATAGTGTCGAATATCGATGTGTTTAGTTCTAGAGTGTTGCACTGGATTTTTAGAAATATTTATGGCACTTGAATTATCGCAATAAGCAGTAAGAATTTTCTCTTCAATCCCATGGTCAGCCAACATCTGTCTCATCCATAACATTTGGGAGCAACAGCTTCCCAATGCAATATACTCAGATTCAGCAGTGGACAATGAAATACAATTCTGTTTCTTACTGTACCAGGAAACTAGATTGTTCCCAAGGTAGAAACACCCTCCAGTGGTGCTTTTTCTGTCATCGACATCACCTGCCCAATCAGCATCACTAAAACCAGCCAAATTAGGGTTAGTATCAAAAGAGTACAAGATACCAAGATCAACAGTCCCATTAATATAACGAATGATTCTTTTCACAGCTTTCAAATGGGATTCTGTGGGACATGACTGATATCTAGCACACACACAGACACTATAGCTAATATCAGGTCTACTAGCATTGAGATACAAAAGACTCCCTATCATACTTCTGTAGATAGTAGGATCAATAGGGGTACCACTTTCATCTTTGGACAATTTATCATTAGTGCCCATGGGAGTTTTCATGTGCTTTTTATTGTCCAGCCCAAATCTTTTAACAAGGTTCTTGGCATACTTGTTCTGAGTGATAAAAATACCTTTGTCAAACTGTTTAACTTGAAGCCCAAGAAAATAATTCAACTCTCCTACCATGCTCATTTCAAACTCAGAAGACATGTATTCAACAAACTCATCAAGTTTTTGTTTAGAGGTTGATCCAAACACTATGTCATCAACATAAATTTGAGCAATGGTGATACCATTCTTAAATTTTTGGATGAATAGAGTTTTGTCAACACTTCCCCTTTTATAGCATTTATCACACAAAAAAGTAGTCAACCTTTCATACCAAGCCCGATGAGCTTGCTTCAACCCATATAGGGCCTTTTTAAGTTTAAAAATATGGTTGGGAAAATGGGGATTCTCAAAACCTTTGGGCTGTTCAACAAACACTTCCTAATTCATAAATCCATTTAGGAAGGCACTTTTGACATCCATCTTAAACAATTTGATTTGAAGAACACAAGCAAAAGCAAACAAGAGTCTTATGGACTCAAGTTTGGCCACCGAGGCAAAAGTTTCATCAAAGTCCATTCCTTCCACCTGAGTGTAGCCTTGAGCCACTAGCCTAGCCTTGTTTCTAGGTTTTTGAAAATCCAATTGGTTCCTATAACATTAGAGTGTTCAAGCCTAGGAACAAGATCCCACACATTGTTTCTTTCAAATTGTTCCAGTTCCACTTGCATAGCATTCACCCAATACTTATCAACAAGAGCTTCTTTAATATTTTTGGGTTCAATGAGAGAAGTAAAACAGATAAATCTTACCATTTCCCTGTAATTTACCTTCTCTTTACCTCTTGTCTTTATGCCCTCTGACACTTCCCCAATCACTTGATCCATGGGGTGGTTTTTCTTTATTCTGCTTGGCGGTTATTTTCTGACTTGATCGAAAATGTCAAACTCAATGGCTTCATTTGCTTCTGACGCAGCATCAGCATCAGCATCATCATCAGCATCATCATCAGCATCTGGTGCATGACCAGGTGTTGTAACATCATTAGTTTCACCTTCAGCAACCCTGTTGGACTCAGCTTCTCCTGCTCCTTCTTCATCTTTGTCTCTCGAAGTTTCCGCAAAATCTTTAGTATCGTCCACTACAACATTTATAGATTCAATGATAGTACGAGTTCTCATGTTGTAGACTCTATAGGCTCATCATTAATGAATATCCAAGAAAATTCCCATATCACTTTTGAATCAAACTTACCCGGATGTTGTCTGTCATTTAGAATATAACAAACACATCCAAACACATGAAAGTAATCGATATTGGGCTTTTTACCTTTCCAAATCTCATAGGGTGTCATATTAGTACCGGGCGTAAATGAACCCTATTAATGATGTAACACGCAAGTGCTCACAGCTTCAGCCCACATTTTAGGAGAAATTTTCTTGGAGTTAATCATAACACGTTCCATCTCTTGGAGAGTCCTATTTTTCTTTCAACAACTCCGTTTCTTTGAGGGGTAATGGGAGCAAAAATTCATGAAAGATTCCAAGTTTTTCACAAAAATTAGAGAAATTAGCATTCGAAATTCTCTACCGTGATCATACGGTTCATTCAATATTAGACCCCTTTTCATTTTTCAGTCTAAGCACCAATTTTTTGAAAACAGTGAAGGTGTCCGATTTTTCTCTAATAAAGTCAACCCAAGTAAACCTGGAGAAATCATCAACGCACACAAACACATATTTCTTACCCCCTATGCTTTCAACCTGCATTGGTCCCATAAGGTCCATATACATAACTTCCAGACAGTGTGAGGTGCTGAGATGTTGCAACACCTTATGTGTTTCCCTCTTCTGTTTTCCCAATTGACACGGACCACAGACACCAGAATGATCTTTATCAAGTTTAGGAACTCCTAACACAACCCCTATTTTAATAAGATTCAGCATACCACGAAAATTCAAGTGTCCTAGTTTTTGGTGCCACAATTCGGTGTTACTCAGGAGGGATTTATTACACACAAGAGAAGTGTTGAAACACTGAACATGTTCCTCTATCAGATAATAGTTATCAGAGGATCTATTACCTTTCAAAATGCATTTATCATCTTTGTCAAACACAGCACATACATTCTTATCAAATTTCACAAGCAAATCATCGTCGCAAAGCTGACTAGCACTAATAAGATTGGCTTTAGTCCTTCAACATATAAAACATTTTTTAGAGAAGGAAGACCTGACACATTCAAGGTCCCTTTTCCCAAAACTTTGCCTTTAGCACCATCACCAAAAGTAACCAATCCATTCTCATGTTTTTCAAAATCGATCGAGCTTTTTCCAACTCTCCCGGTCATATGAGAGCAATCACCGTCAAAGTACCATGATTCAATCACATTGGCTTTCAAAGCAAGTGTGGACAACATAGCAAGAGAATTCATCCTTCCTCACCCATATTTTCTTGGGTTTGTTTGATAAATTTATTTTAAAACGAGGAGTGTTTCTTTGCTGATGTTGTAACACTGGAGTTTGCACCCTGCCTTACCTATAGTGTTTCTGAAGACGATAACACTTAGGTCTTATATGGCCAGGGACGGCAAAGAGTGACGATAGGAACAAAAGCATTGTTTCTTTTTCCATTATGACTGAATGATGTTCCTTCTTTAACAAAAACAATTTTAGAGTTTTTCTCCTTTTTAGCATAGTTTTTGTTAGTATTGAAACCAAAACCAATACCTGCACGGTCTTGCTGGTTTTTTCCTTGAGAGAGGATTTCATCTAATCTGCCCTTGCCTGCATTCAACGTTTTTACAGAAGCAACCATCTCACTGAGGTCTTTCTTCACTTTGTCAAGTTCTTCTTTTCTTTCAGTTGCCAGTCTTTCGAACTTTATAACTTCACCCTTGAGTGCTTCTTTTTCAACAGTAAGAGACATTACCTTCTTTTCCAGAGTCTCATTGGTCTTGCTGACTATTAGGCATTTTTCAAGCAACTTTTGGTAGACCCTTCTAAGTTCTTCTTCATCTACATCGGATTCATCCTCAGAACTCCCATTATCTGACTCGTTTTCCTCTGCAGGAAGTACAGAAGTTAGGCACGTTTCAGAAAAAGGAAAGTTAGAGTTATACCTGTTTGGTGTAGTAACACCAGAAGTAGCACTGGGGTGCGTTTGTTTACAACCAACCTCTTCCTTTGTAACAGTGAAGGCAACTTGATTGCTTACATCCTCTTCTTCTTCTTCATCTGGTTCATCATCGCTCCATGATGTGGTGAATGATTTACCATTCTTCTTCTTCAGGGTATTTGCACATTCGGCTTGAATATGTCCAAAGCCTCCACGTTCCCTGCATTTTATGCCTTTTCCACTGTCATTTTGCTTTCTCTGAGGTCCAGAATTCTTTCCTGTTCTGGGGAAATTCCCTCCCTTGTTTGCCTGTTTAAAAAGTTTGCTGAAATTCTTGGTAAGTAATGCGAATGATTCTTGAATCTCTTTTCCTGCTTCAAGAGTCAATTCATCTGATGTTTCAGCCTGAAAAGCAATCTCCCTGCTTTTTTCTTTCTTATAGCTTGCTTCCTTGAGTTTCTCCTTTCTTGTTTCTTCAAGGTTCATTTCAAAGGTTTGAAGGCACCCTATTAGCTCATCAAGTTTCATCTCTGACAGAACATTTGATTCTTATATAGCAGTCGCTTTGTAGGCAAGCCTTTCAGGAAGGGACCTTAAAACTTTCTTGACAAGCTTAAAATAAGAGTATTTTTTCCCTAAGGCATAGGACTCATTTGAAATATCACAGAGTTTAGAATTAAAATCACTTATGGTTTCATTTTCACTCATGCGAAGATTCTCAAATTTAGATGTAAGCATTTGTAGTTTAGACATTCTTACAGCTTCAGTTCCTTCGTATGAAACTTGCAAGATGTCCCATGCTTCCTTTGAGGTTTCACGAGGTAGAGATCGTTTGAATCGATTTTCATCCACAAGATCAAGATTGCATTGATCGCTTTTGAGTTTGAATTTGCTAATTGATCCTCAGCTTGTCCATTCAATTTCTTTCTTTGAACATCCTTACCATCAACAAGGTGGGTAGGAGGTGTCCAACCAGATTAGATGGATTTCCATGCACGTTCATCCACAGATTTGATGAAGGCTCTCATCTTTGCTTTCCAGTAGGAGAAATTTGTTCCAATGAGAAGAGGCGGTCGCGAAATCGAGCTTCCCTCACGATAGTTGTCCATGTTAGTACAGATAAAAATAACAGGATCACACTAATAAGAATTAGTGGAAGGCTCTTGATGCCAATTGATAGAATCTGTGCCCTTACTTACGTGAAACAGAACAGATTCTTAAGGTGTTGGATGTTAATGTTGTAACACTGAACCAACCAACACAAGTACACAACGGAATAAAAATAACACGGAGATTTTTAACGTGCTTATATTCCTCAATCTTAATGCACGAGGCCACACCCAGAAAAGAAACAATCCAATATTAGAGAACAAAGAGTTATTACAAATATTTGGATTTTTCTAAAAGCATAAAGAATCCCTCTTTATCTAATACACCAACACTCGTATAAATCTAATATTCAAATCGATTCTTCAGAACACTCAACCTTGTTGGAATCCCTCCAACTTCAAATCCCTTGAACGACCGAGTCGATCCATACCGTAGATCTTCACCTTCTTCTCCCGAAGAATAAGAGTATGTAGTAAAATGATTTCTTGAAGAAGTGCAAAATAAAGCTTGAATATGCTTATGCTCGATGGCTTCTCCAAGGTCTGACTTCTCTTCTTTATAGCAATCAAGAAGAAATCCTATCCCAGATTTCAAGATGGACGATTTCTTGCTAAAGGAAGGAAATCAGATAACAAAATCATTTCCTTGTGGGTAAGAATCAATTACACAAGGAAAGTGATTTAAAAGGAATAATTGGCAATTTAAAAGGAGGCTGAATCAATTAAGATAAATATTATCAATAATATCAGCAACATTCACAATATCTTTATCTTGCCAAAAACACACCACAGAATCTGGCATAAAATCCGCCCAGATTCTGTGAGCTAGTGTAGCATTACCAGTATTACAACACTAGAACATGCACTGTGTGCTAAACGGGCCAAATTTGCCAACTTCAATAACACTAACATATTGATTGCATGATTGCATCAGATTATTGTCATAGAGTTGGACCTGTTTCCATGCTACATTTATTCAAAATTTTCTTTTGTTTTTTTTTATAAACCTAATGATAGAGATAAGACTTTATATTTTGGAAAAGAAACGAGATTAATTAAGATTTAAAATTATAATAAATAAATTACATGCATAGATCTACAACATTTTTTTTAAAATTTGGCATAGACGTTAAGTTAGTTAATTTGTTGTCTATAAGATATATGAAGTAATAATAAATGTGTTACGATAATAATTAATGTTTGATCGTCAACTTTGAATTTCAAGATTATTTAATGTAATCAAATATCTAAAGTGGTCAAAAATTCTTGCACAATATCAGCGTAAAAATTGTCGAGATTATAATTGTGAAGAAGAAACAAATTTGGCGCTGTTCACGTTTAGAGTACAAGCCAATTCAGTTATTTTTTTGCGCAAAATACTAACTTATCAATTATTTTTAAATTTGAGCTATTCCCGTACACTTAGAGTACGTACTAGCTAATTTTGTTATGTTTGCACTACACTAACTTATCACTTTTTTTTGAACTTGCGCTATTTCTATACATTTAAAGTTTTAATTAATTTATCAATAAATTCATCAAATATTGAGTTATTATTGAGGCTGAAGCTAAGTACGGTCTGCTAATAAGCATTACTAAATTTTATTTATTATCGTGTTTCAGTATGTGGAATGATTTATATATCCAGAACACTTTTAAAGATGTTCCACAAGCAAAACGAGAAGAGTTGATGATGTAATGTCGACGATGAATTTCTATATCCAGAACACTTTTAATGAGGTAACACTAGAAAACTCTCTGTTTCTGCGAAAAATTAATGTGCTCCAGATTTGAAATGTATATATTTTCTTGTGAAAAAATCTGCCCATAATTAGGGATGGCAACGGGGCGGGTTTGGGGCGGGTTTCGCCAAACCCGGGACCCGCCCCGCCAAGGAGAAGTAAGACCCGGGACCCGCCTCAAGACTCGCCCCGCCCCGCCTCAAAACCCGCCGGGGCGGGTCTAGACCCGCTAGACCCGCCAAATATATTTTTTAAATTATAATAATTTATATTTTTCTATTTGTGGCCAAATTTTCAAAAGTAATCAAATGCCAATAGATTAAAAAATAAATAAATATAATTATGCAATTTATTATAACTATTTTTTTAGAATTGGCTACTATTAAGATTTTTTTTAAAAAACAAATACTATTAGTATACTACATAGTACTCAACTAATACTTAAATAAATATTCAAAGTAGAATATTAGAAGATATTACATTAGTAAATTAAACTTTAAAAGTAAATAATATTATAATAGTACTCAACTAATATTTTTAAACATATAACACTCAAATTTAAAAGTAAATAATGCAAAAATATTTTAATATATATTTAAAAATTTAATAAAAATTAACATGCGGGGCGGGTCCTATAGGACCCGGGACCCGCCCCGGACCCGGACGGGTTTTGCAACCTTAGACCCGAGACCCGCCCCGAGACCCATTTATCCGGGTCTAAACCCGTCCCATCGGGGCGGGTTTAATGCGGGGGCGGGTTTTGACCCACCCCATTGCCATCCCTACCCATAATTAAGTTTCCAGTAGAGTCGATCACTTTTTGCGGGCAGTTGTTGCTGGTCTGTTATGATGACTACCAAACATAATCTTATGCTAAATTTGGATTATGATCTTCCTTTTGTCAGTGTAATTGACCTTCTTCTCTTTGTGTTTTTAGCGAAATTCTGTTGGGGTAAATCACAATAAGTTTGTCAAATTTTTAGTTCATGTTCACAATGCTCACCTCCGTTATACTACTTGATACAAAATAGGCAAAATTGCAAAATTAGTCCTTTAACTAGAAGGCGGTTGTGAAAAGGTCTTATCAAATGCTCAAATTGCAAAATAGTCATGTACTATGTACGATTTTACAAAATAGTCCTGTAAATTGCATAGTTTGCAAAATAGTTCAGTAACTTATACTTGAGTCTCAATTTTAGTCCTATTTTGGTGGCAAATTTGAAATTTCTTTGGATGTTGATCACGTGAGCAACATGTAACTCTTAATTTTCGATGAAATTAGAACCAAAATTGATATTCGAGTACCAGTTACAGGACTATTTTGCAAATCATATATTTTGCAGGACTATTTTGCAAAACCATACATAGTTACAGGATTATTTTGTCATTTGGAATTTTTTAAGGACCTTTTTGCGACTGCCTTTTAATTACAGGACTAATTTTGCAATTTTACCTACAAAATATCACACATAACTTAAGTACTATGTTCTGTGCCTAATGATTTAAAAAATATTCTAATGTCAGATCTCTGGAGTTTGGACCATAGAAAAAATGTTAACTTGTCAGAAATCTGAGTCGATTTTCTGGCGTCTAACACGAAATCAGACTGAATAATGCAAAGGTAGTCCTGTTTTTCAACTTTTGGGACAGAATAGAAGCTGAGAGAGAAATTCAGGCGCAAAACTGATTGCAAATATATAAAATATTTTAGAAACTAGAAATAACACCAAATCAATCATGTGGCCAGATTTTGTTCACTAAGTAAATATGCATCAAATGACATATCATATAACCATGACTTAGGGGTTATAACCATGGACAAAGCTTTCAAATTCCCTTAGACGGATAAACTAATATTAGTTTGTAATTATATGATAACTCAAATTTGACTAAAATGTCCATTATTGGCAACTGAGGACCGCATGACATGTTTTTATGAATGTTACTCTTTATTTCCCAAAATAAGTATTTTAAAGTACAACATTAAAAGTTAGAGGGTGAATTACAAGTTCCTCAAAATATTAGCATCTAAATCGGAGAACAGAATTATGGAATATTTGTGCACATTTAACATATTTTGACTTATTGTTATACACATTTATTGGGTGATCACTTCGTACATCTGTGCAAGTCGAGTGTTAAGTATAGATGATAATTCTTGTTTGATCACTTCTATATCTTTTTTGTTTCATTTGTAAAAAACTAGAATAAACGTGTTAAATTTGTTTTTCCAATAAACTAAACCTCTAATTCATGTCATTTTTTAATAATGTAAAGTAATATTATTTTTCATCTAGTTTGTATCGACAAATAATGTTATTAACTACATATATTTTTCTTCTATTAGTTAAAATAAAAATAATTATATGACATATATAATTAGCTCTCCAAAATTATTTTTAACTATAACGATTCTTGTTACGCACTTACATACATAAAAATGAAACAATTGTGGAAGAGAGACGACAAGCAGAGGCCAAAATCCCAAATTTTATTACAAAGGTTTTACATAACAAATCTTGTATATCTTGTAAAAAATAAAACAAAATCATCCACTTTCTTTTGTTATTGTTTCAGCGACTTTGAGGAATGTGCATGTTCCCGCCAATACCCTCACCTTTTCGTTATCGCCTTAATAATGGGCAATTCTAGTGTTGTAAAAACCTTTCAAACTCCAGATCTCTTCTATGTCACATGTGCATACAAACACGCATTGTTCATATAAACACGCATTGTTTATTACCTGGCCTATAAAAAGACTTTGTTGTTTGGTCACGACATTTCGAGTTACCAATTTAATACCCATACTTCATATTTTTTTATATATTAGTACCTATTCACTTTCAAAGACAAAAATGCCCCCAAAAAACATAAGTATACTCAAAATGAATTTTTGAGTGTACTTATTTAAATTATAAAATAAATTAAGATTTTAATTAATTTAATCAGTGTTCTAAAAAGCGCTAGACGCTAGTCAGGCGGCAGACTGGGGCCTAGCGCCTAGCCGGGGACTAATCGGGGTTAGGCGGGGCCTAATCAGAAGAATAACGTAGGCGGACAAGGGGGGTCTTGCGCCTAGGCGGGGACTAATCGGGACTAGGGGGGATTTTTGGAACAATGAATTTAATTAATAAAAAATAAAGAGAAGTTTCTAAAAATATTAATGAATTCATAGAAAAAATAAAATTAATTACATTAAATTAGTATATTAATAAATATTAATTAAAATTTAATTAATCGAAAAGAAAAATTACTTAAAAATTAAAATAAAAATTAAATAATTTCAAAATCAAAATTAAGATAGTAAATAAGAAAATTTTAGCATTTTTTATTAATATATTAATTTTTAATTACATTTTTAGTCGAATTTTAAAAAATAAATAATTTATTTTATTTTATTTTTTACAGTTAAGAATTTAATAATTTAATTTAAATAATAAGTTATTTCTTAATTAAATATATTTTAAATTTAATAATTCTAATTAAAACATAACCTTTTAACAAAAAAAAATCTTGGGGGCATTTTCGTCCTTAAAAGTGGATATGCACCAATTTATTAAAAAATGTGAAACATATGAGTATTAAATTGGTAACTCAGAAATGTCAGATACCAAACCAGCAAATTGTATATAAGTTAGGTACTAAAAAATCAATAACCCAAATAAGAATTTAAAAAGGAAAGAAATTAAAAAGAAAAACCGTGCCTGAAGAAAATATTCGAGGCATTACCTTTATGTGTTATATAATGCACATTGAAAGAACAGTGAAAACAAAATATTTTTTGTGTTTGGATTAGCCAACTCTAATAAAATTTCAAAATATCTGTTGTACTATATTTACCTGGTAAAATGTCGGTGAGGGGTGCACCGTTGGAGAAAATGTTGCATTGTAATTGGCCGTGTGCACGTTGTCGTGCAGGTTGTGCGTCTAGTACGAATTGTTCGGCATTTCTGCTCAATCTGCTCATGTCTTACTTTAGCTGGTGGTTTGGTTTGTTACTTGTGAGGTGGAGGTGTTTGGATGTAGAATTCTGACCCAAATCTTGCGACAGTCGATTTGCCGGTATGAGATTAAGTGCAAGAGAATCGTGTAAAATTATTATATGTTATATATATGTTGTTATAGTTTATCAACATTATTTCTATGTCACATTGTAAAATTTATATAACCATATATATATACAAACATACATCCTTAAAAATAAAAATTAAAGTAATAAAAAATTACCAAAAGGCAATAGTATGTAGAAGAGAGACCAGAAGCAGAAGCCATAATATAATCCCAAATATTATTACAATAATGCTTTTATTTTTACATAAACATCTAGTAAAACTAAAATAAATCATTCACTATCATTCATTATTATCTCGTCGACCTCGAGGAATGTATCTCTTCAACGAGATAGGCCTATTCCTCACCATTACCCTGACCGTTTCGTGATTCCCCATTATCATATCGGGTAATTATCGAGTTGTAAAAATAATCCTTCCAAACTCCGGATCTCTGTTTGGACGATTTTGCACATGAACATGCTCCACGCATTGTCCATACACACTGTCACGAACAACGAAAAAATGATCAAAACTCAAAAAACAAAGAAATTAAAATTTTGTGATGATGCATGAAAAAATTATTCCTTGCTTTATATTTACGTGTTATGTAAGCGGGCATCCAAATAACACTGTATAAAATTTAAGGGCATTCATGAAAACAAATTAAAACATAAGCAAGTGTAAAGATTTTATTTGGTTTGACAAATAGCCAACTCTTTAAAATCTAATAACACCAGTTAAAAATCCATTTACCGAGTAAAATATCGTCGGATTTCTCGCCAAGTTAGTGGGGTGCCATTGGAGAAGGTCATGAACAATGACCTCGCATCCCCTAAATCTTGTCGCATACGACCGAGGTTGTGCGCTGGTGCTAATGGTTCCGCATATGCATTCAACGGCCTGCTTATGGTGGTGGATGGTTTGGTTGGTGAGGTGGAGGGAATTTGGGTTAGGGAGCTTCGAGTTTTTCTCCTTTTCTGATCTTTCTTTGTGTTTACAGTACTATATTGCATGTGATGAATATTTGTTGTTTATTTTGCACTTATTTATAGGAATTTGGATGCATGATTTTTACCCATGTAATAATATTGGTTGTTTGTTTTTAAAGCACAGCGCCATTAATGTTTGAAATGGATTCCTAAAGTGGCTAGATTGTTTACTGAATTTGTTGCAAATAGATGTTATTGAGTTTAAATTTGGGAGAAATCTGGTGACTATGTTATAATGTTTTGGACAAATATCTTAATGCATAGACGGTCTAAACACTATACTATTACTATACAACAAAAATAACTTTGAAATGACAATTGCATCAGATTTTTGTATCATTTTTTTTGGATCAGTTTGCTTGATGCAACTATTCAAAAAAAATTTTTTTTTTTGGGAAACGAGATAAGTCAGAAAGAACTTTAACATTTTGGAAAAATAAAAGAGATTGTGGTGGGAATTAAAGTAGTTTAAAAATTATAATAGAACATCGGTATATATATATATATATATATATATACATAGTGCTATAACATTTTTCTGGACAAAGACGTTAAGTTGAATTTCACTCGTCGTATATTTCGTGCATACAATGATAAATAAATATGTAACGATAAAACTAAATTCCACCATCAACTTTGAATTTCAATGCAATATAATGTGATCGACATTTCATGCATGTGGTCAAATTCTTGCACGATATCAACAAAAAGTGTTGATATATATAATAAGGGAAGAAGAAACTAATTTGCGCATTTCTCACACACTTAAATCACAAACTCATTCCGTTGTTTTTAACTAAACTTGTGCTAATTCATTACACTTAAAGTTTTATCTATCAATAAATTCATCAAATATTGAGCTAATCTTTAGGCTCAGGTAAACGACTTGCTCGTAAACATAACTAAATCTAAATTATTATCGAGTTTCATTATATGGAAGATATATAAATGAACATGTGGTGTGTGTGCGATATAAGTTCGTACTTTTATATCTAAAAAAGACTTGTAAATGAGTAAGCTTTATTATAATCTTCTTTTTGTACGGAAACTGAATAAATGACACCATACAATATAAATTCACACTAAATATCTCGGTAGTACTTGTCAAATTTAGGAAAAGAATTATTGACAAATTTAACTATGGTCGTTCTCTGGATTTCCAATTATTTGTTTCCTTTGCAGTTCACACGTCAGTTATACGGGGATGCAGTATACCATCTATGTACCCTCTGCAAGCAAAACATTCCAATGAGATTCCACAAAAAATTGAAAAAGAAATGCATATTTGTGTACTTATAACTTTTTATATAAATTATTTATTTACAAAAATTAAATTTAATTACAACTTATTAAGAATAGAAAAATGTATATGGAGTAACATTATTGTAATGGTTTATTGATTTCCATTTAAATTTCTAGCTTTGGATTATAATTATTTTCATTAGTTTATTATATATATCTAAAACTGAAATAAACTATAGTTATAAATTAAAAAATGATAAATATAAATAATTATAGATGAGTTTGTAGTCGAATAAATTAAATTACAGATATACAACAATGCAGGGGCGGAGCCACATTAGGCAACACTAGGCTCAAGCCCAGTGTAACTTTTCAAAAATTCTATTTTAGTTAGGGGCATCAATTTGTGGCACGACACGATAACCCGACACGAACCTAACACGAATTTAACAGATATAGGTACAACCCTTAACAGGTTCGGGCCAAAATCAGGTCGGACACGGATAACACGGAAAATAAATAGATCAGGTCGGGTCGACCCGCGGGTCGACACGGTTGACCTATGTAACCCATTTAATTTTATAATGATGTATTATTTTAATATTTTGTGATATTTTAGTTGGTTATATGATGATGGAAAAATTATTAAATGCATTTTTTTAATAATTTTAAATATTTAATGTATTTTTTATTTGTAATTTCAATTTTTTTTCTAATTTTTATTTTTATTTTTTCATATCAATTTTAAATTATACAGGTTTTTCGTGTTGCGACGGGTTACCCGTGTTATAAACGGTCGTGTATCTTGATACGAATAATTAAACGGGTCGGGTTTGGGTTAGGTCGGACGTAATGTAATACCGTGGTAAAAATACGACCCGCGAATACGAAACACGACTACACGATTGACACCCATAATTTTAGTATTATAATTTCTACAATATTCAAAATTAGCCCACCCCAATTTAATGCAAAACCCAAGTCCACCCAAAATCTAAACTCAAGTTAAAAATCAAGAATGAATCTTTGTAAAACTATTGTGTTATCATGAGATTGATGTTATATTTAATATATTTATAATTTTTAGACTACATTCGTGATCTTTGTTTATCATTTGTACACTTATCATGTTATTACTTTTAAATTTTACTTAATTATTTGTATTGGTAATTTATTAGATTGTGTATCAAGGTATCAAATATATTAAGGAAAAAATATGTTTTATTAGTTAATGGCCTAACAATCCTAAGTAAATCAATTTAGAAGTTTCACTTATTGTGTCTAGCTATCGTGTTGTACCATGTTTCTCGTATTTTTAGCGTACCCTGTTTGTGTTTAAATTTTAGTAGGCCTAATAAGGTTATTGTATTGTGTTCGGACTTGATCTTATCTTGTCGAGTTGTTATTTATCAGGACGACACGAACTACTTGTCACCCCTAAGCGTCATCATCAAGTATGAAATTAAAAGGTTATCTATTTTTTTAACTCTTTTATATTTAGTTATTGGCTTCTTGTTATTTTATGACAAGAAAACAATTAATATTAAGAATAGAATGTCTATGTGATTGCTAATATAAAAATACCACTATATTTCTCTCCTATGAAGTAGTTTCTACTATTTATTGAGAGATAATGTAGTTTTGTAATAATTTGTTATATATATAATTTTTGTTCTCTTTCTATATATATAGACAAATAATTTTCTTAATGAAATTTTTACTTCTTAGTTCATCCTACTACTAATTCCTGGACGTGCCATTGCAACAATGGGAATCTTGAATATGTTAAATGTATTGGGGAAAAAAACCAGAACTCAAATAATATTATGAAAAAGAACAAAATATCAAGATTTTAAAAGCGTTTGATAAGAACAAAAATACTCCATATACATACTTTTTTTACAGTAACTAGTAAGTAATATTAGATTTAACTTTTGTGATTAAATCGGAGCATAGATTAGTTGTTAGATAATATGGTTAAAAAAACTAAGAAATGAAATTTAATTCTCAATAAAAGAACCACAAATATAATATACATTCTTTATATTAATTATACTTGTCGGGTCTCGGTCAGGTTTTACTAAACACGCTACCCAACCCACACCCACCCAGGTTTGGAAATGCATACTCATTACCCGCTCTAGACCCATTCACTTGTTCCACACCCCTCCCTTGCAAATAGGGGTGTCAATGGGTTGGGTTCGTGAGTTCGCGGGTCCGGGTTCATGGGTTTGCGGGTCAGAACAAGCCAACTCGGATCTGACCTGTTTAATTATTCGTGTCAGAATCTTGATCAAGGACCCGACCTATTTATTTCACAAGTAACATGGACCCAACCCGTTTAACTCGTCTAATAAAATTCGTTTTATATACCTCTAATATTTTCAATTAAATAAATATTTTTTTTAAAAAAATTAATCAATATGTCGCATTATTCAATCAATAATAAATATCATAATTCATAATATACAAAAAAATAATAAATAATATAAACATACTAATCATATTTTAAGAACAAACAAAAATACATGCAAAATATATAATAACAACATACTTATTAAGTAGGTTTTAGGATTTAAGTTTAAAGCACATAATTTGTTTTTTGTTTTTTCTTCCAATTCATTAATTATTTATTTATTTTTAAATTTACAAATGGGTTAGACGGGTTAAATGGGTTATAACAGGTTGACCCAAACCCGACCTATTTAATTGGTGGATTACTCGGGTTCGACCCAATTTCGACCCGAACCCATAAAGCCTGGATCCATACACATTAATACCATGTTAGGTTCGCGTCAGATTTGAAATTGACATCTCTACTCGCAAATAATTAAGGCGCGCCGGGTTTGGTTTAAACTAGACTTGGACCTATTGAGTCATTGACATCCCTAGAAAGAGTTTCCGGAGAAATGTGACATTGTTTTTGTTTCTTGCCATTGTTCAAGTTTTTGGTTTAATTTGTTTTTGAAATACTTTTTCATCTTTTTTTTGAGGAGAAATCTTTTTCATCTGGTTTCAAATTAAAATGATATTTTCATGTGCAAATGTGACAGAATTGCTAAAACCTCTTTTACTAAAATGATTTGAACTCTAAAAATACCAATTCAAGGTAACATGTTTAGATTACATCTATACACACACACACCCCTCTTGAACTGAAAATCCGCACGCATGTTTCGGTTTACTTAAATTTCAATTTTCGTTGTGCAGGATGGTATGTATTCTTTGTTAATGCTAATGATATGAGCTCAAAAACCACAACTTTTTTCGAAGGTTTTCTTTTTAGGTTTTGAGATAATTTTTATTGATTATATTTTAGGTGTTTAATCAGGCATAGCAAAAAAGGGGGAAATTATGTGTTTTTATTTTAGGCTACATGGACCGTCCTACCCTTTGTTGATTTCAAATTGTTGTTAGTTTCTGTCCGTTTTCCCATTTGTGATAGAAACTATCCTTTTTAGTGACAACTTATGGTATGGGAAATTTAAGTACTCAAGTTAATCTGACTTAGAAGAAAAAGTTCAGTTAGCTTTGTCTGCTGACTGATGAGATTTGCGAATTAGAAATCTTTATGTTTTTGTTTGTTTATGATATTTTATTGTTAAGAGTTGATGCGGGGTTCCTCCCTTTGACACCAAATTTCATGTTCCACTATGGTATTCCACTTTGTATTTCACTTGGTTGGATAAACGATACGTATACTGAATATAAACATTTGAAGATAAACATGTGATGTTTATTGTTTGAATGTGTTTACGCGCGTCATTCCTGTGAACAATGCAATAGGGTGTGTAATAGGAAATCTCAACCCCCATCGTATGCCATTAATAGAGTGAATGTGAATGCATGCATGCTTGCAGATGCTCGCTTACACTGGGATTGTTATGAGGCTTCGTATACATAATGAACTTTTCTTTAGGTTTTTCTATTTATCTATTTATTTTTTAATGTAGGAAGATGGGGAAATTAAGAAGATTGACTTTTAGATTTGAACGTACAATTGTAATTTTCAAAATATTGGGAGGTTGCATATGACGAAAAGTCCAGGTATTATCGTGCAAATCACGGACGACAAGTTCTTGAGTGGGAGGTTGCATCGAGTAATCCTGAAATTAGACATTTAAGAAGATTAAATATGATGTACTCAACAGAAAACACAAAAGTTAATATATGTCGCGAACTAAAAACAGAATACAATTTGATGATAAATAATGAGCGAAAAAAAAAAGTAATAACCGTACTAATTGTGGAAAGAGCTTTTCTGCAGCTCTCCGAGGAACTGAGAAGCCACCATGCGTACTTGTATCACTGGCTGTCAAAGTTTTGCAGAAGAATTCAGTTGGATGTTTACTGGGCTTTAGTCCAAAGTCGGGTGTAGAAATAACGTCTTTTTCCTGAAACAAAAAATTTAGCATCATGGTGATGAAAAAGCATCCGAGAATGCGCTCTTAGCCATTATTCCAGAAGCTTCTTGACGAAAACATTCCATATGAAACACTAGTTAAGTTCTTTTGCATACATAATGTTTTCTCAGATTTTTTTCAACTGGTAATGTGATATATTAAATTTAGCTTGCAGTCCGGCCAGACTTACGGAATTCACAGGCTCATTTGAGCATAGATCTCATCTGTTTCTTTGTCTGCCTGTTGATCAAAAGACAGTTAAAAAAATAAACAACATGGCCAACTTATTCTTGGATAAAATCCGGCTTTTCTACGTAATTTACAAATTAAAAGGAAAAAAGATTGGTGGAAATATATACATGAAGTGTGACATTGTGAACTTGGCACAACAACTGAGGGGAGATTATTTTTTAATGTAGTTTTGCTCCTTTTGAGAATGATCTTTATGATTGGCATAGATTTTAATTTTAGTTGCCTCTGTAAGTACATTTTTAATGTCCTGTAAAGCATTGACCATTGCTATGGCTACTTATCAAATTTCAGCGTATCAAAGTGTCCCTTAATCACTATATCCTTTTTCGAATTATTTTTACGGTTTTTAATTTAATTAGCTACTCGAAATACATCTTCGGTAGAACTGGAACAAATTCATTATTTGGACGTGCTCAAATATTTGAGTGGACCAAATTCATCTTTGGTATACCAAGAAGTGCAAATTTATCTTGTTTCTTTTGGTTTAACTAGCTAGTCTCAATTGTCAGAATTTTTACTCTGGTAGAGTTCAAGGATTTGGCTCAATATTATCATGTCCTGAGTAATATTTTAATTAGGTAGGTATGTGGCAGAGGCTCCATAGCAGAACGGAAAGAGAGAAGGATGTACTGATGGATGTACTGAGTAATTTACCGCTAAGAGACTCTCTCTTTCTGTGAAGATATTACGCTCCAAATGTGAAGGGTCTATATTATCTTGTGAAAATATATAGAGCAAATGGGGCAAATTACCCACTTGGGATAGGTGATTGAGTTTTTTGACATGTAGGATAAAAAACATAGTTTTCTACCCACTTTTGGTGTTCTTTTACCACCATACCCTTGAGGCTTTAAATGCAAGCCTTTAATATGTATTTCTCTCTCTTGAAATTAAATACCCCCAATACATAACATACGTGAACTGTGAACTGTGAACACACCCTTCTTTTTTGCTCTTCATTTTTTCTCTCTCTTCTTCTTCTTCTTCTTCACAAAATATCAAGAAGTTATTTTTGTGGGCTTTCATCAACAAAATCGCACCAAAAAATTGAATAACAAGGTAATGTTCTTCTCCTCCTAATTAGTTAACCTTGTTTAAATCGTTCAAGACCAATATATTTGCAAAATATGAAGTGTTTTGTGAAAGGAAAATTTTTCTGAATTTTTGAAAAACAACGCACGATATCGTGTCATATATTAGGCACGATATCGTGCCCCGTATATTAGACACGATATATCGTGTTGTATATTAGGTACGATATTGTGCCCCCGTATATTAGACACGATATCATATACGGGGGCACGATATCGTGCCTCTACGAAAAAGGGCACGATATATCGTGCCTCTACGAAAAAGGGCACGATATCGTGCCTCTACGAAAAAGGGCACGATATATCGTGCCTCTACGAAAAAGGGCACGATATCGTGCCTCTACGAAAAATCCATTTTAGAAGAAGAAGGAGATTGTCCATTTTAGAATGACTACTTGGAAGTTATTAAGGTGGGTGGAAAAATCCTTTCAACTTCTAGGTGTTTTACTTAAAAATGCATGTAGTAATTTGATTTTGAGCACTTGAGATATATATTCTGTATTGCATGCTATTTTCTTGTATCAAATTAGAAAAATTCTCAAGTGTTGCTAAAAAAATACGATTTTATCGAAAAATAGGGCATACATGTACACTTTATTGTTATACTTGATGAAATTTTGTATGAGAAGGATATGTATGTGTATGACTCTTGAAATATATGTTTTGAATGACTAATAACCTGGACAAGTCGAGCATAATTGATTAAATTTCAATTTTTGGACTTAAAATGCAAAAATAGAAAGTTGGTGGACTTAATTGCAAGAAAATAAAACTTAAAGGACCCCTCTGTAATTTTCGATTTTGGGACTGAACTCAGGTTCAAAAATTATGTTTTGACATTTTAATAAAGTTTTAAGAGTTTTTAGATAAATAAAATCAAACCTTAAAAGCCCAAGGACTAGATTGTAAAAATTTAGAAGTTTAAGGGCTATTTTGCAATTTTCGAAACTGTACCAGACCCTAATTTTAAAATTTGAAATTTTAACTCTTAAGGGACTGGAAATAACATATTTTAAGTGTATTCCAAAAATCCAAGTGTTTAGAGCTTGGAGAGTAATTTTATAAAACTTGAGGGACCAAAGTGTAAAAGATTAAACTTGAGGACCCAAATGAAATTTCCAGGACTTATGCAGCCCATACACCTGGAAATACTAATTTAACTGTAACGTAATTATATTTTTGGACCAAAGGTTTAAATTTCATAACAATTGGACCCCTAAAAGCCTTAAAGGCAATTATTTCAAAATGGAACAAAAATGAGATTTTCAAAAGTTAAGGGGCCTATACTTATTTATTTTTAAAACAGTTTTTGTCCCAATATTCCACGGACCTTAGTGACATTTTCCAACTGGAATCACATTAAAATCCCTTCCGGGTTGTGAGTTCCAATTATTTTAAACTTAAGGACCGAAATGACAATTTTAACAAATTTGGGGCTAATGTGAGAATTTTATAAAAACTCGACCTCAAAACTCTAAAAACCTGAATCTCTGAACAATTTAGAGAATTTAAGAACTGACCTCATAAGTTTTCAAGGTCGGGACATTTATTTATTCAATTTTTAACCCCAAAAGAATTAGTTTTTACAAAACGGGGCTAATTGAAAATTTTCTTTTTAACAAGGACCTAACTCAAATTATTTTTATTTGAAAGAAATAGCCCTGGACCCTCTGACTTTAATTATTGATTAAAATATTTTATTTTCTCAAAAATCCCTTGTCTTATCGGACCGTCTTGACTAAATAATATACGATCGTGAGGCGACTTTCTCGTCTTGCGATTTCAAATCTATAACGGGATGTATGTTCCACCTAATCTTTCAAGATATCGAAGATTGCTTATCCTCCCGATAATTATCTTCATCCAAATAACTCCACCAACGCCATAATTGTCTTGCGCAAATTTTTGAAAACTTTCCTAAAATGCTTCCTCGAATCAATAATACTCATTGCCTGGTTGACTACCTGAACTTGTGTTTACTTTCCTGCTTGAATCAACTTGGTGTGTCGAGCTCACAGTCGGAATGGATACGTCGGGGATAGAACCGGGCAGCTCGGCTGCTATTCCACTCTTCCGGCCCCATCATCCTAATCCCGCAACTGAGGGACGGAGTTTGTCCAAGGGAATCGGGTCGTAGTACTTGAGGTATAATCATGATTATGACGAATTCGAGCCTTGCTAGCTCCAACGTGGATTTTGTCTTTACCTATGGAGCAATAAGGTGACAAGTCTTGGACCATCATAAACGGGGAGTTACAAGGAAGAACGAAGGAATCGCTGTCTGATCCACACGATTCCGGAGTTGAACGGAACGTTTGATTGGCGCTACACTTCAGTACGCAACCGCTGCTTGTAATGCATGGGTTGGCGCTACACTTCAGTACGCAACCACTAATTGTCTTGCATGGGATTGGCGCTACACTTCAGTACGCAATCCTCCTGTCTGCTTGAATCATCGTGCCTGTGTGACCACGAACTATTTCTTAAACTATATAAATATATTACTTAATATATATTTATCACGATGCTTGTGGGCTATGTATGAAAACATGCATCATACCTCACGCGTTTTCATATAACCGTTTTCTCGCATTAACTATATATATCGCCACACTTGCACACGATCACCCCATCCACTGAGATTTCTGTCTCACTCCCTCCTCGTTTTCTAACCTTTAGATGAAGAGTACGTTGAAGACATCGAACCTACCACAGATTGAATTCCTACTGTTGATGTGGAGCGACACTCCTTTTACTTTTATTGTTGTTGGACTTTTCATTTTGTTCTGTTTGGACTGTAAGTTAAATTCGGATAATCTATTGGGTTGTAGTCGGATTCCGTCGGACCTTAAGATGTAATTTGTACTTGTGTGTATTTTATTCATTGCATTAGATCTATTTCACTTGTAGTTTGTATCATTAGTTTAGACTATTGAATTATTTTTGTTTAAGTGATTGATCGTTGTCGCGTCGCATTTGGGCGTGGCAGTTATGGTATCGAGCTCGGCTAGTAAGATGGAAACTTACACCGAAATACCCGAGATAGGACCCTCGGACTGTGTTAGGTAGTTTCGCGACCTGACCAATTAAGTGTGAAATCGATTTCAATAATGGCATAGAACCGTATTATTGATGTTTATGTTAAGTCAGAATTTATACTTGGATAATCCATAGTCATACCTGATTTGACTTAGTTGACTCTTGAGTGACTTTCCTTAGTCATTCTTTTCTTGTTTTTCCTTATCTTTTCCTTACATTCGTCTAATCCGTCTTAGTTTTGTTTGACCAGGATAGGTTCCTCTCGCTTGGATTGGGTTCCACTACTAGGTGACCTAAGTTGAATCTTGGATGAATATTTGAACTCTTTTGGGTCTGTTATAGTGTTAAGATATCCGGATATTCCTCTATTTGGACGTTAGGTGATTTAGAAAATCCGTGATTTAGAGATTATAAAGCCTAATATGGTGAGACTCGAAGAAAATGAGGATATCTCTTGAGAAGTATATAATTTGGATGTGATATATTATGGGATCTAGACACCTAATGATATTACTTTGGGAAAATGATAGTAGGGGAATCACTAAGTATATTGATCAATGATAATACCCTTGTGTTATTCATTCTCAAGTACTTGCACAAGCTTAAGTAAGGAATTTGACTTGTGGTTTAGGTATCATGGATAAGATACATTAAGGATGTGACTATTATACGATCTCGACTAGATGTTGCTACTAAATATCCCCTCCCGAGGATAGACGAACTGTTTGATCAACTTCAAGGAGCGACGGTGTACTCGAAGTTTGATTTACAACAAGGATATTATCAACTAAAGATTCGCGAAGAAGACATTTCCATAACGGCATTTCAAACCAGGATATGGACACTACGAGTTTGTAGTAATGCCTTTCGGTCGACAAACGCGCCAAAGAACGTTTATGGATCGATGCATCGAAGTTTTTCAACCTTATTTGGATCAATTCGTAGTGATATTCATTGATGACATACTCGTATACTCTAAGTCTAGAGAAGAGCATGAACGTCGAAAATTGTTTTGGAGACACTACGAGCACAAAGTCGTATGCCAAATTTAGCAAGTGCGAATTTTGGCTTAGTGAAGTCGCATTCTTGGGACACATAATATCCGACACTTCGGGATCGCCGTAGATCCTTGAAGGTACAGACGGTGGTTGAATGGAAACAACCCAGTCCAGAACGGAGATCAAGTTTTTTTAGGACTGGGGGATATTATCGAAGATTTATCAGAATTTCTCCAAGATAGCCGGACCACTCACTCGACTAACACGAAACAAGTCAAGTTTGAGTGGAATGACAAGTGTGAGACTAGTTTCCAAGAATCGAAGAAACGACTTACTACGGCTCGATCTTAGCCCTTCCAAAGGGAAAGAGAAAACTTTGTCGTCTACAAAGTGATGCATCAAAGGAAGGACTAGGAGCAAGTGCTCATGCGAGGAAGGAAAGGTCATTGCTTATGCATCACGGAAACTCAAGCCGTATGAAACCAATTACCCAACGCATGACTTGGAATTGGCAAAGAATAGTGTTTGCGTTAAAGAAATGGAGGCACTATCTCTACGGAGCAACATTCACGGTTTACACGGATCATAAGAGCCTAAAGTATCTATTCTCTCGAAAGATCTCAATTTGAGACAACGAAGATGGATGGAGTTAATAAAAGACTATCACTTTGATATTCAATACCATCCCGGAAAGCTAATGTAGTAGTTGATGCCTTGAGGCGGCGAGTTTAGCGGACTAATGATTCGAGAGTGGAAATCATTAGAAGAGTTGAGCACTTGGAATCCGACAAGAACCAATACTCAAATTTTGTGTGCTAACATTTCGGTTAAACCCGACCTCATCAACGAGATCAAAGCAAAGACAAGAGACAGGATGTGCAACTTCAAAGGCGAAAGAGAAGATACTTAAAGGAGAAGGATCAGAATTCTCGGTACATGAAGATGGGATTATCAGATTTCGGAATCGAGTTTGTGTACCGAGTGACGAGCAGATTAGGAGCAGAATTCTAGCAGAAGCACACCGTTCGAAATACACTATACACCCTGGAGGAAACAAGATGTATAAGGACTTGAAACGACATTTCTGGTGGGTGAATATGAAGAACCAAGTAGCAGAGTTCGTTGCGAGATGTTTGACTTGTCAACGAATAAAAGCAGAACACCAACGACCATCTGGTTTATTACAACCGTTGAGAATTCCCGAGTGGAAATGGGAACACATAACGATGGACTTCGTGACGGATCTACCGAGGACTAGACGAGGCGATGATGCTATATGGGTAGTCGTAGACCGACTCACGAAATCTGCACACTTCCTACCCATGAAGAAAACCGAAGCCTGCGTAAACTTGCGCTTGATTTATATCCGAGAGATCATTCGACCGCATGGAGTGCCGATCGACATAGTGTCGAGAGAGACCCGAGATTTGTCTCCAGTTCTGGAAATGCTTACATGAGGAATTGGGTACCTCGCTAAGTTTCAAAGACAAAGAAGACATCCACAAACCGATGGCGATCACGAGCGAACAATTCAAACCCTGGAAGACATGTGCGAGCATGCACGTTGGACTTCCAAGGAAGTTGGGATTCGTACTTACCATTGGCCGAGTTCGCCTATAATAACCTATATCGAGGCCACAATTGGGATGGCACCCTACGAAGCCTTGCACGGGCGAAAGTGTAGATCTCCACTACATTGGGAGATTGATGACCAATGGACTCCAAAAGAGAAACGAAAGTCGCCTCGATTCCAAAGGTCGACTTAGTTCAGGAGGCCATGGAGAAGGTCAAGTTGATTAAGGAACGGATCCTCACGACTCGGCCGCCAAAAGAGTTACTGAGACAACGGGAGAAAGGACTTGGAATTTGAAGCGGAGATGAAGTATTCTCGATCGGTGTCTCCACGGAAAGGATTGATCAATCCAAAGAAAGGAGGCAAGTTGAGTCCGAGATATGTTGGACCTTACAAAATTTTGCGAGAGGATCGGGATCGAGGCTAAAGAAGTATCAACCAGATCCCAAGCATATCATCACCCAAGATACTCCTCCTCTGATGGAAAATTTATCCTACATCGAGAAACCAATCCGGATCACTGACCACCAGATACGTCAGTTGCGTAATAGAGAGATTCTTATGGTTAAAGTGGTATGGCGAAACCACAACCGAGACAAAGACGCAACATGGGAGATGGAAGAAGACATGATCAATCAATATCCAGAGTTGTTCTGAAGAGAATTTGGGGACCAAATTCTTTTAAGGAGGGGTGAATGTGAGGCCCCGAATTTTAACAACGTGAGATACGGTGTTATGTAATGATTATTTATTCGGCTATGTATCACAAACCCATTATTAATGAAATGCGACACGACTTTTATTTATTTCTTCCAATGTCAATTACGTCTTCCTTATTTTCGAGCGTAATGATTTTATATTCTCCTCTAGTACTAATACTTGGTCGGTTAACTACGACTTTAGAAATATTAGACCCTCAACAATTTAGGAGTACATTTCAACCCTTATCCTATTATTTCATCTTATTCTATAATTCATCCCAACCAACTTCCAATTATTTATTTATTTTTTAAATACGTATTTCTTATTTCACATCTTTAATTTTAAATTTCTAAAAATTTAGGTAGAAATATTTATACATTTTATTACTTTCAATTTTTATAAAAACAAAATTTTTATTTTTTATATTTTTAAAAGTTTTGAAATTTCCCCTTAAAAATGGGAGGTTGTTTTATTTTTTTTAAAGAAAAGCCTATAATTTAAAATTGTATCCCACAAATACCACTACCTCATTAATTAACAAAATAATTTTTTTAATCACTCCTATACCACCAATTCGGTCATGATCAATAGGGAGGGAATCTTACTTTTTTTTTTCTCCTTCTACCCATTTTAATTAAAATATTGTACAACAATAATTATCAAGACAAAAAGGAAAAAAAAAAACCCATATTACAACCTTTCGGCTAATGTGTCTTAGATGGGAATCAAATTAATTTTTTTTTCCTTACCCCACCACAAACCTCCCAACAAACCCATTTCAAAGCCTACACACCAAAACACAAGAATTTGTTAATTTGACACCTCATTTTTGGTCAACAAGAGAATAAAAGAGAAGAAAACTCTTCCAACTTGTACCTACTCTTTTGCACTTTAAATTATCACTCCAACTCATTTTTATTCCACTTACACCTCCAAACAACAAAGAAAACTCCCTTTTTCTTAAAGCAATGTGCCGAAATACAAGGAAACAAATTGGTAAGAAATGTTTGCCTTCTATTTTATTCATCCTTCTCAAGCTTCAACTTCATCCTTCATCTTCCTAGCTTGAAGCATAATTATTTCTTGAAATTACGTCGTGGTCGTGAGATACAAGTGGTGGAGGAGAAGAGAAGAAACCTTAATGTTAAGTGGATATTTTGAGACCTTAACCTAGCTACAAGACTTGATGAAGGTAATAGTCATTTTAATTTTATACATTTTTTTTTGGGACCTAAATATGGAAATTTTGGACTTAGGGGCTGATCTTGGAGGGCTTTGGATTTAAAGACAAGAAGAAGGAGATTGCCCATTTTAGAATGACTACTTGGAAGTTATTAAGGTGGGTGGAAAAATCCTTTCAACTTCTAGGTGTTTTACTTAAAAATGCATGTAGTAATTTGATTTTGAGCACTTGAGATATATATTATGTATTGCATGCTATTTTCTTGTATCAAGTTAGAAAAATTCTCAAGTGTTGCTAAAAAATACGATTTTATCGAAAAAATAGGGCATACATGCACACTTTATTGTTATACTTGATGAAATTTTGTATGAGAAGGATATGTATGTGTATGACTCTTGAAATCTATGTTTTGAATGACTAATAACCTGGACAAGTCGAGCATAATTGATTAAATTTCAATTTTTGGACTTAAAATGCAAAAATGGAAAGTTGGTGGACTTAATTGCAAGAAAATAAAACTTAAGGGACCCCTCTGTAATTTTCGATTTTGGGACTGAACTCAGGTTCAAAAATTATGTTTTGACATTTTAATAAAGTTTTAAGAGTTTTTAGATAAATAAAATCAAACCTTAAAAGCCTAAGGACTAGATTGTAAAATTTTAGAAGTTTAAGGGCTATTTTGCAATTTTCGAAACTGTACCAGACCCTAATTTTAAAATTTGAAATTTTAACTCTTAAGGGACTGGAAATAACATATTTTAAGTGTATTCCAAAAATCCAAGTGTTTAGAGCTTGGAGAGTAATTTTATAAAACTTGAGGGACCAAAGTGTAAAAGATTAAACTTGAGGACCCAAATGAAATTTCCAGGACTTATGCAGCCCATACACCTGGAAATACTAATTTAACTGTAACTTAATTATATTTTTGGACCAAAGGTTTAAATTTCATAACAATTGGACCCCTAAAAGCCTTAAAGGCAATTATTTCAAAATGGGACAAAAATGAGATTTTCAAAAGTTAAGGGGCCTATACTTATTTATTTTTAAAACTGTTTTTGTCCCAATATTCCACGGACCTTAGTGACATTTTCCTACTGGAATCACATTAAAATCCCTTCCGGGTTGTGAGTTCCAATTATTTTAAACTTAAGGACCGAAATGATAATTTTAACAAATTTGGGGCTAATGTGAGAATTTTATAAAAACTCGACCTCAAAACTCTAAAAACCTGAATCTCTGAATAATTTAGAGAATTTAAGAACTGACCTCATAATTTTTCAAGGTCGGGACATTTATTTATTCAATTTTTAACCCCAAAAGAATTAGTTTTTACAATACGGGGCTAATTGAAAATTTTCTTTTTAACAAGGACCTAACTCAAATTATTTTTATTTTAAAGAAATAGCCCTGGACCCTCTGACTTTAATTATTGATTAAAATATTTTATTTTCTCAAAAATCCCTTGTCTTATCGGACCGTCTTGACCAAATAATATACGATCGTGAGGCGACTTTCTCGTCTTGCGATTTCAAATCTATAACGGGATGTATGTTCCACCTAATCTTTCAAGATATCGAAGATTGCTTATCCTCCCGATAATTATCTTCATCCAAATAACTCCACCAACGCCATAATTGCCTTGCGCAAATTTTTGAAAACTTTCCTAAAATGCTTCCTTGAATCAATAATACTCGACTGCCTGGTTGACTACCTGAACTTGTGTTTACTTTCCTGCTTGAATCAACTTGGTGTGTCGAGCTCACAGTCGGAATGGATACGTCGGGGATGGGAAGGGCAGCTCGGCTGCTATTCCACTCTTCCGGCCCCATCCCCTAATCCCATGGCGAGGACGGAGTTTGTCCAAGGGAAGCGGGTCGTAGTACTTGAGGTATAATCATGATTATGACGAATCCGAGCCTTGCTAGCTCCAACGTGGATTTTGTCTTTGCCTATGGAGCAATAAGGTGACAGTCTTGGACCATCATGAACGGGAGTTACAAGGAAGAACGAAGGAATCATTTGTCGATCCACACGATTCCGGAGTTGAACTAACGTTTGGTTGGCGCTACACTTCAAGACGCAACCGCTACTTGTAATGCATGGGTTGGCGCTACACTTGATGACGCAACCACTAATTGTCTTGCATGGGATTGGCGCTACACTTGAGCACGCAATCCTCCGTCCGCTTGAATCATCGTACTGTGTGACTACAAACTATTTCTTAAACTATATAAATATATTACTTAATATATATTTATCACGATGCTTTAATGGGCTATGTATGAAAACATGCATCATACCTCACGCGTTTTCATATAACCGTTTTCTCGCATTAACTATATATATCGCCACACTTGCACACGATCACCCCATCCATCGAGATTTTTGTCTCACTCCCTCCCCGTTTTCTAACCTTTAGATGAAGAGTACGTTGAAGACATCGAACCTAGTTTATTGAATTTCCTCTTTTGTTGATGTGGAGCGACACTCCTTTTACTTTTATTGTTGTTGGACTTTTCATTTTGTTTGTTTTGGACCGTAAGTTAAATTCGGATAATCTATTGGGTTGTAGTCGGATTCGTCGGACCTTAAGATGTAATTTGTACTTGTGTGTATTTTATTCATTTGCATTAGATCTATTTCACTTGGAGTTTGTATCATTGGTTTAGACTATTGAATTATTTCTGTTTAAGTGATTGATCGTTGTCGCGTCGCGTTTGGGGCGTGACAGTTGAAGTTGGGCGCCTAGTACGAATGGTTCGGCATTTGTGCTCAATTTGCTCATGACTATTTGTTGTTGGTTTGGTTTGTGAGATAGAGGTGTTTTATGGATTGGGAACTTTTTGTTTAGAGTTGGAAGAGAGTTTTCTTTATTTTTTTTGCTTTCGTAATTTGTTTAGAGTATATCTGTTGTGATGAAAAAAGTGTTATTTCTTGCACTTATTTGTAGGGCTTTAGATGCAGAATTTTGACTCAAGTCTTGAGTCAATCGTGTTAGTGATGTGAGATTATGTGCAAGAGAGTATGGATTGATGTAATAATTTCTAATGTGTCTTTAATATTTGAAATGGCTTCCCAAAATGGCTGGAATTTTGACTGAATTTCATTGCCAATAGTTGTAATTAGAGTTCAAATTTGGAGCTTATATATGGTGATTATGTATTAATGTTTTGGACAAGTATATGTATGAATATGTCGGCAATTAACTAAGATTGAAGACAATTTAGAAATCTAGATTGCATGAGATTGTTTTCATAGTGTTGACCAGTTTTCATGCTACATTTATTCAAATTTTCGTTCTTCTTTCTTTAATAAACCCAATGATAGAGTTGTACCTTTATATTTTGGAAAAGAAAAGAGATTAATTTGGAATTTAAAATGATAAAGAATAAATTGCATTAATAGAGCACATTTTTAAATTTTGTATAGACGTTATGTTAGTTAATTTGCCGTTATATAATGCATAAAGTAAATAAATGTGTTATGATAAATAATTAACTTTTGATCGTCAACTTTGAATTTTAGGATAATTTAATGTGATCAACTTCTAACATTGTCAAAAGTCTTGCAGGACATCAACATGAAGTGTCGATTTTATAATTGGGAAGAAAAAACTCTCAAATCACCAACTCCCAAATTTTATTACAAAGGTTTTACATAAAAAAAAAACCGTGTACAACTTATAAACATAAAACAAAATCACCAACTATCTTTGGTTACTGTTTCGGCGTTTTTGAGGGATGCATCTCTATAACCAGAGTGGTATGTTCTCTTATTATTATATCGGGCAATTCTTCCAAACTCCGAGTCTCTTCTATGTCGCTTTGTGCACATAAACATGCTCCACGCATTGTCCATACACTCTGCACAAGCAAAGAAAACAATTAATTATTAAGTAAAGAACTTAATAAATTTTTGTCATGCATGAAGAAAATGTTACAGGCTCTATCTTTACGTGTTATATAAATTTTGTATTTTTTGATTAGGCAACTCTCTAATATTGAAGTTTTGAAATATATGTTGTAACCTATTTACCTGGTAAAATATTGGCAGATTTCTTGCCAGGTGAGGGGTGCACCGTTGGAGAAGGTCATGAATAAATAACAATGACCTTGCGTCCCTCGATATATTATCGGCATTTGCGGTAATTGGTTGTGCAAGTTGTGCGCCTAGTACGAATAGCTCGGCATCTGCGCTCGATCCGCTCATGGTGTCGAAGCTTTTTGTACTAGAGTAGGAAAAGAGTTTACTTTCTTTTCTTTTGGTAATTTGGTTTATATTATATTGTGGTGAAAAAAGTGTGAATTTTTTGTACTTATTTATCGGACTTTCGATGTGGAGTTTTGACTCAAGTCTTGAGTCATATGAGATTATGTGCAAGAAAGTATGGATTGATGTAATAATTTTGATATTGTTTTTAAAAACATATATATCTGACCAGCGCCATGTTTGAAATGGCTTACCAAAATCACTGGGCTCTTTTTACTATATTGCATTGCCAATAGCTATGATTAGAATTCGAATTTCGAGCAAAAATGGTGATTATGTATTAATGTTTTGGACTCTAATAAAATGACGACAATGAAGATAATGTAGAAAATCATTGACTGCATCATATTATTGTATCATAGTGTTGGACCAGTTTTTAATTCATGCTACAATTATTAAAGATTTTCTTGATTTTTTTTATAAACCCAATGATGTATAGAGATGAAACTGTATATTTTGGAAAAAGAAAAGAGATTTTATTTAAAACGATAAAGAATAAAATGAATGCATAGAGATATAACAACTTTATATTTGACATAACGTTAAGTTAGTTCATATTTGGTATATATACTAATCAATTTGGATTGTCAACTTTATATTTCAAGTTAATTTAATGTGATCAACATCGTACATGGTTGGAAATTCTTGCACGATATCATCATAAAGTTCGAGATTATATGCATGCGAAGAAGGAACTATTTTGGCGCTATTCATGTAAACTTAGATCTAGAGCACTAGCTAACAGTTTATTTTAAATTTGCGCTATACTAGCTTATCAGTTATTTTGGCGTACATTTAAAGTTTTTAACTTACCAATAAATTCACTAAAAATTGAGTTAATCTTGAATAAACTTATTGAGGCAAAATTGCAAAATTAGTCCTGCAACTAAAAGGAGGTTGCGAAAAGATCCTGTAAAATACTCGAATTGCAAATTAGTCCTGTAAATAGGTACCATTTTACAAAATAGTCCTGCATATTGCTTAGTTTGCAAAATAGTCCTGTAACTTATACTTGAGTCTCAATTTTAGTCCAAATTTTAGTGGCAATTTGAAATTTCACTAAATTTTGATCACGTGAGCGACACATGTGACTACCAATTTCTGGTGAAATTAGGACCAAAATTGATATTCAAGTACCAGTTACATGACTATTTTACAAACCATGCATTTTGAAGGACTATTTTGCAAAACCATATATAGTTACATGACTATTTTGTCATTTGAAATATTTGAAGGACTTCTTCGCTATTGCATTTTAGTTACAGGAGTAATTTTGTAATTTTCCCACTTATTAAATTTGTTTTTCAGTAAATAAAACCTTTAATCATGTCATTTTTAAATAATTTGAAGTCATTATTTTCCATCTAGTTTATATTGACAAATAATATTATTAACACAAATATACTTTTTTATGTTAGTAGAAAATAAAAATAATATACATTTTATATATTGCTCTAGCTAACTACGCGATTCTTGTTACACTCTGTAGTATTTAAATAACTATATATACACACATAAACATACACACATAAAAATAAAAATAAAAAATAATAGGAAACTACCAAAAGACAATGATAGTAGAAGAGAGACCTAAAGCAGAGGCCATAATCCCAAATTTTATTACAGAGGTTTTACAAAAACGATTCTTGTACATCTTGTAAAAATTAAACAAAATCATCACATATCTTTGGTCATTGTTTCGGCAATTTTGAGGGATGTATCTTGTTGACGTGCGTTTTGGTCAACAAGCAGAAATATGTAAAAGGTTGAACACGTGGAAATGAAAACGTGCGTAACGTATGTTTATTTCTGGCTAGTTATGCCTTTTTTGTATTCTGCCGAGCCGGATTATTGGGGTCGGTCTTTCTTATAATTTGTTACAACTGCCCTCCTTTCTTTTCTCCTTTTCAGACCCTTTATACCCCTTTGAGTAAGTGGGTTTACAATAGTCATCTTTGCACTAACTATTCATTAATTAATAAAATAGTTAAAAGAACGACACATGTCCCTCTATAGTTGTGCATGTCGTCACCAAAACTTGCCACTTGTCGACTTCTCTTCATAATTCTCTGACATGTGGCAGTTTCTGATACCAATAAAGTGTTAAGCATGGGCATGTGTTTATTTTTACGAAGCTGTCGCGCATGCGTTTCCTGCCGACATTTGGACTCGGGGCTCGGGGCTCGGCGGCCGTGTTGTGGTTGGGCTCGGTAGCGGTTGGGCTCGGTAGCGGGCGAGCCCAATTCGTGACGTGTCGTCGTACATCATTGTTGACGTCACCCGCAGGTCGCTTACTCGGATATGTGTCAGACTGATGACGTGGATTAATTTTTCACAGCTCGGCTCGGGTATCATCAAAGGCCCCCAAGTTTGATTCCGAGAGAAGAATTTCTGAAGTCGGAGTTAAACTTTAATGCTAATGATGAACTTTTAATGGGGAAACGGATTTCTCAAAGGTTTTGTTCTTTCCTGGCACCTGTCGCGTAGCAATTAATGCTTGAAACGGCGCATTGGTGGGTTGCCATAACGACGACACGTGGCATCTTGTGGTTGGACCAATCTTGCGCAGAAGGCGAAAAGTACGTCGGTTCTGTCGGCGGGCGTGGGGACGCGCGTTTTTGACATGTTTGACGGCTTTTGAGTTTTAAAAGGCGTGTCTTTTTCGATTAATCGTCGCGCCTATCGAGGAACCCTATCTATAAATACCTTAGTTTCCTTCATCATTCACTTTCGCAACCATTAACCTTTGAGCTAAAGCAACTAGAACCGAAAGCAGAAATTTGGTCGGCTTTCCAAGTTCGAGACTTCAAACTTAGGTATTTTTCAAAATACTCTCCCTTTACCTATAAATGTCTTCTTTTGAGGATAGTAGGAGTCGTAGTTATAGTGTAGAGGTTGAAATCGAAGATCCTCCTCCGAACCTTCTTGTTTCTTTCTCACCAGCACGGCCATCACCGCCTCATAGTCCGAGCGTCATTCAGATATCTTGTCCAGACTCTTATCGAGGTGGAACGTCTTTAGAGCGGACGCACACTATTTTCGATCCGACGCCAGTGATAGTTTTCAGAGAAGGAACGGTGTATCAGCCCGGACTGGTACAAGAGAGTTCAGGTGAAGAATCACCAAGTGTTGATTTTAGACAAGCATACCCGGTAGGAAGAAGAAAATATGGACCCATCGGAGCCGGAGCGTGACAACGTAGAGCGGGTAGATGAACCATCCGGCGATTCGAGGCCGGAGAGGACGCTAGGGCCCATAGGCCACCGTAATGGCGACGGCCGGCATGGAGGAGGCCCTCGTCTCCGTGTCGAGCCTCGGTGGACGCCGAGTTATATAAACGATATCCCAAGCATGTTAATGATTCGGGAGGTAGATGAGTTCCGACGGAGGTACCGTATTCCAAGTGGTATCGATTTTTGGGTACCGGACGGCACGGAAGTTCCCCAGTACCCACCAGCGGGTTGCATAGCTGTATTTGCCCCCATCCTTTTATACGGTTTGAGATTTCCACTGCCGGCTTTCCTTACGCGGTGGTTTTGTAAGTGGGGCATGCATCCGGCCCAGGTGCACCCGATTTCTTGGGGCAGGATCATCGGCCTCCTGGTGATGTTTCACCTGGAAAAGTATCCTCGCCCCAAATTTAAGGAGATGAACGAGCTCTTTGTATGGCGAGCAACGCCTTCATCTCGGGGCCAGCCGTCCGGGTGGTATTATGTTCAGACCCGACTGGGGTATCCGGACGGTTTAGTAGAAGGTCTCCCTTCTTCTCTGAAGGAGTGGAAGGATAAATGGTATTGGGTGAGTGGCGAGTGGCAAGCTCGCGTGGGAGATGGAGAAAGGGAGACCGTTCTTCATCCTCCATCAAATTTTGTTTTTGGTTATAGTAAGTCTTACCTTTTTCCTTCCTCTGTTTTTGCTGTTTATTGTTTCCTTTTGTAATTGTCTTTTCTTTTCACCTTTATAGGGAACCGGGCGTCCAAGGGGCCTCTGTCGGTCACCTTTATTCGAAGGCTGGAAAACATCCAGGCTCGGGGCATAATGGATAGGCGGATTGAGAGGTTGGCTACCGAGGCCAACTTAGCCACTTGGTGGTTTGGTCTGCTCGCCGCCGACCCCGATGATGAGGGGGCGGCTCGGGACGAGGTGGCTGAGCGGGAGGTAGAGGTTGAGAGAGAGAACGAGGTGGCTGAGCGGGAGGTAGAGGTTGAGAGAGAGCCTCAACCGAACCCTCCCGGTAATGAAGACGGCCCCATTCTCCGGGGAGCGGCCGGTGAGACAGAGCGAGCTACGCCGTCCCCTGCGACGGTCGGCCACGTGGCAGATCATCCGTGCCCGTAGGGCCAACACAGAACTCGAGCGCGCCGAGTGCGGCGGGCGTCCGAGGTAAACACTTATGTTTTTCACATTTCCTCTTGAAACATCTTTGTTTTCTTTTGATCTTCTCACGGTGATTGCTTTGTGCGGGCGTGGCTTAGACTTGCGTGCACGTCTTCGCGGCGTGAGGAACACGGCCGCGCTTGGCGAACTCGGCAAGGCGTTGCCGATCAACTGCGGATGTGGGGCGGCTCGGGAGAGAAGATATCAGGCGGGCCGGTAAACGTCCTGGCGATGGGGTGCGGGCGGTGCGGCCTCCTCTTCAAAGGAGAAGAGGAGGAATTGTGATGGAGGAGCCCGATCGGGGCCAAGGGGTTGGTCGAGCGGCACCGAACATCTGAATAGCCCCCTCAAGAGGGAGGTCCGCTAACTTTTCGGATGACCTCGGCAGGAAGGTCATTTCATCCCTCCAAGTCAAGTGAGGGATGAATATTGCGAGGAATGATTGGACTACGCCCTCGATGGTTTGTGGAATTCGTTCGTTGTGCCACGCCGACGAGAGGAGCAAACGAGAGTCTTAGGAGGCAGTCGGGTCGCGATGAGTGTTCGGCTCGTGCTGGACAAAAGGTATCGAGCAGTGCATTCTGTTCGAGATCAAGCCGAAGAACAAATTGATGTATGCCATGGCCATGTACGGGGCGGATGATTGGGCTCTTATGGCATGCGGTTGGGGGACTCGCGAGTGGAGAAAAAATATGCCGACCGGGAAAGGCGGCACGGGGATCCGCAGGAGGCCTATGCTACCCTCCAAGGGTACAAGAATCCTTTAAGACTCAAGCGGATGAGGCTACGGCTCGGGCTAACTCGAGAGAGAAAGCTGCGAGGGCCGAGGCGGAGCGAGATCGGGCCCGCAAAGGTCAAGAAGAGCTCGGTGGTTAAGGTCGCCGAATCGGAACGTCATTGCCCGGCCGAGGAAATGGAGAGGCGTCTAGCCGATGTACGCAGGAGGCTGAAGAAACCGCCCGTCGCAAACCGAGGAAGTTCGTAGAGAGGCCGTTAAAGCTTACAAAGACTCAGGAGTATGCATTCATGTTAACTCGTGGCCATGCGACCGGCCTTCCGAGAAATTCTTGATTTGATTAAGGCGGGCTTCTTCTTTCGGCTTGAGGAAGATCGGCCCTCCGGAGGCTGATCTCGATACCCTTCGGCCGAACTTTGCCGAGGCTTCTAATGCGCAGGGCTCTCCTCCTCCGGACGTGGAAGAAGTCGGCTCTAGTGGTGCCGTCGAAATTCCGCCCGCTCGATCTTAATGCTTTCATATGTACCCTAGGTAGGTAATTTTGGCTTCGTGCCCCGAGATGTAATGGGCTCGGCCCCTTATGTAAATATTTTTGAAGTAGAAATGAATTGTTATTTTCCTTACCTGTGTATGTGTTTCAAGCTTTTTGTAGATGCTCGGCTCTTTCCTTTTTGTAAGATTGTTGCCTGTCTTCTTTTTTCCTTTTATATTCCCAAGTACGGGGCTCGGTTTTGGTCTTCGGATAAGGATTTGCTCTTTAATTGATTCTTGCACTCGGTATATAAACCTGTCCTTTATTTTGTTTTTGAAATTTTGTTTATGAACCGAGTCTTTATTGCGCTCGGCGCATAACTGAGTCCTTATTTTGTGCTTGGTACGTGGCCAAGTCTTCACTTTATGATCGGTGCGTAACCAAGTCTTGATTTCAGTGCTCGGTGCGTAACCAAGTCTTTATATTGTGCAGTGCGTGGCAAGTCTTGATTTTGTGCTCGGTGCGTAACCAAGTCTTTATTTTGTGCTCGGTTAAAGCGGCGAATCGAGTCTTTATTTTGTGCTCGGTGCGAATCGAGTCTTTATTTTGTGCTCGGTGCGAATCGAAGTCTTTATTTTGTGCAGTGCGTGGCCAAGTCTTGATTTTGTGCAGTGCGTGGCAAGTCTTGATTTTGTGCTCGGTGCGCAGAATCGAAGTCTTTATTTTGTGCTCGGTGCGAATCGAGTCTTTATTTTGTGCAGTGCGTAACCAAGTCTTGATTTTGTGCTCGGTGCGTAACCAAGTCTTGATTTTGTGCTCGGTGCGTAACCGAGTCTTTAGCGTGGTGAGTAAAAACTTCGTTTTCCTTTAGAGAGCTCACGAAATACCGGATGAAAGGATAATTCTTTGGAATCCTATCCGGATCATAGATCGAGATCTTTATTGATAATACCGCTTCCAGGTATGCTACATTCCATGGATGCATAAATGTTTCTCCACTCAAATATTCTATTTGGTACGCCCCCGTGATAAGACGTGGTCGACCGAAATGGGCCCTCCTGGTTGGCTTCAATGGGTCTGGGTTGAATGCCCGTTATCTTTTTCAATACAAGATCGCCGACTGAAATCTTCTTTCCTTTACTTTGAATTGTAGTACCTTTCACTCCTTTGTTTATACACTTTCGC
The DNA here is from genome assembly GCA_016081115.2 of Rehmannia glutinosa. Lineage (NCBI taxonomy): Eukaryota > Viridiplantae > Streptophyta > Magnoliopsida > Lamiales > Orobanchaceae > Rehmannia > Rehmannia glutinosa. The sequence goes on from JABTTQ020000308.1 coordinate 144,268, forward strand.
TTTTTCATCTCGGCATTGCATCTTTTTCTTGAGCGAGTCTAGCTCGGCTCGGAGCGCGCTTCATTCTGATCTTTTTCAAAATTTGCAGTCGAAGGTAGGAGCTCCAATCTCGGCGGGGAATCACCGCCTCGGCTCCATAAGCTAAAGAAAAAGGTGTTTCTCCGGTGGCGCTCGATGTGTCGTTCGTATGACCATAGTACGTCGGGTAGTTCCTCCGCCAATTGCCTTTAGACTCCTCCAATCTCGCCTTCAAGGTATACTTGAGTATTTTATTAACGGCCTCAACTTGTCCGATTCGATCGGGGTGGTATGGAGTTGAGAAATAGTTTTTTACGGAAACCTTCACAAAATTTGAAACCTTCGGTTGTCGAATCCATTTCCCATTATCGTAACAATCGAATGTGGTATCCCGAATCTCTACGATAATAGATTTCCATACAAAGCTCACAACCTTTTCTTCATCTATTTTTGCGGAGGCTCGCCTCGCCCATTTTGTGAAATAATCCACCGCCACGATGGCATACTTGGCGCCCCCCTTTGCGGTGGGTAGTGGTCCGATGAGGTCCATTCCCCATTTGGCAAATGGCCATGGGCTAAATACGGAAGTAAGTATTCAGGATGATATCGACTGTGGTGCAAATCTCTCGCACCTCTCACATCTTTTGACGAGGTCGGTTGCGTCCTTTCTCGGGGATGACCGGTAGTATCCTTGCCGTATTAATTTATAGGCCAACGTTTGGCCCCAGCGTGGTTGCCGTGATATTCCCTCATGAACCTCTCGAAGTGCATAATGCAGACCTGTCTCGGAAAAGGAAAAAGCGTAGGAGTGGGATGGAGTACCCTCGTTTGTATAGGATGCCGTCTACTAGTGTAAACCGAGCCGCTTGAGTTCGTAGTGTTCGGCCTCGGCTTTGTTTTCGAGGTTGAACTCCTTTCTCTAAATATTGGATGATTGGGGTCATCCAAGTCTGCTCGGCGCAGTTTCGGTTGTATATATTTTCTTTGCACCAAGTGACGGGCGGCAGGTTGTGTGACAAATGACATCCGTGATGGCATCCGTCCCTGGACCGAGCCGAGCGAGCTAAGGCATCCGCTTGCATGTTCTCGGCTCGGGGCACATGTAAGACTTTTGTTTTAAAGTGTGATAATCTCTTCTTGACCAAATCCAAATATTGTGCAATTTTTTGCTCTTTCGCCGACTGCCGTTGATTTGATGAGCGACCAATTGAGAGTCTTTGTGCACCAATAGTTGTTTTAGGCCCATAGAGGCTGCCATATCTAAACTGCTAGGAGCGCCTCATATTCGGCCGTTGTTCGTTGCGGGAATCGAAATCGTACGCCCGAGCAAAGTAGCATTTTTCATTTGGATCGATTATCACGATTCCGCCGCTCGGCTGCAGTGGAAGAGTCAACGAATAATTTCCATTCTTGGTCTTCCATAACTTCCAATCGTATGGAAGGTGTAAATTGCCACAAAATCGGCTAAAGCCTTGTCCTTTTATTGCGGTGCGTGGTTCGTATATGATGTCAAATTGACCGAGTTCGACGCCCACTTAATCATCCAACGTATATCAGTCGGTGTAATACTTGTTTCGGCGGATAGTTCGTCAATACTACAATCTTGTGTTCTAGGAAATATGGACGGAGTTTCGCGCTACCGCTGATGATTAATGAATAAGCCAACTTTTCCATTGGTGGGTACGGAGCTCGGCGTCATGTAACGCTTGGTGGTGTAATAAATCGGGTGTTGAATAGAGCCATCTAGCTGATTAATCGGTGATGGCATACTCGGATACCGCCAAGTACAAATACAAGTCCTCCTCCCCTGGGTCGGTTTTTGTAGTATAGGGATTGAAGATAGGTCTTTGTTTGAGGGATTCAAAGGCAATCTGTGCTTGCTCGGTCCACTCGAAATTTTGCTTTTCTTTATAATTTCAAAGAAAGGTTTGCATTTGTCTGTGGACCGAGAAACAAATCGGTTAAGGCGGCCAATCGGCTGTTAGGCTTTGTACCTTTTTACGAGTTTGGGGATTCTAGGTCGGTGATGGCTTTTATTTTGTCCAGGTTAGCTTCGATTCCCCTTTGGCTGACCATATACCCCAAAAATTTACCCGAGCCGACCCCGAATGTGCACTTTCTCGGGTTTAACATCATCTTGTACTCTCTCAAAACAGCAAACATTTTATTAAGATCGTTTAGATGATCGGACATGTACGATAATTTTACCAAGATGTCATCTACATAGACTTCCATAGTGTGACCTATCATTTTCTCAAACATCTTATTTACTAACCTACGATAGGTCGCACAAAGATTCTTCAATCCAAAGGGCATCATCTTGTAATGTGAATTCCTCGAGCGAGAGAAGAATGAGGTATTTTCTTCATCTTAAGGTGCATCCGTATTTGGTTATAACCCGAGTATGCATCCATGAAGCTCATCGGCTCGTGTCTGCCGTGGCATCCACCATGTAATCGATATTTGGCAATGGATAACTGTCCTTAGGGCATGCTTTGTTGAGGTCGGTAAAATCTACGCATAAGCGCCACTGGCCATTGCTTTTCTTTACTAAAACAGGATTAGCGACCCATCGGGGATAGAGGGCTTCCGGATGAATTGATTGTCTAGTAGCTTGTTAACCTCGATCTCGAAAGTCTTGCTGTCTATCGGGGCCGAGTTTGCGCTTTTTCGGATGGGGGCGGAGCGTTAAATCAATATTGAGGCGGTGGCACGCATACTGGGGTCAATTCCGGGCATGTCTGCGTGAGTCCATGCGAAGACGTCAAGATTATTTCCCAAAAACTCGATCAACTCGCTTCGATATGGTTCTGGGAGATCATGACCAATACGTAGTTGGCGCCCCTCGCTTGGCCTTCCGACATTGATTGTATCGACTGTTCTCTTTTGGTTCCGCTCGTTTTCTTTTCTTGCTCTTGCCCCTCCTTGATTTGCGGGCAGGGGCAATTCGTCTTCGGCCCGGCTCGTTTTCGATTGTCGGCTCGTCTTCTCCCATCATTGGCTCCTTCCCGGCCGACGACCTGGATTATCCTCTGACGATCACCACTTTTCGCTCGGACTCCCTCTTGGGTAAGGGATTATCTTGTGTGGTTCCACTGGTTTGCCCTTGTTCCGCCACGTTAATCTCCACCGGTCGGAGTTTAAGAGAGCACTCTCGTGACTCCTTTGATTCCCTTTATGTATAGCTTCGCCATCGGATGTTGGGAATTTCATACAAAAATGATATATTGAACGGCTAGCTTTGCTTTTATATGATAAAGTAATGGCCTCCCAATGATAGCATTGTACTCGAATCGGCATTGATTATTTTGAATGTTGTCATGTGATTCGTTTATGCAAACCTTGTCCCATTTGGATGGGCAAATCAACTTCCCAGCGGGACTATCCTTCCTCCTCCAAATCCCAGAATGCTATCGTTACATGGACGGATATAACTATCATCCACGTTTAATCTTCGAAATGCTCGGACATAAATGACTGACGAATAGCTTCCGGTGTCGATCAAAATTCTGTGAACCGGAATACCCAAGATCGGTGCAGTGATAACCAGAGGGTCAGAATGAGGATGGACCACCTGGTCGGCATCCGCATCCGAGAACACAAAGTGGCCGGTGGGTTGGCCTTTCTTGATTTCCGCCACCCGAACTTGTCTTTCGGCATTGGTTGCTGTCTAACATCGGCTTTTCTTTTCTGTTGGAGCGTCTATCCTCTATTGTGTTGGTATTGATTCGTGACACTTGACATCATGAGGATCTCCTCCCGGTTGCCACCATTTGAGGCGGAGAGCTGGATTGATTACGCGCTCCGGGTTGACACCTTGAGTCGATCTTGGTGGTGGGCGGTAGCTCATGAACGTACCTTTTAAGACCGCCCTGCCCGAACAACCCGCATAATTTCCCTAATTAGATCTCGGCACTCGTCAAGATCGTGACCTATCGATTTATGATAGGCACGAGAATCGACGCGAATCTAATTTTTGACTCAATTTTCAGAGGCCGAGCCGGAGGCAACAAATTGAGACCTGTACTTCATTCCATATGGTGATGGAGTGTGGGTCAAAGTACTCCTCAGTGCACGGCGACTTCGGCTCTCGCCTCTTGGCGAGCCATAAACCGGTGGTCGGGTTTTCCGAGAATGGCGAAATCGACCCCGGCCCAACTACTGGTTCTTTTCTTCCGTCCTTTCTTACGCCCCCTTGTCGGTGCTCGGGGCGGTTATTTGCCATGGCTTCTTCCGCACAAATATGGCGTTCCGCGCGGACTAGAAATTCTTGGTACGAGGTTGCCCCTGATTCGTGGATGGAGTAATTGAACCAAGTCTCGGGGGCTAGTCCAGCCATGGCTGCGATCAAAATGGCGTCATCCGACACCGGTTCCATCTCTCGAACTTGTTTATTGAACCGAGAAATATAACTTTTTAGGGGCTCGTCCTTCCCTTGTTTGATGTTTACGAGGGAGTCTTTAGGCGCGGCTCGGACTTTAGACGTTAAGAAATGTGTCGTAAAGGCGGAGGCCAGATCCCCCCATGCTTGAATGGATCCCTGCGGCAAGGTCCTAAACCAACGGTGGGCTCGGTCGCCCAAAGTCAAGGGGAAAGCCCTGCAGAGGATGGCATCGCTTGGACTGTATAGTTCCATCCATGCTAAGTACTTGTAAAAGTGAGTGGTCGGGTCGGTTTCCCATTATAGAGACCGACCGGGGATTTTCAACTTTGGCGGAATGGGGTCGCCAGGATTCCAGGGGAAAATGGCGCGGGCAGTGGTGGCTCATTACTTGGGGCGGCCTTCGAGGCTGTTCGCCATCCGAGACCGCCTTCCAATTCGTTCAGGACGGCGACGACTTGGCGGTGTATTTCTACATCCCGTTCTGCCATAAGCTAGGGCCTTGGACCTGATTGACCCCGAGCTGCTCCGTTCATCAGGAAACCTGAGGAACTTATCGTCGAGCCGGGCGAAAGGGATCAACTCGATCGTCAAGCGAACACCGAGTGGGCATGCGATGTCGCGTTTGCTCGGAAATGACTACGCTATACGACTTTGCTCCTCCTCGTCTTCGTTGCGCGCTTCTGTCATGACGGACATGTTGTTCATTACCCGAATCGGCTTCTTGGGCCGTGGTGAGGAAGTCGGGAATTTGAGGATTAATGTTAACATTTAGTTGTGGGTTGAGTGGGTTAGTATTTGCAAGGAGTGGAGGAGGTGCTTGAGAGTTTGTGGTAGCGAGAGTTTGTGATATAAGTTGGTTCATTTCTTTGTACAAAAGTTGGGTTGGCGATTAGCCGAGCAAAAGGAAATAAAGTAGTGCTCCCTGCTCCGTTTGGAGCATATTGTGGCCATTCGTAGTCCGGCCAGGTTGGTTGTTCAAATGTTGCTCTTGATCAAACGGGCATTTCTCGACAGTTGACTCATTTTTGTCTATTATCAAAAAGTTAAGCGTCAAACTTTACCTGGTTTTTATTTCACTTGCTTTTGACTGGAACTCGGACTGGACCAATACGGGCCCTCCTTCTAGCGCCAATTTGTTGACGTGCGTTTTGGTCAACAAGCAGAAATATGTAAAAGGTTGAACACGTGGAAATGAAAACGTGCGTAACGTATGTTTATTTCTGGCTAGTTATGCCTTTTTTGTATTCTGCCGAGCCGGATTATTGGGGTCGGTCTTTCTTATAATTTGTTACAACTGCCCTCCTTTCTTTTCTCCTTTTCAGACCCTTTATACCCCTTTGAGTAAGTGGGTTTACAATAGTCATCTTTGCACTAACTATTCATTAATTAATAAAATAGTTAAAGAACGACACATGTCCCTCTATAGTTGTGCATGTCAGCCAAAACTTGCCACTTGTCGACTTCTCTTCATAATTCTCTGACATGTGGCAGTTTCTGATACCAATAAAGTGTTAAGCATGGGCATGTGTTTATTTTTACGAAGCTGTCGCGCATGCGTTTCCCGCCGACATTTGGACTCGGGGCTCGGGGCTCGGCGGCCGTGTTGTGGTTGGGCTCGGTAGCGGGCGAGCCCAATTCGTGACGTGTCGTCGTACATCATTGTTGACGTCACCCGCAGGTCGCTTACTCGGATATGTGTCAGACTGATGACGTCGATTAATTTTTCACAGCTCGGCTCGGGTATCATCATATCTCTTCAACCAGAATGGTCTGTTCCCCACCAATACCCTCACCGTTTCGTTATCGCCCATTATTATATTGGGCAGTTCTAATGTTGTAAAGATGATCCTTCCAAACTCCATATCTCTTCTATGTCGCATGTGCACATAGACATGTTCCACACATTGTCCACACTCTCTGCACCAAAGTAAACAATCAATTTACAAGTAAAGAACTTAATAAATTTTTGTCGTGCATGAAAAAAAACATTCCAGGCTCTATCTTTACGTGTTATATAAATGCACATTGAAATAACACTTTAAATTTAAGGATAGTCATGACACCAAAAGATTTTGTAATTGTCTTCCGATTAGTTGTCTTGATTAATGGACTTTTGAAATATTTGTTGTAATCTATTTAATTACATGGTAAAATGTTGGCGGATTTGTTGCGAGGTGAGGGGTGCACCATTGGAGAAAGTCATAAACAATGACCTTGCATCCCTCGATGTACTATCGGATGGCTGCATTGTAATTGGTCATACACGTTGTGCGCCTAGTATGATTGGTTCGGCATCTGCACTCAGTCTACTCATGGTTGTCACAAGCTTTTTGTTTAGAGCAGGAAGAAGGTTTTCTTTTTTTTTTCTTTTGCTAATTTGGTTTACAATATATTTTGATGATAAAAGTGTGGTTTTCTTGCACTTATTTATAGCACTTTGGATGTGGAATTTTGACTCAAGTCTTGAGTCAATCATGTTAGTGATGTGAGATTATATGCAAGGAAGTATGGATTGATGTAATAATTCAGAATGTCTAGCTATGTGTAATATTTGAAATAGTTTCCCAAAATGGCTGGATTTTTTTACTGAATTTCATTGCCAATAGTTGTAATTAGAGGTCAAATTTAGAGTCGTGATTACATGATTATGTATTAATGTTTTGGACGGATGGACCAAATGTCTTTAAGAATATGGCGACAATGAAGATTGAAGATACCATTGAAATCTATTGATTGCATCAGATTATTGTCATAGTGTTGGACCTGTTTCCATGCTACATTTATTCAAAATTTTCTTTTTTTTTATAAACCTAATGATAGAGATAAGACTTTATATTTTGGAAAAGAAAAGAGATTAATTGATATTTTAAATGATAATAAATAAATTACATGCATAGATCTACAACATTTTTAAATTTGGCATAGACGTTAAGTTAGTTAATTTGTTGTCTATAAGATATATAAAGTAATAATAAACGTGTTACGATAATAATTATTTTTTGATCGTCAACTTTGAATTTCAAGATTATTTAATGTAATCAATATCTAACATGGTCAATAATTCTTGCACAATATCAGCATAAATTGTGGAGATTATATTAATTGTGAAGAAGAAACAAATTTGGCGCTTTTCACGTTTACCCAATTCAGTTATTTTTTGCGCAAAATACTAACTTATCAATTATTTTTAAATTTGAGCTATTCCCGTACACTTAGAGTACGTACTACCTATTTTTGTTATGTTTGCGCTACACTAACTTATCACTTATTTTTGAATTTGCGCTATTTCTATACATTTAAAGTAGTAATTAATTTATCAATAAATTCATCAAATATTGAGTTATTATTGAGGCTGAAGCTAACGGTCTGCTAATAAGCATTACTAAATTTTATTTATTATCGTGTTTCATTATATGGAAAGATTTATATATCCAGAACACTTTTAATGAGGTAACACTAGAAAACTCTCTGTTTCTGCGAAAAATTAATGTGCTCCAGATTTGAAATGTATATATTTTCTTGTGAAAAAATCTGCCCATAATTAAGTTTCCAGTAGAGTCGATCACTTTTTGCGGGCAGTTGTTGCTGGTCTGTTATGATGTTATGATGACTACCAAACATAATCTTATGCTAAGTTTGGATTATGATCTCCCTTTTGTCAGTGTAATTGACCTTCTTCTCTTTGTGTTTCTTTAGCGAAATTCTGTTGGGGTAAAATCACAATAAGTTTGTCAAATTTTTAGTTCATGTTCACAATGCTCACCTCGGTTATACTACTTGATACAAAATAGGCAAAATTGCAAAATTAGTCCTTTAACTAGAAGGCGGTTGTGAAAAGGTCTTATCAAATGCTCAAATTGCAAAATAGTCATGTACTATGTACGATTTTACAAAATAGTCCTGTAAATTGCATAGTTTGCAAAATAGTCCTGTAACTTATACTTGAGTCTCAATTTTAGTCCTATTTATAGTGGCAAATTTGAAATTTCACTGGATGTTGATCACGTGAGCGGCACATGTAACTCCTAATTTTTGGTGAAATTAGAACCAAAATTGATATTCGAGTACCAGTTACAGGACTATTTTGCAAATCATATATTTTGCAGGACTATTTTGCAAAACCATACATAGTTACAAGATTATTTTGTCATTTGGAATTTTTGAAGGACCTTTTTGCGACTGCCTTTTAGTTATGGGACTAATTTTGTAATTTTGCCTACAAAATATCACACACAACTTAAGTACTCTGTTCTGTGGCTAATGATTTAAAAAATATTCTAATGTCAGATCTCTGGAGTATGGAGCATAGAAAAAATGTTAACTTGTCAGAAATCTGAGTCGATTTTTGGCGTCTAACACGAAATCAGACTGAATAATGCAAAGGTAGTCCTGTTTTTCAACTTTTGGGATAGAATAGAAGCTGAGAGAGAAACTCAGGCGCAAAACTGATTGCAAATATATAAAATATTTTAGAAACTAGAAATAACACCAAATCAATCATGTGGCCAGATTTTGTTCACTAAGTAAATATGCATCAAATGACATATCATATAACCATGACTTAGGGGTTATAACCATGGACAAAGCTTTCAAATTCCCTTAGACGGATAAACTAATATTAGTTTGTAATTATATGATAACTCAAATTTGACTAAAATGTCCATTATTGGCAACTGAGGACCGCATGACATGTTTTTATGAATGTTACTCTTTATTTCCCAAAATAAGTATTTTAAAGTACAACATTAAAAGTTAGAGGGTGAATTACAAGTTCCTCAAAATATTAGCATCTAAATCGGAGAACAGAATTATGGAATATTTGTGCACATTTAACATATTTTGACTTATTGTTATACACATTTATTGGGTGATCACTTCGTACATCTGTGCAAGTCGAGTGTTAAGTGATGATACCCGAGCCGAGCTGTGAGAAATTAATCCACGTCATCAGTTTGACACATATTCGAATAGGTGACCTACGAGTGACGTCAGCAATGATGTACGATACGTCACGAATTAGGCTCGCCCGCTCCGAGCCCAACGGCTCCGAGCCCAACCGCAACACGACTCACAGGAGCCCCGAGCCCCGAGCCCAAGTTTCGAAATGAAACGCACGCGCGCGGCAACCGTAAAAATAAACACATGCCCATGCTTGACACTTTATTGGTATCAGGAACTGCCACATGTCAGAGAATTGTGAAGAGAAATCGACAAGTGGCAAGTTTTGGCTGACATGCACAACTATAGAGGGACATGTGTCGTTTTTTAGCTAGTTTATTAATTAATGAATAGTTAGTGCAAAGATGACTATTGTAAACCCACTCACTCAAAAGGGGTATAAAAGGTCTGAAAAGGAAAAAAGAAGGGAGAGGGAGATACCAACAAATTATAAAGAAAAGACCGACCCCAATATTCCGGCTCGGCAAAAAAAATAAAAAAAGGCATAATTAGCCAGAAATAAATATACGTTACGCACGTTTTCATTTCCACGTGTTAAATCTTTTACATATTTCTACTTGTTGACCAAAACGCACGTCAACAAATTGGCGCTAGAAGGAGGGCCCGTATTGGTCCAGTCCGAATTCCAGTCAAAAAAGTAAGTGAAACAAAAACAAGGAAAATTTGATACTGAACCTTTTGATAAGGGAAGAAAATGAGTCAACAATCGAGAAATGCCCGTTTAACTGAAGAGCAACATTTGAACAACCAACCTGGCCAAACGACGAATGGCCACAATATGCTCCAAACGGGGCGGGGAGCACTACTTTATTCCCTTTCGCTCGATTAATCGCCAACCCAGCCTTTGTACAACAAATGAACCAACTTATATCGCAAACTCTCGCCACCACGAACTCTCAAGCACCTCCTCCACTCCTTGCAAACACTAACCCACTCAACCCACAACTAAATGTCAACGTTAATCCTCAAATCCCCGGATTTCCTCGCCCACGAAGCCAAGAAGCCGATTCGGGTAATGAACAACATGTCCGTCATGACGACGAAAGCGGCAAAGAGAAAATGAGGAGGAGCAAAGTCGTATAGCAGAGTCATTTCCAGAGCAAACACGACATCGTCGTGCCCACTCAGTGTTCGCCGGACGACTGGGAGTTGATCCCTTTCGCCCAGCTCGATCGATAAGTTCCCGACTCAGGTTTCCGGATGAGCGAGAACAACTCAGGGTCGATCAGGTCCAAGACCCTGGCTTATGGCGAACGTGATTTGGAAATACACCGCCACGTCGTCGTCGTCGAGCGAATTGGAAGGCGGTCCGGATGGCGAACGATCTCGAAGACCGCCCCAAGTATGGAGCGCCCGGTGCCCGTCGCCATTTTCTCCTGGAATCCTGGCAATCCCGTTACCGCCAAAGTTGAAAATCCCCAGTGTCGGCCTCTATAATGGGGAAACCGACCACCACTCATGTTCACAAGTACTTAGCATGGATGGGAATGCGGTCAAGCGATGCCATCCTCTCGCAGGCCTTCCCCACGACTTTGGGCGGCCGGGCCCATCGTTGGTTTAGGACCTGCGCGAGGATCCATTCAAGCATGGGGAGATCTAGCCTCCGCTTTACGACACATTTCTTAACGTCCAAAGTCTCGAGTCGCGCCTAAAGACTCCTCGTAAACATCAAACAAGGGAAAGACGAGGCCCTGAAGAGTTATATTTCTCGGTTTAATAAACAAGTTCGAGAGATGGAACCAGGTGTCTCGATGACGCCATTTTGATCGCGACCATGGTGGACTAGCCCCGAGACTTGGTTCAATTACTCTATCCACGAATCGGGGCGACCTCGTATCAAGAATTTTTGATCCCGCGGAACGCCATATTTGTGCGGAAGAAGCCATGGCAAGTAACCGCCCGAGCACCGACAAGGAAACGTAAGAAAGGACGGGAGGAAAGAACCGATTAGTTGGGCGGGGTCGGGTTTCGGCCATTCTCGGAAAACTCGCCACCGGATTTAGAGCTCGCCAAGAGGCGAGAGCCAAGTCGCCGCGCTAAAGGGTACTTTGACCCACACTCCGTCGGCCATATGGAGTGAAGTACTGGTGGTCCGAATTTGTTGCCTCCGGCTCGGCCTCACGAAAATTGAGCCATCAAAATTAGATTTGGCGTCGATTCTGCGCCTATCACAAATCGATAGGTCACGATCTTGACGAGTGCCGGGATCTAATTAGGGAAATTATGCGGGTTGTTCGACAGGCGGCCTTAAAAGATACGTTCATGAGTTACCACCCCCCCACCGATGGCTCAGCGTCAACCCGAGCGCGTAATCAACCCAGCTCTCTGCGCCGCCCCGGTGAAAACCAGGGAGAGAAATCCTCATGATGTCAAGTGTCGATCGGATCAATACCAACACAATGGAGGATAGACGCTCCAACAAGAAAAGAAAAGCCGATGTTAGGACAGGCAACCAATGCCGAAAGACAAGTTCGGGTGGCGAAATCAAGGAAGGCCAACCCACCGCCATTTTTGCGTTCTCGGATGCGGATGCCGACGGCACCGTCCATCCTCATTCGACCCTCTGGTCATCACTGCGCCGATTTTGGGTATTCCGGTTCATAGAATTTTAATTGATACCGGAAGCTATTCGTCAGTCATTTATGTCCGAGCATTTGAAGATTAAACGTGGATGATAGTTATATCCGTCCATGTAACGATAGCGATCTCGGGGTTTGGAGGAGGAAGGATAGTCCCGCTCGGAGAAGTTGATTTGCCCATCCAAATGGGACAAGGTCGCATAAGCGGATTTGTCATGACAACGTTCAAAATAATCAATGCCGATTCGAGTACAATGCCATCATTGGGAGGCCATTGCTTTATCATATAAAAGCGGCCGTTTCAATATATCATTTTTGTATAAAATTCCCAACATCCGATGGCGAAGCTATACATAAAGGGAATCAAAGTCACGAGTGCTCTCTTAAACTCCGACCGGTAGAGATTAACGTGGCGAGAACAAGGGCAAACCCGGTGGAATCACACAAGATAATCCCTTGCCCGAAGAGGAGTCCGAGAAGAAAGTGGTAATGGTTCGGGAGTATAATCCAAGTCGTCGGCCTGGGAAGGAGCCAATGATGGAAGAGGACGAGCGGCAATCGAAACCGAAAGCCGAGCCCGGCCGAATTTAATTGCCCTGCAAATCAAGGAGGGGCAAAGCAAGAAAAGAAAACGAGCGGAACCGATAGAAACAGTCGATACAATCAATGTCGGTAGGCAAGCGAGGGGCGCCAACTACGTATTGGTCATGATCTTCCGAGAACCATATCGAAGCGAGTTGGTCGAGTTTTTGGGAAATAATCTCGGCGTCTTCGCATGGACTCATGCGACATGCCCGGAATTGACCCCAGTATGCGTGCCACCACCTCAATATTGATCTAACCTTCCGTGATCATCCGAGAAAAGCGCAAACTCGGCCCCGATAGCGGCGGCAAAGACTTGAGGCCGAGGTTAACAAGCTACTAGCGATCAATTCATCCGGAAGCCCTCTATCCCGATGGGTCGCCAATCTGTTTTGGTAAAGAAAAGCAATGGCGATGGCGCTATGCGTGGATTTTTTCTTCGACCTCAACAAAGCATGCCCCAAAGACGATTATCCATTGCGAATATCGATTACATGGTAGATGCCACGGCGGAGACACGGTGATGAGCTTCATGGATGCATACTCGGGTTACAACCAAATACGGATGCACCGGAAGATGAAGAAAGTACCTCATTTTTTCTCTGCTAATAAAGGGGAATTCACTGTTACAAGATGATGCCTTTCGGATTGAAGAATCTTTGGGCGACCTATCAAAGGTTAGTAAATAAGATGTTTGAGAAAATGATAGGTCACACTATGGAAGTCTATGTAGATGACATGCTAGTAAAATCATGTACATGTCCGATCATCTAAACGATCTTAATAAAATGTTTCTTTGTTTTGAGAGAGTATAAGATGATGTTAAACCCGAGAAAGTGCACATTTGGGGTCGGCTCGGGTAAATTCTTGGGGTATATGGTCACCAAAGGGGAATCGAAGCTAATCCGGACAAAATAAAAGCCATCACCGACCTAGAATCCCCAAACTCGTGAAAAGGTACAAAGCCTAACAGCCGCCGATCGCCGCCCTTAACCGATTCGTTTCTCGGTCCACGGACAAGTGCAAACCTTTCTTTGAAATTATAAAGAAAAGCAAAAATTTCGAGTGGACCGAGCAAGCACAGTCGCCTTTGAATCCCTAAAACAACATCTATCATCAATCCCTATATTACAAAAACCCCCGGGGAGGACTTGTATTTGTACTTGGCGGTATCCGAATACGCCATCGGCTCGGTGTTAATCGGGCTAGATGGCTCTATTCAACATCCGATTTATTACACCGGCCAAAGCGTTACATGATGCCGAGCTCGGTACCCATCGATGGAAAAGTGGCTTATTCATTAATTATCGCGGCGCGAAACTCCGTCCATATTTCTTAGAACACAAGATTATAGTATTGACAAACTATCCGTTGAAACAAGTGTTACACCGACCTGATACTTCTGGTCGGATGATTAAATGGGCTGTCGAACTTAGCCAATTTGACATTATATACGAACCACGTACTGCAATAAAAGGACAGGCTTTAGCAGACTTTGTGGCCGAATTCACGTCTTGCATACAATTGGAAGTCAAGGAAGACCAAGAATGGAAATTATTCGTCGGCGGTTCTTCCACTGCAGCAGCGAGCAGGGGCGGAATCGTGATAATCGATCCAAATGAAAAATGCTCTTGCTTTCGGCCGTACGATTTTGATTCCCAACGAACAACGGCCGAATATGAGGCGCTTAGCAAAGCTTAGATATGGCAGCCTCTATGGGCCTGAAACAACTATTGGTGCACAGTGACTCTCAGTTGGTCGTTCATCAAATCAACGGCGAGTACGAAGCGAAAGAGCAAAAAATTGCACAATATTTGGATTTGGTCAAGAAGAGATTATCACACTTTAAAACAAAAGTCTTGCATGTGCCCCGAGCCGAGAACATGCAAGCAGATGCCTTAGCTCGGCTCGGCTCCAGTCCAGGGACAGATGCCATCACGGATGTCACGATCCTTCATCATTTGTCGCCTGTCGCTCGGTGCAAAGAGAATATATACGACCGAAACCGTCGAAGCAGACTTGGATGACCCCAATCACCCAATACTTAGAGAAAGGAGTTCAACCTGAAAACAAAGTTGAGGCCCGAACGCTACGAACCCAGGCGGCTCGGTTTACGCTAGTAGACGACATCCTATACAAACGAGGATATTCCATCCCACTCCTACGTTTGCCTTTCCGAGAGCGGATCAGATTATGCACGCCGAGAGGTTCATGAGGAATATGCGGCAACCACGCTGGGGGCCAAACGTTGGCCTATAAATTAATACGACAAGGATACTACTGGCCATCCCTGAGAAAGGACGCAACCGACCTCGTCAAAAGATGTGAGAGATGCCAGAAGTTTGCACCACAGGTCAGATATCATCCTGAACAGCTTACTTCCGTATTTAGCCCATGGCCGTTTGCCAAATGGGGAATGGACCTCATCGGACCATTACCCATTGGCAAAGGGGGCGTCAAGTATGCCATTGTGGCGGTGGATTATTTCACAAAATGGGCCGAGGCGGAGCCTCTGGCAAAAATAGATGAAGAAAAGGTTGTGAGCTTTGTATGGAAATCTATCATCTGTAGATTTGGGATACCACATTCGATTATTACTGGATAATGGGAGACAGGTTCGACAACCGAAGGTTCGAAATTTTGTGAAGGTTTCCACATAAAAACCATTTTTCAACTCCATACCACCCCCGATCGAACGGACAAGTTGAGGCCGTTAATAAAATACTCAAGTATACCCCGAAGGCGAGATTGGAGGAGTCTAAAGGTAATTGGCGGAGGAACTACGGCGTACTATGGTCATGAGAACAACACATCGGCGACGGCATGGAGAAACACCTTTTTCTTTAGCTTATGGAGGAGGCGGTGATTCTGTCGAGATTGGAGCCCCTACCTTGAATTGCAAATTTTGAAGAAGACGAATGAATGAGGCCGCGCTCGAGCCGAACTAGACTGCTTTCGAAAAAAAAAGGTGCGATCTTGAGATGAAAAATGCGAGTGTATAAACAAAGGAGTGAAAGATACTACAATTCGAAAGTAAAGGAAAGAAGATTTGGTCGGCGATCTTGTATTGAAAAAGATAACGGGCATCCAACCGAGCCCATTGAAGCCAACCAGGAGGGCCCGTTTCGGTCAGCCACGTCTTATCTGGTGGGGCATACCAGTTAGAATATTTGAGTGGAGAAAAATTCATGCATCCATGGAATGTAGCATACTTGAAGCGGTATTATCAATAAAGATCTCGATCTACAATCCAGATAGGATTCCAAAGAATTGTTCCTTCATCTGGCATTTCGTGAGCTCTTTAAAGGAAAACGAAGTTTTTACTCACCACAAATCAAGACTCGGCTACGCACCGAGCACAAAATGAAGACTTGGTT
The DNA here is from genome assembly GCA_016081115.2 of Rehmannia glutinosa. Lineage (NCBI taxonomy): Eukaryota > Viridiplantae > Streptophyta > Magnoliopsida > Lamiales > Orobanchaceae > Rehmannia > Rehmannia glutinosa. Next base: position 160,167 of record JABTTQ020000308.1, read on the forward strand.
ACGCACCGAGCACAAAATAAAGACTTGGTTACGCACCAAGCACCAAAATCAAGACTTGGTTACGCACCAAGCACCAAAATCAAGACTCGGCTACGCACCGAGCACAAAATAAAGACTTGGTTACGCACCGAGCACAAAATAAAGACTTGGTTACGCACCAAGCACCAAAATCAAGACTTGGTTACGCACCAAGCACCAAAATCAAGACTCGGCTACGCACCGAGCACAAAATAAAGACTTGGTTACGCACCGAGCACAAAATAAAGACTTGGTTACGCACCAAGCACCAAAATCAAGACTTGGTTACGCACAAGCACCAAAATCAAGACTTGGATACGCACCAAGCACTAAAATCAAGACTTGGTTACGCACCAAGAGCACAAAATGAAGACTTGGTTACGCACCTTGGTTACGCAAAGCACAAAATCAAGACTCGCTACGCACCGACCGAGCACCGAAATAAAGACTTGGTTAAGCACCAAGCATAAAGTGAAGACTTGGCCACGTACCAAGTACAAAATAAGGACTCAGTTATGCGTCGAGCACAATAAAGACTCGGTTCATAAACAAAATTTCAGAAACAAAATAAAAGGACAGGTTTATATCCCCGAGTGCAAGAATCAATTAAGGCGACGGACCCCTCACTCGGAAATCGAAAACCGAGCCCCGTCTTGGGAAAATAAGAGAAAAAAGAAGACAGCAACAATCTTGCAAAAAGGAAAGAGCCGAGCATCCACAAAAAGCTTGAAACACATACACAGGTAAGGAAAATAACAATTCATTTCTAACTTCAAAAATATTTACATAAGAGAGGCCGGAGCCCATTACATCTCGAGGCACGAAGCCAAATTACCTATCTAGGGGTACCTATAAAAGCATCAAGAACGAGCGGCGGAATTTCGTGGCACCACCTTTGGAACCAACTTCTTCCACGTCCGGGAGGAGGAGAGCCTGCGCATTAGAAGCCTCGGCAAATTTCGGCCGAAGGGTATCGAGATCGGCCTCCGGAGGGCCAGGTCTTCTTCTGGTGAGCAACAAGACGCCCGCCCCTTAAGTAAATCAAGAATTTCTTGGAGGTGGTCGCATGGCCACTGAGGTTAACATGAATGCATACTCCTCGGAGTTTTGTAAGCTTTAATGGCCTCTCTACAAACTTCCTCGGTTCGGCGGGCGGCCTCTTGGCCTCCTGCGTACATCGGCTGAAGACGCCTCTCCATCTCCTCGGCTCGGCGTGGCGGCACGTTCGATTCGGCGACCTTAACCCTGAGCTCTTCTTCGGCCTTACGGGCCCGATCTCGCTCTGCCTCGGCCCTCGCAGCAGCCTCTCTCTCAGAATTAGCCCGAGCTGTGGCCTCGTCTGTTTGAGTCTTAAGAGATTCTTGTACCCCTTGAAGGGTAGCATAAGCTTCCTGCAGATCCCCGTGCCGTCTTTCCAGGTCGGCATATTTTTTCTCTAGCTCGCGAGTCCCCCCAACCGCATGCCATAAGAGCCCAATCATTCGCCCAGACATGGCCATGGCATACGAATACATTCTTGGCTTGATCTACGAGCGAATTGCTCGATGCCTTTTGTCCAGGCACAGCCGGGGCGATCATTGCGGCCCGACTGCCTCCTGGTAAGACTCTTGATTGCTCCTCTGTTGGCGTGGCACATCGAACGAATTCCACGAACCACCGAGGGCGTAGTCCGACCATTCCCTCGCAATATTCATCTCTTGCTTGGTTTGGAGGAATGAAATGACCTTCCCTGCCGAGGTCATCCGAGAAAGTTCGCGGACCTTCCTTTTCTGGAGGCTGTTCAGGATGTTCGGGCGCCGCTCGACCAACCCCCCGATCGATCGGGCTCCTCCATCACAATTCCTCCTCTTCTCCTTTGAAGAGGAGGTACATTACCCTCGGTACTCCATCGATGGGGCGTTTACCGGCCGGATATCTTCTCTCCGAGCCGCCTCCACGTCCGCAGGTTGACCGGCGGCCATCCGAGCTCACCGTGCTGTGTCCCTCACGCTTCGAAGACGTGCACGCAAGTCTAAGCCACGCCCTACACAAAGCAACCATCGTCAAAAGATCAAAAGAAAAGAAAGATGTTTCAAAGTGAAATATGAAAAACGTAAGTGTTTACCTCGGACAGCCGCCGCACTCGGCGGCTCTGGAGTCTGTGTTGGCCCTACAGGCGCAGACGATCCGCCTACAGGGCTGACAGTCGCAGGGGACGGCGTAGCTTGTTCTGTCCTCACCGGCCGCTCCCCTGGAGAAGGGGGCCGTACTTCTTCATTAACGAGAGGATTCTGTTGAGGCTCTCTCTCGACCTCCACCTCTCGCTCGGCCGTCTCGTCCCGAGCCGCCCCCTCGTCCTCGGGGTCGGCGGGCAAAGCAGGCCTCAAACCAGCTGCGGCTAAGTTGGCCTCGGTTGCCAATCTCTCAATCCGCCTATCCATTATGCCCCGAGCCTGGATGTTTTCCAGCCTTCGAACAAAGGTGGCCGACAGAGGCCCCTTGGACGCCCGGTTCCCTATAAAGGTGAAAAGAAAAGACAATTACGAAAGGAAGCAATAAAAAGCAAAAGCAGATGAAGGAAAAAGGTAAGACTTACTATAACCAAAAACAAAATTTGATGGAGGATGAAGAACGGTCTCCCTCTCTCCATCTCCCACGCGAGCTTGCCACTCGCCGCCCACCCAAAACCATTTATCCTTCCACTCCTTCAGAGAAGAAGGGAGGCCTTCTACTAAACCGTCAAGGGTACCCTGGTCAGTCTGCACATAATACCACCGGACGGTGGCCCCGAGATGAAGGAGTCGCCGCCATACAAAAAGCTCGTTCATCTCCTTAAATTTGGGGCGAGGATACTTTTCCGGTGAAACATCACCGGGAGGCCGATGATCTGCCCAAGAAATCGGGTGCACTGGGCCGGATGCATTCCCCACTTACAAAACCACCGCGTAAGGAAAGCCGGCAGTGGAAACCTCAAACCGTATAAAAGGCTGGGGGCAAATACAGCTATGCAACCCGCTGGTGGGTATTGGGGAACTTCCGTGCCGTCCGGTACCCAAAAATCGATACCACTTGGAATGCGGTACCTCCGCCGGAACTCATCCACCTCCCGAATCATTAACATGCTCGGGATATCGTTTATATCACTCGGCGTCCACCGAGGCTCGACACGGAGACGAGGGCCTCCTCCGTGCCGGCCGTCACCATTACGATGGCCTGCGGGCCCTAGCGGCCTCTCCGGCCTTGAATCGCCGGATGGTTCATCTACCCGCTCTACGTTATCACGCTCCGGCTCCAATGGGTCCATATTTTCTTCTTCCGGCTGGTACTGTCTAAAATCAACACTCGGTGATTCTTCGCCAGAACTCTCTTGTACGATCGGGCCGATACACGCCGTTCTTCTCTCAAAATCCATCCTTTGGCGTCGGGTCGAAGATAGTGTGCGTCCGCTCTAAAGACGTTCCACCTCGATAAGAGTCTGGAGAAGATATCTGAATGACGCTCGGACTATGAGGCGGCGATGGCCGTGCTGGTGAGAAAGAAACAGAAGGTTCAGAGGGGGGATCTTCGATTTCAACCTCTACACTATAACTACGACTCCTACTATCCTCAAAAGAAGACATTTATAGGTAAAGGGAGAGTATTTGGAAAAATACCTAAGTTTGAAGTCTCTGAACTTGGAAAGCCGACCCGAAATTTCTGCTCGGTTCTAGTTGCTTTAGCTCAAAGGTCAATGGTTGCGAAAGTGAGTGATGAAGGGAAACACGAGTATTTATAGATAGGGCTCCTCGAAAGACGCGACAATTATTCGAAAAAGACGCGCCTTTTAAAAACCCAAAAAACCGTCAAACATGTCAAAAAATGTCGCGTCCCCACGCCCGCTGACAGAACTGACGTGCCTTTTCGGTTCCCGCGCAAGATTGGTCCAACCACGAGATGCCACGTGTCTGTCATTATGGCAACCCAATTAATGCGCCGTTTCAAGCATTAATTGCTCTGCGACAGTGTCGGAAAGAACTAAAACCTTGGAGAAATCCGTTTTCCCATTAAAAGTTCATCATTAGCATTAAAGTTTAACTCCGATCTCGAGAGATTCTTCTCTCGGAATCAAACTTGGGGGCCTTTGATGATACCCGAGCCGAGTGTGAGAAATTAATCCACGTCATCGTTTGACACATATTCGAATAGGTGACCTACGAGTGCGTCAACAATGATGTGCGATACGTCACGAATTAGGCTCGCCCGCTCACACGAGCCCAACGGCTACCGAGCCCAACCGCAACACGGCTACGAGCCCCGAGCCCCGAGCCCAAGTTTCGAAATGAAACGCACGCGCGCGGACAACCGTAAAAATAAACACATGCCCATGCTTGACACTTTATTGGTATCGGGAGGCGCCACATGTCGAGAATTGTGAAGAGAAATCGACAAGTGGCAAGTTTTGGCTGACATGCACAACTATAGAGGGACATGTGTCGTTTTTTAGCTAGTTTATTAATTAATGAATAGTTAGTGCAAAGATGACTATTGTAAACCCACTCACTCAAAAGGGGTATAAAAGGTCTGAAAAGGAAAAAAGAAGGGAGAGGCAAATACCAACAAATTATAAGAAAAGACCGACCCCAATATTCCGGCTCGGCAAAATACAAAAAAAGGCATAATTAGCCAGAAATAAATATACGTTACGCACGTTTTCATTTCCACGTGTTAAATCTTTTACATATTTCTACTTGTTGACCAAAACACACGTCAACATTAAGTATAGATGATAATTCTTGTTTGATCACTTCTATATCTTTTTTGTTTCATTTGTAAAAAACTAGAATAAACGTGTTAAATTTGTTTTTCCAATAAACTAAACCTCTAATTCATGTCATTTTTTAATAATGTAAAGTAATATTATTTTTCATCTAGTTTGTATCGACAAATAATGTTATTAACTACATATATTTTTCTTCTATTAGTTAAAATAAAAATAATTATATGACATATATAATTAGCTCTCCAAAATTATTTTTAACTATAATGATTCTTGTTATATTGTTAAATTTCGATAACTATTTATACACACTTACATACATAAAAATGTATTATATTGTAACAGAATGTTAGTTAGGATTAACAGAATTAGTTAGCAGAGTTAGTTAGAAGTTAGGCTACAGCTCAGTCTTCTCTCTTTGTATTAATATGCCATTACCTGCTCTTTCTCAATTAATGAAAAGTTTACATTCTGGTTCTATATCTTGTTTCTGTTATGGTATCTAGAGCTGGGCATCCTCCTGCCAACTGAAACGTTCTTCTTCCTCTCCGCCATGGCTTCTTCTCCTCTCTCCTTTGTTTCTACCATTCCTCACTTTACACCTCTCTCTATTCGCCTCGATCGCACAAATTATAATTTCTGGAAGGTGCAGATCTTAAGTACGGTCAGAGCGCATGGATTTGAGGATTTTTTGCTTGGAAATTGTGCTCCTCCGATGCAATTTCTTCATTCAAGTCCTTCTACTTCAACTCGCCGAATGAAATCAATCCGAGTTTCTTCTTTGGACTCGTCGTGATCGATTTCTCATGAGTGGATGTTAGCATCCATTGGTGAATCGATGTTGGGACATGTAAGTAAGTTTGTACTACTTCTCATGAGATATGGATATTCTAGAAAAGTTGTTTGTTACTCGTCAAAGCACGTGCGATGCAACTTCGTTTCACTCTTCAAACCTTAAAGAAAGGAGATCTAACTATTGATGCTTATATTCTCAAGATGAAAAATATTGTTGATGATCTTAGTCTTTCTTTGGTTGTGTCATCTCGGATGATGAATTGGTGTTATACATACTCGGTGGTTTAGGTGCGAGTACGAATCGATTGTGGTTAATCTTACAACTAGGTTCGATTCAATTTCGCTCCAAGAAGCTCGGTTTGTGTTACAAACACATGAGATGAGGATTCAAAATTCATTTCAAATGGTGTTATAGCTGCAAATGTTGCTCAAAATATGCCTTCTAATGCTAATTCTGTTCCATCTGCAAATGTTGTTACTTATCCTGGTTCTAGAGGAGGTGGTAGATTCTACCGTGGTAGAGGTAGAGGTCGCAATGGACGTGGTGGTTTTTACAGGAATCAAGGCAAACCTGTTTTTGCCTATGTGGCAAGCCTAATCATGTTGCCTTAAAATGCTTCAAAAGATTTGATGTTAGTTTTACTGGTGCTACTGATGTTGTGACTGATTCTCCACAGGCATATTTTTCTGGTGTTGGTTCTTCTTCCATGGCAGACTCTAACTGGTATCTTGACAGTGGAGCTACAAATCATGTCACTGCTAAAATGGACAACCTCACTCTCAATGCAGCTGACTATCATGGATCTGAAAAGCTTGTAGTAGGTAATGGTTCTTCTCTTAACATCTCTTCCACTGGCTCTTCTTGCCTTCCTTCCTATAATCTTTCCAAATCTTTATTCCTCAATAACATCTTATATGTTCCTCAAATTACCAAGAATCTCCTAAGTATTTCTCAATTCACTAAGGACAATAATGTTCTAATCGAATTCCATCATGATTGTTGTTTTGTCAAGGACAACACATCCAAGCAGATCCTTCTGGCAGGAGTACTTAAAGATGGGCTATATCGGCTTGATTTGACTCATCTTAAGTCTCTCAAAGATATTCAGACTTCTGCTGTAACTACAACTCCTTCTTCTTGTAATACAACATCTGTTACTACCTCTGCACATGCATGTAACTCTGTTTCAGCTTTCCATTCTCATTGTACTTCTCCTTTAGCTTGTATTGCTGCTAAATGTAATGGTGACATAAACTTGTGGCATAATAAACTTGGTCATCCATGTTCTACTGTGCTTTCTCATGTCTTAAAAACTCTCAATGTTAATTCTCCTGTGCCAAGTAATTTACAGTTTTGTGAAGCATGCAAACTAGGCAAGTTACACAATATGTCTTTTCCATCTCAGCCTACCAAAACCACTCTTCCCTTTCAACTCATTCATTCAGATCTCTGGGGACCATCTCATGTCCCTTCCACTGAAGGATATAGGTATTACATTCATTTTGTTGATGATTTCACAAGATATACCTAGATTTTCCCTTTAAAACAAAAGTCAGACACTCTCTCTACATTTCAACAGTTCAATTCCTTTATTGAAAGACAATTTCAAACAAAAATCAAGTGTCTCCAAACTGATTGGGGGGGGGGTGAATATAGATCTCTAACTCCCTTTCTTGCCTCTCAAGGGATTCAATTTAGACATCCTTGTCCTCATATGCATCAACAACATGGTAGAGCTGAAAGAAAACATTTACACACTGTTGAAATGGGACTCTCTTTACTTGCACAAGCCAACATGCCACTAAAATTTTGGTGGGATGCATTCTCTACTGCTACCTTTCTCATTAACAAGCTTCCCTCTGCCCTGTCAAAAGTATAGCTCTCCCCATCAAAAACTTTTTGGTACTCTCCCGATTACACTTACTTAAAGGTGTTTGGTTGCGCGTTGTTATCCCTATCTTCGCCCTTATCATTCCCACAAATTTCAATTTAGATCGGAAAAATGTATCTTTCTTGGCTATAGCACATCTCACAAAGGTTACAGTGCTTAAGCTCCACAGCAGACTCTATATTGCTTGTCTTTGTAGAGTTCAATGAAATAGAATTTCCTTACTTAGCCATGTTTCGTCCTCAGCCGCCTCTCATTCTTCACCTATTTCACCTTCATATTTGCCCATTCGCCTCTTCCATCTTCAAATTCAAGTTCCACTATCTTCACAAATCCTGCTTCATCTTTCTCCACACCCTCTCCTCATTCCTCTCCTCCTGGTTTTAGATCGACAAGTGGAACTTCCTCCTTTACCTTCCCTCTGTTCCATCCACTTCTTCACCTTCAACTTCTCCTTCTCCTTCTCCTATTGTTTCTATTCCCTCTCATCCCATGGTCACCCGGTCTAAAAATGGGATTCATAAGCCTAAAGTTTTCTCTACCAAAGACCTCTTCTCATGAGATGAACCATTTATCGTCTCTCAAGCTTTAATCGATCCAAGGTGGAAAGATGCAATGAAAGCCGAGTTTGATTCTCTTTTGGCTAAAAATACTTGGACTTTGGTTCCCTGCACTCGATTTAAATGTCATCAAGCAATAAATGGGTGTTTCGAATTAAACACAAGGTAGATGGTTCGAGTTGATAAGTTCAAGGCTAGGTTGGTTGCAAGGGGATTTGAACAAACCGCCGGTGTGGATTTTCATGAAACTTTCATTACTGTCATTAAGCCATGTACTATCAAGGTTGATATTCACTTTGGTCATTTACTAATCAATGGAGTATTCAACAAATTGATGTCAATAATGCTTTTTTGAATGGTGATCTAAAACAGTGTATATGACTCAACCTGAAGGTTTCATTGATGATACTTGTCCTACACATGTTTGCAAACTTGAGAAGGCTTTGTATGGTCTTAAGCAAGCTCCTCGAGCTTGGTTTCTCAAACTCACGGGGTTTCTTATTACTCTTGGCTTTAAACGATCAGATCGGATACTTCACTATTCTATCAAACTTTTCGGAGTGCAACTCTTTATTCTCATCTATGTGGATGATATCCTCCTTATCGGTAATGATGCTCGGAAAATTTCAGAGGTTATTCATTTGTTAAATCAAAGAATTTGCTCAAAACACTTGGTGAGGTGAATTATTTTTCGGGATTGAAAGCTCACGGGTTTTTTCTTGGTCTTCTTCTTAGTCAAACCAAATACATTCATGATTTGCTTTCTCATACTCATATGCTTGGTGTAAACCTTCTCCCACTCCTATTACTCTCGGGTCGAAATTGTCCCTTTTGGATAGCAAGTTATTTGATCATCCTTCTCTTTATAGGAGTGTTATTGGCACTTTGCAATACTTGACTCTTACAAGGCCTCGATATTGCATTCACAATCAACAAGTTAAGTCGGTTTTTGCATCAACTTACTTTGTTAATCATTCATTTTGTGTGTAAGCATCTCTTGAGGTATCCGAAAGGGACTATGAATTTAGGTGTCATGTTTAGAAACGGATGCCGCGGATCTTATTCTGATGCCGATCTTGTTGGGCCAGCGGCTTAGATGATAGAAAATCAATTGGTGGTCATTTTGTTCTTTTAGTTGGCAACTTGTTGTTATGGAGTGCTAAGAAGCAAGGTGTTGTTTCTCGGAGTAGTCTTTGAGAGTGAATATCGCTCTTTAGCCGATACTACCGCAGATTTAGTTTGGCTTGATCATTAATAAAGGAACTTGATATTAAAATTGAGCGATCTTCTCTCTTGTGGTGTGATAACATGAGTCTTTGTGGCTATGGCTTCTAATCCAGTGTTTCATGCTAGAACGAAACATATTGAAATTGATATTCATTTTGTCGGGATAAAGTGTTAAGTAAGGCTATTGACATCGGTATATTCCATCCGAGGATCACCGCAGATCTTTTCACCAAGCCTTTGTCTTCTCATCGGTTCGATTCTTTGTGTGCCAAGCTTCCTCTTAGTTTTTTGTCAAAAATGTTTCCTCCTTTGTTACCTAGTTAGATGGTTGGGGGTGTATTATATTGTTCTGAGAATGTTAGTTAGGATTAACAGAATTAGTTAGCGAGTTAGTTAGAAGTTAGGCTACACTCATCTTCTCTCTTTGTATAAATATGCCATTACCTCGCTTCTTTCTCAATTAATGAAAAGTTTACATTCTCGGTTCTATATCTTGTTTCGTTAAAATGAAACAATTGTGGAAGAGAGACCTCAAGCGGATGCCATAATCCAAAATTTTATTACAAAGGTTTTACATAACAAATCTTGTATATCTTCTAAAAAATAATACAAAATCATCCACTTTCTTTGGTTATTGTTTGGCGACTTTGAGGATGTGCATGTTCCCGCCAATACCCTCACCTTTTCGTTATCGCCTATTATTATATTGGGCAATTCTAGTGTTGTAAAACCTTCCAAACTCAGATCTCTTCTACGTCACATGTGCATATAAACACGCATTGTTCATACTCTTTGCACAAGGATAGGGAAAATAAGAAGGGTTATTGATTGTTTATTACCTGACCTATAGGCACTTTGCTATTTTGGTACCTGACATTTCCGAGTTACCAATTTAGTACCCATACTTCATATGTTTTCTACAAATTAGTACCTATTCACTTTTAAGGACGAAAATGGCCCCAAGAAACATAACTATACTCAAAATGAATTTTTGAGTGTACTTATTTAAAATTATAAAATAAATTAAGATTAATTAATAAAAAATAAAAAGAAGTTTCTAAAAATATTAATGAATTCATAGAAAAAATAAAATTAACTACATTAAATTAGTAAATTAATAAATATTAATTAAAATTTAATTAATCGAAAAGAAAAACATTAGTTTAGTTAACTAATTTTAAAAATTAAAATAAAAATTAAATAATTTCAAAATCGAAACTAAGATAGTAAATAAGAAAATTATAGCATTTTTTATTAATATATTAATTTTTAATTATATTTTTAGTCGAATTTTAAAAAATAAATAATTTATTTTTTAAATTAAGAATATAAAAATTTAATAATTTAATTTAAAAAAAATAAGTTATTTCTTAATTAAATTTATTTTTTAAATTTAATAATTCTAATTAAAACATAACCTTTTAACAAAAAATAAAAAAATCTTGGGAGCATTTTCGTCCTTAAAAGTGGATATGTACCAATTTATAAAAAATGTGAAGTATATAGGTATTAAATTGTTAACTCGTAAATGTCGATACCAAACCATCAAATTGCATATAGGTTAGGTACTAAAAAATCAATAACCCAAATAAGAATTTAAAAAGTAAAAAAATTAAAAAGAAAAACCGTGCATGAAGAAAATATTCGAGGCATTACCTTTACGTGTTATATAATGCACATTGAAAGAACAGTGAACACAAAAGATTTTTTGTGTTTGGATTAGCCAACTATAATAAAATTTCAAAATATCTGTTGTATGATATTTACCTGGTAAAATGTCTGTGGATTTCTTGCCAGGTGAGGGGTGCACCGTTGGAGAAAATTTTGCAGTGTAATTGGCCGTATGCACGTTGTCGTGCAGGTTGTGCGCCTAGTACGAATTGTTCGGCATCTCTGTTCAATATGCTCATGTCTTACTTTAGCTGGTGGTTTGGTTTGTTGTGAGGTGGAGGTGTTTGGATGTAGAATTCTGACTCAAGTCTTTGCATGTCGCTTTGCCGGTATGAGATTAAGTGCAAGAGAGTCGTGTAAAATTATTATATGTTATATATATATTGTTATAGTTTATCAACATTATTTTTATGTCACATTGTAAAATTTATATAACTATATATATATATACAATCATACATCCATAAAAATAAAAATTAAAGTAATAAAAAATTACCAAAAGGCAATAGTATGTAGAAGAGAGACGAGCAGAAGCCATAATATAATCCCAAATATTATTACAATAATGCTTTTACTTTTACATAAACATCTTGTAAAATTAAAACAAATCATTTACTATCATTCATTATTATCTCGTCGACCTCGAGGAATGTATCTCTTCAACCAGATAGGCCTATTCCTCACCATTACCCTGACCGTTTCGTGATTCCCCATTATCATATCGGGTAATTCTCGAGTTGTAAAAATAATCCTTCCAAACTCCGGATCTCTGTTTGGACGATTTTGCACATGAACATGCTCCACGTAATGTCCATACACACTGTCACGAACAACGAAAAAAGGATCAAAACTCAAAAACAAAGAAATTAAGATTTTGTCATGATGCATGAAAAAATATATTCCTCTTGCTTTAGATTTTCGTGTTATATAAGTAGACATCCAAAGAACACTTTATAAAATTTTAGGGCATTCATGAAAACAAAAACATAATCAAGTGTAAAGATTTTATTTGGTTTGGCAAATAGCCAACTCTTTAAAATCTAATGAATTTTGAAACACCAGTTAAAAATCCATTTACCGAGTAAAATGTCGTCGGATTTCTCGCCATGTTAGTGGGGCGCCATTGGAGAAGGTCATGAACAATGACCTCGCATCCCTCGTACTATCGTACGACTGAGGTTGTGCGCCTGGTGCGAATGGTTTTGCATATGCCACTACAACAAAAATGCTGATAGACACCGGTGTCTATTAGTAAACCAACCGGTGTTAAAGCCACCGGTGTTAAAAGTCTGAACTTTTTAACAACGGTTTTAAACGGCGCCGTTTCCTTTAAAGACACGGTTTTAAACCGGTGTCTATTAGTAAAATAACTTAGGTGTTAAAGCCACCTTTGGTGTTAAAAGTCTGAACTTTTTAACGCCGTTAAGAACGTGTCGTTTCTTTAAAAGACACGGTTTTAAACCGTGTCGTAGAGATAAAATATCCGCTTTCTAAGGTCACGATGTTAAAAGTTTATGTATTTAACACCGGTTTATAACCGTTTTCTTTAAAAGAATACACATCGGTTTTACACACCGCTTTTAAACCGTGTCTTTTGTATGGAATAAAATTTATAAGCTCTAGATATAATACAAATTAAAAGCGCAAAAAATCCGTATTAATAAGCAATTCATGATGAAATCCAATTCCACCAATCAACAAAAAATGCATTAATACTAAAATCACAAAGATCCATAATCCAACAAAAAGTAGTGAAGTTTCCTATCAATAAAACAACTACAAATTCATAATCCAATTCTATCAACCAACAAAATGGCTATATACATTCAACTAAAGGCATGATCAATATTGGTCATGTCACTCCAGCTCTCCTATCATTACAACAAGAATAAGAAACAATAATTATACCCTTTAGATCTTGTACTAGATTAAAAATCCTACGATTTTCCAACCGCCCCAAGTATCGTACATGCCATTTCCATCTTCCCCGCACAATATTACATATAACAATCAAAAAGGGTAGCAAAAATAAAAAAGAAACAAAATAAGATGTCGACAATACAAAAGAAGTGCAAGATCGCATGTCAAGCAAGTGGGAAATTACTCCAAGAAACAAATATTAAAAATTAGCAAATTAGCCAGACACGTTTTATATATGTCTATCTATAACACCATGAGACAGAAATAAACCATGAGACAACTTATATATGTCTATCGCTAATGACCACTCAAAACCAAGAAACGTAAATAAACCATAAAGACGCATCTAAAATCACGGGTGAGAATACATACAAGCTCGCAGAGAATTACCTCCATAAGAGAATTGTGTATTACTTCAACAACATCCTCACAGGACTGAAATCATTTGAGCCATAAGCTTTGGATGACAATGAAACAAGGCTAAAAATCATCAACTTATCCTAGAAACAAAATGCACATAGAGAGTAAATCGACCCGCCACATAATATTTGGATCGAGACAGAAATCTCCCAATTCTTTTTTTTGAAGAAGCTCCAATCACGCCGAACCATATCAAGACCTTTCCGCTCAATAACCCGCACCAAACTCACTAAAGTAATGCAAAGAGAAGATAAGACGCTCAAGTGCAAACAGAATCGACAAGTATAAAAGAAGCCACCTCGTAAGATGTACCGTCCTTAAAATGCATTTTGACAAAGAAGATACTTCTTCTTCTTGAGCAACAACATTCTCTTGTACAATGCATCGAGATCGATCTCGAGACACCTATATTTCTTATTAACCTATCAAATCATATGAGTCATATTATGTATCACATTATGCTAGGCCTTTGAACTAGAGAACATGTACTTCCACTTGTGCAAGACAAAATACGCTAAAAATATTTAGCAGATGGAAACAATCTTCCAAAGAACCAAGTTTCCATGTTAAGTCATAATCCAAGCTTTATGTTCCGAAACCTTTAACTTAAATCAAATTGTCAAATCAATTCAACGCTATTATAAAAACTCTATTGGGTCATATGCATTCTTGTAATGATTCAATCAAGAAACAGATAAATCTCCTTTACACTGAATTGGTGAAGTACTGAATATCCCCTTTCCGTCTGTTAAGTTGGTTTTTATACCAACGTATTGAGTACTCTAGACGAGGATTTTGAGTTGTTTTCGGGTATTTTAGTGTCGTTTGAGTCGAGTTTGTGTCATTAGTTGTCGTTCGAGAATCGGGACTGATCTTGATAGCTTAAATGGTTAAAAACGATTAAAAACGTGTTTGGGTGGTGAAGATCGCATTATGGGAGCTAAAAAGCGGAAATATATCGAGCAAGATCGAAAGCGCGAAGTTAAAACCCCCGCGCTTGCGCAGCAGGGGTCGAAATTGTCATACAGCGTTTGAAGCAGGGGGCGCTGCAGCGCGCGGTGGACGGTGGGCAGCTAGCGCTTCAACAACCATTAGCATGCATGGCGTTGGCTTGGGGGAGAGCGCGCAATAGCCGCGCCATTTCTTTTAACGTGCAGCGTGCGTTTGGGCTTTGAATGTGTTTTGGTTTTTTTTGGACGGAATTTTTAGGGTTTTAAGCCTATAAATAGAACAAGGGACGGAAAAACAGGGGGTTGGACATTTTGGAGAGCACAAGGGACGATTTTGAGCAAGGAGAAAGAGTTCGGGACGAGATTCGAAGGCATCTACCCTCTGGAAACAGAGAAGATTCCTTCCTTAATCATTCCAAATTATTTTTCTAGCATCTTTGTTGAACCCTATCGATGTATAATTATTTCTTCATGAATTTTTGTACATCCAACATGAGCTAAACCCATATTTCTAGGGGATTGATGTAACTTACGTTTGAACCTATGTTTTGATTTCTAGTTTATGAAATTCGCATATTTATTAATCTATTTGTGCTATTTGATTTGATTGCATCTGGATTATCTGATCAATAATTTAGATTGTTTGGCGTGTTTGATTTGACGCTCGAGAGAGGTAATTGAACGCCTGGCCATAGAATAGCATAACCTAGGGTTTCATAGAATCGAGAGATTTATGAATCTTTTGAAGCCTGTGATAGAATATTCATTGAGCGCATTAGGGTTTAATTTATGATTTTTATAGAGATATCGAAATCAGAAATTGAAACCTAGAATCACTTGGCACTCGAGAGAGGAAGTGATAAACGGTAGGAATATTGGCTTATAGATTGATAATTTGTGATTAATAAACTGGATTGAAAACATAGGGGATAACTAGGTGAAATCAACCCTCTAGAATTCATTTTCTACGTGTTTGATAATTTGTCTGAACCAATTCTTAGTTTAATTTTTAGTTTAATAAACAATCCATCTCTTTTCGATTTCTAGATAGAATTAAGCTATTTTAATTATAGTACTTAGTATAAAATTCGATAACAATCCCTATGGAGACGATAACCCTACTTTCAAAACCTATACTAAAACTTGACACCGTACGCTTGCGGTAAGAATTGTGCGAACACCGTCCTCGAAGTAGGAACAAATTGATTACCAATAATTAGCAATATAGGCTCAAAACGCACCTCTTGAATGACCTTCCCTGCAATTGATTTAGCTTTGCCAATATCATCAAGCACACTATATATCATTATTGAATCAGTATCACCATAAATAACCTTTGTTTGAAAAAGAGTAAGCTAGCTTCATTCATTTTTAGAGAACCCCAGGCATTCGTACATCCGCAAAACAATTTTTTTAGAATCAATGGATAACAAGAAACCAATGGAAAAGCACAAATAGAAGTTATGGACAAAACGGAAGAACAAACCTATTTTGTCGGTTTTAGAGCTTGTTCTTTGTATGTCAAGCTGCTGAACTTTGAGACCAGGATGCGATTTTTAACCATGCCTTTACCATTCTTCTTCTCTCCACCAAATTCTTAAGCAACTACACAAATGCGCTTATTTGTTACAAGATAATTATACACACACACACATTTATATAAAAGTATTTAAGAATCAAACGACCTTTTGGCTAACCATTAAATTACTTGCATACTTATTAATTGATTATTTATCAACTTTCATACTTGAAATTTATTTGTTCCAATGATGTAAAATTTGGCAAAGGAACAAGAGATGATATTGTTAGACAGAGTAATTGGAAAAGAAATGATTTCTAAATTGAATTTGTGGACAAGGGAGGATCTAATAATAGTAGAGTAAGGCTAAGTACATTAAGTGTTATTTAGTCTCTAGAAAGAATATAAAAGGTATATTAAATTGGAGTCCGCTTTAGACATATATTCAAGTTTGTCTCATGGTAATGCGGGGTATGGTTTGCTTAATGATTTTATCATCTTTTTACTTCATATCATTTGTATATTTATCGATTAAGCGCGTTTAGAATTGTTCCATGCACATAGAATCGCTAACAAAGAATACGATTAGCAACAATCGTATATGTACATCCAAGATCAAGAAAGCAATGACCAACCTCATACATATAAAGCTAAAGATACTAACCATAAGAAAACGAGAGGAGTTTTGGCAAGCAAGCGAAAAGGTATCGATGGCAAAAATAGTTATCATTCATATGTCAATTACGATCTAAATGAGTAGATACCTTGAGCGCCCTAAGTTGCATTAAGTGGCCAACAATGCTCATCGGATGATTGGTCACATCATTTGGTATTTTTCCGTGAGCCGAAACTTGTCTGTGACCATAATATATATTCGTAAGCAATTTAAGTTCTCTTCTTTCGCTCAAACTAATAAGATTAAGTACAACTTTGAGGTATACAAGTTTATTTTACTCCACCAATGAGAGCTCAAAGAACAAGTTTTAGAGTGGAAACTAGAATTCCTCAAACACCGACACATCATATACTCCAATAAACAAAAGATGTCTTTGCTATTATCCAACTCCAATAACACAAGTAATCTCTGTTTTTACTCGACTTGCATCACGATTATGTCTTTTATTTATCGAGTTATAAGCAAGAGAGGCATATCCACGATATAATAACATAAGCAATATGAGCATGTTTACTTTTCCCTAAAAAAGAGAAGTTTGTCTAAATTCGTAAGAAATCGAAACATAAATGGCACCGAGCCAAGCGAGAGGGGCACACCTTGGGCCTTAAGGTAATCATGAATTTTTAGAAGTTTTGGACCATAGTTGCTTACACCAACCGCTCGTACTAATCCCCTGTATAAGAGTATTTTCTAGGATAATAAAGCCGTATAAGTCGGAAACGTTAAGATTTAGAGCGAAAAATATATAAATAAGAGACTAAAAGTAAAAATAAGAATGAGATGATTTTGATTGACCAATATTTACAATAAGTTCATGGTAACCTTGTCATGCAATGCCACTAAACCATCCCAAAGAGCTCTCTCTGCAGGGGAGCATAATTTGTTGTTGACCAATGCGGTTGTCCAATTCCAATTTGCTCGAGTTGAACCCTATCTAATGAAGACCTAAAACACAAATCCTTATAAACATCTATTTGGATTGACAAAAGGAGCTTACAATGCTTAGAAGCAATTTATACAACTTGGTCAAGAAAAATTATCTTTGAATCAAAGGGTATGCTAATGAATAGGAATTAACATAGCATATGCATTTGAAATCCAAGCAAAGTAGCTACTATGGACAATTAACCACAATCGACCACCAAGCGTTCATAAATAAGTAGATAAACATTAAAAAAAGCGAGAACAAATATATCCCATCAACAAAAAATTAATCCTGGTTCTTGGATGTTGCCTCAATGAACCTCAAGAAGCAATAACATTTTAAAAAAAATCAAAATCAACCTAGAAACTCGCGGATAAATTTCCGAGAAGCTTCTTGCTTTGTCCATTCAACTTTCCGTGCCATAAGGAATCATTTGTATCAAATAGATTTATCCCACTCTCAATCGCAAGATTGAATGTCTGCGCTCAACCCTTGCCGATGGTGGCCTCTGTCTTGACACGAGTAACAAGATAATTGCAACGTTTACATTCATGATTTTGAGGGAATGAAGTGTAATAAAGAGTCCTAAATCCATATCCTACAAAAATCCTAATTAAACCCAAAAATATAGTGAAAAACCCTAACAATGTGAAATCTCTTCAAGAGCTAGTGAATTTGGTGACGGCCTTTGTTCCTTCGAAACCGCATGCTTGTCCGGCTCCCGGGCAACACTGTCTCATAGTCGCCTGGATCTCGAGAGAAGTAATTTTCGGTTCCTTGTTCTATCGCGCTAGCCGCGAAGTCTCCGCGCCAATTTCTAAAAGATATCGTTTATGAAGTTGTTCATAATACCCATGGCCTTGCTCGAGATACCGATGTCTTGTTTTAGCACCTTGCAGATGTAGATCTTGTAGGTCTCGACACTCTTCTTCGCCCGCTTCTTCTTTTTGTCCCGCGGTGGCGCCTCCTTTCCTTGGCTTTCTTGGCGACGGGTTTCTTCTCTGTTGGGTTTCTTCTCGCCACCATTGAGTATGAAAATTTTGGGTGAACTTTGATTGTATGTTTGAGAGAGATGAATTTAGACTAAGTGATACCTAATTAAAGAGCTAAGTTAAAAAAATAAGTAATAGACCGGTTTATTAGACCGGTGTAATAAGGATGTGATTAGACACCGGATTAAGAACCTTAGGTGTCGAAAGATCCGTGTCTAATCTAAAATAATTTATATAAATAGACACCGGTTTTGAAATCCGATGCCAAAACCGGTGTCTATTTTGGAATTATTTTACAATAGACACCGGTTCTAGGAAACCGGTGTTGTTTATCAAACGACAAAGATTAATAAGACACCGATTTCTTACAAAACCGGTGTTAAAAAAGGAAAAGACACCAGTAAAGTCATAAAACCGGTGTCTTTTTGGTGGTGTCTATCAGCAGTTTTCTTGTAGTGTGCATTCAACGGCCTGCTCATGGTGGTGGATGGTTTGGTTGGTGAGGTGGAGGGAATTTGGGTTAGGGAGCTTCGAGTTTTTCTCCTTTTCTGATTTTTCTTTGTGTTTACAGTATATTGCATGTGATGAATATTTGTTGTTTATTTTGCACTTATTTATAGGAACTTGGATGCATGATTCTTACCAATGTAATAATATTGGTTGTTTGTTTTTAATGCACAACGCCATTAATGTTTGAAATGGCTTCCTAAAGTGACTAGATTGTTTACTGAATTTGTTGCAAATAGATGTATTGAGTTTAAATTTGGAAGAAATCTGGTGATTATGTTATAATGTTTTGGACAAATATCTTAATGAATAGACGGTCTAAACACTATACGATTATTATACAACAAAAATAACTTTGAAATGGCAATTGCATATATCAGATTTTTGTGTCATTTTTTAGATCAGTTTGCTTGATGCAACTATTCAGAATTTTTTTTTTTTGGAAATGAGATAACTCAGATAGAACTTTAACATTTCGGAAAATAAAAGAGATTGTGGTGGGAATTAAAGTAGTTTAAAAGTTATAATAGAACATCGGTATATGTATAGTGCTATAACATTTTTCTAGTAATTGGACAAAGATGTTAAGTTGAATTTCACTCGTCGTATGTTTCGTGCATAGAATGATAAATAAATATATAACGATAAACAACTAAATTTCACCATCAACTTTGAATTTCAATGCAATTTAATGTGATCGACATTTCATGCATGTGGTCAAATTCTTGCACGATATCAACTAAAAGTTTTGATACATAATAGGGGAAGAAGAAACTAATTTGCGCCTTTCTCATATACTTGAATCAAAAACTAATTCAGTTGTTTTAAATTAAACTTGTGCTGATTCAGTACACGTAAAGTTTTATCTATCAATAAATTCATCAAATATCAAGCTAATCTTGAGGCTCAGGTAAACGACTTGCTCGTAAACATAACTAAATCTGATTTATTATCGAGTTTCATTATATGGAAGATATATAAATGAACAAGTGATGTGTGTGCGATATATATAAGTTCGTACTTTTATATATAAAAAAGACTTGTAAAGGTAGTAAGCTTTATTATTATCTTCTTTTTGTACGGAAACTAAATAAATGACACCACACAATATAAATTCATACTATATATCTCGGTAGTACTTGTCAAATTTAGGAAAAGTTATTGACATATTATTATCTTCTTTTTGTACGGAAACTAAATAAATGACACCATACAATATAAATTCATACTATATATCTCGGTAGTACTTGTCAAATTTAGGAAAAGTTATTGACAGCTGAACTATGGTCGTTCTCTGGATTTCCACTTATTTGTTTCCTTTGCATACGTCAGTTTTACGGGGATGCAGTATACCATCTATGTACCCTCTGCAAGCAAAATATTCCAACGAGATTCCACAATGTGCAAGTCCCTCAAAGTCGTTGCACTTTGTAAACAAATTTAGAAGTTTAACTTTGCACCTCACTATGAAAAATTTGAAAAAGAAATGCATATTTGTGTATTATATCTTTTTTTATATAAATTATTTATTTACAAAATTTAAATTTAATTACAACTTATTAATAATAGAAAAATGTCTATGGAGTAATATTATTTTAATGGTTTATTAATTTCTGTTTAAATTTCTAGTTGGATTATAATTATTTTCATTAGTTTGTTAAATAAATCTAAAACTGAAATAAAGTTGGTTATAAATTAAAAAATGATAAATATAAATTATTATAGATGAGTTTGTAGTCCAATAAATTAAATTACAGATATACAACAATGGGAATCTTGAATATATTAAATGTATTGGGAAAAAAACTAGAACTTAAATAATATTATGAAAAAGGACAAAGTATCATGATTTTAAAAGCGTTTGATAAGAACAACAAAAATACTCCATGCATATACATATTTTTTTACAGTAACTAGTAAGTATCATTAGGTTTAACTTTTGTGAATAAATCGGAAAGCGAGAGATTAGTTGTTAGATAATATGGGAAAAAAACTAAGAAATGAAATTTAATTCTACAATAAAAGAACCACAAATGCATACCCGACCCATACCCACCAGGTTTGGAAATGCATACTCATTATCCGCTCTAGACCCAATATTCACTAATTCTTGGTTTAAATTAGACTTGGACCTATTGAGTCATTGACATCCCTAGAAAGAGTTTTCCAAGAAATGAGGGTAAACCTGACTTCTAATTTGTTTCTTGCCATTATTCAAGTTTTTGGTTTAATTTGTTTTTGGAAAAAATATTCATTTTTTTTTGGGAATATTCTTTTTCATCTGGTTTCAAAAATAAAATGCTTTTTTCATGTGCAAATGTGACAGAATTGCTAAACCTCTTTTACTAAAATGATTTGAACTCCCATGGATGCCAAGATTTTGTCGGGGGTCATTTAAAATTCTCTCTTTTCCCTGTCATTATGGGGATACTAATTCAAGGTACACACACATATCTCTTGAATTGAAACCCGCACACATGTTTTGATTTACTTTAATATCAATATTTTTGTACTGAGATAGTTGTATTCTTTATCGCTAATGATATTAGCTCAAAGACCAGAACTTTTTTGGTATGTTTTCTTTTTAGGTTTTGAGATAATTTTTATTGATTATATTTTAGGTGTTTAATCCGGCGTAGTAAAAAAAAATGGGGAAATTATGTGTTTTTATTTTAGGCTACATGGACCGTCCTGCCATTTGTTGATTTCAAATTGTTGTTAGTTTTTTGTCCTTTTTCCCATTTGTGATGTAAACTATCCTTTGTACTGACAGAACTTATGGTATGGGAAATTTAAGTACTCATGTTAATCCGATTTAGAAGAAAAAGTTCAATTACTTGTATCGATTGATGAGATTTGTTTCAACTATCATGCTTGTGAATTAGAAATCTTTATGTTTTTGTTTGTTTATGCTATTTTATTGTTTAAGAGTTGATGTGGGGTTCTCTCCTTTGGCACCGATTTCATGTTCCACTATGGTATTCCACTTTGTATTTCACTTGGTTGGATAAACGACATGTGTACTGAATATAAACATTTGAAGATAAACATGTGATGTTTATTGTTTGAATGTGTTTGCGCGCGTCATTTCACTTTGTATTTCACTTGGTTGGATAAACGACATGTGTACTGAATATAAACATTTGAAGATAAACATGTGATGTTTATTGTTTGAATGTGTTTGCGCGCGTCATTCATGTGAACAATGCAATAGGGTGTGTAATAGGAAATCTCAACCCCCATCGTATGCCATTAATATTGTGAATGTGAATGCATGCATGCTTGCAGATGTTCGCTTACACTGGGATTGTTGGGAGGCTTGGTATACATAATAAACTTTTCTTTAGGTTTTTTTATTTATGTATTTAGGCCTTTTATTATGTATTTATTTTTTAATGTAGGAAGATGGGGAAATTAAGAAGATTGACCTTTACATTTGAACGTATGAATAGCATCAATGTGATGATCTTATTTAATGTTGTTCTGCATATCTTTGTGATAGTTCACTTCCATAAAATCGGAAGTTTGAACCGACTGTTGTAGTGTTGTTTAAAATGGATATGTTGCAGAGAATGAGGGATTTGGTAGTTGAATGGAAAAATCATACATTACAGCCTTTGATTGCCCTAAATGTCCAAATTGGAATCCATGACTTAAAATAGAATTTTCCCCAACATTTGTATGGCCTTTCTAAGTAGTTTTGGTCCTTTTGAGGATGATCTTTATGATTAGCATAGATTTTAGTTTTAGTCGTTGCCTCTGTAAGTACATTTTTAATGTCCTGCAAAGCATTGACCATTGCTATGACTACTTATCAAATTTCAGCATATCCAAATTGTCCCTTAATCACTATATCCGTTTTGGAACTGTTTTTACGGTTTTTAATTTAATTAGCTACTCGAAATACATCTTCGGTAGAACGGGAACAAATTCATTATTTGGACGTGCTCAAATATTTGACTGGACCAAATTCATCTTTGGTATACCAAGAAGTGCAAATTGATCTTGTTTCTTTTGGTTTAACTAGCTAGTCTCAATTGTCAGAATTTTTACTCTAAGGAGTTGGCTCAATCTTATCTAGTCCTGAGTGATCCCAGAAAGGGATTTATGAAGAATATGGTGATCTGATATAAAAGTTAATTTGGTAATTTATTTATAAATTTGGTAGGTGGCAGAGGCTCCATAGCAGTACGAGAAGAGGTATAGATGTACTGATGATGAAGGATATCTCTATTGAGAACACTTGTACTGAGGTAATTTACCACTAAAAAACTCTCTTTCTGTGAAGATATTACGCTCCAAATGTGAAGGGTTTATATCATCTTGTGAAAATATCTGCCCATGGATTAGTTTCCGGAAGTGTAATCAGTTTTGGGGACCAAACATTTTAATCTATTGATAAGTTTTGTAGACCGCTTTCACCAAGCTATTGCTCACTAACAGAACCTCCCCATGAGCACTGTTATGTATACGATTGATTTAAAAAACTTATTAGATCAGATCTCTAGAGTTAATTTGGACCATAAAAAATTGGATAATAACAAAAACTGCCACTGAGGTTGAGCCTAATTACCAAAAAAAAAAAAAATAACAGTTATCTTACAAAATTACAAATGCCCCCCTGAAAATTTAGGGGGGTGTCCACAACCATGGAATTGGAAGGATTTTTAAGATTTTAGAATTCCATGGATTTTAAAGAATTCCACGGATTTCATCAGATTCTAATGGAATTCAATGGAATTTTATAATGTGGAATTGTGTGGATTTTAATAGATTTTAATGGAATTTATTGGATGTCCTCAAACATAGAATTAATGGATTTTATGGAGCTATCATGACTTTATGATCATCAAAAAATGAAAATAAATGGTACTAAAAAAACTATGATAAGAAATATAAATATTTAGACAAGTCATTAACCAAGCAAAAAGAATAAATAGTTCTATAAGCTTATCTACAAATATATAATTTGAAATGGTCAAAAGTTTACTAAATTTGCAAAAGAAAAATCACGGTCTTTTGAATTAATTTCCATTCTCTTCATTTAAGGCATCTCTCCACATTTCCTGAGCTAGGCTATTTCTCCATTCATTTGCATTTTCTCTTTGTTCTTCTTGTGTTTGGAGAACATCAACTTCATCTTCAGTTTCGGTTAATAAAGATGGATGAGATGAATCTTCGTCATCTGGTTCAATAGGAAATTCATCAGAACGACACTCTTTACGAAGAAAATTATGAAGTCCCGCACAAGCCAATACTAACTCTGCTTGCGTTCTGAATGGAAACGGAGGTGCCGACTTGAAAATTGCAAATCGTGATTTGAATATGCCGAATATTCTCTCAACTACATTTCTCAAGGAAACATGATGCAGGTTGAATAGTTCGCGGGTGTTTTCAGAATGACGACCCTCCCCACCAAAATCTTGAAGATGATATCGCACACCTCGAAATGGCGCCAAAAATTGACGTCGATATGGAAATCCGCAATCCACCAAAAAAGTTTTTCCTAATATAAAGTACATCAAGAAATATAATATTAACTTGAGCCAAGAAAAACAATTCATATGTAAAAAAAAAAAAAAAAGAACTTGTGATTCAACTACAAAACAAAATGAATAAAGAGTAACAATGTTTACCTCGTGGAACTTTTAACCCATTTCTTCTTGTTAATGCATCGTTCAATAGTTTTGAATCATAAGCGGAACCTTCCCACCCACTAAGAATATAAATAAATTCTAAATCAAAAGTGCATGCTGCCAATACATTCTGTGATATTATTCCATGGCGATTGCGGTAAGAGCTCACATCCCGCCCGTATACTATAGCTGGTACGTGTGTACCGTCAATTGCTCCAATACAATCCTAGTGACCAAAATATATTTCACACAATTTTTTGATATTATTATTAAATATTAATAACAAGTAAATATTTCTAAGAATATTGAATAATTACCTTAAAATAAGGATAAAATCTTGTACTTTCTCTTATTTTGCTTGGTACTGCAACTCCAGGTTTGGCCATCATAGTAGAAGCAATTGTGTTTAAAGCCTTCAGAATTTTGTTAAAATTTACGCTTTATGATAGAATGTGCTCTACCAAATGTTTTTCGAGTAACACAATATCGATTATTGTGACCAACTGTAAGCAAAAAAGTGCCAAGCATTTCCTCAACACAAATATATTGTGTATCTCGTAGAGGTGTTTTTTCTCTAAGGATGTTACAAAGCTTAAGAAAAACTTCAGGGTACATCCTATATATCTGTCTAAAATGTAGGATCTTCATTTAATACTTTATTTATGTAATCAGATCCAATAGTATTTATTGGTCTACGAACAGAGCGTTCAATATAACCTTACAGAATTTGGTTCACTGATTCAACAATGTGGAGCACTCCTCAACTCTCAATTTTTGTTGTGATTTGCACATAGAGAGGCCAATAGATTAGCTTATAATCTTGTTGAAGCTTCTATTGATTTTGCATGTCTTGGATAACAATTTACACCTCCCGTTTTTCGCTAAACTTATCGAGATGATGATTATAATTATACCGAGTTGTTTATAAATAAAAGAAATCTTTTTTGTTTCAAAACAAAAATATCAATAAAAACAATAACATCTATTTGGTTCATTTGAAAGAAAAAGTACCTCACAGACACATTATCATACACATACAAGAGTTATTGACATTGACCTACACCAAAAATAATTTCCCAAGAGAAAATCGAAAAGGGGGAATTTCTATTCGTAAAACTGAGAATCTACAAAATACAAATCATTGAATAAAACAAATATACCTTATCAAATTTGGCGTAGAAGGATGCCAATGGAGTAGAACTTGTGTTGAAAGATTGAAGATTGAAGAGTTGAAAGATTGAGTAGAAGAAGAAGATCAGTGATGACGGAAGAGATGTACACGATAACACGAGAAAGTCTGATCTGATTTTCTTTTTTTCCTTTTTACAATATATGATTTTTTTATATTTATTATTGGGAAAAATGGATTCTGAAATCCGAGGGGAGAGATGGGATTTTTACATAGATTTTTTCTTCATATAAATACCTTGTAATTCCACTTAAATCCATTCAAATCTATCTATATTAGAAATCCATGAAATTCATGGAATGTTTGAGGATACTAAAATTTCGTGGAATCCATAAAAATCTAAATTGAGGATCCCAAGATTTGTTGGATTCCATTAAAGTCCAAGTTGAGGACACCTAGAAAATCATGGAATTCTAAATTCCATTAAATTCCACGGTTGGGGACACCCCCCTTATTTTTGGCTTACAAAATTTCACCCTCAAGACGAAGTATTTGTTAGGTCAAAACAAACCTTAATGGGTGAATTACAAGTATTTTATAGTAAAGTACTGGCAAGTGAGGGCAAATGACATATTTTTATGAAATGTTCCACTCTATTTACCCAACATAAGTATTTTAGTAAAGTACTACATTTTAGAGGGGGGATTATAAGTTCCTTAAATATTAGCACTTAAACCGGAGAATAAGATTA
This sequence comes from Rehmannia glutinosa, assembly GCA_016081115.2. NCBI lineage: Eukaryota > Viridiplantae > Streptophyta > Magnoliopsida > Lamiales > Orobanchaceae > Rehmannia > Rehmannia glutinosa. The sequence continues at coordinate 186,487 of JABTTQ020000308.1, forward strand.
TGGAATATTTGTGCACATTTGACAGATTTTGAGTTATCGTTGCACACATTATTTTATCGTTGCACACATTATTAAAATATTGAGTGAACTCTCCGTGTATGTGTGCAAGTCGAGCACAAAATATAGACGATAATTCTTGTTTGAGCACAAAATACAAGATAATTCCATCATGTGTTCTGATGACTTTATCCCCAGGATCACATCAACAGTCCCCATATTCTTCATGTCAAAGTTTCTCTTTAACATTCTTTTAGTTTCCATGATAGCATCATGACTACTGCCCATGATTAACAAATCGTCTACGTATAGACAAACTATGGGCAAAATTGCTTTTTTGGTCCACTAAGTTGGCTCGTTTTTGCTTTTGGTCCATTAATTTTTATGGGTTGCGTTTGGCAAACACTAACTTTTCTAAACCTGCACATTTAGTCCGATTTCAAAATTTCGGGGATATCTTATCCCTGAAATGCTGACGTGGCATAGAGGCTGCTGAGTTGGACAAGATTACACCATGTTTGGACCAGTTTTCACCGAAATTACTGTTTTACCCCTCTATTTTGGAGGGAAACCTTGGACTTTCCCTCCCACATTTATTCCCTACTAACCTTCAACAAAAAATACACAGTACACGGTTCAATCCCTCCAAAAAGAGCAGGACAACATCAAACATGTGTTCAGTCTCCTCTCCTTCTCCTGATTTCGTCATTTGCTTCTGTGGCAATAGGGCTCAGATGCGCACTTCCTGGACAAGTGAAAATCCAGGTAGAAGATTTCATGGATGCGAAAATTGGAAGGTCAGGTTCTAAAATTTTTTTTTTCACTTACTCTAATTCATGATTTTTTTTATTCTTTCTCTAATTTATTTAAAAAAAACATTCATAGAGGGGTGGATGTGATTATTTCGCATGGGAAGATCCACCTATGTGCCCAAGAGCCACGAATTTAATTCATGGACTACGATGTAAAGTTGCTGGCTTTGAGGAAAAAACGAGACATTGAAGAAAAAAAACCAGACATTGAAGAAAAAAAACCAACTTCTTACCAGGTTGCTCATTGCTTCGTGGGTGATTCTCCTGGCTGTATGGTTTATTATGAAGTGAAAATATTTCCTCCGGATATGGAAGTGCAGTGCTATGTAGTTATAGTTAAGTTTGGACTTTATGTTTGAATGAAAAGTGCAGTTGATGTTTTGACTAGTATGTAATGTAATGAAAAGTGACACTTGATTTTTCTTGGGCAAAACTTGTGTTGTAATGTTGATATGATGAATGTCAAGGTTACTATTTATTAATTAGTTTGTTATTACATTGCTCAAATATTGGTATTGATATGATATTGAATGTCTTATTACTATTTATTTTTCATACAATTTAGTACCACTAAGTTCAAAACACAATCAAAATATGATCATTCATCCCAAGTCATCACTTTTTCATACAATTTAGTACCACTAAGCTCAAAACACAATAAAAATATGATCAGAATCCCAAGTTGCCAAAAAGACAGCACTTTCTCCAACAAGTTTAGTGCCACTAAGTTCAAAATATACAAAATATGATCAGAATCCCAAGTTTGACATCAACAATTCATTACAAAGAGAATTCATTTAGTGCCCTTGTTGTTCTTCTGTTGCTCATTGGAATTAGGCGAGAAAGTGCGGATACAGGAAATTTGGAAATGGTAGTGTACTTACATCCTCCATCCTTAAAGATTCTTCAAAGGGTCTAGTTGTTGTCTGGGAAATGCAATTGTCCAGGCTAGGCATGAAAATGCCATTAGTACAAGGAGCAGGCCCCCTAATATTGACTCCACCAGGTCTTCCTTGTTGGAGTTGTTGATACATTGATGGTGCTGGTGTGAAGCTTGTTGGAGCTGGCCCCCTCATATTGAATCTTGTTGAGCTGGCCCTTTGATATTGACTCAAGCTTGTTGAATGTCTTACCTGCACAAATGAGTATTGTGTGAAAATAAGGAAAATCAAGACATTATATATGTATTTTACTTTACTTACACTCCTTGTACTTCCTACAGTTGGTTGTTGAGCTTTCAAGCCACCCTCTTCAATGTTACTTCTTTTCACCTAACATGCAAAATGGACTATTGTCAGAAGAATAAATTGTAAAGCATAAATTAAAGACAAGACAACACTTTCTTACCTGCAATTTATTTGGCCTTCCTGTGGATGGCATTTCAGAAATCCCTTGACTTGATGAGCCTTAAGAAGAGGGCAACCATTTCGTTATGACCTTCAACCTTGCAATTACCACATTTTAAAGTGGTTTGTTGTCTCTTGACCTATTTTCATTTATCTTCATAATGAGGCTTACATCTTGACCTTTTCTTCTCTTTGCTTTGAAGCTCATCAGGCTCCCTTCTCCTTGTTTTGGTTGGTCTGCCTGCTGCTCTACCCAGGTTAGGGGGTAAAGGTGGAATTATGCCAGTCTTCCTCCATTCAAGTCTGCCATTCATAGGCATGATAACAGTTCCATATACTTTCTTGTATGTTTCCACAAAGTAGCATTTGTGAGTAAAATCTTTGAGGTTCCAGCCTTGGCACAAAATAGCACTCACAACATGCTTGCATGGGATTCCACTTAAATCCCACTTCCTACACCCACATGTTCCGTCCTTTAAGTCCACACTGAATTCCTCTCCTCTACATGTAACTTTATAATCGTAGTCATCAGACTTAATTGGAAGGAATTCACTCTGTTTTTCCACATTTTTATCAAGAATATTTTGGATTTTGGGGCACAGGTCACCAGTCCACTTTTTTCTGCCCTATCTCTGTTTATTTGCAATCTTGTCATAAATGATCCATTATCCACTCACACATAGACAGGATGGGCTTATCTCTAGCATCCAAAATCACACAATTGAATGTCTCACAACCATTGTTCAGTTGCATGTCACACCTAGGGTAAGTATTGTAGTGTGATCTACTCCATTGCTGAGGTGGTTTATCATCAAACCACTCAGCTGCTCTGTCATCAATGGCCCTCATGGTTTCCATCCTTCTCCCAAATTCATTCACTGTAGTTGCCCTGGCCATCTTCCATAATGCACTCTTAAATGCCTGCCCCCTAAAACCAGCATTTTTAAAATTTGAGTGCATATGCCTAACACAGAATCTATGATCAGCATTAGGAAATACTTCCCCCATGGCCTGAATCAATCCTTTCTGTTTATCAGACATAAATGTCCACTCAAAGTCTCTCTCAATATTCAAATCAAGTTTCAATAACATAAGGAACCATTCCCAAGTCTCCCCACACTCCTTGTTAACAATAGCATATGCAATAGGGTATATGTTATTATTGGGATCAACTCCCACAGCTGTAAGTAATATCCCCCCACATGGTCCCTTTAAATGACATCCATCAATCCCAATGAAAGGCCTACAACCCAAAGAAAAACCTTTTTTCAAAGCATCCAAACAGATATAAAACCTATCAAACAGGTTTTCACCAGTGGATTGGTCAGTTCCTATAATTACTGTGCTCCCTGGATTTGTTTTTTTAATTTCTTCTACATAATCCCATAAGAGAGCATATTGCTCAGCTGGAAGACCCTCAATCTGGGACAAAGCCTTTCTCTTGGCTCTGTATGCCTGATTAGTAGAAATGTGGCATCTAATTTCTTCCATTGCATCCTGCCTAAAGCCTTTTACATTTCTTTTAGGATCATTTCTAAATCTGTTTTGGTATCATTCAGACAACCAATTGGATCTCGGGTTTTTGACATGAAAAGTGGATGGACAAGTATGATGTGAAACATACTTGTTTATTTGAAATGTTAATTGCTCATTAAGCTTCAACTTTGCATGAAGTTTCCATCCACAATCCTTATCAACACATTTGGCATTAATCCTAGTCTTATCATTCTTTGTTATCTTTATGTTCCTCTTTTGTTTGATAGCATGTGAGTGAATAGCAGTTCTCAATTCAGTTTTGGTGCTAAAAAGCATGCCCAATTTGAAAGTAGGATCCCACTGCTCAACAGGATTGAACACAGGAAACTTATAAGTCTCTTCTTCACCATCACTACCCTTCACACTATCTAAGTCATCCTCACTCATTGCTACACCATCTTCCCCTGATTCCCTGTCCTGCTCCTCATGTTCACCAACAGTATCATGATCATTTCCTAGCCACTCAGCCTCAACATCTACATTATCATTAAACAACTTATCATCATTACACTCACCCTCCTCCTCATCATCATCATAATTGCTCTCTTCAAAATCATCAGACTCAGACTTAGACTCATTTCCACTGCTCTCTTCATCCCCATCCCCACTGCCCCCAAAATCTTCTTCAATTTCAACTTCCACATCAGTTGTAGGCTTAGAAGAATCAGTTTGACTTAAAAGCAAATTCCCTTGGTCCTCAATATAAATATTCACCTCCCTAGTAGTGTTTAATTTTAACTTACACATCCTAATTAGATCACTGTCATTACTAATGAACTTCACATCATTTTTAACATTTGTGTAAAGTCTCATAGGACGTTTAATACCTTCCCTTTCAGCCACTTTTTTAAACCCATTAACAGTCATATTGTCTACTTCAAAATAATCAAACACATATTCTTTCCCCTCTAAATACAATGCGTAGTCACCAATATCAAATTTGCCCCCAAATTGAAGGCAAACTGTAAGATATTTACTTTTTGGATCTGTTGAAAAACCAAAAGAAAAATATTTTAGTTCATAACCACAAACAGTTGAAATGTGTACTTTACTAGGCACACCATACTTTAGGGAACCAAGGTAGACCCACCATGTCATACAATAATACAATGCAATACAATACCCAATACCCAATACCCAATACCAGATTCCCTATCGTAAAAGACAATATATAAAATTTAGGGAACCACATTCTAAAATATGTTAAAAAAACCTTACAAAGAATCTGACTTTTGGGTCGATTCACATGCATTTGTGGTCCCCCATAACATAAAATATGTTCATAAACACTAACAAAACAACACAAACATTTTGTTGTCAAATAAATATGTTCATACACATACCGTATCGGGGTGGGGGCAAATGGTGATTTTCTGGTCGCCTTAGCTTCATCTTGCGAGTGCTTAGTCGATTAGGGCAAATGGCGATTTGAAATCTGATTTTGGGCTCGTTTTTGTTTTCAGTGTATCCATTTCTTTAGAAAAATTAGGGCTTTTTGGAGGGATTGGGTGTCTTTGTGTATTTTTGTTGAAGGTTAGTAGGGAATAAATGTGGGAGGGAAAGTCCAAGGTTTCCCTCCAAAATAGAGGGGTAAAACAGTAATTTCGGTGAAAAGTGGTCCAAACATGGTGTAATCTTGTCCAACTCAGCAGCCTCTACGCCAAGTCAGCATTTCAGGGATAAGATATCCCCGAAATTTTGAAATTGGACTAAATGTGCAGGTTTAGAAAAGTTGGTGTTTGCCAAACGCAACCCATAAAAATTAATGGACCAAAATCAAAAACGAGCCAACTTAGTGGACAAAAAAAGCAATTTTGCCACAAACTATGACAAAAGCTTCCGATGTCTCTTTGACATATACACATTTATCACACTCGTTGATTTTAAACCAATTTGACAACATCGTGTTGTCAAACTTAAGATGCCATTGTTTTGGAGCCTGTTTCAGTCCATACAAGGATCTTATCAACTTGCATACCTTCTTTTTTTGACCGGATCCAACAAATCCTTTAGGTTGTTCCATGTAGATTTCAGCATCTATCTCTTTATTCAGAAACGCCGTCTTAACATCCATCTGATGAATCTCTAGATTGTGCAAAGCAGCAATCGCGAGAAGTACCCGAATAGACGCAATCCTCGTTACCGAAGAATATGTGTCAAAGAAGTCATACCCTTCTTTTTGTTTAAAGCCTTTGGCTACAAGCCGTGCTTTATACTTATCAATAGTTCCATCTGTTTTATACTTCGTCTTTAGGACCCATTTACATCCTAAAGGTTTATGACTAGTAGGGAGATCAACCAACTCCCACGTATGATTTTTCAGAATGGACTCGATTTCACTATTGATTGCTTCTTGCCAGAGTGGAGTATCTGGACTACTTAGAGCCTCTTTAATCGAGTTTAGCTCACCATCTAACATCAATGTTAGAAAGTCAGGTCCAAAGGACTTAACCACCTTAGGCCTCTTACTTAGTCTCAGTTCTTCACCACTCGGTGTTGAACTAACTGTTCTGTCAAGTGTGACAGCAGGTGCCGTACCAAGTGGTGTTCCAAATGTTATAACACCCGAAGCAGGAACTTCAGCAACATCTACAGTAACATCTGCAGCTGTTCCAGATGTTATAACACCATAAGTAACACCTCTAGCAACACCTCCAGAAACATCTGAATACAGTCGTTTTTTTAAACTTCCATCTATCCTTTCTTTACAAGGATAAATATTCTCAAAGAATATAGCATTCCTTCACTCAATTATGGTACCAACTGTCATTTCCAGATTTTCTGACTTATGTACCATAAAACGATATGCACCACTGTTAAGTGCATAACCAATAAATACACAATCGACCGTTTTAGGGCCGATTTTAAATTTCTTTGGTTAAGGTGTTGCAACCTTAGCCAATCACCCCCACACTTTAAAGTATTTATAAGAAGGCTTACGATTTTTCTACAATTTGTAAGGAATCTTATCTTTCCCTGTAAGTGGGATTTTATTCAATATGTGGTACGCCAATAAAACGGCTCCCCCCACATATTCTGAGTTTCTTTGATCAACTCCGGATTATCCCAGAACTTACACATCTCATGTTTGTTTCATTAGCATTAGAATGCTTTCTGCTGTTCTATTACTATTAGAACCTCATTCCAACAATAATGTTAGAACCTCGTTCAAACAAATTTCAGAACCTTATTCCGAAAATTATGTTCAAACCATTTTACAGCGCGTGTGACCTTAGATGTTGGCACTCCTTCAGCAACATTTCAGACCTCACACTTGGTTCTGAAACTACTTTAGGTGTTACAATACTTTTGGTAACACCTCCTGCAAGTGTCTTTCAGTGTCTGTTTTTGGTGTTACAACACCTCAAACAACACTTTCTGCAACTGTGGTACAGTGTCGCTTCTGGTGTTACAACACGCCCGACAACACTTTTCGCAACACTTAAATCGCGAATCAAGCTCGAAAGCCAAAAGTGAGACAGAAAGTGTGGTCATACCCCCACAGTCGCTGGATCCGCTGGAATTCTTAAAAAGTATTCTAACACAATTTTCTCAAGTCTTTACCAAGACTTTCATGGATTTAGCTTTAGACCTTTGATTGCTTTCTTCGATTTTCAACCGAACAATCAAGTCACTAATCCAATTTCCTTCCAGTTATGCATTTAGGAATTCATGAAAATTTTCCAACCTTGTAACAACATCTTAACGATGTAAACCATTTGTAATTTTTCATTTAAACGTCATCCTTTCAGCATGAATATCATCCGGGATCAGGCGAAACATTTAGACTAGTTTCAACATATTTTTGGATTCTTGGAATCATCCATTTCTCAATCCAAATAACAAGAAATAACGAACCTCTTGGAAGTCACATCCTCATTTCGTATTTTTTTTCAAAACCATGAACCTTTTGGAAAAAACATCATCAGTTCATATCAAATCACACAATACATACAGTAAAGTATACCATAAAGTCTTTTAAAAACAAAGTTACGACATAGGAAATCACCATCCTAGCTCCATGCTTAAAACATAACGTGTTTATCAACAACTACAATTCCAACATCAACCAGAAAGTCTTCTATCAGATTCATCTTCAAGCTAAGGCTCTGTTTCTCCTCGCCATCGTGAAGGTACAATATTTGTCTTGCGATTGTTGGAAAATAAATTGATTAAATGGTTACAACGGGAAAAGCCTTCAAGATGGCTTACAAAACAGAAATAGAAAAATTACAAGAAATGTAAAACCTAACTATTGCAAGTCTTGAATGGATTCCAACTCCAAAAGCATGAATTTGACAGAACTTTACAAGCCGAGTCGAGGAAGATCTCTATTCGCAAGACAAATACATCCCAGCTAGTGCTCACGGTACGACGTAATGTCCACAAAGATAAAACAGCTTAACCTCCTTTGTGTACAGTAGCACCACTGACACAAAGGCACCTTTCGAACTTGAAAGAGTGAGACTTGGCTGCTGGACACGAGTGCAGAAGGAAGTGTTCTTGAAAATGTTATTCGAAAAGTTACAACACCTTTACTGACACTTGAAGAATATGCAGAGATATGCGATTTTTCGTATCCGACTTCATCTCTTCCTTCTAACCCCTCAAAAAAGAAACGCCCAAGACTTATATATGCCATCATTTCCAACACTTGTTGGGAATTAACATCAAAGAGAGTGGGCATTACACCACATGTAACTCCCATAAGTTATAAACCCCTTATTATGACCACCACTTGAGGAGTTACAAACTCCAAAAGCCACATGAACCTGACACTTCCAATGTCAGATTCATCCACATATGAACACGGAAACCTCCAATGCAGATTCATCAGGCCCATGATTACTTGAATTTTGGCCAAGCCCATTTTCTAGTTACAAAACTAATGAACCCGAGCCCAAAGGGTCGGTCTGGTCCAAGGCCCATTTGTGATCATACACTTGTGTTATAGTATATCCAACCAATAACACCTTCTAGTATTTATACTAGGATAAATATGCCCATTCGCGTGGCCAACTTCGTGTATTAATTTCTCGCTCATCACCGAAATTCGGTTTTGAAAAATAAAAAAATACTCTGAACATCTACTCGAAAAGTAGATTAACAATTTACAATTCAATTTCTCCAAAATTAAATTTTTAGCCACCGAAAATTTGGTCAAAGTCGGGTCGGCGCCTGCTTTCTCAAAACCAAATTTCCAACAATAAGATATTACAATTCTGCACATATATTAGCGGTCAAATAATATGGTAAAAAAATTCAGAAAAAAATTTAATTCTCATTAAAAGAAACACAGATACACTAATAAACATTATTTAGGCAAAAATATTTTTTTCGTCCACTAAGTAGACGACTTGAGACATTTAGTCCACACTTTTAAAAAATTTTGAAATTAGTCCACTAAGTGGCAAAAATTTGGATTTTTAGTCCAGTAACCTGCTATTGATGGTAACAATCCTATGTGGAATTTTTTTTTCTTTTTGCTTTTTTTCTTGCCTCAAAATATGAATTGTTTTTGTTGATGTGGCATTTTGGAGGGAAAAGATATTATTTTCAATGTAAATTAGGTAAAAATATAATATTCATTATGAATCAAATAAAAATAATTTACAGAATATATTTAAATTATTTGTTAATTTGAAAAACAAAAAATAATTTAAAAAATCCATGAAAAACAAAAATAATGTTAATATTTAAATTATTTGTTAATTTGAAAAATGGAAAAAAAAAATTAAAAAATCCATGAAAAACAAAAATAATGTTAATAAAATTTAAGATATTTTAATTGGATTTAAATATATTCAAAATTCTAAAATAAAAAATTATTTATATCATATGTTTAAATTATAAATTATTTAATTGTATATATAATATTTTATATTTACAATTAAAGAAAAATAATTAAATTGTTTTTATACATTTTTTAAAATTTAAATATCTTTTATGCAGATTTTTGTAATTAAATAGTTTTGTACAGTTTTTAAAATTTACATAGTTTTTTATCTGTTTTTTATAATTCAAAGTTTCTTATACAGTTTTTTTATAAAATTTCTTGAAAAATAAGAATAATATTAATAAATTTTATAATATTTTGAATATATTTATTAAATCAAAATATTTAAATTATATTAACATTATTCTTATTTTTCATCGATTTTTTTTAAAAAAATATTTTGTGTTTTTCGACTAATAAAAAAATTAAATATATTCTGTAAATTATTTTTATTTTATTCATAATGAATATTATATTTTGTAAATTAACAAATAATTTAAATATATTCTGTAAATTAAAAAATTAATTATTTTTCGTTTTTCAAATTAACAAATAATTTAAATATATTCTATAAATTATTTTTATTTTATTCATAATGAATATTATATTTTTACCTAATTTATATTGAAAATAATATTTTTTTCCCTCCAAAATGTCACATCAACAAAAACAATTCATATTTTGAGGCAAAAAAAGCAAATTTTTTCCACATAGGATTGTTACGCAATAGCAGTCACTTTGGACTAAAAATCCGAATTTTTGCCACTTAGTAGACCAATTTCAAATTTTTTTAAAAGTATGGACTAAATCTCTCAAGTCGTTCCACTTAGTGGACTAAAAAAATATTTTTGCCTTATTTATATTAATTATACATGTCGGGTCTTGGTTGGGTTCTACTAAACACGCTACTCTATCCAGGCCTACCCAGGTTCGAAAATGCATACTCATCAGTCATCACCTGCGCGAGACCTATTCACTTGTCCCATATCCCTTCCTCCCAAATAAGACGGGTCCGGATTGGGTCTCAGTTTTAGCTGAGCTATTGACATCCTAGAAACAGTTTCCCGATAAAAGAGATTTTAATTTTTAATTTTTTTTGTTTAAAGAAAAAAGGGTTAGAATAGTAAAATGGGTAAATGGTATGTCACCCCCCTAATTTTATAGTTTTTGGCACATAACCCCCTAGAATTAACATAACATTACTTTACCCCCTAAATTTAAACTAATGATAGCACTTTGCCCCTCAGAATTAACATAACACCACTTCACCCCCTAAATTTAAACTAATGATAGCACTTTGCCCCCCAGAAGCCCATTCGGGCCAATATATTAAATATAAAATTGAGCGGGCCTTTCTATAGGTTTTCTTGACATGCCAAAATTCACAAAATAAAAATTTAAAATTATTTGCAATTTATTAAAAAAAAGTTATAAAAATTCCAAACTTATTCAAAAATCTAAAAATTGAAAATATTAAATCCCAATAATTTTTTTAAAAAACTAAAAATAATAAAAAATGTAAAAATAATTTTAAAATTCTAAATTATAAAAATAAAATATGGAAATTGTTGGGAAAACTATAAATCATATATAAAAAAATTGTCATTTATTTAAAATATTTTAATACCAAAAAAACTCAAAACTCTTTCTAAAATTTTCTAAAAACTCAAAAGCGATTTTGGAATAATTTTAAAACATTTTAGAAATAAAGGATATCAAAATCCGGATAATAAAATCTGAAAATTTTTAGAAAATTTTACAAAGAGTTTTGTGTTTTTTTATTTTACAAATAATTTTAAAATTTTCTTTTGTGAATTTTGGCATTTTGGCATGTCAAGAATACCCATTAGAAAGGCCCGCTCAATTTTATATTTAATATATTGGCCCGAATGGGCTTAGGGGCAAAGTGCTATCATTAGTTTAAATTTAGGGGTGAAGTGGTGTTATGTTAATTCTAGGGGCAAAGTGCTATCATTAGTTTAAATTTAGGGGGTGTGAAAGAAAAACATAAAGAACAATATATAAAATATTGATGGAAGATTGGAATTCATTGTGCTGAACATGTTCTGCATTGATCATACACTTGTGTTATAGTATATCCAACCAATAACACCTTCTAGTATTTATACTAGGATAAATATGCCCATTCGCGTGGCCAACTTCGTGTATTAATTTCTCGCTCATCACCGAAATTCGGTTTTGAAAAATAAAAAAATACTCTGAACATCTACTCGAAAAGTAGATTAACAATTTACAATTCAATTTCTCCAAAATTAAATTTTTAGCCACCGAAAATTTGGTCAAAGTCGAATTCGGCCTTTCTTTCTCAAAACCAAATTTCCAACAATAAGATATTACAATTCTGCACATATATTAGCGGTCAAATAATATGGTAAAAAAATTCAGAAAAAAATTTAATTCTCATTAAAAGAAACACAGATACACTAATAAACATTATTTAGGCAAAAATATTTTTTAGTCCACTAAGTAGACGACTTGAGACATTTAGTCCACACTTTTAAAAATTTTGAAATTAGTCCACTAAGTGGCAAAAATTTGGATTTTAGTCAAGAACTTTTGCTATTGATGGTAACAATCCTATGTGGAATTTTTTTCTTTTTGCTTTTTCTTGCCTCAAAATATGAATTGTTTTTGTTGATGTGGCATTTTGGAGGAAAAGATATTATTTTCAATGTAAATTAGGTAAAAATATAATATTCATTATGAATCAAATAAAAATAATTTACAGAATATATTTAAATTATTTGTTAATTTGAAAAACAAAAAATAATTTAAAAAATCCATGAAAAACAAAAATAATGTTAATATTTAAATTATTTGTTAATTTGAAAAATGGAAAAAAAATTTAAAAAATCCATGAAAAACAAAAATAATGTTAATAAAATTTAAGATATTTTAATTGGATTTAAATATATTCAAAATTCTAAAATAAAAAATTATTTATATCATATGTTTAAATTATAAATTATTTAATTGTATATATAATATTTTATATTTACAATTAAAGAGAAATAATTAAATTGTTTTTATACATTTTTTAAAATTTAAATATCTTTTATGCAGATTTTTTGTAATTAAATAGTTTTGTACAGTTTTTTAAAATTTACATAGTTTTTTATACTGTTTTTTTATAATTCAAAGTTTCTTATACAGTTTTTTTATAAAATTTCTTGAAAAATAAGAATAATATTAATAAATTTTAAAATATTTTGAATATATTTATTAAATCAAAATATTTAAATTATATTAACATTATTCTTATTTTTCATCGATTTTTTTTAAAAAAATATTTTGTGTTTTTCGACTAATAAAAAAATTAAATATATTCTGCAAATTATTTTTATTTTATTCATAATGAATATTATATTTTGTAAATTAACAAATAATTTAAATATATTCTGTAAATTAAAAAATTAATTATTTTTCGTTTTTCAAATTAACAAATAATTTAAATATATTCTATAAATTATTTTTATTTTATTCATAATGAATATTATATTTTTACCTAATTTATATTGAAAATAATATTTTTTTCCCTCCAAAATGTCACATCAACAAAAACAATTCATATTTTGAGGCAAGAAAAAAAGCAAATTTTTTCCACATAGGATTGTTACCTGCAATAGCAGGTCACTGGACTAAAAATCCGAATTTTTGCCACTTAGTAGACCAATTTCAAATTTTTTTAAAAGTATGGACTAAATCTCTCAAGTCGTTCCACTTAGTGGACTAAAAAAATATTTTTGCCTTATTTATATTAATTATACATGTCGGGTCTTGGTTGGGTTCTACTAAACACGCTACTCTATCCAGACCTACCCAGGTTCGAAAATGCATACTCATCGGTCATCACTGCGAGACCTATTCACTTGTCCCATATCCCTTCCTCCCAAATAAGACGGGTCCTAGGATTGGGTCTCGATTTTAATTTGAGCTATTGACATCCTAGAAACAGTTTCCGATAAAAGAGATTTTAATTTTTAATTTTTTTTGTTTAAAGAAAAAGGGTTAGAATAGTAAAATGGGTAAATGGTATGTCACCCCCTAATTTTATAGTTTTTGGCACATAACCCCTAGAATTAACATAACATTACTTTACCCCTAAATTTAAACTAATGATAGCACTTTGCCCTCGGAATTAACATAACACCACTTCACCCCTAAATTTAAACTAATGATAGCACTTTGCCCCCCAGAAGCCCATTCGGGCCAATATATTAAATATAAAATTGAGCGGGCCTTTCTATAGGTTTTCTTGACATGCCAAAATTCACAAAATAAAAATTTAAAATTATTTGCAATTTATTAAAAAAAAGTTATAAAAATTCCAAACTTATTCAAAAATCTAAAAATTGAAAATATTAAATCCCAATAATTTTTTTAAAAAACTAAAAATAATAAAAAATGTAAAAATAATTTTAAAATTCTAAATTATAAAAATAAAATATGGAAATTGTTGGGAAAACTATAAATCATATATAAAAAAATTGTCATTTATTTAAAATATTTTAATACCAAAAAAAAACTCAAAACTCTTTCTAAAATTTTCTAAAAACTCAAAAGCGATTTTGGAATAATTTTAAAACATTTTAGAAATAAAGGATATCAAAATCCAGGATAATAAAATCTGAAAATTTTTAGAAAATTTTACAAAGAGTTTTGTGTTTTTTATTTTACAAATAATTTTAAAATTTTCTTTTGTGAATTTTGGCATTTTGGCATGTCAAGAATACCCATTAGAAAGGCCGCTCAATTTTATATTTAATATATTGGCGAATGGGCTTCTAGGGGGCAAAGTGCTATCATTAGTTTAAATTTAGGGGTGAAGTGGTGTTATGTTAATTCTAGGGGCAAAGTGCTATCATTAGTTTAAATTTAGGGGGTGTGAAAGAAAAACATAAAGAACAATATATAAAATATTGATGGAAGATTGGAATTCATTGTGCTGAACATGTTCTGCATTGATCATACACTTGTGTTATAGTATATCCAACCAATAACACCTTCTAGTATTTATACTAGGATAAATATGCCCATTCGCGTGGCCAACTTCGTGTATTAATTTCTCGCTCATCACCGAAATTCGGTTTTGAAAAATAAAAAATACTCGAACATCTACTCGAAAAGTAGATTAACAATTTACAATTCAATTTCTCCAAAATTAAATTTTTAGCCACCGAAAATTTGGTCAAAGTCGGGTCGGCGCCTGCTTTCTCAAAACCAAATTTCCAACAATAAGATATTACAATTCTGCACATATATTAGCGGTCAAATAATATGGTAAAAAATTCAGAAAAAATTTAATTCTCAATAAAAGAAACACAGATACACTAATAAACATTATTTAGGCAAAAATATTTTTTCATTCACTAAGTAGACGACTTGAGACATTTAGTCCACACTTTTAAAAATTTTGAAATTAGTCCACTAAGTGGCAAAAATTTGGATTTTTAGTCCAGTAACCTGCTATTGATGGTAACAATCCTATGTGGAATTTTTTTTTCTTTTTGCTTTTTTTCTTGCCTCAAAATATGAATTGTTTTTGTTGATGTGGCATTTTGGAGGGAAAAGATATTATTTTCAATGTAAATTAGGTAAAAATATAATATTCATTATGAATCAAATAAAAATAATTTACAGAATATATTTAAATTATTTGTTAATTTGAAAAACAAAAAATAATTTAAAAAATCCATGAAAAACAAAAATAATGTTAATATTTAAATTATTTGTTAATTTGAAAAATGGAAAAAAAATTTAAAAAATCCATGAAAAACAAAAATAATGTTAATAAAATTTAAGATATTTTAATTGGATTTAAATATATTCAAAATTCTAAAATAAAAAATTATTTATATCATATGTTTAAATTATAAATTATTTAATTGTATATATAATATTTTATATTTACAATTAAAGAGAAATAATTAAATTGTTTTTATACATTTTTTAAAATTTAAATATCTTTTATGCAGATTTTTGTAATTAAATAGTTTTGTACAGTTTTTAAAATTTACATAGTTTTTTATACTGTTTTTTATAATTCAAAGTTTCTTATACAGTTTTTTTATAAAATTTCTTGAAAAATAAGAATAATATTAATAAATTTTAAAATATTTTGAATATATTTATTAAATCAAAATATTTAAATTATATTAACATTATTCTTATTTTTCATCGATTTTTTTAAAAAATATTTTGTGTTTTTCGACTAATAAAAAATTAAATATATTCTGCAAATTATTTTTATTTTATTCATAATGAATATTATATTTTGTAAATTAACAAATAATTTAAATATATTCTGTAAATTAAAAAATTAATTATTTTTCGTTTTTCAAATTAACAAATAATTTAAATATATTCTATAAATTATTTTTATTTTATTCATAATGAATATTATATTTTTACCTAATTTATATTGAAAATAATATTTTTTCCCTCCAAAATGTCACATCAACAAAAACAATTCATATTTTGAGGCAAGAAAAAAAAGCAAATTTTTTCCACATAGGATTGTTACGCAATAGCAGGTCACCGGACTAAAAATCCGAATTTTTGCCACTTAGTAGACCAATTTCAAATTTTTTAAAAGTATGGACTAAATCTCTCAAGTCGTTCCACTTAGTGGACTAAAAAATATTTTTGCCTTATTTATATTAATTATACATGTCGGGTCTTGGTTGGGTTCTACTAAACACGCTACTCTATCCGGACCTACCCAGGTTCGGAAATGCATACTCATCGGTCATCACTGCGCGAGACCTATTCACTTGTCCCATATCCCTTCCTCCCAAATAAGACGAATTAGGATTGGGTCTCGATTTTTATTGAGCTATTGACATCCTAGAAACAGTTTCCGATAAAAGAGATTTTAATTTTTAATTTTTTTGTTTAAAGAAAAAGGGTTAGAATAGTAAAATGGGTAAATGGTATGTCACCCCCCTAATTTTATAGTTTTTGGCACATAACCCCCTAGAATTAACATAACATTACTTTACCCCCTAAATTTAAACTAATGATAGCACTTTGCCCCTCAGAATTAACATAACACCACTTCACCCCCTAAATTTAAACTAATGATAGCACTTTGCCCCAGGAAGCCCATTCGGGCCAATATATTAAATATAAAATTGAGCGGGCCTTTCTATAGGTTTTCTTGACATGCCAAAATTCACAAAATAAAAATTTAAAATTATTTGCAATTTATTAAAAAAAAGTTATAAAAATTCCAAACTTATTCAAAAATCTAAAAATTGAAAATATTAAATCCCAATAATTTTTTTAAAAAACTAAAAATAATAAAAAATGTAAAAATAATTTTAAAATTCTAAATTATAAAAATAAAATATGGAAATTGTTGGGAAAACTATAAATCATATATAAAAAAATTGTCAATTATTTAAAATATTTTAATACCAAAAAAAAAACTCAAAACTCTTTCTAAAATTTTCTAAAAACTCAAAAGCGATTTTGGAATAATTTTAAAACATTTTAGAAATAAAGGATATCAAAATCCGGATAATAAAATCTGAAAATTTTTAGAAAATTTTACAAAGAGTTTTGTGTTTTTTTATTTTACAAATAATTTTAAAATTTTCTTTTGTGAATTTTGGCATTTTGGCATGTCAAGAATACCCATTAGAAAGGCCCGCTCAATTTTATATTTAATATATTGGCCCGAATGGGCTTCTAGGGGGCAAAGTGCTATCATTAGTTTAAATTTAGGGGGTGAAGTGGTGTTATGTTAATTCTAGGGGGCAAAGTGCTATCATTAGTTTAAATTTAGGGGGTGTGAAAGAAAAACATAAAGAACAATATATAAAATATTGATGGAAGATTGGAATTCATTGTGCTGAACATGTTCTGCATTGATCATACACTTGTGTTATAGTATATCCAACCAATAACACCTTCTAGTATTTATACTAGGATAAATATGCCCATTCGCGTGGCCAACTTCGTGTATTAATTTCTCGCTCATCACCGAAATTCGGTTTTGAAAAATAAAAAAATACTCTGAACATCTACTCGAAAAGTAGATTAACAATTTACAATTCAATTTCTCCAAAATTAAATTTTTAGCCACCGAAAATTTGGTCAAAGTCGGGTCGGCGCCTGCTTTCTCAAAACCAAATTTCCAACAATAAGATATTACAATTCTGCACATATATTAGCGGTCAAATAATATGGTAAAAAAATTCAGAAAAAAATTTAATTCTCAATAAAAGAAACACAGATACACTAATAAACATTATTTAGGCAAAAATATTTTTTTCGTCCACTAAGTAGACGACTTGAGACATTTAGTCCACACTTTTAAAAAATTTTGAAATTAGTCCACTAAGTGGCAAAAATTTGGATTTTTAGTCCGAACTTTGCTATTGATGGTAACAATCCTATGTGGAATTTTTTTTCTTTTGCTTTTTTCTTGCCTCAAAATATGAATTGTTTTTGTTGATGTGGCATTTTGGAGGAAAAGATATTATTTTCAATGTAAATTAGGTAAAAATATAATATTCATTATGAATCAAATAAAAATAATTTAGAATATATTTAAATTATTTGTTAATTTGAAAAACAAAAAATAATTTAAAAAATCCATGAAAAACAAAAATAATGTTAATATTTAAATTATTTGTTAATTTGAAAAATGGAAAAAAAAAATTAAAAAATCCATGAAAAACAAAAATAATGTTAATAAAATTTAAGATATTTTAATTGGATTTAATATATTCAAAATTATAAAATAAAAAATTATTTATATCATATGTTTAAATTATAAATTATTTATTTGTATAAATAATATTTTATATTTACAATTAAAGAGAAATAATTAAATTGTTTTTATACATTTTTTAAAATTTAAATATCTTTTATGCAGATTTTTTGTAATTAAATAGTTTTTGTACAGTTTTTTAAAATTTACATAGTTTTTGATACTGTTTTTTTATAATTCAAAGTTTCTTATACAGTTTTTTTATAAAATTTCTTGAAAAATAAGAATAATATTAATAAATTTTATAATATTTTGAATATATTTATTAAATCAAAATATTTAAATTATATTAACATTATTCTTATTTTTCATCGATTTTTTTAAAAAATATTTTGTGTTTTTCGACTAATAAAAAATTAAATATATTCTGCAAATTATTTTTATTTTATTCATAATGAATATTATATTTTGTAAATTAACAAATAATTTAAATATATTCTGTAAATTAAAAAATTAATTATTTTTCGTTTTTCAAATTAACAAATAATTTAAATATATTCTATAAATTATTTTTATTTTATTCATAATGAATATTATATTTTTACCTAATTTATATTGAAAATAATATTTTTTCCCTCCAAAATGTCACATCAACAAAAACAATTCATATTTTGAGGCAAGAAAAAAAGCAAATTTTTTCCACATAGGATTGTTACCTGCAATAGCAGGTCACTGGACTAAAAATCCGAATTTTTGCCACTTAGTAGACCAATTTCAAATTTTTTTAAAAGTATGGACTAAATCTCTCAAGTCGTTCCACTTAGTGGACTAAAAAAATATTTTTGCCTTATTTATATTAATTATACATGTCGGGTCTTGGTTGGGTTCTACTAAACACGCTACTCTATCCAGACCTACCCAGGTTCGGAAATGCATACTCATCAGTCATCACCTGCGCGAGACCTATTCACTTGTCCCATATCCCTTCCTCCCAAATAAGACGGGTCCGGATTGGGTCTCAGTTTTAGCTGAGCTATTGACATCCTAGAAACAGTTTCCCGATAAAAGAGATTTTAATTTTTTTTTTTTTTGTTTAAAGAAAAAGGGTTAGAATAGTAAAATGGGTAAATGGTATGTCACCCCCCTAATTTTATAGTTTTTGGCACATAACCCCCTAGAATTAACATAACATTACTTTACCCCCTAAATTTAAACTAATGATAGCACTTTGCCCCTCAGAATTAACATAACACCACTTCACCCCCTAAATTTAAACTAATGATAGCACTTTGCCCCCCAGAAGCCCATTCGGGCCAATATATTAAATATAAAATTGAGCGGGCCTTTCTATAGGTTTTCTTGACATGCCAAAATTCACAAAATAAAAATTTAAAATTATTTGCAATTTATTAAAAAAAAGTTATAAAAATTCCAAACTTATTCAAAAATCTAAAAATTGAAAATATTAAATCCCAATAATTTTTTTAAAAAACTAAAAATAATAAAAAATGTAAAAATAATTTTAAAATTCTAAATTATAAAAATAAAATATGGAAATTGTTGGGAAAACTATAAATCATATATAAAAAAATTGTCATTTATTTAAAATATTTTAATACCAAAAAAAAACTCAAAACTCTTTCTAAAATTTTCTAAAAACTCAAAAGCGATTTTGGAATAATTTTAAAACATTTTAGAAATAAAGGATATCAAAATCCGGATAATAAAATCTGAAAATTTTTAGAAAATTTTACAAAGAGTTTTGTGTTTTTTTATTTTACAAATAATTTTAAAATTTTCTTTTGTGAATTTTGGCATTTTGGCATGTCAAGAATACCCATTAGAAAGGCCCGCTCAATTTTATATTTAATATATTGGCCCGAATGGGCTTCTAGGGGGCAAAGTGCTATCATTAGTTTAAATTTAGGGGTGAAGTGGTGTTATGTTAATTCTAGGGGGCAAAGTGCTATCATTAGTTTAAATTTAGGGGGTGTGAAAGAAAAACATAAAGAACAATATATAAAATATTGATGGAAGATTGGAATTCATTGTCTTTGAACATGTTCTCGCATTGATATAAGAAATGAAAGATACAACAAGAGTACATTTATAGATGGTGTGGAATGAGTTGGCAACTTTATGGGAATATATTAAACAATAAACTTTGCACTATATACCCTTAATCAACCGACAATATGGCACCATCTCCTTAAATATTGGTTAGTGGAAGCTCCAACACTTTTGATCAAATTGTTTATTATGTTTAACAGGCTCCCTCAATTCGAGGGAGGTCTTGGAAACAACTTGCAATTTGTTTTTGAGCCGATCAAGAATTGAAGACTTAAAGGCTTGGTAAAAATATCACCACTTGATCAAATGATGGAACATGAAACACTTGCGAGTTTTGGCGGCTATCTTTCTCGCACAAAGTGAATATCCAATTCTATGTGCTTTGTTCGGCATGTTGCACAGATTAGAGGCTAAGTGTATTGTACTCAGATTATCCACCCACACAAGAGGTATAGTGATTAAAGGAATCGCAACTCGACAATAAAGAACATAACCATGTGATTTCAGCGGTTGTGTGAGCAAGACTTGATTTACTCGGCTTGATCTTTGGATCTAGATACGGAGTGTTGCTTTTTGAAGTCCATGATATCATATTGGTTCCTAAATAAACACAAGAACCAGTGATGAGATCTCCTATCATCTAAATCTGCAGCCCAGTCAGTCGAGAGAAGGTGTTAGAGCTAAATTGGAGGACTTAACAATGTGTAATCCATGATCCAAACTCCTGCAAGATATCCGAGTATTCTCTTAACAGACTTTCCAATGTGTATCAAGGGGATTGGACATAAATCGACTAACTTTGTTGACACTAAAAGATATTTCAGGTCTAGTAATAGTAACATATTGCAATCCCCCAACAATGCTTCGTATAATGTTCCATTAACATTGTTGTACCCTTGAAACTTAGAAAGGTGAAGAGAGGATACCATTGGAGTAGGACACCCTTTTGCTTGATCCATGTTTGCCTTTTTGAGTAATTGTCGACATATTGTCCTTGGCCGAGAAATAGTCCTTGAGATGTTCGCTCATTTCTATCCCCGAGAAAAGATGGACCTCTCCAAGATCTTTTAAGGAGAATATAGAGCTCAACTTATGTATCATATGATCAATGGTAGTTTGATCTGTCCTCGTAATCAAAATGTCATCAACATAAATGAGCAAATAGATGCAAGATGTGCCTTTAATTTTGTAAAAGAGAGAGGAATCAGCCTTTGAGTTTTTAAAACCAAAATTAAGCAAAGACAGATTTTATTTTGATGAACCATGCCCTTGAGGCTTGTTTGAGACCATACAAGGCTTTAGAAAGTTTGCAAACCAATTGATTAGTTCCATTGCCCCGCACTTCAAAACCTGTTGGTTGCCGCATGTAGATAGTTTCTTGTAAATCTCCATTGAGAAATGCATTATTAATGTCCAAGTGCCTAATTTTCCAATCAACTGCATGGCTATGGCAAGAATAATTTGAATGGTTGTTGGCTTCACAATGGATTGAAGGTTTCAAAGAAGTCAAAGCCTTTGCTTGAGAAAACCCCGAGCCACAAGTCGGCTTTGTGCCTAACAACATTACCATGTGCATCCTTTTTTACTTTAAAAATCCACTTGACCAACAAGATTTTTCCCATCCGGAAGTTCAACAAGAGACCACGTGTTGTTTCTCATTAATGCTTCATACTCGGTTTCCATAGCTTTCTTCCATGTTAAGTCGTTGAGAGCTTCTTCAATGTTAAGGGTTCAACATCCTCAACAATTTCACTATTGAGAATCTTAGGCTTGTGAATGCCAACTTTTGATCTTGTGACCATTTGATGAGTATTTTGAACTTTCAATTCATCCATTACATTTGGGACATGGTGCAGGTGTGTGATTATCCATTGGTGGCAATTGAACAAATAATGGAATGGTGGAATAAGTGGGAGAAGAATCGGTGGAACTAAACCGAGGAGAATGATGTTGGTTAGGGACTGTGCATTTTTAGGAGACTGTGAGGCTTGATTGTTGTGTTGAGGAGTTTGTGTGAGAGTGCTAATATTATCATGAGGTAATATAGGAGGAGTAACTAATGGAACAAAGAGAAATGTGAGTATGAGAAGGAGCGAGAATGTGTGGTATGATATGGAAAACAGTTTCATTGAATAGGACATGTCGGGAAATCGAATTCCACCAGATTGAAGCATCACTTTGTAACCTTTGTATTGATTGCTATATCCGAGAAAAATACTAGGAGATGATCTAAATTGCAGTTTATGCTTGTTTAAAGGCCTTGTATAGGAAAACACAAGCAACCAAAAGCCTTCATTTTGGTGTAATCGGTTTTTTATTATGCAATATCTCAAGAGGACTTACGTATGATAAGGATTTTGAGGGTATTACATTAATGATATATGTGGAGGTGACAAAAGCGTCATCCCAAAATTTGATGGGAAGGTTGGAGTGAGCAAGCAAAGATAAGCCCATTTCAACAAGATGTCTTGTCTTTCTTTCGGCTACCCCATTTTTTTGGGGTGTGTAAGGGCATGAGATTCTATGATGAATGCCATTATCTTGAAAAATTTTGGTTAAAGACTTATATTCTGTTCCACCATCGGTTTGTAAAGCCTTTATTTTATGATTTAGTTGGTTCTCAACAAGAGTTTTAAAATGGATAAAGACATCATGGACATCGATTTGGCTTTAAGCAAATATATCCAAGTGTACCTGCTATAGTGATCAATGAAAGCGATATAATAAGAAAAACCATTCGAAGAAAGGATAGGAGCTGGTCCCCATAAATCACTATGAATTAGTTCTAAAGGTTGATGGCATACGAGAATTTGAAAGGGGAAAAGGAAATCTGTGTATCTTAGACGGGGCACATGAAGAGCATAAAGTAGTATTTTCATTTTTATGAAAAGGGAGATTACAACTTTTAAGAGCTTTTTCTATTACATCAGCATTTGTATGCCCAAGTCTAGGTGCCACAAATCTAAATTAGAGTTGTGATGTAAAATAGCATCTGTTAAAGTGGCCGAATCGAGGTCTTGAAAACGGATTTGAGAGTTGATAATTGTTGTGATGGAATCGGAACAAAGTTGAATGGATGAAGATTGAAGCAATAAAGTCCATCTTTAATCTGTCCTTTGAGGAGAATGTCCTTGGTAACTTGATCCTTAACAAGACAAAAAGAAGGATGAAATTCAAAGAAAACTCGATTATCAAAAGCAAATTGAGATACACTCAAGAGATTTTTGGTTATGGAGGGAACATGCAACAAATTTTTAAGAATGAAAGCCTTAGAATGGAAAGATGAAGTCATATAGGAATTTCCAATGTGAGATATACACACACCGCACCATTTCCCATTTGCAACTTGCCATTCCCACCATACTCGGATGCTATGTTGAGGTTTCCAAGTTCATTTGTAACATGGGTTGTAGCTCGAATCGGGATACCAAATATGTTCATTTCCAAACTCGGATGGTGCAACATTTGAAATAGAGCCAAAATGGGCCATGTGAAGAGCATGATTTTGTTGAAAGAGTTACATTGTTGGTCTTGAATGGGAGGCGATTGGCGGCAGGGGTGGAAAAACTTGAATCATTTCTATACCAAAGACTTATCGCCAGTGTGACTGCTATATGGCAAATTTGACATAATAGGTCTAGTGCCATTGAACCCGCCTCCCCTTCCTCTATAACCTCTGTTGAATCTTCCACCTCTAGTATTAGTGTTTCGAATCCTACTTTGTTTCCTTGAAAGTTACTAGTGGCATTCATTTTCCTTGGTGTAGATTGAGTGACATTGTGAACAGAGAGTTGTGAGCCCTCCGAGTTTAGGACCGAGTGAAATATTTTGAGATTGCCTAGACTCATAGCTAAGGAGGAGAGCATATAAGTCCGTGAGATTATAAGGCTCATCTCTAGAAGTAACATTTACCATGATCGAGTTATACTCACTTCCTAAACCAGTTAAAATGTGCGAGAATTTGATCCCTTTCTTCGACCTTTTGACCGGTGAGGCTAACACATCAAAACATACCTTCATTTTATTCAAATATTCCCTCATTGTTAAGCCACCTTCCTCATAGTTTGTAGTTGGATTTTATATTGCATAACTTTAGCTAAGGATTGAGCGAGAAAATTTTTTCTCTAAAGCCAACCATATGTCTTTAGAAGTGTTCAATCCCACGCTTAAAATCAAAATACTCTCACTCAAGGAGGACAAAATCCATGAGGCAAGAAGCTCGATCTTGTCTATTCCATAAGACAAAATCCGGATTTTCCTCGATTTTTGTGCTTTCTTTTGCGATTTCGTGCTTTCTTTTGTAGCAACAAATGCTAATGGAGGTGTAGCATCTTTGCTAATAAAAGATTCTAGTCCATACCCCTTAATGGCGGTGTGGATTTGTTGCTTCCATATGAGGAAGTTGGACTCATCAAGTTTTGAGAGATGAGTTGATCTTTGTGGAAAAACTATCGCATCATCGATGATTTGCTTCGAGAGGAGATCGACGAATTTAACGATTCCCCATGAAGATAAGATGCACAAAAAAAAAAAAAAAAGAGGAATAGAGGAAGATATCGAGACAGCAGGGCTTAATAACCCGCTCCGATACCATGAAAGAAAAACATAAAGAACAATATATAAAATATTGATGGAAGATTGGAATTCATTGTCTTGAACATGTTCTCGCATTGATATAAGAAATGAAAGATACAACAAAGACATTTATAGATGGTGTGGAATGAGTTGGCAACTTTATGGGAATATATTAAACAATAAACTTTGCACTATATACCCTTAATCAACCGACAATATGGCACCATCTCCTTAAATATTGGTTAGTGGAAGCTCCAACACTTTTGATCAAATTGTTTATTATGTTTAACAGGGTGAAGTGGTGTTATATTAATTCTGGGGGGTTATGTGCCAAAAACTGTAAAATTAGGGGGGTGACATGCCATTTACCCTAGTAAAATTTGGGTAAACCCCCAAAAACTGACTCCTAATTTGTTTCGTGCCATTGTTCAAGTTTTTGATTTGGCTTTTAAAAATCTTTTTCATCTTTCTTTTTTTTTTGAGGAAAAATCTTTTTCATCTGGTTTCAAATTAAAATGATTTTTTCATGTCCAAATGTGACAGAATTGCTAAAACCTCTTGTACTAAAATGATTTGAACTCCCAAGGACGCCAAGATTTTGTCGGGGGTTACTTAAAATTCTCTCTTTTCTGTGTCATTTTGAGGAAGGTAACATGTTTAGACTACATCTACACACACATCTACAGCGCACACATGTTTCAGTTTACTTTATTTCAATTTTCATTTGTGCGGATCAGATGGTATTCGTTAATCGACTTAGAAGAAAAAGTTCAGTTAGCTTTGTCTGCTGACTGATGAGATTTGTTTCAACTATCATGCTTGTGAATTAGAAATCTTTATGTTTTTGTTTGTTTATGCTATTTTATTGTTAAGAGTTGATGTGGGGTTTCCTCCTTTGGCACCGTGATTTCATGTTCCACTATGGTATTCCACTTTGTATTTCACTTGGTTGGATAAACAACATGTGTCTTGGATATAAACATTTGAAGATAAACATGTGATGTTTATTGTTTGAATGTGTTTACACGCGTCATTCATGTGAACAATGCAATAGGGTGTGTAATAGGAAATTTCAACCCCCATTGTGCCATTAATATAGTGAATGTGAATGCATGCATGCTTGCAGATGCTCGCTTACACTGGGATTGTTGGGAGGCTTGGTATGCATAATGAACTTTTCTTTAGGTTTTTTTATTTATCTAATTATTTTTTAATGTAGGAAGATGGGGAAATTAAGAAGATTGACCTTTAGATTTGAACGTACAATTGTATGACGATGAATAACATATGTGTGATGATCTTGTTAGAGTTATATTGTTATTTATGTTATAAGGGTAGTTTTGTATTTTCCCTTCTTAGTTGTTAGCTAGGGTTTTATCTATATATTGTTGTAGCCTCCCCATTTCATTCATTGTATTGTCTTCATTGTATTTTGCAAGACTTCTATGAAATCCTCTTCTCTATTTTTCTATCTCAATTATGTATGTTAATTATTCTAACATGGTATCAAGAGCAGCGAGTTTTAATAAAGCATTCTCGACTCGCGGATCCAATCTGTATTATCTATTTTTTTCGATGGGTGTACTGTTGTCGATTCGCGGATCCGGTGGGTATATCGCGATTACAGTGAGTATGTTGCAGCTTTGTGTTATTTTCATTCGATTTTCGGTCTGTTAGCACTTGTTGGGTTTGCTGTCTTATTTTGGTCTCAAGAATCAGATTATTTGCAATAGTTTTGTTGGTAGAGTTGGCTTGATTTGTTGGATATTTGCATCGATCTATCTAGTTGTTTGGTTGGTATTCTTTGCTTGATTTTGTCATTATTCAATACGGTGGTGAAAGAGATGATTCGTTGCAGTCGATTAGTGTACGCTTGAATGAAAAGAATTATTCATATTGGAGTTATGTCATGAGAAATTTTTTGAGAGGAAAAAAATTGTGGAGTTATATTTCTGGAACACAAAAACATCCTGTTGAGAAAGATAATACTAAATATCTTTGCATGAATTAGAGGTTTGGGAAGTGAACAATTCGAAAATTATTACTTGGGTTAACAATGCATGGAGAACTCTATTGGTATGCGATTGGCTAAATATGATCTTGCTAAAGAAGTTTGGGATCATTTGGAACGGTTGTATACTCAATCGAATTTTTGCTAAAAAGATGCGGTTGAAATAGACATTCGATCTCTTCTTGAGAAAAATATGATTGCCCAACAATTTTATTCTCGCTATGGTAGTCTTTGGGATCAATTAGCCATTATGAATCTATTGAACTTCGCGCATTTGCCCCCTATATTGCTCGTAGAGAGGAGCAACGATTGGTTCAGATTTTGATGGCTCTTCGGGAGGATTTTGAGTCTCTTCGTGGGAATATATTGCACCGTATTCCTTTACCATCTGTTGATTCTCATTTGTAAGTGAATTGTTAGCAGAGGAATTACGCCAAAGTCTCGGGCAGGAAAGGAGTTCTTCCCTTCCTACTTCATCCGTTCTTCTTGTGCCCCATCGTCCACCTTCTTTTTCTTTCGCATCGCACCCAACGATTCCGATGATGAGTGTAGTTTCAGTAAACAACCAGGACATTGGAAGGCTCAATGTCCGAGTTGAATAAAGGTGGCCAACAACGTTTTCAAGAAAAATCCACGACCTCCCCAACATCGGTTTGTCCATCCAAATCAACGTGGTTTTAGGCCGCCCCCACCGACTCGTGTTCGCACCTATACCTCATCGATTCTGGGCGTCCAGGAACTCTTACCTCCATCACCTTCTATGGATACAATTGCGAACAATTTCGTAAATTTCTTGCCTCATCTCATGCTTTGTCCCTCGGGTTTGTCAACTCCGAGCTCGTCAGGTATATCTTCCTCTATTTGGGTATTAGATTCGGAGCTTTTCATCATATGTCCCCCGATATATCATGTTTTAATTCCATTTCACCCACACATGCTAGACTGTTATTCTTGTTGATGGTACTTTGTTACCCTTAGCAGGGTGGATCTGTAGCCACACCTCATCTGTCTCTTCCACATGTTTACCATATTCCCAAACTTGCATTAAATCTTGTTTCTGTTAGCCAATTGTGTGATTCAGGTTACTTAGTATCTTTCTCTTCTACTTCTTGTTGTGTGCAGGATCCACATTCCGGGCGATTGGGACGGGCCGTAGGCACGGAGAGTTATACATTTTGGATGAGCTCAGTACCTTCTATCGCAGCCTTTTACCGTTGATTTGTCTTCTTTTCGTTTGAGTCCTTCATCGTCTAGCTTTTATTTGTGGCATTCTCGTTTGGGTCATGTTTCATCTTCACGTTTAAGATTTTTGAAAATTGTCATCTCATGATATTTCTGATTGTAGTGGTTGTAAACTTGCAAAATTTTCCGCTTTACCTTTTAATCGGAGTGTTTCTTCTTCTACTGCGCCATTTGATTTAGTTCATTCTGATGTGTGGGGCCCTGCTCCCATTTCCACAAAGGGGGGTTCTCGATATTATGTCTCTTTTATTGATGATTATTCTCGTTATTGTTGGGTTTATTTTATGAAGCATCGTTCTGATTTTGTGAGCATATATACTTCATTTCGAGCTTTTGTAAAAACTCAATTCTCTGTTATCATAAAATGCTTTAGATGTGACTTGGGTGGGGAGTACACATCTAACAAATTATCTTCTCGTTCAGCTATTTGTGTTTTCTTAGGATATGGAGACGGTCAGAAGGGATACCGTTGCTTTGATCCTGTTGCTCAAAAATTATATGTGTCTCGTCATGTATTTTTTCTTGAGCATATTCCATTCTTCTCTATTCCCTCAAGTCCCCATAGCATCTCCAAAACTGATCTTGTTCATATTGATCCATTCTCGGATATTCTAACAGATCTTATTTAATGTTGTTCTGCATATCTTTGTGATGGTTCAGTTTAGTAAAATCAAAAGTTTGAACCAGAGTGTTGTTTCAAATGGTCGTGTTGCGGAAAAAGAATGATTTGGTAGTTGAATTTAAAAATTATACGTTACAGCCTTTGATTGTCCTGAATGTCCAAATTGGAATCCATGACTTAAAATGGAATTTTCCCCAAAATGTGTATGACCTTTCTAAGTAGTTTTGGTCCTTTTGAGGATGATATTTATTATTGGCATTAGTCGTTGCCTCTGTAAGTACATTTTTAATGTCCTGTAAAGCATTGACCATTGCTATGGCTACTTATCAAATTTCAGCATATCAAAAGTGTCCCTTAATCACTACATCCATTTTGGAACTGTTTTTACGGCGGTTTTTAATTTAATTAGCTACTCGAAATACATCTTCGGTAGAACTGGAACAAATTCATTATTTGGACGTGCTCAAATATTTGAGTGGACCAAATTCATCTTTGGTATACCAAGAAGTGCAAATTTATCTTGTTTCTTTTGGTTTAACTAGCTAGTCTCAATTGTCAGAATTTTTACTCTGGTAGAGTTCAAGGATTTGGCTCAATATTATCATGTCCTGAGTAATATTTTAATTAGGTAGGTATGTGAATGAAGGATATTTCTGTTGAGAACACTTGTACTCAGGTAATTTACCGCTAAGAGACTCTCTCTTTCTGTGAAGATATTACGCTCCAAATGTGAAGGGTCTATATTATCTTGTAAAAATATATACCCATGGTTTAGTTTCCAGTAGTGTAATTCAGTTTTGGGGACCAAACATTTTAATCTACTGATAATTTTTGTTGACGTTCTCCATAGTCGGTGTAATTGCCCTTCTCTTTTTGTTTCTTATAATACATGAGTAGACTGCTTTCACCTAGCTATTGTTCACTAATAGAACCTCCCCATGAGCATTGTTATAATATCACATATAAATACTATGTTGAGTTCCCAATGATTTAAAAAAAATTATAATGTCAGATCTCCGGAGTTTGGACCATAAAAAATGGGATAGTAACAAAAACTGCCATTGAGGTTGAGCCTAATGACATAAAAAAAAAGAAAAAAAAAGAAAACAGTTATCTTACAAAAACTACAAATACCCCCCTTGAAATTTTGTTTTTAGCGTACAAGATTTCACCCTCAAGAGGGAGTTTAGGTCAATACAAACCTTAATGGGTGAATAACAAGTATTTTATAGTAAAGTACGGGCAAGTGAGGAACACATGACATATTTTTTATGAAATGTTCCACTTTATTTACCCGAAATAAGTATTTCAGTAAAGTACTATATTTTAGAGGGGGAATTACAAGTTCCCCAAAATGTTAGCACTTAAACCGGATAACAAGATTATGGAATATTTGTACACATTTAACAGATTTTGAGTTATTGTTGCACACATTTATTAAAGTATTGAGTGATCACTCTGTGTATGTGTGCAAGTCAGAGCAAAAAAATAGAGGATAATTCTTGTTTGATCACTTTTGCATGTGTGCAAGTTGACCGCAAAAGTGTAGACGATAGTTCTTGAATCTTTTACCAAAAAATTAATGAATATATGTTCATTTTCTGACTATTTGGTTCAACTACGATTCTCCAAAATTTCTTCTTTTTTAATTTGTATCGTGTTATATTTTTTCGTTTCATTTGTAAAACTAGAATAAACTTGTTAAATTTGTTTTTAGTAAACAAAACCTTTAATCAATGTTTTAATAATTTAAAGGAAAATCTTTTACGATCTAGCTTATATTGACAAGAAAATATTATTAACTACCTTTTTTTCCATTAGTGAAAAATGAAAAAAATTATGTTTTATATACATATATACATATATTTGTTTTGCTTCCCAATATTATCTTTAACTGCAACAATTCTTGTTACATTGCAAACTTTAAAATAACTATATATATACACACATACATACATAAAGATGAAAATAAAAAATAATAGAAAACTGCCAAAAGGCAATAGTGGAAGATAATGGAAGAGAGACCTGAAGGAGAGGCTATAATCCCAAATTTTATTGCAATGGTTTTTATAAAAAAATCTTGTACATCTTGTAAAAGTAAAACAAAACCATCAACTATTGTTGGTTGTTATTTGCGACTTTGAGGGATGTATCTCTTCAACCAAAGGGTCTATTCCCCACGAATACCCCCACCGTTTCATTATTGTGCATTATCATGTTAGGCAATTCTAATGTTGTAAAAATGATCCTTCCAAACTCGGATCTCTTCTATGTCGCCTATGCACATAAACATGATCCACGCATTGTCCGTACTCTCTCGCCCAAGCAATTAAAACATTAACTAACACGTAAAAGAAATTAATATATTTTTATCGTGCATGAAAAAAATATTCGAGGCTCTATCTTTACGTGTTATATAAATGTGCATTGAAAGAACACTTTAAATTAAGCATAGGCGTGAAAATAAAAGATTTGTTATTTTCGGATTAGCCAACTCTCTATTCTCTAATGAATTTTGAAATATCTCTGTTGTGATTTATTTACCTGGTAAAATGTTGACGGATTTCTTGCTAGGTGAGGGGTGCACCATTGGAGAAGGTCGAACAATGACCTTGCGTCCCTCGATGTAGTACTGTCAAACGGTTGAAGTTGGGCCCCTAATACGAATGGCTCGGCATTTGCGCTCAATTTGCTCATGACTATTTGTTGTTGGTTTGGTTTGTCAGTAGAGGTGTTTTAGGGATTGGGAACTTTTTGTTTAGAGTTGGAAGAGAGTTTTCTTTATTTCTCGCACTTATTTATAGGACTTTAGATGCAGAATTTTGACTCAAGTCTTGAGTCAATCGTGTTAGTGATGTGAGATTTTGTGCAAGAGAGTATGGATTGATGTAATAATTTCTAATGTTCGAAATGGCTTCCCAAAATGACTGGAATTTTGACTGAATTTCATTGCCAATAGTTGTAATTAGAGTTCAAATTTGGAGCTTATATATTGATTATGTATTAATGTTTTGGACAAGTAGTATATGTATGAATATGGCGGCAATTAACTAAGATTGAAGGCAACTTAGAAATCTAGATTGCATGAGATTATTTTCAAAGTGTTGGACCAGTTTTCATGCTACATTTATTCAAATTTTCCGTCTTCTTTCTTTAATAAACCCAATGATAGAGTTCTACCTTTATATTTTGGAAAAGAAAAGAGATTAATTTGGAATTTAAAATGATAAAGAATAAATTGCATTAATAGAGCACATTTTTAAATTTTGTATAGACGTTAAATTAGTTAATTTGCCGTTATATAATACATAAAGTAAATAAATGGGTTATGATAAATAATTAATTTTGATCGTCAACTTTGAATTTTAGGGTAATTTAATGTGATCAACATCTAACATTGTCAAAAAGTCTTGCATGATATCAACATAAAGTGTCGATATTATAATTACGAAGAAAAAACTCTCAAATCACCAACTCCCAAATTTTATTACAAAGGTTTTACATGAAAAAAACCATGTACAATATAAACATAAAACAAAATCACCATCTTTGGTTACTGTTTAGGTGACTTTGAGGGATGCATCTCCTTAACCAGAGTGGTCTGCTCTCCCATTATTATATCGGGCAATTCTAGTGTTGTCAAAATAATCCTGCCAAACTCCGGGTCTCTTATGTCGTTTGTGCACATAAACATGATCCACGCATTGTCCGTACTCTTTGCACAAGCAAAGAAAACAATTAATTATTAAGTAAAGAACTTAATAATTTTTTGTCGTGCATTAAGAAAATATTCCAGGCTCTATCTTTACGTGTTATAAATTTTTTTGATTTTTCGATTAGGCAACTCTCTAATAAAGTTTTGATATATATGTTGTAACCTATTTACCTGGTAAAATGTTGGAGGATTTCTTGCCAAATGAGGGGTGCACCATTGGAGAAGGTCATGAACAACAATGACTTTGCTTCCCTCGATGTACTATCAGACGACTGCAGTCTAATTGGTTGTTCATGTTGTGCGCCTAGTACAAATGGTTCGGTATCTGCGCTCAATCTGCTCATGGTTGTCAGAAGCTTTTTGTACTACAGGAGGAACGAAGCTTTCTTTCTTTTCTTTTGGTAATTTGATTTATAGTATATTGTGGTGAAAAAAGTGTGAATTTCTTGTACTTATTTATAGGACTTTCGATGTGGAGTTTTGGCTCAAGTCTTGAGTCCTGTGAGAGTATGTGCAAGAAAGTATGGACTGATGTAACCACTACTACAAAAATGGGATTCAACAACGTGCTTTTACAATAACCGATGTAAAAAATGGGGCGGTGGCATAATTGTAAATATTTAATAAATATTTAATAACCGATGTTGAATAGAATTTTTTACATCGGTTTCATGACCGACATAGTGAAGTCTCATTTTCTACATCGGCCTCATCCCACACCGGTTATAAAATCGATGTAGAAAGCCTCTCAGAATCGATGTCGAAAGCCTCATTTGTAGTAGTGAATAATTTTGATTCTGTTTTTAAAAACATATATATCTGACCAGCGCCATGTTTGAAATGGCTTACCAAAATCACTGGACTCTTTTTACTGAATTTCATTGCCAATAGCTGTAATTAGAATTCGAAATTTCGAGCAAAAATGATGATTATGTATTAATGTTTTGGACTCTAAGAATAGGACGACAATGAAGATCATGTGGAAAATCATTGACTGCATCATATTATTGTATCGTAGTGTTGGACCAGTTTTTAATTCATGCTACATTAATTATTCAAGATTTTCTTGATTTTTTTTATAAACCCAATGATGTATGGAGATGAAACTTTATATTTTGGAAAAAGAAAAGAGATTATATTGAAATTTAAAACGACAAAGAATAAATAAATGCATAGAGATATATCAACTTTATATTTGACATGGACGTTAAGTTAGTTCATATTTGGTATATATATACTAATCAATTTTGGTTGTCAACTTTACATTTCAAGTTAATTTGATGAGATCAACATCGTACATGGCTGGAAATCCTTGCACGATATCAACATAAAGTATCGAAATTATATGCATGCGAAGAAGAAACTATTTTGGCGCTATTCATGTAAACTTAGATCTAGAGCACTATCTAACTCAGTTTATTTTAGATTTGCGCTATACTAGCTTATCAATTATTTTGGCGTGCATTTAAAGTTTTAACTTACTAATAAATTCACTAAAAATTGAGTTAATCTTGAATAAACTTATTAAATGTGTTTTTTCAGTAAATAAAACCTTTAATCATGTTATTTTTAAATAATTTGAAGTCATTATTTTCCATCTAGTTTTTATTGACAAATAATATTATTAATACAAATATACCTTTTTATGTTAGTGGAATATGAAAATAATATATGTTTTATATATTGCTTTAGCTAACTACACGATTCTTGTTACACTCTCTAATATTTAAATAACTATATATACACACATAAAAATTAAAATAAAATATAATAGAAAACTACCAAAAGACAATGATAGTAGAAGAGAGACATGAAGCAGAGGCCATAATCCCAAATTTTATTACAGAGGTTTTACAAAAAAAGGATTCTTGTACATCTTGTAAAAATAAAACAAAATCATCACCTATCTTTAGTTACTGTTTCAGCAACTTTGAGGGATGTATCTCCTCAACCAGAGTGGTTTGTTCCCCACCAATACCCTCACCATTTCGTTATCGCCCATTATTATATTGGGCAGTTCTAATATTGTAAAAATGATCCTTCCAAACTCCGGATCTCTTCTATGCCGCATGTGCACATAGACATGTTCCACATCTTCCATACTCTCTGCACCTAAGTAAACAATCAATTTACAGAGTAAAGAACTTAATAAATTTTTGTCGTGCATGAAAAAAATATTATAGGCTCTATCTTTACGTGTTATATATATGCATATTGAAATAACACTTTAAATTTAAGGATAGCCATGAAGCCAATTTTTTTTTTTTTTGTTTTCTGATTAGCCAGCTCTTGATTAATGAACTTTTGAAATACTAGTAAGGTGTACGTACATTGCACGTGATCCATGTAATTTTACTAATTTAATTAAAACTTAAATCTTAAATTAAATTAATTTAATTTAGTTTTATTATAAATATTGTTCGTACCACACAATGTTTCAAGATTAAAAACTTGCATATTGTATGAAACAGAATTTAATAGGTGAAAAATAGTTAACATATTGATGAATGCCAATGTTCTTCTTACTTTAATTTGGCATTTTTTGCATAATTATTTTCCATACTTTGAAAAGAGTCTTCATCATCACATGAAATCTCACTAAATTTTTTATTATGTTTCTTTTCTATTGGCATTTGTCTAGTTTCACCATCCCTTTTTCCCAATGTAATTGCATCCTTTGGAGCATGATCTAATGTATATATTGTCTTTCTCATTTAGTCGTTCTTCAAAATGAGTTGTATTTTTTAATTATGTTGGGTACCATTAAGAACTTGTTCGTGTTCTCAAACATAGTTATGCATAACTATAATCGCCTTGTACGACATTAGACACCAATAAATATCTACAATTCATGAAATAGTATTTAATATTTGATGAATGATTAAATTATTTAAGTATTTTAAATTTGATTAATACCTAGATATTGGTCAATTTAGCACCTTCCTCTTTACACTGATTACAAGCTGAATTGTTTTTGTATTTGAAACCTAACGCAACACAATGTATTTTCATTAGTCATACCATAAGGACGGTTTAGTTTCAAATTTATCAACAACTTCTTTAAAACAATATTACAACAAATTAAACTTTTGGAATAAACCATTAGAACTTTCATTGAAAATTTTAAAATTCCAACCTAAATTCCAATAGCAAATAAAACAAATGGAATTTCCGTTTGACTAAATTCCAAGGATATAACTCCATTGGAATTTACCGTTGGAACAACCGTTAGAGCTTTTTCTAACAATTGAATATTCTAACGGATAAATATTGTTGGAAGTATCATTGGAATATTTTTTCGTCAGAATTTTTGGAATTTTGTTATTCCAACGGTCATTTCTCCCATGGCGTATTTTCCGTGGGATCCGAAAATTTCAAAAGAAATTGGCTAAACTCCAACGGTTTTTTTTTTTTCCGTTGGAATGTTAATTTTTTATTATAGTGAGTTTCTTAAGTTTCACAATTCATATCCATTCTTAAGAAACAGGCACTTAACAACTATTCATTTTGTAAAGTAAGTATCTCAAATTCTTAATATATTTATATACATATATATAGATAGAAAGAGTGAGAGAGTGAGAGAAAGAGAGAGAGAGAGAGTGATAAAAGTAATGGAATTTAAATTTGTTGCAGCTAAGGAAGATAGATGTGCATAAATTTTATTGAACATGAACAATAAATTTGTTTTGTTACCTTTTTCGTTTTGCGCTGTTGAGTTAATTATTTGCTTTTCTTATATAGCGGTAGTGGTACATAAAAGCAAAGTGGTGTGCATATATCTGATGGCGCAATCAGACGCCATAACGAGGGTGGGCTAATACACGAAAGTAGGATACACCGGATATAAAATTTATATAAATCCTAAGTATTTTTTTTTTTTAAAATTGCTCAGTAAAAGAATTTTTTTTTAGCTACGCCATTGTGGGCATGCTTCTAAATCCTGATTCAGTTTCAAATATATATATATATATATATTATATATGTAACTTTGCAAGATATAATTGGCCTTCATGTATATTTTTAGTAATTTGGTTCAAAAATTCATGTATATAATAATTATTAATTTTTATATTTATCTAATTCATGTGTGGAACATTAGTAATTCATGTATCTTATACAAGAATTCATATATTCCTTGTCTTTTCCATATTCTGAAGAAGAGGTCAAAATTAGTTGAACTTTCTTGTAGGGTAAATTACACTTTGCCTCTTAAAGTATGTGTTTTTTTCACTTTACCATCTAAACGTTTTTTGTAATACATTATCTCCTAAACTTAAGAGTTTTTCTCACACCATACCCCATACGAAAATGGTAAAGTATACAAAAAATATTAAGTTCAGGGGGTAAGATATCACCAAGAAAAAGGGGGCCAAAGTGCAAAAACTCGCATAGTTTAGGAGATTTAATATAATTAACCTCTTTCTTGTATGTGATTGGCATTCATGTACTTAGTTATATGTATATTTAAATCGAAAAGGCGTGTTTGAACAAAACAACTAAGGGACGATGCCCAGACAGATTTAACCAAAGAGGCCAAACAGCTAAAAGCCCAGAATGAGATGAGTCAGGGATCCAGAACGACTTCATTAACTTTTAGTTATATGTGTTCTAGAATTCATGTATGTAATCATTAATAATTTACATATTTATCTAATTCATTTGATGAATTTATAATTATTTGTCTAATTCAAGATTTCATATTTCCCTTGTCATTTACACAGCCAAGTTTGATGTTATTTGGTGCAAGTCTTATGTGATAACATACATTGCAAGAAGCATTTAACATATAGACTTATCCCTTTATGTTTTGAGTTTAACAATTGTATTAGAATATAGTAGCATGTATTTTTAAATTTATTACTCAAAAGATCACCGATATGGACACTCATCTAAATCTACTAATTTGGAACAATTTCTACACATCTGTTGACGATGCAACCTAAAATGACTCAAAAATACTACTTGGAACTTATCCTTTACCATCATCAGCAAGTCTCATTTTTTGTCCTATTTGAAAAATATAGGTACGCTGTTTAACTGTAAATTGGACCCATAACACATAATATAATATATATATATATATATATATAGGATTTGGTTCAAAATATTCTTTAAAAGTATTCCAATTAGATATTGCAATATCTTGCAAGATATTGCAATTGCATGTTCTATTTATTTTACGGCTTATGTAAAGTTTTAAGGCTTGTATAAGTAATATCATTTTTCAGTCTTCAACTAACAATTTACACATAAGTAAAAAAATTGTTGTACATTCCCTAATCTCTATCTGAAGCTTCCTTAAACTTCAAATGAAGCAATATAACTTCATTAGATGCCTCAATTTGCGAGATTCACAACTGAATCAGTATAAATTTATGCATATAATTGAATTAAATTAGTGGAATTATCCTAGAATTAAATTGTGTGGACACTATCCACGCAAAGTAGCCCATTAAAATTAAAGCCAAAAAAAAAAATAACAAAAACAAAAAATAAGAATAATAAAAATTAAAAACCAGTACATCAATATAACATTTAAACACTACCTCTAATATAATTGTATAATTAGAAAATATCAGTGTATATCTTTCTTACCGTGGATGATACAGTGAACCAGGAATCATACTTGTGCTTACCAATAGCAAAGCTCGATCACACCAAATCTCCAGTCATTTAGCATTTCTTCTTTCTTTAAAGCAAAAAAAAAAGTGAGAAGAGGGAGAGAGAATTTTAAGCAAAATTTTATATCAATCAAAAGAAGGTGTAAAGCCTGAAATGCATTGCATTCCTACGGGGAGAAGGTGTAAAGACTGAAAGTTCATTGCATTACTATGAGATGGAAGATGTAAAGAACGTGTAAAATTTGAAACTTCATTCCATTTTCATTGGTGATATTTATAAATACTAAATGCTAAACATTAGTTCATACATTTAATAGGTATTAGTTATCAAATAAATAAAATAAACAAAACAAAAATCATATTACATTTGTTGCCCTTAATATCATCTATGTCATAGGGTTAGTTTTGGCAAACCAAAATTTTCAAGAAACCTTGAAAGCTATTCATACTTTTAGTAATAGTATAGATATAGATTTGTTGTAATCTATTTAATTACCTTGTAAAACGTTGGCGGATTTGTTGCCAGGTGAGGGGTGCACCATTGGAGAAAGTCATAAACAATGACCTTACGTCCCTCGATGTACTATTGGATGGCTGCATTGTAATTGGTCGTGCACGTTGTGTGCCTAGTACGATTGGTTCGGCATCTGCACTCAATTTGCTCATGGTTGTCACAAGCTTTTTGTTTAGAGTAGGAAGAAGGTTTTCTTTCTTTTTTCTTTTGCTAATTTGGTTTACAGTATATTGTGATGATAAAAGGGGGGTTTCTTGCACTTATTTATAGCACTTTAGATGTGGAATTCTGACTCAAGTCTTGAGTCAATCATGTTAGTGATGTGAGATTATATGATAAGGATTATGGATTGATGTAATAATTCTGAATGTCTGTGTGTAATATTTGAAATGGCTTCCCAAAATGGCTGGATTCTTTTACTGAATTTCTTTCTAAATAGTTGTAATTAGAGTTCAAATTTAGAGTCGTGATTAAATGATTATGTATTAGTGTTTTGGACGGATGGACCAAATGTTTTTAAGAATATGGCGGCAATGAAGATTAAAGATAACATTGAAATCTATTGATTGCATCAGATTATTGTCAGTGTTGGACCTGTTTCCATGCTACATTTATTCTAAATTTTCTTTTTTATAAACCTAATGATAGAGATAAAACTTTATATTTTGGAAAAGAAAAGAAATTAATTGATATTTAAAATGATAATAAATAAATTACATGCATAAATCTACAATATTTTTAAATTTGGCATAGACGTTAAGTTAGTTAATTTGTTGTCTATATGATATATAAAGTAATAATAAATGTATTCCGATAAATAATTAATTT
The DNA here is from genome assembly GCA_016081115.2 of Rehmannia glutinosa. Lineage (NCBI taxonomy): Eukaryota > Viridiplantae > Streptophyta > Magnoliopsida > Lamiales > Orobanchaceae > Rehmannia > Rehmannia glutinosa. The sequence goes on from JABTTQ020000308.1 coordinate 225,892, forward strand.
TTGATCGTCAACTTTGAATTTCCAGATGATTTAATGTGATCAATATCTAACGTGGTCAAAAATTCTTGTACAATATCAGCATAAATTGTCGAGATTATAAATTTATAATTGTGAAGAAGAAACAAATTTGGCGCTATTCACGTTTAGAGCACAAGCTAATTCAGTTATTTTTTTGCGCAAAATACTAACTTATCAATTATATTTACATTTTGTGTTATTCCGGTACACTTTTAGTACTAGCTAATTTTGTTATGTTTGCGCTAAACCAACTTGTCACTTATTTTTGAACTTGCGCTATTTCTATACATTTAAAGTTTTAATTAACTTATCAATAAATTCATCAAATATTGAATTATTCTTGTGACAAGCTAACAGACTGCTAATAAACATTACTAAATTTTATTTAGTATCGTGTTTCATTATATGGAAAGATATATGTTGGGAAATTTATTTTATAGATTTTGATGAATGCCATGGAAAACTTAAACTAGAAAGTTGGCACCCCATTTTCCTTGTAATTTACATTGTAATAGATATTTGGAAAAAGTCAAGTCAAGTCACTACGCCGGAAATACAAGAAGTCAATCAAGATCAAGTGAAGACTCCACGTGGAACAACCGAGTATGACCAAGATAGAAGATCAAGAGCTCAAATCGAAGATGTATCAATCAAGAAACGATTGTGTGAAGAGTCGATCAAGTCAACTCGGAAGAAGCAAGTCTCAAGTTGAAAATGACGGATAAGTCATCCAATGATTGGAGCGACTCAAGTCACTGGGGGAAAAAGGTGACAAGAGGAGTTAAGCGAAATGAATCCGTTGCATAGAAGTCAAGAACATTACTTAAATAAGTAATACATCCATCTTTGCCAGTGTCTTAAAGTGCTCATCGGAAGCGTGCAAAAGGAATAAACCAATGGGAAGAATCGCACTCGTGTCGAACACGAAAAAGCGCAAATTCATTTAATACGAGGAAGGGTCTATATCTCAAGATTGAGGACCAAGAAAAGACAAGCCAACGAACACAAGTGACTTTTGAAATTAGCATATCTCTTCAACGGCGCTTTTTCAAAAGTTCACTATAAAAGGCCGAGGAAATTCATTGAGAAAAGGTTAATTGAACTACGAACAAGCAAGCAATATTCAAGTTATTAACTTGCAAAGTATTCTCAAGTATATTCAAGCAAATCCTCAAGCTTTAAACTCGAAGGAAATCGATCCAACACAAGTTGTGAAGGAAAGACAACTTCAAACCTATCGAATAGGAAACTTTCAAGAATCAAAAGGGGTCTACTTTCCAAGGAGGATTGTAGGAAGGTTCAAGGTCGAACCAAGATCAAGTTATTGGAGGGCTTCGTGATCAAATCCAAGAGCTTGAGAAAGTGAGTTGAAGTAGCAAGGCGCAACGCCTGTGAAGAAGCGTTCTAGTCGGACGAGAAGCTAGCATTTGTGTGACCAAGGTCGTCTCTAGATCGTTGACCACTTTGTAAAATGTGTCTTTTACATAGTGGATTCCTCCAGGAGTTGGAGAAGAGAGGATTAGAAGAATTACCCCATCTTCGAACCTCTATAAAAATTAATTGTGTCTGTTAGATAATCTTATTTGTTATCCAACTGATCTATAACCAAGTGCTAAAATCAAGTGTTAAAACAAGTGTAAAACAAATCAAATGGTGTTAAGTCTTCCCTGATAAAACCAACATAGCCAAGTTAAGGTTCAAGTTAAACAACTGAGTTATTCTATCAACAGCTCTATCGAGTCGTTTCACGAGTGGCTAACTCTATTTGAATAACCAACTTAGCGAGACCTCAAGGACTCAACTGTTTGTGTTAACTCTGTAATATTTTGAAAGGAATAAAATCGAAAAATTGGTAAGCTTTATTCAAATCCCACTTCTAAACCATACTCACACCCCTTGGGACCTACAAGTGGTATCAGAGCGGTTGGTTCATTGAGCCTTCCGCACTGGTTACTGAACTAGATCTCTATCTTTTCAAAAATGTTTCAAACACTTGTATTTTCAAAATATTTCATTTTTAGCAAAGTTATTATCATGGAAGCAAATTTGACACGCATTCTTATGTTCACTGTTGAAGAATTTGATGACTAGAAAATTCGTATGCAGGCTCATCTCTCTGCTCTACACGATGAAATGTGGCTTGTGATTGAGGATGGGCCACCGCAAATATTGAAAGTGAACATTTTGTAAGAAGAAGAGCGATTCGGTGAAGGAGAAGAAACGCCATCGAAGAAAGACCAACCATGGTTGAAAAACCAAGGACTGAGTGGACAAATGATGACAGAAAGAGATACAACTTGGACAATGTGGCCAAGGACATACTCTACAAGACTTTAGACAAAACAATGTTCAATAAAGTCAAATCCTGCAAAACAACAAAGGAAATCTGGAATAAACTAACTTTAATTTGCTAAGGATCAGAGCAAATTAAAGAAAATAAATTATCGGTTGTAGTTCAAAAATTTGAAAATTTTAAAATGTCTGCAGGAGAATCTATGGATCAGCTGGATGCAAGATTCACTGAGATAACAAATGAGCTTTCAGCCCTTGGGAAGGAATACACACAGAAGGAAATGTGTATGAAGATTTTGAGGAGCCTCCCGCCTTGATGGGAAATGAAGACTATGGCCCTAAGACATTCAATGGACCTCTCAAAAACATCCAATCATGAGCTATTCTCAGATAGATGTACCCAAGACAGCTGCACTGATAGTCAAGGATGGAAAGAGAACTGAACCAAAGGAAGCCATAGACCAGGAGGAAATTGCTCTAATGGTTAAAAGATTCAACAAGTTCTTCAATAAGAACTATAAAATAAATAAGGGTGAAACCTCCAGGAGACATTCAGCTCCCTCTAAGTCAAGGGAAGATATGTAACGCCCCGAACCCATTTCGATTAGGAACATCACTGTGGCACACTTGAGTATTTATAATTAGTTTGCGGAAGCATAAACAATAATAATTTAAATACGGAAATGTGGGCTTAAAAATTTCTTAAATAAACTTAAGAGTAACAAAGGTGATAATGGTTTGATAAGAGTTACGCATTAATAAATTCATATTACATCACCATAATTTGTTTACCCAAAACACAAGTAATTTTAAATATTTGGAAAATATAGAACAACGCCCCACGATGCCAGACCCCTACGCCTCAGCTCCCGGTTCATCATTATCTAAAATGTAAAAACATTTGAAATCGTGAGTTGTGAAACTTAGTGGGAAACGTAAGCAGTTACACTATATAGGTCAAATAATCATAATGCAATAAAAATCATTTTCCGACACCGAGGCGTATCCCCACCCGTTGGCAAGATACATATGGCTCGGCCTTTTCTCGACCTGCAGGGGTCATCCCCACCCGTTGGCAGCTTACATATGGCTCTCGGCCTTTTCTGACACCGAAGGGTCATCCCCCATCCGTTGGCAGCTTATAAATAGCCCGTAGGCACATTTTAGCAATTATAAAGAGTTGAAAAATATAGTATAACAGTACGACAAGCTTACAAAATCATAAGTTTACCCACCTTTGAAGTTTAATAGAATGATAGTGATGTATTTGTTTGAATGAGTCCGTATCCGATTGCGCCGCATCTAACACAGTTAATTCTTAAACTTAAATGACATAGGACAATGTAATAATCATCAAATAACTTATTCTCTCGAGCTAAGTAAAATCTAAAAGTTCCTAAAGTCAATTATTGCATAATCGGGTGTTCGGTACCCTTTTAAATAGCTTTAAAAAATAATAGTTGACCAAAGTCAAAAGTCAACGGTCAACTTAAAGTGAAAGTCAACTTAAAGTCAAAGTCACTTAAATTCAATTAATCCTTAATCAATCACTTAACTCAAATAATTCTTCTAATGACTCGTTTCATATGGAAATCCTGGTTAATCGAAACCTTAACCTATAAAATCTTATATCGAATTAAAATTCTTTTTATCTTAAAATATGATATGTCATCTGGAAAAATCCCGAAAATATCTTATTCACTAAACCCAAACTTATTGATTTAATACTTAACGTTAAATACCTCGATAAGATTATATTGGTTTGCGTGCCAAGTACAGGTCACATCACATCACTATTCATGTAACATCACATTACTATTCACATCACTATTCATGTCACACCACATCACATCACTATTTACGTCACTATTCATGTCACATCAACTTTATGTCAAATCGGTCATTATTCATTATTCTTATCCCAATTCCAATCAACCGCAACTGCTCCGGCACCGCCACCTCCGATGGATGGTAGTCAGACCCGGCGGGACGTATTTCTCCATTTTTCGAGCTTTATTCAATTTTTCCGGTTCTCTAATTTTGAGCACTAAATATTTCATTAACTTATTATCCTCAAAATCACTTTTAGAAAATAAGAGTTTTCATAAAAAATCATCCTTAAGGCTTTAGGCTTCTAATTTTAACCAATAATGAAATAATGAGACCAAAAATTCTAAATTGATGAAATTTATCAACTATCTTAAGTTCTTCTCCAACAATCAATTATACAACTTCTAAAAATCTTCTTAAGTCATTAATATCAAGATTAAATCATCAAAAATCATATATAACTTAAAATTAAAAACAATGTCTAAAATCATCATATTTAATCATCCTACTATCATAATCATTAACTTGCAAAATATCCCAACATATCTCCTTAATTCAAGGATTAAACTTTTTCCATCCTTTTACACACACTACACCAAGAACACACGATTCTTTAAATTTCACCAAGAACACACAATTCTTTAAATTTCACCAAGAACATCAAGAACACACAATTCTTTAAATTTCACCAAGAACACCAAGAACACACACTAAACTAATCTTCAAAGTTTTTCTTTCACACACTTCACTAATTACACATAAATCTTTATATTTTACCAAGAACACCAAGAACACCAAATTTCGCAGAAAATTCTTTGTTTGTAGCTTGATTTTGTAATTGGCTATATCTCTTCACATAAACATCCGATTTTTGTTATTCTTATACTGTTAGAAAGCTACGACAATTATCTACAAATGTTGCTCTAACAAGCAAGTCCCAATGCTTACTACAAATAGGTCAAAAAGTGAAATTACTGAAGGTCATACGTCTTTTTCGGATTTTCGGCACAATTCACTATTTGAGGTATAACTTGGTCTACAAAACTTCAATTAACATGATTTAAGTTGCAAATGAAAGCTAAGAGATAGATATATAAGTAGGCAACAAGGTTTTGGTTCAAATATAGCTCAAAATATCCACAAATTCGTTTTTGTATAGAGTTAAATTTCAGTCCGAAAATAAAGGTATTTTCCTTCTCTTTAACAAGATCAAATCACAAAAGAAAAATGAAATAAAACAAATCATTTCTATTTTTTTTTCAACTAAAGGCTGAAAATTTCAAGTTGAATAATGAGGTTTATAAACTTCATGTAATCACCATCAATTTACACTTCTAATGTTAGTTCTAGCATAAGATCAATATCCTATCATACTTAAATAAAAGGACAAAAATTAAAGAAAAAGATGAAGAAATTTTTACCTCTTTGAAGTCTTGAAAATAATGAAGACATTTGGCTAAGTATGGGAGTGTGAGGGAGAAGTGAGGGTGTTGGAGGGTTTTTATAAAATGCAAGAGTGATTGGGGGTGGAAAATCCATTTTTACCCTCTTTCAAAATATCTTGCAAAATTAGATATATTTAAAAATCCTCAAGTAAGCTATTTTTATTTTTTAAAAATCCCGAGAGTTAATTAAAACTCATTTTTCATAAATTAGATGATCACTAATAATAATAAAATGTGAGGTAGAAATTTTAGTCTCAGAATCCAAAAATATAAATAAGCACTTTAGTAAAAATCTCCGTAAATTCACTTAATCGGTCTAAAATTCTCGATCCTAAAATTTAAGTATGAAACTCCATAATAATATCCATAATATGTCATTGTGATGTCCATTCATATCTATTATTTTAGTTGGGCGAAATCGGTTTCGGATGCTCAAAAAAAAAAAAATGCATAAAGCGAGTAAATCGCACATTTAAAATATAAACTAGATATTCGATGCAACATTATTCATGAACATTAATTTAAAAGTTTCAAGTAATTAAAAAGGGCTGGGTCGTCACAACCTCCCCTACTTAAAAAAATTTCATCCTCGAAATTCGACTTACTTAGTTAGGAATGTTTGGATACTTAGCTAGGATCTCTTCCTCTCTCTCCCAAGTAGCCTCTTTCCTACCATGTCTGTACTAGTACTAGGGGTGCTTCTCGATTTCTCAACTTATGTACTTTCTAAGCATAAATATTTGAAACACGTTATTGTTCGCCTTATTTTTAGCTTCACCGCAAGTGTACGGTGTAGTTTATAGAATAGGGTAAGCAAGGTCGTATCCATGGAGACTAATAAATTTATTCGCTAAGTATTGAACCAAGATAGTCTTATTTTTATTTAGACGATCGAAATTTGATGATTGTTGTATTGAGATTAAGACAATTTAAATCACTAAAACACAAGATTAAGATAATACAAATGATAGAAGTATCAAGATAATGAAATGGATTTCCGAGTTAAGGTTTCGATTAATAATCCTCTTGTTATCCGATTTAATCAAGCCACGTTATTATCAATATTCCTATAAGACGATCACAAAGCTATTTTATCCCCTCTCTCGAGATGCATATAAAACGTAGATTGAAATACTTATTCTAGCATCTCTACTCAACATGAAGCATTCAACTCCCAAAAGTTTAAAAGATCAAATATCCTCACAAATATTTACAAACCTTCGATTCATGCAAATATTTGTGTTGAGTATTCAAGATCTAATATTGAAACTCATCTCTCGAATTATGAATCAATATATCAAACAAGTTAAATCATTGATCAAGTGATAAAACAAGAATAAGCTAAAATACTCAAATAGCTTCAAGATAATAACTTCAACTAAGATTAAAACATCCAACAAGAGTTCATTAATCTACTTCCAAAACCCGGAAATCTCTAGAGTTTAGCTACACATGATTAAACAACTTATAAACAAAGTGTTCAAAGCCATTACAAATGAAAATGAAAGATTGAAACTAAAAAGAGAAGCAAAAAACTTAGGAACGTCGACAATCTCTCGATATATCTCCGTTCTTCAAGCTCCGATGCAACCCGATTGTCTCCTTGATATCTCCTTCCAAGAGTTGACCCTTGTCTTGTGTTGTAGATCCCCAAAATGCCGAATATCCTTGTGTGCGCCCCCAAAAAGCCTTTTTATACCCACCACCAAGTTTAGGGCATAATCTTTAGACATTATGGGATTCAGTCGCAGACGCACGGGTGGTGCGTCGGAGCACGGGTTACCCGTGCGCCACCCTACTGAAATGATCCAAGTCTCTGTAGAGTGCACGGGTGGTGCGTCGGAGCACGGCCTACCCGTGCGCCACCCCGGTGAAATCATTCATCCTCTGTAGGACGCACGGGTCATGCGTCGATGCATGGGCTACCCGTGCGCCATGCTGCAGCTCCAATTATCTTTATACAGGGGTGCACGGGTGGTGTCTGAGGCACGCCCAACCCATGTGCCCCCTGTCTTTTCCGTAGACGCTCAACTTTCGCTCTTTTGGCTTCACTTTTCGTATATTCACTCAATTCTCCGTGTTTTCACTTTGCTATCCTCGTATTCGTATTCAATTTGCTTCAAATATCATGAAATTCCTACAAAATAAGCAAAGTGTAATATCTTTTCCACAAGGAGTGAATATGTAACTTTTAACTCGAGTATGTGCATGTTTACCCATCATTATAGCCAGAAATACGCCTCAAAATACATGCAAAACTCACACCTATCATATATTAAAATACTATCTCTCCCCCAAACTTGAATGAAATTATAGTGTCCTAAGGGGAAAAATAGAATTTCAATAACGAAAAGTGGGGATATACCGAATCATCATGTGGCGATGGTGTGTTGGAGCACTTGGGAAATATGCCACATTTGTAACTGTTGGAGCACTTGCCACGCGTCTCATCGAAACGCCGATCATAGCGCTCGAACGCGAGAATATCAGCCCTATGTTGCCTCAAATCCTCCCCTATTGCCTCAACTCCTCTCCTTGCCGACGCAAGTCCTCCCAAACATATATAACATGTCTTGAAAATCTGCGCGTTGGGGTCCTCCACTATGAGAAATATAGGGATGATCCCCGCTTTGAGAACGTCGGGGTAATCGCCTCCGTGTGAGGACTCGGGTATATCATATCCAATTTGGGGGTGATGAGGTTCCACCCCATTTCTCGTCCATGTATCTCATCCTCCTCCGCCACCATATCCTCTTCATCCCGGAAACCTTCAACTCGCGCTTCTTTCTTGCATCTATAGCCTCTCGTAATTCGATTTATGTGCGTCAGAGTTCATTAGGAAATTGGTGGTGTCCTCCAATGTATCGACTGTGGTGTATGGCGGGTTAGGCAGCGGAAATGCAACACCTTTCTTCTGTAGAAGTACCAACGTGTTGTCTTCGTTTGCTATGAACTTCATGTGGTGCAACGATGCCAAATTAACCCGAGTGCTGCCCGGAATAGGCTCCAAGCCTCGAAAATCGACGTTGAAATGCCGGGAAATAGGGGTAATGAGGCCCCTATAGAAATCGTACCCCCTTTCCGCCTCGCTAACTGTTCTATTTGCTCTGCGAAATTGACGGTTGTGTTGTAAGGGGGTATTTGTGACCATTCACCATAGTAGATATAGCTCCTAGTCGTCATCCCTCCAATATTTTCTCGGGCGAACACGGAGGATGCAGTCACGCATTGTATGTACCGGAAAACTGGATTCCGGATCCAAGAGGCTTTGGCGGTCCGTGCGGCATACAACATAGGCCCCGTTTGTGGTGTTTCCACAAGCATTCTCCAAAAGTCATATTGATCATAATGGGGCATCGGGCGGGTATGAGCGTTCATTGGAACCTCGAAAATAGTGTTCAATTAGGTCATAGACAGTTGTCTACGAACGTTCCCCAACTGGAAGCGTATCATATATGGTTCAAAAGTCCCGCCTTGTTTGAGTACTTCCACGGTACTCAAAAACTCGGTGTGAATCGTTTAAAGGTCGGCCACCTTCGCATAAAATTGAGTCCATCCGACTTTTGCAAAGAGACGCCAAACGTCTCATGTATCCCCAAAGTTTTGGTACGTCAGTCATCGTCGGCATAGCGGGATGGAGCTATTTGGCGACCCACCAAGGGATTCCATCGCTCAAGATCATTGGCGTTTGTCAAGTCAACCCCATATGCCACGGGACTGTTTTGGTCTATCTCTGGCGGTGCCACGTCTCGTTGTGCCGCCCCGCGTGCACGTCTCCTTCCACCCTGGGGATTTCTTCGCTCGGCCATGAAGGATTTGTACCTGAAATACATTCCATTAGCATCCCAATATCATCAATGGCAACAACAAAGTAGGGGATTAAAGCTAACATATTAGGCGATGCAAATTCACTTCCCTACTTCACTTTGATCGATCAACTACCCCAAGCAAGCAAAAATTATGACCATTCTAGACAAGTATTATCTCAAACAATCATTGGCCATGCCTTATTCATCAATATTTCATCCAAAATCTCCTTAATTACACAAGCCCACAAGGTGTTTGATAAATTGCTTCAAAGAGTTTTTCATTCAAAACATAGCAAAAATATCAAAGCTAGCACCAATCATGATTCCCATTACATAATTGACAAGAAATTCGCAAAGAAAAACGATGCTCTTACCGAAATTTTCCAATTTCGACTCAAATTGAACAAATTGAACCCTATGTGCTTTATCTTCAATTTTCTTCAAGCAAACTTGAATATAATGCAAATTGTGGTTCTAATGTGATGGGGGAGTGATTAAATGGGAGAATTTGGGTAGAAATTACAAGAAATTTTGAAGGCAATGAAGGAGGAAGTAATGGGCGCGCGATTTGGGGGATTTGGAGAGGAAGAACAGTTTAAAAACTGTCTTATTTAAGCCCCTTCTATAAGGCGCACGGGTGGTGCGTTGAAGCACGGGCTACCCGTGCGCCACCCCGTGAAATTTCTCAACTCTCTCTAGGGCGCACGGGGCGCACGGGTGGTGTACCCGCACGGGTTACCCGTGCGCAACAATCTGACAATTCAATTTTTTTTTTTTTCGAAAAACACACAAAAATGAAACAAAAACACACAAATCACACTCATTTAGAGAAACACGCATATCAAATCACTCCAATCACACAAAATTGAAACTAAACACACACAAAAAATGAAAATCACACGAAAAACCGTTGGGTTACCTCCCAACAAGCGCTATATTTAACGTCTTTAGCTTGACGCCTGTTTTGTTAAATTACGGGTCGCGCAAGGTGGTGGATGTCACCTCCTCTTGATTTCCTCGGTGGAAGTAGTGCTTGATTCGTTGGCCGTTTACCATGAAAGTCTCACATTCTTTTGTCAACAATTCTACAATCCCGGGTGGATTCAATACTTTCTTTATCACGAATGGTCCCGACCACTTAGACTTGAGTTTTCCCGGGAAAAATTTAAGGCGTGAATTGTATAGGAACACCGGTTCTCCCGGTAAAAACTCTCTTTTCTTGATCATCTTATCATGCCACCTTTTGGTTCTTTCCTTATAAATTCGGGAGTTTTCGTAATCTTCATCCCGAAACTCTTCCATCCGATTCAAAATGGAGCAACCTTTCCTCCCGGCTTTCGAAAATCCGATTTAGTTTCTTGACCGCCCAAAATGCTTTGTGCACCAATTCTACCCGCAAATGGCACGACTTCCCAAAGATGAGTTGATTTGGAGATGTGCCCAACGATGTCTTATATGCGATCCGGTATGCCCATAGAGCATCATCCAATTTTAATGCCCAATCTTTTCGGTTGATGTTAACCGTCTTCTCAAGAATTTGTTTGATCTCCCGTTTGGCTACTTGGCTTGCCCATTAGCTTGTGGATGGTATGCCAATGAACTTTATGTTTCACCCCATATTTTGCCAACAAATTGCTCATCAATTTATTTACAAAATGCGACCCTCCATCGCTAATTAAAGCTCTTGGAGTGCCGAATCGAGTAAATATATTTTTCTTAAGGAACTTCATCACAATTTGAGCATCATTTGTTTTGGAAGGAATCGCTTCTACCCAACGAGATACATACTCCACCGCAAGTAGAATATATTGATAGCCCGAAGATGATGGAAATGGGCCCATAAAGTCAATCCCCAAACATCAAACAATTCAACTTCGATTACGTTTGTCATCGGCATCTCGTGCCTTTCCGAAATGTTGCCCATTCGTTGACACTGTCACATTGTTGCACAAACAAATAGCAATCATTAAATAGAGTGGGCAAGATATAGCCCACTCGAAATACCTTCGCGGCAGTGCGGGTTGGGCCAAAATGTCCGCCGAGCAGGTGAAGAGTGACACTATTGTAGGACTCCCTCCCATTCTTCTTGAGGTATGCATCTCCTTATTATTTTGTCAAGACACCTCTTAAAGAGGGGATCGTCCCACATGTAAAACTTTACATCATGTAAGAATTTCTTCTTTTGATACGGTGATAGATCCAGGAGGTAGAACTCCTGAGCCAAGTAGTTGACAAAGTCCGCATACCACGGGAACTTTGCCTCAAGCATGAGTAATCGTTCATCAGGAAACTCATCTTTATCAATCCCGTACTTCCTTTTGCTCCCTCTTGATTTTCTAATCGAGACAAATGGTCTGCTACCACGTTCTCGCATCCTTTCCGGTCCTTGATTTCCACATCAAACTCTTGCAATAATAAGATCCATCGAATCAACCTCGGTTTCGCATCCTTCTTGTCAAAGAGGTATTTGATAGCCGCGTGGTCGGTATGCACAATCGTTTTCGTCCCGATCAAGTAGGATCGGAATTTATCGAATGCGAAAACAATTGCCAACATCTCTTTATCGGTTGTGATATAATTTTGTTGAGCACTGTCCAACGTTCGACTTGCATAGTAGATGGATCTGAACAATTTTTCCCTCTTTTGACCGAGAACAGCCCCAACCGCAAAGTCGCTTGCATCACACATCAACTCAAATGGTTGACTCCAATTTGGGGCGACGAGTATAGGTGCGGTCACCAATGCTGTCTTCAACGTTTAACGCTCGCAAACATTCAATGGAAAAAATGAAAGCAAACATCTTTTTCTAGAGTTGGCTCAAGGACTTAGAAATTTTAGAAAAGTCACGGATAAACCTTCAGTAAAAATTTGGCATGGCCCAAGAAGCTCGAATGGCTTTCTCATTTGTAGGAGGTGGTAACTTCTCAATTGCTACAATCTTTGCCCGATCAACTTCCAAACCTACAGAAGAGACTCGATGACCAAGTACAATGCCATCGCGCACCATAAAATGGCACTTTTCCCAATTTAGTACTAGATTGATTCTCTTCACGCTGCAAAACTAGGGAAAGATTGTGAAGACAATTATCAAAAGAATCACCAAACACAGAGAAATCATCTATAAACACCTCCATAACTTTTTCAATAAGATCGTGAAATATAGCCATCATACAACGTTGGAAAGTGGCGGGCGCATTACATAAACCAAATGGCATGCGACATTTAAATGCAAATGTGCCATACGGACATGTAAATGTTGTTTTTCTTGGTCTTCCGGCGCAATCATGATTTGATTGTACCGGAATAACCATCTAAAATGCAATAATAATCATAACCAAGCAAGATGATCCAACATCATATCGATAAAGGGAGGGGGAAGTGATCTTTTCGAGTGGCATCATTAAGTTTTCTATAATAAATACATATTCTCCACCCTAGTAACAATTCTAGTAGCAATTTGTTCCTTATTCTCATTAGTCACAACTGTTACCCCCCTTTTTTCGGCACCACTTGTACCAGACTCACCCATGAACTATCAGATATCGCAAAAATGATCCCGACATCCAACCATTTCAACACTTCCTTCCAAACCACATCTTGCATGATAGGGTTTAGTCGTCTTTGGTTTTGCACTGATGGTTTATAAACATCTTCCATCCGAAGAATTTTATGCTTCACAATGGATGGACTTATGCCTTTTAAATCAGTTATAGACCATCCTAGTGCCGACTTATGTTTTCGTAAAACCCTTAACAGTTTATCAAGTTGAGTAGGAGTGAGAAGAGATGAAACGATTACCGGATTTGCATTATTTGCCCCAAGGAATGCATATTTGAGGTGTTCAGGTAATTGCTTGAGTTCCGGAGTTGGTGTTGCTATTTCAGGGTCACGCACGGGCAGACCATGTGCCGGCGCACGGCCCGTGTGCTCTTTAGAGAGCTCAACTCGTCCTTCAGCATCACGCACGGGTTGCCCGTGCGTGGACGCATGGGTGGTGTGTTTCTGCAAATTCGGCTCCCTTATTTCCGGCTTTGCGTTCTCGCCTCTTGCGCTCTTAGGTAGTTCCTGCATATGATCTAAGGCACAAACATAGTCGTACAAATCTTGGTTATCAAAATCATGTACAACACTCGACATTGAGCACGAGTGGGTTAGACCAAATTCCAAATCATCTGTAGACAATGTATGATCAACATAATCCTCGATGCACGAACTAACTATATCCAAAAAATTACAATTCTCCACCGAATCATGAAATTTCATTGCCTTATATATATAAAATAAAACATGCTCATCATTAACACGTAATGTGAGTTCCCCTTTTTGCACATCTATTAAGGCTTTACCCGTGGCTAGGAAAGGGCGTCCAAGTATCAATGAACGCGTCTCGATCTTCTTCCATATCGAACCAAGAAATCCACGGGAATATAAATTTATCAACTTTTACCAATACGTCTTCAATAATTCCCCTTGGATACGTAAGTGATCGGTCTGCAAGTTGCAATGTCACCGTAGTTGGTTTCACGTCGCCTAATCCAAGTTTCCTGAAAATGGACAAAGGTATCAAATTAATACTTGCCCCCAAATCACATAACGCTTTATTAAAGAAATTACCACCAATAGCACAAGGATAGTGAAACTCCCGGATCTTTCATTTTGTGGTAGCTTTCTTTGGATAATCGCACTACATTCTTCCGTCAAATTCACCGTTTCAAAACTTGTCATCCTCCGCTTTTTTGACATAACATCCTTAAGAAATTTCGCATAGTTCGGCATCTGTTCTAGTGCATCTGCAAAAGGAATGTTAATGTGCAATTTCTTAAATATATCAAGGAATTTTGCAAATTGATCATCAAGCTTTTTCTTTTGAAATCTTTGAGGAAAGGGAAGAGATATAAGCAACTTAGATATATTCGAGTTAGATGATGATTTTAGCTTCTCAGCCCCTGTTTGTTACGCCTCTTTGTTCTCTTCTTTCGTATTTTCTTCAATATCATCCTTCATCACGGATTCTCCCGCTTCCGGCCTCGATGCTTTATCTGAAAGTTTCAGATTCCCAGATTTTTCTTTAGGCCCCTCATATTCCGTACTGCTTCGTAAACGAATCGCCTTGCATTGTTCCTTAGGGTTCATTTCCGTATTACTTGGAAATTGACCCTTGTGATGTTGACCACCCACAATTGTAGCCAATTGACCCATTTGAGTCTCCAGATTCTTTATCGAGCTTGTCACTTGTTGTTCTATCTTATCCATCCGAGAGTCTTGCTTAGCGAGGCGGCTCCTCGTGTCATTCATGAAAGCATTAGATTGATTTATGAAGGAGGTGAGTGCATCTTCCAACGACGATTTGCCTTCCCCATTTCCGCCTCCACTTGAAGCATTAAATCCCGGCGGAGGTTGTAACACATTCTTTGTATTTGCGTAGGAAAAATTTTCATGATTTCTCAACCCTGGATGGTAGTGCGTTGGGTTTGAATTATTCCGGAAATTGTTGAAATTTCGGTTATTCACATAATTTACCTCTTCCATCGGATATAGAAGAGCTTCACTACCCATGCTCGTGCCTGCTTCTGGCCCCTTCGTAAATATACTCAATTGAGTTGTCAAAGCCGCTACTTGTGCCGTCAATGTTTTAATTGGGTCTGAATCCGAGATTTCGGCTACTCGTTGTACATTAGATCTTTCAGATGGCCATTGGTAACTGTTCATGGCCATTTCCTCAAGAAGATTCAAGGCATCTTGTGGAAACCTTGCCAACAATGCTCCTCCCGCTGCGGCATCCACAAAGGCCCTCGTCTGTCCCATTAAACCATTGTAGAAGAAACATAACTGTTGATCCTCTGGAAACCTATGTTGTGGACATCTACGCAACAAATCCGAAACCTTTCCCAAGCCTCGTACAAAGGCTCTGAGTCAAACTGTCGGAATTGAGTGATCTCGCTTTTGAGCTGCAAAGTTTTGCTCGGTGGAAAGAATTTAAACAAGAACTTTTAGCTCAGTTCGTCCCATGTGCTTACACTGCCTTGCGTCAAAGTACCCAACCAATTTCTCACCTTATCCCGTAAAGAGAATGGGAACAAGCGCAATCTTATGGCATCATCCGAGACTCCGTTCATTTTGATCGTATTGCATATTTGGATAAAATGCGCAAGGTGAGAGTAATCACGAACCCCCCAAACTGATTCTGTTGCACCATATTGATCAGTGCCGGTTTGAGCTCGAAGTTGTTGGCATTGATAGGAATATGGGCAATACCCCCGTAATTACGATTCGTTTGTGGTCGAAAGTAATCACGAATGGCTTCTTTGTTGAACAGATCGGTAACTCATTTCCACCATTGTTTGCGGTATTGGTAACTCGTTCAAATCCCCCATTATCGGATTGTGTTCTCTTTCAGCCCGTCTAGTGGTAGCACTGATTCTTCTCGCGAAGGCCTCGACTTTCGGTATAAGCGGTATCAAGTCCCCTTGCCTCGAGCGCATGTTCATGCACTACCTGGATCGAACTAAAAGAAACAAGTCAAATAATGAAAAATTAAAGTGAATCCAAAATGTAAAAAAATAAAATTGTCTAAATTAAAATTAATTCTATCTATCGCAATATTAGCACCAAAAATTGTATTAGTCCCCGGCAACGGCGCCAAAAACTTGTTCGCCTTATTTTTAGCTTCACCGCAAGTGTACGGTGTAGTTTATAGAATAGGGTAAGCAAGGTCGTATCCACGGAGACTAATAAATTTATTCGCTAAGTATTGAACCAAGATAGTCTTATTTTTATTTAGACAATCGAAATTTGATGATTGTTGTATTGAGATTAAGACAATTTAAATCACTAAAACACAAGATTAGGATAATACAAATGATAGAAGTATCAAGATAATGAAATGGATTTCCGAGTTAAGGTTTCGATTAATAATCCTCTTGTTATCTGATTTAATCAAGCCACGTTATTATCAATATTCCTATAAGACGATCACAAAGCTATTTTATCCTCTCTCTCGAGATGCATATAAAACGTAGATTGAAATACTTATGCTAGCATCTCTACTCAACATGAAGCATTCAACTCCCAAAAGTTTAAAAGATCAAATATCCTCACAAATATTTACAAACCTCTCGATTCATGTAAATATTTGTGTTGAGTATTCAAGATCTAATATTGAAACTCATCTCTCGAATTATGAATCAATATATCAAACAAGTTAAATCATTGATCAAGTGATAAAACAAGCATAAACTCAAAATACTCAAATAGGCTTCAAGATAATAACTTCAACTAAGATTAAAACATCCAACAAGAGTTCATTAATCTACTTCCAAAACCCGGAAATCTCTAGAGTTTAGCTACACATGATTAAACAACTTATAAACAAAGTGTTCAAAGCCATTACAAATGAAAATGAAAGATTGAAACTAAAAGAGAAGCAAGAAAAACTTAGGAATGTCGACAATCTCTCGATATATCTCCGTTCTTCAAGCTCCGATGCAACCCGATTGTCTCCTTGATATCTCATTCCAAGAGTTGACCCTTGCCTTGTGTTGTAGATCCCCAAAATGCCAGAATATCCTTGTGTGCGCCCCCCAAAAAGCCTTTTTATACCCACCATCAAGTTTAGGGCATAATGTTGCAGAATATGGGATTCCAGCGCAGACGCACGGGTGGTGCGTCGGAGCATGGGTTACCCGTGCGCCACCCTACTGAAATAATCCAAGTCTCTGTAGAGCGCACGGGTGGTGCGTCGGAGCACGGCCTACCCGTGCGCCACCCCGGTCAAATCATTCATCCTCTGTAGGACGCACGGGTCATGCGTCGATGCATGGGCTACCCGTGCGCCATGCTGCAACTCCAATTATCTTTATACAGGGGTGCACGGGTGGTGTCTGAGGCACGCCCAACCCATGTGCCCCCTGTCTTTTCCATAGACGCTCAACTTTCGCTCTTTTTGGCTTCACTTTTCGTATATTCACTCAATTCTCCGTGTTTTCACTTTGCTATCCTCGTATTCGTATTCAATTTGCTTCAAATATCATGAAATTCCTACAAAATAAGCAAAGTGTAATATCTTTTCCACAAGGAGTGAATATGTAACTTTTAACTCGAGTATGTGCATGTTTACCCATCATTATAGCCAAAAATACGCCTCAAAATACATGCAAAACTCACACCTATCAGTTATGTACTGCTGCAAGGTCTGGAGGTAGTGCTAGACAGTATGCGACTTCTTCAATCTTATCCAAAATTTCTAATGGTCGAATGTAACTTAGTCTCAATTTTCCTTTCTTCCCAAAACAAATTACTCATTTCAAAGGTGCTACTTTGAGAAATACTTTTTCTAACACCTCAAATTGTAAATCATCCCTTCTTATGTCGGCATAACATTTATATCGGTCTTGTGTTGTCTTGATTCTATCTCGAGTCTTAGTAATTACCCCCATAGTCTTCTCAATAATATCTGGTCCAAAAATTTTGCGTTCACCAACTTCGTCCTAATGAGCTGGTGATCGACACTTCCTTCCATACAATGCTTCGTATGGTGCCATTTGGATAGTAGCTTGGCAACTGTTAATGTAAAGCAAATTTCACTAACGGTATATAAGTCTTCCAACTTCCATCAAGATCCAACACAACTGTTCTAAGCATGTCTTCCAACGTTTGAATTGTCCTTTTTGATTGACCATCTGTTTGAGGATGATACGCAGTGCTGAACTTGAGTTTTGTCTTCATAGCTGCATGAAGACCCCCCCAAAATTTCCATGTAAATCGGGGATCACGATCTGATATAATTTATACTAGCACTCCATGAAGGCTAACAATTTTCTCAATGTAAATTTGAGCGAAACGATCCATGCTAAAAATCACCTTTACTGGTGTAAAATGCACACTCTTCGTGAGTCTGTCCACGATAACCCAAATAACTTCATTCTTCCTAATTAATCTGGGTAGTCCTATCACGAAATTTATAGTAATATGTTCCCATTTCCATTCAGGAATATCTAATGGGTTTAATAATCCTAATGGCCTTTGGTGTTTCGCTTTACTTTTGGCGACGACAAATGAGACATCTTTCCACAAATTTGTCTATTGTCCGTCTCATATTCCTCCACCAAATATTTTTTCTCAAGTCTCTATTTATTTTCGTCCCTCACGGATGAGCTGTATAAGGTGTGTTATGGGCTTCATCAAGAATTTTCTTTCTCAACTCTTCATCCTTAGGTATGCATTGTCTTCCATCATAGACTACGTTTCATCTGGTGTGATTGTAAATCCTTGGATTGTTCCTGCGAGTACACGTTGTTTCATCTTGTTGAGAAAAATTTCAGCTTTCTAAGCATTCTTGATTCGTTGTCTCAGAGTAGGTTGTATTGTCAATACTATAATCACGACAGTTTCTTGATTAGGTGGTCATAAAATTTCCAACCTTAAATTGGAAAAATCCCTTAATAGAGATTCTTGTTGTGTGAGCAAAGTTGCAATCTGTCTACTGTTCTTTCTACTGAGCGCAACTACCACAATATTTGCCTTTGCTGGGTGATATTGAATGGTGCAATCATAATCTTTAACCAATTCTAACCTCCTCCTCTTACGCATATTCAACTCCTTTTGTGTGAAGAAGTACTTTAAGCTCTTGTGATCTGTGAAGATCTCACACTTGCTGAATTTAGCATAAAGTTTCTCTTGTCGCAAAGTTTCTAACACAGTGCATAGGTGTTCTTCATGTTGTTTCTTGTCTTGTGTGAAAACCAAAATATCATCTATGAAAACAATGACAAACTTATCTAGATAAGGATGAAACACCATGTTCATCAAATCCATAAACACTGCTGGTGCATTCGATAATCCAAAAGGCATAACGGTAAACTCAAAGTGATTGTATCTTGTCCTGAACGTTGTCTTAGGGATATCATAATTCTTGATCCTCAATTGATTGTATCATAATCTCAAGTCAATCTTGGAGAATGGCTCTCTTTAATTGATCGAACAAATCTTATATCCTAGGCAAATGATATTTGTTCTAGATAGTTAACCGGTTCAAATCTCGATAGTCTATGCACATTCTAAAAGATCCATCTTTCTTCATTACAAATAGCACTGGTGTTCCCCAAGGTGAAACACTAGGTCGAATAAATTTCTTATCCAACAAGTCTTGGATTTGGATCTTTAGTTCTTGTAATTCTTTGGGCGCGATTATGTATGGTGCCTTAGACACTGTGCCGCTCCTAGTACTAAATCCATGGTGAATTCAACTTGACGATCTAGGGGAATCCCTGGTAAATCATCGGGGAATACATCTAAAAATTCCTTAACCGCTGCTTCATCCATTGCCTTCCTTTCCATCGTCTCTTTCCCCATTATGTTCATCAAAAATCCTTGGCAATCTCTCTTTTGAAGTATTCTGATAGCTTTTATTGTCGACACTATCTTAACTCTATCTTGAAAGACAAAACGATTCCCATTTGATTCTTCAAATTTAATTTCTTTCATAACATTTAATTGATTCTTACTTAACCAATCTATACCCAATATAACATCAAAATCTCTCATCTCTAGTACATAAAGACCGACTTTCATTTGTTGACCACTAATAGTAAGTTCCACACCTCTCGTAGTTTTCTTAGTATTAGCAGTTTCTCCTGATGGAATACTTACTTCTAGTTCTTCATTGTTAACTAGCGTAGACTCACTGGGGAGTATATCCCTAATTCTAGAAACTAAACCCGATTTTTTTCTATCTAAAGATATAAAATTTTGTTAATCTATCTAAAAGCCAACTAATTGTCAGTCTTATTTCGAGGACTAAGTTCAAAAGTCTAAGTTCATGAAGCATCAAATGATCTAAGTTCGAACTTCTTTTATTCGTGAAGTTCTTAAAAGCATCACTAGGTTTTCAAGATTTTGTCGTACTAGTTCTCATAAAGTTCTCATAAAGTTCTTGTAAAGTTCCTCTAAAGTTCATCACAGTTCATAATCATTCTTGTTTTAAGGAACAAATTCATTTCATAAAATTTCATTGTAGTATATGCAATAAAATCAAAGTATTTATTAAATCATACCTCGGAGCGAGTGTAGGTTCTGCTAGTGTGGTCGTCATTCCCATTTTTCAGTAATTAAGTTCTTATGAAAATAAATTTTTAAAGAAAAATCATTTCTTGTCTACAAAAACGTAGACCCGCTCTGATACCGCTTGTAACACCCCGAACCCATTTCGATTAGGAACATCACTGTGGCACATTTTCGTATTTAAATTGTTATTGTTTATGCTTCCACAAACTAATTATAAATACTCAAGTGTGCCACAGTGATGTTCCTAATTGAAATGGGTTCGGGGCGTTACAAGATAGGCCACCCAAGAGAGCTGAGCATCAAAGGGTTGAATATCAGAAAGCTGATAACCCAAGGACAGAAAGAGGTGATCAAAGAGCTGAGAACATGTGTTGGAACTGCAGACAACCAGGACATTTTGCAGTTGACTGTTCCTATCCACCATTCAATAAATACAGGAATGAAGAAGAAAGAAAAGTCTTCAGAGAAAGACAAGGGGAAAAGAAGAAAGCCATGTTGGCCGCCGAGATCGCCGAGACATCTAAGTCTAAAGATGCAATGGATTTCAGAGTAGTGAAGCTGACTACTCAAGTGATTCTGAAAAAGAAGCCATGATCTGTCTTATGGCTAAAGAACAAGATCAACCAGACGAAGAAGATGAGGTACACTCTAACTCATCTCATTCAGATTCAGGTGATAGTGATTGTGATACACACACTTCATCACCCACTGATCTTTATGATTCATTAGGCAAAATAATGAAAGATTTTGAGTACATTAAATCCTCACACACACTTCTAAATGAGGAAAACAGCCAGCTCAAAATCCAAAACTCACAGCTGACTAAGGAGCTCAGTACTCTAAGTCACTTAGCTGATGAGAACACGGAGCTGAGCTGAGAATGCTAAACTATTAGCAGAAATAGCTGATGTAGAAAAGAGGGAAAATGATCTTAAAAATGTGATTGCTTCATTTACAAAGGCATCCAAATCATTGGATGACGTTATCATGAGTCAAAAAGAATGTGGAGCTAAGACAAGCATAGGATTCAATTCCTTTGTGCACAGTCAAACTCCTAGAGTGATTTTGGAAAAAGGATCTTCGAGCAATGAAGCATCTCAAAAACCCAAAACACCAAATGTTGCACCCACATTCATTCCAAAGCACAATCACAGACAAACTGGCCTTGGATATAAAGGGAAAGAAAAATAGCCAGTTGAGTATGCTGAGAGGATAGCTGAGAAGAAATCCAGCAGAGTTCCTCAGCAAACTCCAAATAGAAAGTACTCTGTGAAGAACAACCAGAGCTACCAAAAACCCCATAAGTTTCATCAAAGAAACACATATGATGGTAATGGTAGAAACTACCCAAGCCAAGTTGATTGGAACAATGTGAAATATCAACAAAGATCAATGGAATACAAGCCAAGATGGCAAAGACCTAAACCTCAGCAAAGGTCATTCCAAAGGCAAAAGAGCTATTATCAACACACATATGCACCCAGGCACTACACTCAGAAATATCATAAATATCCCAAGAAAGCAGTTGCTAAAACACACACACACATGCATACAGACAAAAGAGACAGCTGTATGAACCTAAAACCCCCAAGAAATTTGCTAATGTGCACTATGATTATGGCACAGATAGATGGCAACCTTTTAGAGTCAAGTCATTTGGTTATAGGTTGGTTGGATCATCTTACAGCACTAACCCCTTAGGACCCAGGCAAGTATGGGTACCTAAAAACTAATTTCCTTGATTGCAGGTTCAAGGAACAGCTGAGTGCCAAGGAACCTGGTACATGGATAGTGGCTATTCCAGACACATGACAGGGAACAAGAAAAACCTATCAAGATTCAAGGAGATTATAGATGCAAAAGTCATATTTGGAGGAAATGAAGCTCCAGGGGAAATCAAAGGCATTGGATCTATCAAGAAGAATGGATTAGAAATCATAGATGTTGCTTATGATGAAGGCCTCAACTTCAACCTGTTAAGCATCAACCAACTCGCGTGACAAAGGCTACAATGTTGGATTCAATATAGGAGTGTGCCAGATCAAAGATGCTGAATCAAATGAAATAGTGCTGCAAGGATCAAGACAGAAGAATATGTATGTGGTAGATTGGTCCACAGCCACACCAAGCACTTGTCTGTTAGCAAAGAGTATAGCCGAATCAAGTTGGTTGTGGCACAAGAAGATGAGTCATCTGAATTTCAAGACTATCAACAAGCTTGCAAGGAGTCATCTTCTGGAAGGACCGCCAGACTCAGTGCACAAGAAAGAAAGTGTATGTGATGCATGCCAGATGGGAAAGCAAATAAAATCTTCATTCAAGGATAAACCTAGAACTTCTTCAACAAGGATATTACATCTGTTGCATATGGATCTATTTGGTCCAGTTGAACCAGCCATCATAAGTGGGAAGAAATACATCCTGGTAGTGGTGGATGATTATTCAAGACATACATGGACAAACTTCATGTACAAAAAGAAGGAAACTTTGCACCACATCTGATGAAAAGAGTTCAAAATAAAAAGAGCCAAACCATTATAAAGATAAGATCTGATAGAGGAACTGAGTTTGTCAATAGGATAATAACTCAGTATTGTGTTGAAAATGGTATTGCTCATGAGTTATCTGCAGCAAGAACTCCACATCAGAATGGAGTAGCTGAAAGAAGGAACAGAACTCTCAAGGAAGCTGCAAGGACTATGTTAGCTGAAGCTGGATTGCCTAAGAGATTTTGGGCTGAAGCCATAAATACAACATGCTATACCCAAAATAGATGCATGATAAACAGACAATTAACCAAGACTCCCTATGAAATCTGGACAAGGAGAAAGCCAAACGTTGGGTACTTCAGGATATTTGGATGTAAATGTTTCATCCACAACAATGGCAAAGATAATTTGAAGGCTTTCGATGCTAAAGCTGATAAAGGTATCTTTTTGGGATACTCAGCTGAGAGCAAAGCCTATAGAGTGCTGAACAAGAGGACTATGGTCACAGAAGAGTCTATCCATGTGGTTTTTGATGAACCTAATGTGAATGAAGAAGACATTGAAGAGTTAGCTGATAAGCTGAATCGGCCAACTATGCAGAAGTGTCCTTATATTGAAGCCGAAGTAAGAGTAATCAACCCAGATGAAGATGAGATAGTTGAATCTCAAAGACAGTTGGAAAGTCTACAGCTGAATGACGATGAAAGAAGCTGCTCAAGACAACAGCAAAAAGCAATTTTCACTTGTTTTATTGGAGATGCTCGAGACGACTGAATCCAGCTGACTTGCTCCAACCTGATGTGAGATGGCTGAGAGACCATCCACCAGAGTTAGTTATTGGAGATGTTAGAGATGGTGTAAGAACCAGATCCAGAGCACATCAAGAAGCAATGTTCACTTGTTTTATTTCCCAAATAGAGCCAAAAGATATATCTCAAGCATTGGATGACACACATTGGATTCAAGCCATGCAAGAAGAGCTAAATCAGTTTGAAAGAAACAAGGTATGGGAATTGATGCAGAGACCAACCCATAAAAATGTTATTGGCACAAAATAGGTTCTTAGAAACAAGATGAATGAGAAAGGATCTGCGGTAAGAAACAAAGCAAGATTGGTAGCCAAAGGGTATTGCCAAGAAGAGGGAATAGATTTTGATGAAACATTTGCTCCTAGTGCAAGACTAGAAGCAATAATAATGTTTCTTGCCTATGATGCACACAAGAACTTCATTGTATATCAAATGGATGTGAAGAGTGCATTTCTAAATGGACTGTTAGAGGAAGAAATCTATGTTGAACAACCTCCAGGCTTTGAGCAGAAGACTATTGGAGATAAGGTGTACAAGCTCAAGAAAGCATTATATGGATTGAAACAGGCACCAAGAGCATGGTATGATACATTGTCTCAATTTCTGACTGACAATGGATTCACCAAAGATAAGGTGGACAGAACACTCTTCAGAATTCAAGATGGAGAGAGTATACTGCTTGTTCAAATATATGTGGATGATATCATTTTTGGATCCACAAATAAAGAGCTGTGTGATAAGTTCTCAAACCTCGTGCAAGACAAATTTGAAATGAGCATGATGGAATAGCTGACCTTCTTCCTAGGACTTCAAGTCAAGCAACTGAAAGATAGAACCTTCATAAGTCAAACAAAGTACACCAGAGATTTAATGAAGAAATTTGGTATTGAAGAGAAATCTTCTGTGAAAATACCAATGAACACATCAGTCAAGATGGACATGGATGAATATGGCAAGGCTGTAGATCAAACCAGATATAGAGCTCTAATTAGATCATTGCTCTATTTAACAGCAAGCAGGCCAGACATCACCTTTGCAGTAGGTGTATGTGTAAGATTTCAATCTGCACCAAAAGAGAGCCACATGACTGCAGCTAAGAGAATCCTAAGATATTTGAAAGGATGCCATAAAGTTGGCTTATGGTATCCAAAGGAAGGTGGATTCCATCTTATTGGTTATTTAGACTCTGACTATGCTGGATGTAGAGTTGAGAAGAAAAGTACTTCAGGTACATGTCAAATGCTTGGAAACAGAATGATTTCCTGGTTTAGCAAGAAGCAAAACTCAATAGCCACATCCACAGATGAAGCAGAGTACATGGCTGCGGGCAGCTGTTGTGCCTAAGTCTTATGGATGAGACAACAACTGAGAGATTATGAGATTGAAGAAAAAGAAATTCCAATTATGTGTGAGAACACAAGTGCTATTGCAATCACTCAGAATCCTGTGTTGCATTCAAGAACAAAGAACATTGATGTCAGGTATCATTTTATAAGAGATCATGTTGAAAAGAAAGGCATCACTTTGGAATATATCTCAACTGATAAGCAGTTAGCTAACATATTCACTAAGCCTCTATGTGAATCAAGATTTGAAGAG
Organism: Rehmannia glutinosa; assembly: GCA_016081115.2. Taxonomy (NCBI): domain Eukaryota; kingdom Viridiplantae; phylum Streptophyta; class Magnoliopsida; order Lamiales; family Orobanchaceae; genus Rehmannia; species Rehmannia glutinosa. The sequence continues at coordinate 251,244 of JABTTQ020000308.1, forward strand.
CTTAAGCATGAGCTAGGGTTAATTGAGCTGAGTTAACACTCAGAAGACTCAATCAGCAGAGATGGAAGATGAGAAGATGAAAGTTGAACAAGTTTCACAAATCAGCCAAGTGAAATAGCTATGTCAAAAAGTCAGCTGTATCGAGTTAGCTGACAACTGAGTCACTATTGAAAAGAGAGAAGCAGAGTTAAGTCATATTTGATATAAGATGAGTCATTTATGAGATAAGTGACAAAAGGCAGTCGTTTTTAATGAGCGGGAATACTTTTAAGGATGACGTCAGCGTAATAATGACGGGTACAGTAAAAAGCTGCACAGTAAGCATATGATTGGATATAAATGTTGCCGCATTAAATGAGAGGAATTAAACGCGATTTGACGTCCTAAATATGAACCGTTGATCTCGATCAAAATTTCAAAAACCGAAGACATGTCCTTTCATAACCCTTATATATTCATTTTCCAACTTTCTTTCTCTCATACGGAAACTGTTCATCTTCAAGCAAAAAGAACGCAAACTATTTATCTCTCTCTCTCAAACCCTAAGTGTCCTCAAGAAAGTTCGTCAAGTTTTAATCGGTGAAAATCTCTGAAAATGGCATCGAGGTTTGATATCATTAAACTCTCTAAGCAAATCCACTCAGGATCGTCAGTGGATTTCGAAGGTATGGTGAAGTAAGGTTATGATGAAACCCTAGTCAAGAAGATAGCTAAGATGCTAGAAAATTCAGGTCTTAAGGCTTTTATGACCATGGAGTACTCTCATACCTACCTAGAAGAGGTGGTGCAGTTCTATGTTAACGCAGAGGTGCAGGACGATGGGATCAAGTCTTCTGTCCAACGTAAGGACATAATGATAAATGGTAAGGATCTTGCGGAGCACTACTTGTTGCCATCTGAAGGCATGAAGGAGGTAAATGAAGTTGATGTTGATTTGGCTGCTGCGTGGAAAGAGGTAGCCAAACCAGAGTGTGCTGCTAAAGTGGTCTACACAACTGATAAGAAATTGTTGAAGGACGACTATCATAAGTTGATGTATGTCATCTCCAAGTGTGTAGACATGAAGTTTGGAAGCTTTAATCAGCTGTCCAAGACTAAGTTGATCGTCATGGTTGCGATCATACAGGGCAAGAAATGTAACTGGGTTGAGTTCGTGTACATCAGACTCTGCCTAAATGTAATGAACATGGCGTTTAAGAAAGATGGATCCTTTGGAGGATCTCTTGGGTATGGCCTCGTGATTGGCCACTTGATGGAAGTGAAGGGTATTCCCCTTCGACATGGAAAACCCTTCCATGTCAACAAGAAAATGTTCAGGGCTAACTCTCTAGAGCCCAAAAGAGAGCCCATGCGAAGAAGGCGGAAACAAGTGAGGGGGAATCAGCTGAACCCGAGGACACATCTACTACCCCTCCTCCCAAGAAGAAAGTTGCCCCTACAGCTGCGAAGAAGAAAGTTGCCCCTGCAGCTAAGAAAAAGGATGCACCTGCCCCTACAGCCGAGTCGCCTGCCTATGCAGCTGAGTCGCCTGCCCCTACAACCGAGGGAGAGGAGGAACACCATACTCCTTCTCCTGCTATCAAAAAGAAGAAGCGCACTGCCAAGCCAAGGAAGGCAGCTGCGAAAGCCATCACCTTCCTGGAACCAGAGAATGTAGAAGAAGAGGTTCCCTTGCTACCCAAGAGAAGAAGACTGGTTAGGCAGTCTGAATTGGAGAAGACAACTGAATCTACCACTCACCAATTTGGAGAAAGCATCGAGATCACAAACTCGGGAAGTGCGAGTATCCTCAAGTAATTGATGAATCGACAAGAAGGCTGAAGGTCATCAGAGTCTCGATGAAGACTGGTGGGCGTCGACGGTGAGGAAGCAAAAGACTAAGACAACTGAACATCCCATTGAAAAAGTTGTCTCTCCACCTGCTACTGACGCTGCTGAAGGCGAGGAGCAGCAAAGTATCTTGCCTTCAATCCCTGAAAAGGAAGGACAAGAAGAAGAAGATGACGATGATATAATCATGTATTCTCCAGTATATCCAGACATTCAGCGCAGTCTTAGAGAATGGAGAGCATGGAAGCTAGATCACTCAAGGGCGCGGTTTGCTCGCCCTGAGTACATTGAGAAAGATGAGGAATTGTTGCGATTTCTTGGGGTCAATACTGTGCTTCAGGCCCTAGATGAAGATAACTGCATGGATATTCTCCACATCTTCAAGGAGAAGAAAAAAAGCCAAAGCAGCCGAGGAAGCACAAGCTCTCGAGAAAGCAAAGATGTGCATGTTCACTGGAACTCACGAGCATACTCATGAAAATCTAGTTGAGTACACAGATAGTGACGAGAATATGGATCCCATTGCTACAGCAGAAGTCAGGAATGCAGCAGGCTCTGAGGAAATCCAGGCTAATGCACGAGCAACAACTCTTTGAAGGACCAGGAGAGTCGTCTCAATCTCTCTTGCAAATTGACCCATTGGGAGTGGTGCATCATATTGCCTCAGACATTGCTGCAGCCACATTCCCGATGCAATTGGAAGATGGGTCCAAGGGAATTGGTAATGAAACCGTGACTTTGGGCACCCAAGTTGAGCCAACCCCTGAAGAAGGTGTTTTATCACCTGCCCCAGCGGCTGAGCATTCTAAAGAAAAAGCCGCGAGTCAGGAGCAGAGTGACCCCATCATCAGTTACTCAGCTGGTGTGCCAGCTGAGAGGGAAACTCTCTCCACTGCAACAGGGTCGAAGGAAGCTGCAGAAGACTCCAACTTAAAGCAAGGAGGCGAAGTGGAAACTGAGATATAAGCACATCAGATTGATGATGACGAAGCTCGGACAGTTGAGTCTATCCCAGCTGAAATGTCAGCTGCTTTGAAGGTTGATGACACTATTCTTACAGTCGAGGCAAAGGATGGAGATGCCCCGGGAGTTAACACTCTGGGCAATGAAAATGAAATCCTAGGGGTTGAGACTCCTATGGATGCCAATGCCGAAGACCCTAAGACAACTGCGACTGTCGAAGGAAACATTGAAGGCCTCGCAGTAGTTGAGACTACTGGAGGTATCGAAGGCCCAAGGAAGGTTGAGACTTCCCTGGGTAAAGTTCAAGAGACTCAGAACATCCCTCATGTTCAAAGCGCTGAAATAGAAGAGGAGATAAGCGCCCTTCATGACTCCCAGGAGAATCTTGATACATCATTCTTGGGGTCTGAAGATGAAGCTGAGTCCACTCCTGTTGCAGATCCAAAGGACCCAGCTGAGGATGTTCTCAAAACTACGAGTTAGCTAAGTGACAAAGCTGCTCGTCAAAAATTCAATTTTGATGATGAGCCAAGCCCCCAAGTCTCATCATCATCCGAGGACACTGATGATGCAGCAGAGGAACCAGTTATTCACTTAGAAAAATCCACTGAGACTGAAGACGCTGTTAAGACACCTGAGGCTCAGTCAGCTGGGCAAAATATCTCAATCGCCTACGGTGAGACACGATACCATCGCGCAGCTTCCATAGTCAAGAATAAAGGATTTACTACAACTCCTAAAATCACAGCTCCACAGATTTGTGACCATGGCGACAAAGCTATCGCAGCTGAGGTACGAAGAGCTGAATCATCACAGGCACAACCCTCACAAACAATCCCATATGTGAGTGATGATGCCTTTCCACAGGTATTCCTTGTCACGCCAATTCTACCAGATTTGGAAGAAGAGACCGCTGCTGAACAACGAAGATTCATCATGAGAGAAGATCCAATCATCCCTACTGACACAATTGTTCCAGCAGAGTTCAACTTTGCTGAAGAGTGGCCTGCAGCTGAATCTAGTGAGACAAATGAATTTCGTGAGATCTTCAAGAAGATCTGTGAAGATATTGAGAAGATCGAAAGACATCAGGCCTCACTCGACTTAAGACTGGACAATAGGGACACTACTCTCACAGCAGATTTGAGAGGGATAGTGGTGCGTGTAGGTCCCAAGGGGTGTGAGTGTAAGGTTTAGAAGGGGGGGGGGGGTTGAATAAACCTTACCAAATTTTCACTTTTGGTCCTTTTAAAAGTTCGAGTTGATACTACAATTTTTGTCCTTGGTGATGACCAATTTAGTTAATCAAGTAGAGTTAGTCACTCAACAGACTGATCGAGTGTTGATAGAATAACTCAAATTGTTAAAACCGAATTAGCTCAACGTGGTTTGTTTTTAGCGGAAGACTTAACACCCTTAAGTTTGGTTTAGTTATGATTTAATGGTTTGTTTTAGTACTTAGAGATTATCAGTTGGATAGCAAATATGTCAGCAGAATTAAACAAATAAGATGCAGGAATTAAAGTCTTTGAAATGTAAATGACACGATAAGTTTTTATAGAGGTTCAAAGATGGGGTAATTCTTCTACTCCTCTCTTCTCCAACTCCCTGAAGGAATCCACTAGGTATTGATCAAGTATACAAAGTGGTAACAGTCCCGGATACAAGTCTTGATCACACAACCGACTTGATCCTTTGGGACTCGATCGGAGATGCGTTGATCACTCTCGGTTGGCTTCTCGTATGACTCAGCCTTCTTCTTCACAGGGCAATTTGCCTTGCTTTACTACGGCTCGCTTGCTCAAGCTCTTTGGATTTGATCACGAAGCCCTCCAAAAACTCGAGACTGGTTCGACCTTGAACCTTCCTACAATCCTTCGTGGAATGTAGACCCTTGATTCTTCAACAATTTCTCTTCAACCGATTGAAGTTATCTTTCATTCACGGTGAGTGTTGGATTGATTTTCTTCGTAGTGTAGGCTTGAGGATTAATCTTGAATGATTTGAGAATATTTTGGTTCTGATTCAAATGTTTTCTTGAATGTTCGTGTTTGAGGTAACCTTCTCTCGAGTCATTCTCGCCTTTTATAGTGATCTTTCAAAAATCGCCCGTTGAAGAGATAGGATTATTTTTGAAAGTCACTTGTGGTCGTTGGCTTGTCTTGTTGCGATCCTTGGAATTTCCATTTGCTCGTATGAATTATTCTTGACTTTTCGAGTTCGACACGGTATAGTGCTTCCCATTGGTTCATTCCTTTGCACGCTTCCTCGGGACCGAGCACTTCGAGAAAGGTAGCATGGAGGTATTACTTGTTTAAGTAATTCTCTTGATTTTTTTGTGCAACGGATCTCTTTGATTATCTCGACTTGATGCGTTTCCTTGCTTTCCCAGGTGACTTAGAGTCACTTTCAATCATTGAATGACTCTCTTGTCACTTCAACTTGAGACTTGGCTATCTTGAGTTGACTTGATCGATACTTTACTCATTGCTTGCATCTGTTTGCACCTTGATCGAGTTCCGTCTTCTCTTCTTTGCCATACTCACTCGGTATCTGCAATGAGTCTTTCTTCTAGTCTCCGGTTGTCTTCTTGCATGTTTAGGCATAGCTGACTTAACTCAGCTTGACCAAGCCTATTTGTTACAATGCAGTTTACAACAAAATGGGGTGCCAACTTCCTATTCTAAGTTTTACATGGCATTCATCAAAATCTATACAATAAATTTCCCAACAATTTCCCCCTTTTTGATGATGCCAAAAATTACAACATTCAAAATGTAAATAGCAAAGATACATACGGATAGTGCATTCACAGAGAATGTATGCGTAGAATCAATCCTTTTATTGATCATAACATTCTTGTTCTTTTACACAACTGTTTACAAGGTGTATCAAAGCAAACATTTATGTCTACGCAAAAAAATAGAGAATTTACAGATTTATTATAGAAGACTTACATAGTATGTATTTACATAGTAAAATACATGAAGGGGTGGACAACAACACTTCATCTCCTTCACGCCTCCTTCTTTTTCATCTTCTTGATTCTGTCATCTTCTCGGTCTTCTTCTCTTTTTCTCATCTTCACCGCTTCTTCTTCTTCTTTTCATATGCTTTAAGGCAGACTTCATCTCTTCTTAATCTCTCTTGTCTTTCCTCCCATATTTGAGTTTGTCTTTTATTTTCTTCTTCGATTCTTCTCACATACTCAAAGCATTGTTTTTAGCCACTTGCAGATTGGCTACTTGGTCAAAGACCAGCCAAAGAGATCCCTCCTTTCTTGCCTGGATCTATGTACTCAATGTTTTTGGGCGGAGGCCAGGTCGAAACCTCTTCCTCCACCATCGCTTCTTCCTCTTCCTCCCGGGCGTGTATTGTCTTTGGGGTCTTCTTCTTTCGGTGAGTGGCCAGCAGAGTGATCGCGGTAGTCCGCCGCTGTCGCCTTCTTCTTCACATAACGTGAGACCCTTTTCCCAAGACAAGTCCGGGCTTGAGCCATAGACATGTTTGTGAAGTATCCTTGGATGCGGCGTTTTAAATTCATCAGCGATCGTGGCTCGGTCCCGACATCCGAGATGTCATAAGTGTCTCTGTCTCTTGGAATGCCTCCATGTTGTTTCAAGATGTCCATAACTCGGGCATTCAACCTTCCTTCCACTTCCTCCATCCCTCGCTTCAATTGTTTTTCTCTTCTCGCCCATAGATGCGCAGAGTGTTGGAGTGGCGAGTCACTGGGAGTTTCTTTGTTGATAATATCGGTGTGTGAAGACCTTGTTGGGGGTTTGTGCAATCATCAATGTCATATCTTTCGATCCTTCCCCCTCAACCAATGTCATATCTTTCGATCCTTCCCCCTCAACTGACTTTCCTTTCTTTTGTTTTGACATTTCCTCATTTGTCTTTCCCTTTGCAAATTTGCTGCTTCCTTCCTTTTCAACATCGAGAACTCTTCGCTTTTAGGTATTCCTCTTCCCCTTTTTGGCATCATCAAAGGAGAGAGGAACCCCTGAAACATACTTGCAAGCAGGAAATCGAGCGCGATAGCCGAGTTACGCCTCGAGTCCTGGCTGCGGAGTATGCGGCGCGAAATTGAGCGAGTAGTGTTGGACTCTGCTGAAATTAGCTTCATCTCAGCCATGAGAAGGCTGAATTTTCTATCCATGTTTTCTTCCCACGCTGGAGATCACTCTTATTTTGCTCACGCAGCAGACTTTATCTCGGCGAGTGTGAGCTTCATGCATGTGCTCAATGTGTTCTCTCAATTTCGTCTTTGCATCGAGCATTCTCGACTCTCCATACCAACAACTTGTTGAACAATGTCTGAAGTATCTAGCTTGGTCCACACGCATTGTTTTTCTTTGTTGCCACCATTCCCCGATTCGACTATTATGCCTCTCAAGTCGCGATCGAGGTTGGCATCTGTTGTCGATCTCATGTCCATCGAGGCCTGGTGCCTCTCCATCCGTTCAATTTCGCAAATAATGCTTTGAACACCTCCCGAACTTCAATTTGTGTCCTGTTGCGGTGATGGCCAAGCGTCAAAATCATAAGTTTGGAATGATGGTATCGATGGAATGACAGGATCAGTCCGGAAGCGCACAAGATCGTTTTCGACTCGTCGGGAGGTCGGGTACCTCCGAGAGAAAGGAAATGATTCTACAAAGGAATCGTCACGGCCAACCGGGATTTGTTCAATGATGAGAGGGGCGCATGAAGTTCCTTGTGGAGTCGAACTGCTGCGGCTTGGGAGCTGCGCAGATGGACTCTGTTGCGGTTTGGGGTCATTTGTGAAGTGGACCCGACTTGCCGAGCATCAACTGTCTCAACATCTTCGTCGGTCTTGGTTTTTCCAATTGAGTTGGTGGTCCTCGGCCTTATCGAGCGTCATCGGACGATGATGAGATTTCCATGGGTGGCTCATCATCAAAATTGAAAGTTTTGAGTAGTCTTTGGACTTGCTCGTGGTTGGAACATCCTTAGCCGAGTCTTTTGGATCACAGGGGATGACTCGGCTTCATCGTCTTCTTCCAATCCCGGAAAAGTTACATCGGGATTATCCCGGGAGTCGTGAAGTGCGCTAATCTCCTTTTCGGATGGATCAATGATAGCGAGATGGATCAACGGGGCCTTGGACCTCCCTTTTTGATGTCGGTGTCTTAGGGTCTTCGTGGTGGCATCCATTGGAGTCTCAACCCCATGGATTGCACTTTCATCGCCGCAGTGTTAACTCCCGGGCTGTTCCTTCTCGTGCCTCGACCGCATCGCGGCGTCATTAGCCTTCGTGAGCGATTGGCACCTCGGCTAAGACAGTCTCAATCGTCCGAGCTTCGTTGATGGCAACTTGCTTCTTTGTGTATTTTGTGTTTGTACTTTCTCCACTTCGCCTCATAGATTCGTTGTGGAGTCATCCCGCAAAGCATCCTCCGACCTTGCCGCTGCGGTGGAGGGAGTTTCTCCGGTGGCGCATCGGTGAGTGACTTGGAATGGGGTCACTCGTCTCCAAACTCCCGGGCTGTTTTTCTCGAGTGTTCACCATTGGGGCGAGTGGTAAGACACCTTCATTAGGGGTTGGCTCGATTGGGGTCCCCACTAACCCAGATTTCATCGCCATTTCCCTTAATTCATTCTTCCGAGTGAGTGGGGAAGTGGTGGCAAGAACAAGCTGGCAATATCTTTCGCACCACTCCATTGGGTCCAATTCGGTGTGCTTTGGAGGACTCTCTGGTCCCTCCATCATTCTTTTCTCATGAAGAATTCTCGGATTCGTGCATTGCTTGCTGCATTTGCAACTCTTTCGTGGTAGCAAAGAGGTCCGAGATCCTCATCACTTTACTCGATAGAATGTCGAGGTGAGGATGTGTATGTTTTGTGGTGCCGGTGAGAGGGGAGATGTTGGCCTTCTCTCGTGCCTCTTCCTCTCGCAGTCTCTCCTTCTCCTTGTCCTTGAAGATCCGCAAGATATCTCATGCGATTTTCTTCATCCAATGCTTGATCACAGTGGTCATCCAAGAAAGTTCAACATTCCTCTTCTTCTTCGATAAACTCAGGCCGTTGGAACTGTTCCTGGATCGACTCAATTTCCACTACCTCCACTCTCGAGATGATTTTGGATGTCCGGATAAGTTGGGGATAGGATCATCACATCATCATCTCTTTGATTCTCCTTGTGTCTCATTGTTCGAACTACAAGTTGGGTCTTGATTTGCCTCTCTCATCGACGCCTTCACAGACTTGGTTGTTTCATCAATAATATCGGAGACTCTACTTCTCCGGTAGTCTCCGTGTCTGTTGCGGTGAGTGGCCGACTCACTGCTTTTTCAAGTTCGGATTGCTTGATGATTCTTCTTCGTCTGTTGGTTCATACGAGAGGGATTTACGGTTACGAGAGAGTGTCTTCCGAGTCCGGCGGCGGGGGCGTGCGATGTTTTCTTCGAGGAGCGAGCCATCTTGGCTTATCGTTCTCCTCTTTTGACGACCGGAGAAGGTATTTGAGATTCCTTCTCGGCAGCGCTTGAGGGCAGGAGACACGGCTGCAGGGAGCGGCGACGACTTCGGCTGCGGGGCGGGAGCGGGTTTGTTTTTCTTAGGCTGCAGGGCAGAGATTCTCTTAGCACATAGGGCAACTTTCTTCTTTGGTGGAGAGGAAACAATCTGTATCTTGTGGTGGTGATTCCCCCTCACTTGTATCGCAGCTCTCTTGGCGTGGGCTCTCTTCAGTGCGCCGAGAGGTTTGATCTCGAACATCCTCTTGTTTACATGGAACGCCTTTCCATGTCGAAGAGGGACTCCTTTCACCTCCATCGGTGGCCAATCACAGGCCATATCCCGGGATCCTCCAAATGCACCATCTTCCTTGAAGGATTTGTTCCCTACATTCAGCGTAGTCTGCATTGAGACAAACTCAGCCATTTATTTTCCTTTCTTCAATGATCGCGGCCATTACGATCAACTTTGCTTTTGATAGTTGGTCAAAGTGCCAAATTTGATGTCTATGCATTTGGCAACTATGTCCAATGACTTGTGGTAGTCCTCCTTCAAGACCTCTTGTTTGCTATGTAGACTATTTTATCAAAGATAGTCGGATTTGGCTACTTCCCTCCGGCGGCGAAAGGTCTACATCGGCTTCGTTGATTTCTCGATGCTCCTTCCGTCGGTAGTGAGCGGTGTTCACCAAATCCTTGGCGAGAGATGATGAACTCCTTCCCGTGAACAGAGGATTTAATCCCCTCATCGTGAATCTCAGCGTTCACATAGAACTGTGCGACCTCTTCCACATAGGTCATCGAGAACTCCATCGTCAGAAATGGTTTCAGCCCGGACAATTTGAGCTTTTCAGCGATTTTCTTTATGAGGGCGTCATTGGACCCCTGCTTGACCATTCCCTCGAAATCCACTGTAGACCCAGTGTGGATTTGCTTCCCTAGCTTGACAAAATCATAAGTTGGTGCCATTTTTTTTTTTAGTATTTCATGAAAGGAAACTTAGAGGTTGATTTGAATATTGATAGGGTTTTGAGAGTGTTTTGCCTTTGCTTCTGAGATAGAAATGAAACATTTTTGTAATATGTGAGAGAAAAACAGACGAAAACGTTTAAGTATGGTTTCTGAAAGGACGTGCAGATAGTTTTTGAAATGTGATTGAAATCAACGGCTTAGATTTTGCACGCCGATTAGTATTTAATGTCTCGAATTTAATGCGGCAGCATTTATAACCAATCATAAGCTTGGTATGCAGCTTTTTGTCTGTACACATCATTATTATGCTGACGTCATTCTTAAAAATATTCCCGCTTAGTAAAAATGACAGCGTTTTTGTCATTTTGCTCATAAATGACTCAGCTTATCTCTTAGCTGATTTAACTCTTCTGGTCACAGTTCTCCCAGTGACTCAGCTGTCAGCTAATTCGATATAGCTGTCTTTCAGACATGGCTGATTCATTTAGCTGATTTTGAGAATTCAGTCATTTCTCTCTTTTTGTGTTTCATTTCTTTTCTTTGAGTCTTCTGAGTGTCAGCTCAGTTCAATTAACCCTAACTCATGCTTGAGTTCTTCAAATCTTGATTCACATAATGGTTTTGTGAATATGTCAGCCAACTGTTTATCAGTTGAAATATATTCCAAGATGATGTCCTTCTTTTCAACATGATCTCTTATGAAGTGATATCTGACATCGATATGCTTTGTTCTTGAGTGCAACACAGATTTTGAGTGATTGCAATTGCACTTGTGTTATCACACATGATTGGAATTTCCTTTTCTTCAACTTCATAGTCTCTCATTCTTTGCCTCATCCATAGGATTTGGGCACTGTGATTTGCCGCAGACTATGTATTCTCGTCACTTGTTGTAGAGGTGGCTATTGAATTTTGCTTTTTGCTAAACCAGGAAATTAGCTTGTTTCCAAGCATTTGACATGTGCCTGAGGTGCTCTTCCTGTCAACTCTGCATCCACCTTCCTTTGGATACCATAAGCCAACTTCTTGGCTTCCTTTCAAATATCTCAAAATCCTCTTAGCAGCGTTGATGATATGGCTCTCTTTTGGAGCGATTGAAATCTCGCACATACACCTACAATAAAGGTGATGTCGGCTCGCTTCTTTGTGAGATAAAGCAATGATCCAATAAGTGCTCAGATCTTGTTTGATCTACGGGTTTGCCATCTCCGCATCCATGTCCATTTGGTCGATGTATTCATTGGTATTTTCACGAAGACTTCTCTCTTCCATACCAAATTTCTTCATTAAATCTCTGGTGTATTTTGTTTGACTTATGAAGGTTCCATCATTCATTTGTTTTACTTGGAGTCCAAGGAAGAATGTCGATTCTCCCATCATGCTCATTTCAAATTTGCTTTGCATGAGATTTGAAAATTTTTCACATAGCTCTTTGTTTGTGGATCCAAAAATGAATCATCCACATATATTTGAACAAGCAAGATGCCCTTCTTGTTTTGAATTCTCGAAAAGTGTTCTATCTATTTTTCCTTTTGTGAATCCATTCTCGATTAGGAATTGTGACAAAGTATCATACCATGCTCCGGGTGCCTGTTTCAATCCATACAGGGCTTTCTTGAGTTTGTATACCTTATCTCCAAGAGTCTTCTTCGCTCAAATCCTGGAGGTTGTTCAACATACACTTCTTCTTCCAATAGACCATTTAGGAATGCACTTTTTACGTCCATCGATATACAATAAAATTCTTGTGAGTCGCATAGGCAAGAAACATCCTTATAGCTTCCAATCTTGCTACAGGAGCAAATGTTTCATCAAAATCTATTCCTTCTTCTTGGCAATATCCTTTGGCTACTTGTCTTGCTTTGTTTCTTACCACAGAACCCTCCTCGTTCATCTTGTTTCTGAACACCCATTTAGTACCAATGACATTTTGATGGGTGGGTCTTTGAACTAATTCCCATACTTCATTTCTTTCAAACTGATTTAGCTCTTCTTGCATAGCTTGAATCCAATGTGTGTCATCCAATGCTTGTAACACGTCTTTAGGCTCTATTTGTGGGATAAAGCATGTGAACATGCTTCTTGTTGAGTTCTGGATCTTGTTTTGACGCCTTCTATTATATCTCTAATGACAAGTTCTGGTGGATGGTCTTTCAGCCATCTTACATCGAGTTGAAGTAAGTTAGCTGGATTGATCGTCTAGAGTGTGTTGCTTTGATCGGCTCTCTCTCGCAATCACTTAGCGCAAATTTTCCAAAGATTCTATGGGACTCGGCTATCTCATCTTCATCTCGAGTTTATAATTCGACTTCCAAAGATAGGATTTTTTTGTATGGTTGGATGATTCAAACTTATCGGTGACTCTTCAATGTCTTCTCCATTTACATTTGGCTCATCGAATATCACATGAATGGATTCTCTCCGCAACCATAGTCCTTTTGTTGAGTACTGTAGGCTTTGCTTTTGGTGATTATCCTAAGAAGATAGCTTCATCGCCTTTAGCATCGAAAACCTTTAGATTGTCTTTGCTATTGTTGTGGAATGAAGCATTTACATCCAAATATTCTAAAATATGCAACATTTGGTTTTCTCCCTGTCCAAATCTCATAGGAGTCTTTGCCCGGTGTCTGTTTATCATACATCTATTTTGAGTGTAGCAAGTTGTGTTGATTGCTTGACCCAAAATCTTTGGTAACCCCCGCTTCGCTAACATGGTCCTTGCTGCTTCTTTGAGAGTTCTATTCCTTCTTTCGCAACTCCATTCTCAGCCTGTGGAGTCCTTGCTGCAGATAATTCATGACCAATGCCATTTTCAATACAATATTGAGTTATTATACCATTGACAAACTCGGTTATCATCGATCTTATTTTGATAATGGTTTGGCTCTTCTCATTTTGAATCCTCTTCATCACCATTGCGGTAGTTTCGAGAGTTTCTTTCTTCTTACACATGAATGTTGTCCATGTATATCTTGAGTAGTCATCTACTACCACCAAGGTATATTTCTTCCCACTTATGCTATTTGGTTCAATGGACCAAATAGATCCATATGTAGCAGGTGCAATATCCTTGTTGAAGATGGGCATGTCTTTTCTTTGAATGATGATTTGATCTATTTTCCCTTCTGGCATGCGTCACATATACTCTCCTTCTTGTATACTGAGTCTGGAAGACCTATCACAAGATTACTTCTGGCAAGCTTGTTAAGTGTTTTGAAATTCAGGTGACTCAGCTTTTTGTGCCACAGCCAACTTGATTCAGTTGTGCTCTTTGCTAATAGACAGGTGTTGGGTGTAGCGGTTGACCAATCTACTACATACAAGTTCCTTTGTCTACATCCTTGCAACACAACTTAATTTTATTCAATATCCTTGATTTGGCATATACCCATGTTAAATCCAACATTATAGCCCTTGTCACAAAGTTGGCTGATGCTTAGCAAGTTGAAGTTGAGTCCTTCAACATATGCAACATCTGTGATTTCTAATCCGTTCTTCTTGATGGATCCAGTGCCTCTTATTTCTCCTGGAGCTTCATTTCCTCCAAATATTATTTTTGCTCCTTTAACTTCCTTGAATTTTGACAAATGTTTCTTGTTTCTGTCATATGTCCGGAAAGCCCACTATCCATGTACCAGGTTCTTTGGCACTCGTTGTTCCTTGAACCCGCAATCAAGGAAATTAAGTTTTAGGTACCCATACTTGTCCGGGTCCGAGGGGTTAGTATTGTAAGATGATCCAACCAGCCTATAGCCAAATGATCCGCTCTAAGGGGTTGCCATCTATCGTGCCATAATCATAATTAATTTTGGCAAATTGCTTGGGGATTCTAGGTTCATACAATTTGTCTCTTTTGTCTGTATGCCTGTATATGTGTTTTAGCAATTGCCTTCTTTGGGTAATTGTGGTGTCTCCGAGTATAGTGCCTAGGTGCATATGTGTTTGATGAAAGCTCTTATACTTTTGGAATGGCCTTTTTTGAGTTCTAGGCCTTTGCCATTTGGGCTTATATTCCATAAGTTTATCGATAGTTGACATCGTTCCAATCAGCTTGGCTTGGATATTTTCTACCATTCCCATCGTATGTGTTTCTTTTATAGAACTTTTGGAGTTTTTGGTAGCTCTGTTTCTTCTTTACAGAGTAATTCCTGTTTCGAGTTTCTTTGAGGAACTTGGCTGAATTTCTTCTCATTTGTCCTCTCAACGCACCCAATCGGTTTGTTTTCCTTTTCCTTTATAACCAAGGCTAGTTTGCTTGTAATTGTGCTTTGGAGTGAATGTGTGTGCACCATTTGGAGTTTTGGATTTTTGAGATACTTCATTGCTTGAAGATCCTTTTTCCAAAATTACTTTTGGAGTTTGATATAGCACAGAGGAATTAAATCCTAAGCCTGTCTTGTCTCCACATTCTCTTTGACTCATAATAAGATCATCCAATGATTTAGATGCCTTAGTGAATGAGGCAATCACATTTTTGAGGTCATTCTCCTCTTTTCTATGGCAGCTATTTCGCTTATTAGCTTGTCATTTTCAGCCTTTAAACTTTTATTCTCATCAGCTATTTGACTTAGAGTACTCGGCTCCTTAGTCAAATTTTGTGAGTTTTGGCTCTTGAGTGGGTTGTTTTCCTCATTTAGTAGTGTGTGTGAGGATTTAATGTGTTCAAAATCTTTCATCATTTTGCCTAACGAATCATAAAGATCAGTGGGTGATGAAGTGTGTGTATCACGATCACTATCATGGAAACGAGTTTGATGAGTTAGAGTGTACCTCATCTTCTTGGTTAGTTTGATCTTGTTCCTTGGCCATCAAACAGATCGAGCTTCTTCTTGAGTCACTTGAGTATTCAGCTTCTTGCTCTCGAATCATTTGTCTCTCTTGACTTGGTTTGTCTCGTGATCTCTTTGACCAACATTGCCTTTTTCTTTTCTTGTCTTCTTTCTCTCAAGACCTTTCTTTCTTCTTCATTCCTCGTATTTGTTGACTACAGGATATGGACAATCAATGGCATAGTGACCTGGTTGCCTACACGGTTCAAAGATAGATATTCAACCTTTTGATCAGCTCTTTCCATTCTTGGATTGTCACCCTTTGATATTGACTTTTTGATGATTTGTTCTCTTGGTTGGCCTACCTTCCTTGACTTGGAGGGAGCTGAGTGTCTTCGGAAGATTCACCCTTGCCTCTCTTGTAGTTCTTATTGAAGAACTTGTTGAACCTTTTAACCATCGGGCTATTTCTTCCGGATCAATGACTTCTTTGATCTCGGCTCTCTTTCCATCTTTAACAATTAGAGCATTGTTTTGGGTACAGTTTGTCTCTTTTCGATCTTTTCTTCTCGGCTCAAATTCGTAGGCTTTGAGATCCGAGAATAGTTCATGGTTGGAGGTCTTCGATAGGTCCATGGAATGTCTCGAGTGCCATGACCTTCATTTCCCATTCATTTTGGGAGACTTTTTAGGATCTTCATACACATTTCCTTTCGTGTATATTCCTTTCCAAGTGTAGATAGCTCCTTGGTGATTTTCGTGAACCGAGCATCCAGTTGATCCAGGTTTTCTCCTGCGATCATTTTGAAATTCTCAAATTTTTGTACAGCCACCGATAATTTATTTTCCTTGATTTGCTCCGAGCCTTCACAAATCAATGTTAGCTTGTCCTGATTTCTTTAGCCGTTTTGCATGATTTGACTTTATTGAACATGGCTTTATCCAAGGTTTTGTAAAGGATGTCTTGGCTACATTGTCCATGTTGTATCTTTTTTGTCATCATTTGTCCATTCAGTTCTTGGTTTTTCAACCATAGCTGGTCTAGGGCAACATCATCTTCACCTTCAGTGTAGCTCTTCTTACAATCGTGTTCACTTTTAAGATTTGCGGTGGCCCATCCTCTATCACTATCCACATCTCATCATGTAATCTTTGATAGATGAGCCTGCATACGAATTTTCCAATCATCAAATTCTTCAATAGTGAACATAGGGATGCGTGTCAAATTTGCTTCCATGATAATAACTTTTAATGATAAAAGGAGTTTTGAAAGCTTAAGTACTAAAACAGACTTTGAAAAGTTTGGAGATCTAGTTCAAGAACGGTGCGGAAGGCTCAATGAACCAACCGCTCTGATACCACTTGTAGGTCCCAAGGGGTGTGAGTGTAAGGTTTAGAAGGGGGTTGAATAAACCTTACCAAATTTTCACTTTTGGTCCTTTTAAAAGTTCGAGTTGATACTACACAATTTGTGTCCTTGGTGATGACCAATTTAGTTAATCGAGAGTTAGTCACTCAACGGACTGATCGAGCCGTTGATAGAATAACTCGGTTGTTAAGACCGAATTAGCTCAATTGTGGTTTTTTTAGCGGAAGACTTAACACCCTTAAGTTTGGTTTAGTTATGATTTAATGCTTGGTTTTAGTACTTAGAGATTATCAGTTGAATAGAAAATATGTCGTGAGAATTAAACAAATAAGATGCAGGAATTAAAAAGTCTTTGAAATGTAAATGACACGATAAGTTTTTATAGAGGTTCGAAGATGGGGTAATTCTTCTACTCCTCTCTTCTCCAACTCCCGGAGGAATCCACTAGGTATTGATCAAGATATACAAAGTGGTAATGTCCGGATACAAGTCTTGATCACAAAGTGACTTGATCCTTTGGGACTCGATGCGGAGATGCCTTGATCACTCGGTGGCTTCTCGTATGACTCGGCTTCTTCACAGGCGTTTGCCTTGCTACTACTGACTCACTTGCTCAAGCTCTTTGGATTTAATCACGAAGCCCTCCAAAAACTCGAGATTGGTTCGACCTTGAACCTTCCTACAATCCTTCGTGGAATGTAGACCCCTTGATTCTTCAACAATTTCCTCTTCAACCGATTGAAGTTATCTTTCCTTCACGGTGAGTGTTGGATTGATTTTCTTCGTAGTGTAAGCTTGAGGATTAATCTTGAATGATTTGAGAATATTTTGGTTCTGATTCAAATGTTTTTTTTGAATGTTCGTAGTTCAGGTAACCTTTCTCTGAGTCATTCCTCGGCCTTTTATAGTGATCTTTCAAAAATCGCCCGTTGAAGAGATAGGCTTATTTTTGAAAGTCACTTGTGGTCGTTGGCTTGTCTTGTTGCGAGTCCTTGGAATTTCCATTTCCTCGTATGAATTGTTCTTGACTTTTCGAGTTAAACGGTATAGTGCTTCCCATTGGTTCATTCCCTTTGCACGCTTCTCGGGACCGAGCACTTCGAGAAAGGTAGCATGGAGGTATTACTTGTTTAAGTAATTCTCTTGATTTACGGCAACGGATCTCTTTCGATTATCTCGACTTGATTGCGTTTCCTTGCTTTCCCCAGGTGACTTAGAGTCGACTTTCAATCATTGAATGACTCTCTTGTCACTTCAACTTGAGACTTGGCTATCTTGAGTTGACTTGACGATACTTTACTCACTCGCATTTGCACCGCACCTTCGAGTTCCGTCTTCTCTTCTTTGCCATACTCGGTTCTCCTGCAATGAGTCTTTCTTCTAGTCTCGATTGTCTTTTTGCATGTTTAGGCATAGTGACTTAACTCGGCTTGACAAGCCCTATTTGTTACAATGCGATTTACAACAAAAATGGGGTGCCAACTTCCTATTCTAAGTTTTACATGGCATTCATCAAAATCTAAACAATAAATTTCCCAACAGTGCGGATCTGAGAATGGTCTCAACAGCAATCTGCCATGCAAATTGAGCAAGCTCGTTATTTCAAAGCACTATATGGCAGAATGCTTGTCTGGATGGCTGACAATGCTGATATCAAACAAATGATGCATGCGTATATGGAAAGGCTGCATGCATCTCACAAAACAGAAATGGAGCTTCTGCGTGAATTTCAGAGAAAAGAAGTTCTACGCTTTGAGGAGACCATGAATGCGAAATTCAGCCTCCTCATGGCTGAAATGAAATTGGTGGCAGACGAGTCCATAGGCACTCGCTCAGAATTTTGGACAGCTTTATGCAGTCGCAAACTACAAATAGAATTCCGCACTCAGCAGACTCAACTTTATGCTCGCAGGCATGTTCCCTGGGGTCCCTCTTTCCTTTGATGATGCCAAAAAGGGGGAAGAGGAATCCCTAAGGAGTTTAAAAGAAGAAAAATTGAAAGAATCTGCAGCTCAGAAGATGGTAGCTAAGAAGAAGGGAAAAGCAGCTGAGGGGGAACGTTCGAGGGATTTGAGGTTAATGATAGCTAAAACCCCTCAGCAGGGTCATGTTACGGCTTCAATTATCAACAAAATTCTAGTGACTCTGCCGATCGAGCACTCTGATGTGCCTATGTCGGAGAAAAGACGAATCATCGAAGCAGGGATGGTGGAGTTCGACAAGAAGATGGATGCCCGCGTCGAAAAAATGTTGAAACAATTCAGTGGCATTCCAGCAGGAAGGATCAAGATGCCATTCCTGACAATGTATCCAAGCCAAGATCAGTTGAAGAATTTAAGACGCTCGAATACGAAGGATATTTCCAAGGGATGTCACTAGCCCAAGCTTGGAATTTGTACTGGTAGAAGGGTCTTACATTGTGCGAAGAAGCTGATAAGCAGCAGACTACCGGCAACCATTCAGCTGGTAAGCAGAAGACTCCCGTGAAGTACACACCCAAAGGAGGAGGAAGAAGTGGTGGAGGAAGAGGTTCTCGACCTCGTCCAAGACCCAAGAATGTAGATCCCGAAAAGAAGGGGAGGATCTACTGGGCTGGGTATGATGAAGTGGCAAACCTGGATGTGGCAAGGAAGAATGTTGATGCCGTGAAAAAACAAGAAGAGGAAAATGAAAGTCAAACTCAGTTATGGCTCGAAAAGAAGAGAAAGCGAAGAGAGCCTATGAGAAGAAGAAGAAGAGAGCTGAGCAAGAAGAAAGAAAAAGGAAGAGAGCTGATGACTTCAACATAGCTGAAGAATAAAGAAGGAGGCAGCGAAGGCGATGAAGTGTTGCTGCAAACCCTTCATGTATTTTACTTGTGTAAATACATTTTTGTAAGTCATCAGTATACTTAGTGAAGTTTTCTATAATTTTTCACTTTGTAATTATTCTAGTATCTTAGCATAGATGTCTGTATTGTTGCTTTGATGTAGAATGCTCTGATACCAAATGTAAACAGCTGTGTAAGGGACAAGAATGTTATGATCAATAAAATGATCGATTCTACGCATACATTCTCCGTTACTGCATTGTCTGTATGTATCTTTGCTGTTTATGTTTTGTTGAATGTTTTTAAGTTTTGGCATCATCAAAAAGGGGGAAATTATTGGGAAATTTATTTTATAGATTTTGATGAATGTCATGTAAAACTTAAACTAGAAAGTTGGCACCCTATTTTCCTTGTAATTTACATTGTAATAGATAGGGCTGGAAAAACTGAGTCAAGTCAGCTACGGATGGAAATACAAGAAGTCAACTGAAGACTGAAGTGAAGACTACGCTGTGGAACAGCTGAGTATGACAAAAATAGAAGATCAAGAGCTCGACTGAAGATGTATCAGCTGAAGAACAACTGTGTGAAGAGTCAGTCAACTCAACTCACGAAGCCAAGTCTCAAGTTGAAAGTGACAGATAAGTTATCCAATGATTGAAGCAGACTCAAGTTTAGTCCCATGGGGAAAAAGGCAGCAGCCAAGAGGAGTTAACTGAAATGAATTCGTTGCACAGTAGTCAAGAACATTACTTAAATAAGTAATACTTCCATGCTGCCAGGTCTTAAAGAGCTCATCCCAGAAGCATGCAAAAGGAATAAACCAATGGGAAGCATTGCACCTCGTGTCAGAACCTCGTGTCAAGATTGAGGACTAAGAAAAGACAAGCCAACGAGCACAAGTGACTTTTGAAATCAGCCTATCTCTTCAACGGGCAGTTTTTCGAAAGTTCACTATAAAAGGCTGAGGAAATTCATTGAGAAAAGGTTACCTGAACCACGAACAAGCAAGCAATATTCAAGCTATTAACCTTCAATATTCTCAAGTATATTCAAGCAAATCTTCAAGCCTGAAACTCGAAGGAAATCGTTCCAACACAAGGTGTGAATGAAAGACAACTTCAAACCTGTTGAAGAGGAAACTTTTGAAGAATCAAAAGGGTCTACTTTCCAAGGAGGATTGTAGGAAGGTTCAAGGTCGAACCAATATCAAGTTATTGGAGGGCTTCGTGATCAAATCCAAGATCTTGAGAAAGTGAGTTGAAGTAGAAAGGCAGCTGCCCTGTGAAGAAGCTAAGTCAGACGAGAAGCCAGTTGTGTGACCAATGCTGTCTCTAGACTGTTGACCACTTTGTAAACAGATCTTGTAGATAGTGGATTCCTCCAGGAGTTGGAGAAGAGAGGATTAGAATAATTACCCCATTTTCGAACCTCTATAAAAATTAATTGTGTCATTTATTTTTCAACACATTTACTTCTCTGCATACTTACATTATATCTGCTGATAATCTTATTTGCTATCCAACTGATCTATAACAAAGTGCTAAAATCAAGTGTTAAAACAAGTTTAAAACAAATCAAATGGTATTAAGTCTTCCGCTGATAAACTAACACAGCCAAGTTAAGGTTCAGATTAAACAACTGAGTTATTCTATCAACAGCTCTATCGAGTCTGTTGAGTGGCTAACTCTGCTGAATAACCAACTTAGTTGTCCCTCAAGATCTCAGCTGTTTGTGTTAACTCTGTAATATTTTAAAAGGACTAAAATCGAAAAGTTGGTAAAGTTTATTCAACCCTTTTCTAAACCTTACTCACACCCCTTGGGACCTACAATATATAAATGAACACATAATATCGTCGTTCAATATAAGTCTATACTTTATATCCAAAGAAGACTTGTAAAGGTATGTAAGTTTAATTTATTCATTATCTTCTAATATATGAAAAGATAATTAATAAACACCGTATGAATTAAATTTATAATATGTATTTCGAAAACACTTGTCAAATTAGGAAAAGGAAAAAAAAAAGGAAATCCAAACTGTGGTTTCTGGATTTGCATCTAATTCTTTTTTCTTTGCAGTTTTCTTCTCAATTACACAAGAACTGCGGAAGAACTTCAATGAACTTCCTACATACAAAATATCCCAATCGAGCTTCCACAGCGTGTGCCAGAGCATGAGGACCAAGTTGTCAATTTATTTAATGTAAATTGACAGACATGTGACCCCATTGGTACAGTTTTTTTTTTTGAAAACCAAAAGTAAAAACTTCATTACTAAAGCAGATCGAACTGCAAAGCGTTACAGATAAAGAGAGGAGGAACAGATCTCCACTCTTGGACACCAGACATAAAATTTGTTGCTCTAGCTAACAAATGAGCAACACCATTCGCTGATCTCCTCACAAAGACACAAGACACATTGGACATACCACTAAGCAAACATTTACATTCATTGATAATATCTAGGAAAAAAGAGTTCTCAATCACTTTTCCTCTCAATGCCTTAACAACAACTAGGGAATCAGTTTCCAGACAAATGGAAGAAGTTAACCAACTCTGTTGCAGCCATCTCAAAGCCTCACGCATGGACATTGCTTTAGCAATCTCTGGTTGAATTGGGCCTTTCATTGAACCATGGATAGCAGCCACAAATGATCCATGACAATCACGTATCACACTGCCAAAACCCAGCAAACTTGTTTCATGGAAAAGTGCAGCATCAACATTGCACTTGAAACTGCCAGAACTTGGCTTACTCCATGTTGAAGCTCCATCAGCCGAAGATAAATACCAGTCAGATATCTCACAAACCTGTGCAGCTTGCCATTGAAACATCACTGCACTCAATAAATTCACAACTTGGGTAGGCGACATGAAGGTCTGATTCCAGACTATATCGTTTCTATTTTTCCACAGCGACCATATCATCATACAAATTTTACACTTCAACTCAGTCGTTGCCGTTTCCCAAATATTATTCAAACATGCTAAAAAAGATAGAGGTTCTGGAAAAGCCACATTAACATATAAGATAGACCAACACCTTTTCGCAAAAGAGCAATAGAAAAAAGCATGAGCCACCGTTTCTAAACTCATATTGCAGACAGGGTATAAAGATTGAACTTGAACTTGTCTAGACAATAATCTCTCCTTGGTTGGTAAAGAATTATGACACGCACGCCACACAACATTCTTCACTTTAGCTGGCACTTTCAATCCCCACAAACCTCTCCAATCAAAATCTGTTGCAAAATTAAACTGATCATCCAATCTACTACAAAGCATTCGATACCCGGATTTAACAGTGTAAATGCCTTTCTTAGTTCCAGACCATAACCACTTATCACCATTATGTCCAACACTCAAAGGGATGCTCATAATTAAATTCTGATCTCTTAAATTAAAAAGATCCCTCACAATATCTTCATCCCATTGAAGGACCTCAGACTTCATTAAATTATGAACATAAACATCTGTTTCATTAATAGGAGGGGAAGAAACGAATGCATTTTGATCCGGAAGCCACGGATCCCCCCAAACTAAAATATTTTTCCCATCCCCTACTTTCATCCTACAGTGTTGGATCACATTCTCCTTTGCCGCCATGATACTACGCCATACAAAACTTGGATTGGATCCTAGCTTGGCACTTGATAAATTAGAAGATGGATAGTATCTAGCCTTAAAAATACGAGCCACAAGAGATGTATCATCCGTAAGTAGTCTCCACACTTGTTTCCCCAACAAAGCTAAATTGAACTCATGTAATCTCCTAAAGCCAAGACCTCCTTGGTTCTTATGAACACATAACCGTGTCCACGAATGCCAGTTAATGCCTCTAGCAGCCCCATCTCCTTTACCCCACCAAAACGAATTCATCATTCTTTCCAATTCCGTACAAAGATCAATAGGTAACAGAAATATACTCATTGCATACACAGGAACGACTTGAGCTATTGTTTTCAAAAGAATCTCCTTTCCCGCCCTTGATAATAATTTTCCGTCGCCAACCTTGAAGTCTATGCCAAACTTTTTCTCTAATGAAAGCGAAAACTTCCTTTTTATTACGACCCACCAACGAAGGCAACCCAAGATAAGCACCATGATTATTGGAATGAGGGACATTTAACAGACTGCAAACAGACCGAATAGCTTCAGATTCCGTATTCTTACTGAACGAAACAGATGACTTTTGATAATTGACAAGTTGCCCTGAGGCTTGAGAGTATAAATCAAGACAATTAAGCACCCGGGTACATTCCTCTCGATTAGCTCTGAAAAATAGAAAACTATTGTCTGCGAAAAATAAATGAGTCACACTAGGAGCACGCCTTGCAATTTGACACCCATGAATCCAACCTTTCTTCTCGAAATTTTGGATGAGAAAAGATAGGCCTTCCGCGCATAGAATAAAAAGATACGGCGACAACGGATCTCCTTGACGTAGCCCACGCCTTGGTGTAAAAAAATCAGATTCAAATATGCCGTGAGTAATCTTATAACGAACCGTTGTGACGCACAACATCATTAATTCGACCCATCTCGTGTGAAAACCCAACTTAAGAAGCATTGCTTTCAAGTAGGGCCATTCAATACGATCGTAAGCCTTACTCATATCAATCTTTAATGCCGCAACACCATGCTTACATTGCCTCTTCCTTTTGAGAAAATGATTAATCTCGAAAGCAATCATAATATTATCCAAAATAAGTCTTTGGGGAACAAATGCGCTTTGATGTTCCGATATAACCTCCGGGAGGATATGTTTCAGGCGATTAGCCAGTAATTTAGAGACTACCTTATAAATAACATTACATAAGGCAATAGGACGTAGGTCCGAAACAGTCTCCGGATTGTTCTTCTTAGGAATAAGAACAATATTCTATCAGTTAAACCTTCAGGAAATGAGCATGAATTCAGAAAAAATAGACATGAAGAAACAACATCATTTCCTGTTATATCCCAAAATTTTTGGAAGAAAGCCGGATTCATGCCATCCGGTCCGGCGCCTTATCTGGATGCATCGAAAATAATGCTTCTTTGACCTCTAACTCAGTGAAAGGCTGCAAAAGGCTTAAGTTCTGTTCCTCAGTGATTTTAGGACAGATACAATCAAGCAATGTATCATGATGAGAACCCGATGAAGAGAATAATTCCATGAAATAATTAACAAGGTGATTCCCAAGTCCGTTATCCCACGTGAGCCATATCCCATTTGCTGTTTTAAGCTTTGAAATCGAATTATGCCTATGTCGAGTAGAAGCCACCGTATGAAAATACTTGGAATTAGAATCACCACCCTTTAGCCAATAAAGTTTCGCCCGTTGCTTCCAATAATCCTCCTGCTGAGCTAAAAGAAGGTTATATTCAGTTTGAGCCTTTTTGAACTCAACTACTGAATATTGATCTCGTCCACCTCTGAATGTTTTCATTTTTGATTTCGCCTCTTTGATCCTTGTATTAAACGAATTACGCAAAATATCTCCCCATTTGAATAATTCAGCTCCGCACATTTCAATTCTACCCAAAAGAGTATCTGACACTCCTTTATTCCATCCCTCTTGAACAACAGACTTGCATTCCTTCTCCCGCAACCATACGTTCTCAAAACGAAACTTCCGAACTTTCTTAATTCTGTAACGTAAACCCAATTCCAACAAAATTGGCGAATGATCAGACATAGAAGCCTCAAGATTCCAAATTTTACAATTCGGAAAAGAAGCAAACCAATGTAACGTAGCCAAACCTCTATCCAAACGTTCTTCCACCCAGTTTAATGATCCACGACCACGTTCCCAAGTGAATTGGTAACCCAACATACCCAAATCGACAAGACCACAATCATCAATAGCGGACCGGAAACCCGTGAGAAGCCAAGAAGGATGATCAATATTACCTCTTTTTTCTGAAGAAGATAGTAGGTCGTTAAAATCACCAATACAACACCAGGGTAGAGTCGATTGATTTGCTAGATGGCGAAGAAAATTCCAGGACTGTCTTCTTCTACCCCGTTCTGGGAATCCATAATAACCTGTTAGTCGATAGACGGACGTATTCTCAAGGTGAATTGAAACATCTATATGATTTTGGGAGAAACTCAATAAATTCGCCATATTATTGTACTTCCAAAAAAGAGATAACCCACCACTATGTCCCATGCTACTAACCGCAAACAATCCTTCGTACCCCAGCTTAACCCAAATCTGTTCCAATTTATTTTTATGTAACATAGTCTCCATAAGAAAAATAAAAGACGGCCTATTTTGTTGGACTAGGTCCAATAAAACCTGAATTGTCCGTGAGTTGCCAAGCCCACGGCAGTTCCAACTTATAGTACTCATAATTCTCGGTGGGCCTGGCGACCAGGACCCACCACATCCAAGTTTTTTTGGTTCTCAACCGAAGTAGAAGTATCCTCCACAGGCCCAAGAAGCAGCGGCCCTGTTTTTCTAGTAGTAACTGAAAATTGTTCCTCATTTCTTTTCCTTTTATTATCACCTTTTATGACATCAGTCTGATTTTTCACATCATAAATAACCAACTTCCCACTAGATGGGCCACTCAAATTTGAATCCCTACTTTTGGTTACCTTGTCGTCAAACTTTGTCCCTGAACCCTCAGTAACCTCCCCACAATTTGCGGTAATTCCCTCTGCATGAAGGACACCTCCCGGGTAGTTATTCCCATGTTTTGCCACGTCATCATCTGCAGAAAAACTGTCATCTTCTTTTTGTTTCGATCAATTTTTCGGAAAAAACCACCTTAACCAAGGAGAAACAGCCTGATTAGTCTGCCTACGAGATGGCGCAGGCATCCAAGAACCATAAGCTCTATCCTCCGGAACAGTTGGTCCATTAAACAATTTATCACAAAATTTGTCTGAATGCCCGATAAAACCACAATAGAAACAAAACGTAGGAAGACGTTCATATTTGAAATTAACCCATACCCAATCACCTCCCACTTTTTTAAATTTCATTCTTCTTTTGAGAGGGGATCGCACATCAATCGAAACACGAATACGCATATAATTTTGCCAAACACCTGAGAAATTGTGCTCATCTGAATCCAAATAGGTACCTATAAAATTACCAATACTGGTACCAATCATCTCCGTCATAAATCCGAACGGAAGATCATATACCTGAACCCAAAGGTCCGTGTGAAATAATTCCACACGTGATGGTTGTTCACCCACATTAAGCCTTTTAGTGATCAGAAGCAAATTGTCGAAAGTCCAAGGGCCATTCAATTGAACACGCGTAATGTCCAATTCATGAAAAAACTGGAATAGAAATAGATTTGGCCCTAACTCCTTAATAAAAACACCTTTAACTGGTCTCCAAACGGATGCCAATGTGTTTTTCATAGCCAAAAAATTCACTTGTCGGTCCGTTAAGAAACGACCAACCAAACACCATCGGAGGTCTTGAGTTTGGCCTTCCGCAACAGTATCATCAATGCACAAACCGCCTTCATCTTCTTCTGCCAACTGCATGCGCCCACACAGATCGTCCAAAGATAGTGGATTGTTCGACATTATGAAGAGAAGCAGAATAAAAAAAACAACAAAAGCAAACTTGAAACTTGTTAAACAAACAAGACAAAACAGGAACTTGTCAGCGGACAAGACAACAAAAATTACAGTCCTTTTTGGGCCAAATGTTGAGCTGGTGTGCTTTGATCAAAATGCTACCCCATTGGTACAGTTTACAAAAACAAAGTTTGTCTTTTTCCAATAAATAAACTTTTCTTTTGTTTTATTACAAAAATTAAAAGAAAAATATTTTTAGTAAATTTGCATATAACTTCTCTTTATATTCGATTTACATATATATTTTGATATTATAATTTATTAATTTAATTTTTATTTTTATTTGTTAGTTTTTTTACATTTGTACGCATACTTATATTTTACATGTATATATATATATGTATATATATATATATATGTGTATATATATATGTGTGTGTGTGTGTGTGTGTTTTTAAGAACAATTTAACCTGTTGAATCATTAACCAGTAACCTAATTATTATTCCAATTCGATGTCCGGTCCGAGTTTTAAAGCATTGAAAAAGCTAACAATGTCCACATTGGCTTTTTGATCGGTGAAGAAAATAGTTTTCTGAAGAAAATATGATATGAAGTGAATTATTATAATAAATAAAAATTAAGGGATTAAATTGTTTTAAATTTCTTATTCTTCTTCTTCTTTCAAAACAAAAAATTGCTAAAACAATAAAATTTTAGGGAAATTTTCCATTTATCCTAAAAAAACTGATTATTCGTTTGTTTGTGCAATTGTTGAAGTCTTTGGTTGTTTTTAAAATATTTTTCATCAGATTTCAGATTAAATTGACTTTTCATGGGCTAAGGTGACGGAATTGCTAAACCTCTTTTACTAAAATGATTTGAACTCCAATGGACGCGACGATTTCATTAGGGGTAACATAAAAATCTGCCTTTTCTCTGTCATTTTGGACCGGGATAACAAATTCAAGGTACATGTTAAGATTGCTTCACGATACACGCGCGCACACACAAACACACACACATACACAAACACAAACGCATACATATATATACATATATATATATATATATATATATATATATTAGGTGGTTTTCTGTCCAACCATCTAACGGATCCCTAATTCTAACCCGTTTGGGTGAAACTCGGCCGTGGAGTTGGAGCCTAATATCAGAGATCTTGGTGGGACCTTCTCTTTTAACCTCCTTTTTCTCTGATCTCTCCTCCAGCACGCCAAAGCTGAAGTCCTCCCCAACAAAATTCTCAGTTCGCAGACGCCATCATAAAAAAATCTCAGGGAAACAAATAACTAAACACACTAAAAGAAATAACAAACAAATAACCAAACACTTTGCGCAGACTACAAGAAATCGTTCAATCCACGTTAATAAATCATAAATAAAAACAAAAAATTAAACTTAATTTGGTCCCCCATATTGAATCATGATTAAAAAAACTTTCATCATTCAATCAAGCACCGCAAGGAGAAATGGTCGCTTCCTCCGCGGATCCACCGCGAGAACGGGTTTTTTTGTTCTCGCCCCAAGATCTGCTTTGGTTTTATCAAGGGGTTGGACAACTTCAACAACTACCTTTTGGGAAATTACTAATTGCTTTTTACAGGAATTACTAATATTTTTCAAGAGGATTACTAATATTTTTCGGTGGAAATAATATATATATATATATATATATATCTGTGTGTGTATTAGGGGAACTATTTTCTTAAGAGAAAAGCTAATACTTATCAAGGTATACTAATACTTTTTAGGGAGAAACAACTAATACTTTTTTTAAGCTACTAAATATTTTCCAAGGGACGAATAAATACTTTTAATAAGAAAACATAATATTTTTCAGCGAGACTACTAATACTTTTAGGGGAGAAACTAATACTTTTCACGGAAATTACTAAAAGCTTTTCAGGGGAATTACTAAATTCCTTATCAGAGTCTACTAATATTTTTTAGAGAAAAACTAATACTTTATAGGAAACACTAATACTTTCAGTGGGATTAATAATACTTTTTATTATAAAAACTAATATTTTTCAGATGAAGTACAAAAAACCTTTCAAGGGAAAAATTAATAGTTTTTAGGGAACTACTAATACGTTTCACATGAACTATTGATACTTTTTTTGGAAAAAAAACTAATACTATTTTGGGGGACGATTAAATATTTTCAAGTGAACTACGTATTTAAAACTTTTTAGAAAGACTACTAATACTTTTGATATGAATACCTAATACTTTTCAGTGCTCCCGTGATACTATATCACTGTCCAATATAATAAAATCTAATACTTTCAAGTAAACTACGTACTAATACTTTTCAGAGAAACTCCTAATACATTCCAGTGGGACTGATAATACTTTTATGGGAACTATTGATACTTTTCAGTGGAACTACTAATTTTTTCAGTATGACTACTAATACTTTTTAGTATGACATGTAACACCTTTCTAGATAACTACTACTACTTTTTAGTAGGGAAAAATAACACTTTTCAAGATAATTACTAAATACCTTTCAAGAAAAAAACTAATACTTCTCATACAAAACGCAAATATGTTTTAGGGGGACTACTAATATTTAAAAAAAACTAATATTTTTCAGGGCACTGCAAAAATACTATTGGGGGAACTACAAATACTTTTAATGGCCTTAGTGAAAATATTTAAAATATGTTTATATTCAATAAAACGGACCTAAACTAAATTATTTTAACTAAATCATATATAAGTGGCAACCAATATAATGGGATAATTTTAGAATTAGTACCCTAATTTTACCTACATTTTGCTTTTAGTGCGCTCCATGTTCCGAACTAATCAAATATGGTACCTGACGTTATACTTTTTAATCAATGTTACTATTCATCATTGGTTGATCATCAACTATGACTGGAAAA
This sequence comes from Rehmannia glutinosa, assembly GCA_016081115.2. Classification (NCBI taxonomy): domain Eukaryota; kingdom Viridiplantae; phylum Streptophyta; class Magnoliopsida; order Lamiales; family Orobanchaceae; genus Rehmannia; species Rehmannia glutinosa. Next base: position 280,890 of record JABTTQ020000308.1, read on the forward strand.
CATATTAAAACACGTAAACATATGGAAAAACTGGTAATTTCCTTTCTTTCATCATTTTAACTTTTGTCTTTATTTCTAAAGCTTCAAATCCCAAAGGTGTGAGTAATTGAGAAAAATAAATTATACTTTTAATTTATATTTATCACATAAAAGTATATTAACAATTTTAATTAATATAATTATGTAATATACCAAACTTAGGGAGAAAAAATCAAAATTAATTATTTCAAAAAATACAGTAAAAAAGGTGTGATGCCCAACAAAGAATGTGTCATTTATTGAGAATACTATAAATTATACTTTTAATTCATAATTAATATTATTAAATTATATTAATATATTCAATTAATATAACTATATAATATAATAAACTTAGAGAGCAATATAAATTAATAATCTCAAAAATTAAATTAAAAAAACAATAGCAAGGAGGTGTGAGCATACAATTTTTTTTTTTTTAATTTCCATAACTTATTTCGTTGTCATTCAATGAAATTCTTGTAGTGCAATCATAGTCATTAAATTATGTAATACAATACATCCATATAATACGAGCATTTGTCCAATATGTGCTATCACAGAGGAGGCATACGCCATCATCATACGCCCCATCTCCGCCATTGTGACTGCAGCTGTTCAGCAGGCTCCTTCTCCATCTGTGTATGTAATTGAGCATGCTCCTTCTCCAATTGTTATCTGCTCAGTCACATGTCTCCTCAATGTCTCATCATTAATCCGTGGAGAGTTATAAGGGGAGCTGAGATCATAAATAATGGTGTATAAAATGTCTGAGTTCCGAGGCCATAGACCCTCGGCTTGTTCACCCCGACAACATCTAGGTATAATATTTTAAAGTTATACTTACAACTATCCGACTAGACTTCACATCAACAAATGTACCATCTTTTGTCATATGCATACGCAGAAAAGTATCGTAATCACGCCAGTCTCCCGTCGTTGCATCCAAAAACAGAAGGTATTATAAATAACTTCTAATTATTTTATAAGAATTTCAAGTAATTGAAAATTAAAACTAAAGTTACTTACGTTAGCATTAGAATGCGCAATGGACGAGCAAGACTCTCTAGTGTGGCGAGAACAATATTTATTAGGTCCCTCTACCTCGGACATCTTGTTGTTTTTCATCATTTTCAAAAAGAGCAACGACCTCTGGTTGACTCCAATAGGCCAACCAATTCTTCCACACATCCTCGGCCACAAAAGTTGGCTTTTTGCAATTTCTATTTCTTTTGAAGGTGCATATACCATATTTCTACTCACATGAGGCTTTTGATCAGGGTGTGCTTTTATGCAGGACATTGGGTATTTTTACCCTTACAAGCGCCATTAGGATATTTTGTTGCATGCTAATTGCTCGTTTCATCTTTTTTTAAAGGAAAAAAAAGAAGGGTGGCGCTATTGCACTCCCCTTTTTGATGAATACACCTATCTTATATAATTTCAAAAATGCCATTACCTTAAAATATAACACCCCCTTACGGACGCTACAGGGCTCGTTAACATTAAACTTCTTTGAAATAGTTTTTAGAAAAATTATACACTATTAGACAAGATTTTTTTTTCCAAATGATCATTTTCAAATTAGATTAAAATCGACTATTATATCATGAAAATACAAATTATCATGAGAAAACCGAAAATATCACAAACCAAGAGTTTGAATTCGAAAATAGTGATAACATACAATTTGAAAAGAGGTTTTCAATGAATCTTAAAATAAAACATAGCGGAAGCATAAAAGTTGAAATAAGTTTAATAATTTGACATCATAAAATATAATGTCTTTCTTGGCATAATTCCGTTTCCAATCCCACATCGTTGCACATACGCTTCTCATATACTTCAACTTAAGTCATCCTCATTGTAAATAACTTTTACATCTCTTTCTATGCATAAATAAAAACATGCATATTCATTTTATCTTTATGGGCCCAAGCATTACACCATTAACATCATTAGCGCGCCATCACGAAAGGAGAGGGGTAGCTAACCCAAACCAAACGTAACAAGTCCACCTTGCGGGACAAGTCCACCTAGCGGGACAAACATTATCATTGGGTGTGTAACGCTTCTATTACGTGATACATACATATACATTTATGAAAAGCTCATCAACAATTTGTATAGAATGTCATAAATGCCTTTCATAGAATGCTCAAATACAAGATGTTGAAATAAGTGTAACTTTATAAGGGTGATGAACGTCTTGATGACGGTGTGCTCGCCTTCTTGGAATGTTCATGTCAAATATTTTCATGGTAAACACATACAATTAATATAGACATTGAAAATGCATTTATATATATTTATAAGATTTCATAAATGATCTAAATAAGGTTCATAAACTTCATTAGTACATGATCAAGCCTAATGCTCTAAAACTGGAAATTCTGACCTATACTTACTTAAAAATATTAATCTGATAATATAAATATCTAATCCATGTAAAACTTAGAAACATGATACCTAACATCCTAATACAGAGTCACAAAATTTTCCTCTACGAAATAAATATGAAAGACATGATTTTCCAATTTTGTAAATGAATACAATAGTGCAGGCATCTTATATTCTAATATGAGCATACTGTAATGAACGATTTTTAACTCACAACCAAGATACCATATAGAGCTACAAATTTGCAGAATTATACATAACCCATAATGACATGTCCCAGATTTTCCTTAAGTTAAATGAACATCCATTTATAGTTCAAAATAATTATTCAAAACGGATCCTAAAAACTGTCAGGATCTCATACACTGTAAGCATATTAGATTCTAAATTCTATGTCCTCTAAACGGGACAGATAAAATTCCACTAAAATTACAGGATACTAATAATGCATATATGAATGACATATCCAAAATTTAGCCATAAATAAATTTATATCCATTCTACACATGCTTCGAAAATTTGAGATCATACAAATTTTCAGATTCAGGAATGAATGTCCAATGATAAAATAAAATTAATTATTAGATCATCAATAACTATAAGGATCTGGAAATTTAACCTATCATATATGACATTTAGATAAGTATTTCTAAAATATAAATGTATTCAAGAAGCAATACTTTGCATATCACAATATTTCACCAATTAAATCCAAATTTGGAAATACATACCTTATTTCTTACAAGATCTTGTATAACCAAAGTGGTTGATTCATTAGATCCTTTGATGAAACTTTGTTGAAACTACTTGTATGATTACTTCTTGTGTAGATATATGTTATGCACCATTGAATTCAAGGTAAATAGTATGAAGAAGTAAAAGTACACTTTGGTGAAGAGTTGGATTTGATTCTTTGAAAGGGCTAATGTAGAGATTTTTGAGGAAACTATTTAGAATGAAGGAACTCATTGTCTCTCTAAATTTTTCAGATCCACACACCTCTTATTCATATATGTAATCATGTATTCTAAGCAAAATAACTAGATACAAGTCTCATCTATTAAAGTATTGAAAAAGGGTCCCTACATCTTCACATGATATTTGTTAGCCAAGTTCCAATTGATAAAATAAAGACCTTACTTTTATTGGTTTATTCATTGTGATTTAATCATGGAGAATATACCTTAACTTTTGTGGTTCAAATAGGGAACAACCATGACACTTTAGTTGCTTTATACAAATCATAACAACCACAACAACATAAGTATAGTAAGTTGTCACAGAATTTTCTGGTTTGGCAAGCTTTAGTATATGGACCATAACTCTCACTTTACATATTCAAATAAGGTAATTCTTCCTCCAATAGATACCTAAGACATGTATCTAAATTAACATGTTTAAAAATCCCCGATAAGAAACTTATTTTATGGGAAACATACGTTGGCAAAGTTGGACATGTTGCTGTCCAGTTTTACAGATTTTCAGTTTTGGCATGCTTTAGTGTTTGGACCATATCTCATACTTTACATATTCAAATAAGGTAATTCTTGTTCCTATAGACACCTAATACATGTATCTAAATTAACATGTTCAAGAATCCCAGATAAGAAACTTATTTTATGGGAAAAATACGTTTGCAAAGTTGCACATGTTGCTGTCAAGTTTTACAGATTTTCAGTTTTGGCATGTTTGAGTGTTTTGAGCATATCTCATACATTACATATTCAAATAAGGTAATTCTTGTTCATATAGATACTTAAGACATGTACTTAAAATATCATGTTCATAAATTCCAAATAATCACCTTAAGTTATAGGGAAAAACATTCACAAAATTGTACCTAAAACCACATATCATCAAGTTCATAAACTACATGAGTTTGAAGTGCATGAAAATAATTCATTTGATAAAATATCAATATAACATGTAATTTCCCATATATACACACATCACATCATAGTAATACATGTATAACTCATGTCCTATATGTTGGGAAATTACTTTTTAGATTTTGATGAATGCCATGTAAAACTTAGAATAGAAAGTTGGCACCCCATTTTCCTTGTAATTTGCATTGTAACAGATAGGGCTGGTCAAGCTGAGTTAAGTCAGCTATGCCTGAACATGCAAGAAGTCAACTGGAGACTAGAAGGAAGACTCCGCTGTGAGGCAGCTGAGTGTGGCAACGAAGAGAACACAGAACTCGATCAAGGAGCGGTGAGATGCGGTGAGTGAAGTATCAGTCAAGTCAACTCAAAATAGCCAAGTCTCAAGTTGAAGTGACAGATGAGTCATCCAATGATTGGAAGCTGACTCGAAGTCATATGGGGAAATCAAGGAAATACAGTCAAGTCGAGACAACTGAAAGAGATCCGTTGCACTGAAGTCAAGAAAATTACTTAAACAAGTAATACTCCCATACTGCCTTTCTTAAAGTGCTCAGTCCCAGAAGCGTGCAAAAGGAATAAACCAATGGGAATCACTGCACTTGTGTCAGAACTCTGAAAAGCTGAAGATTCATTCAATACGAGGAAATGTCAACTTCAACGACTGCAACAAGACAAGACAATGACCACAAGTGTCTTTTGAAAATTAGCCTATCTCTTCAATGGGCAGATTTTCAAAAGAACACTATAAAAGGCTGAGGAATCAATTTGAGAAAAAGATAGAGAGGTTACATTGACTATCAGTACTAAAAACTTAATTGAGCTATAACCTGCAAAATATTCTCAAATCATTCAAGCTTAATCCTCAGACCAAAACTTGGAAGGAAATCAATCCAACACTTACCTATGAAGGAAAGACGACTTCAATCAATTGAAGAGATAATATTTGAAGAATCAAAGGGGTTTACATTCCGCAGAGGATTGTAGAAAGGTTCAAGGTCGAACCAATCTCAAGTTATTGGAGGGCTTCGTGATCAAATCCAAGAAGCTTGAGCAAGTGAGTTGTAGTAGCAAGGCAGCTGCCCTGTGAAGAAGCTGAGTCGAACAAGAAGCCAGCTGTGTGACCAAGGCATCTCCAGACTGAGTCCCAAAGGATCAAGTCAGTTGTGTGATCAAGACTTGCATCTGGACTGATAACCACTTTGTACTCTAATCAATACTTAGTGGATTCCTCCAGGAGTTAGAGAAGAGATGATTAGAAGAATTACCCCATCTTCGAACATCTATAAAATTTATTGTGTCATTTACATTTCAGCACTTCAATTATGCATATTATTTTATATCTGCTGATAAATTTGCTATCCAATTGACATTTAACAAAGTGCTAAAATCAAGTGTCAAAACAAACTTAAACCAAATTCAAGGGTGTTAAGTCTTCCGCTGAAAACATATCACAGTTGAGTTAAGCCTTAGACTAAGCAGCTGAGTTATTCTATCAACAGCTCAGTCGAGTCTGTTGAGTAGCTAACTCTGCTGGTTAACTAACTTAGCTGTCCATCAAGGACTTAGATGTGAAGTATTAACTCTGAACTATTTTAAAAGGACTAAATCGAAAAGTTGGTAAGGTTTATTCAACCCCCCCTTCTAAACCTTACTCTCACACCCCTTAGGACCTACAAGTGGTATCAGAGCGGTTGGTTCATTGAGCCTTCCGCACTGGTTTCTGAACTAGATCTCCAATCTTTCAAAGCTTGCTTTAGCACTTGATCTTTCAAAACTCTTCTATTCAGCAAAGTTATTATAATGGAAGCAAATTTAACACGCATCCCTATGTTCACAATTGAATAATTTCATGATTGGAAAATTCGTATGCAGGCTCATCTATCAGCATTACACGATGAAATGTGGATAGTAATAGAAGATGGGCCGCTGCAAATTTTAAAAGTGAACACAGCTGCAAGGAGGGCTGCTGCAGCTGAAGGAGAAGAGGATGTTGCTCCCAGACCAGCTAGGGTTGAAAAACCAAGAGCTGAATGGACAAATGATGACAGAAAAAGATACAACTTGGACAACGTGGCCAAGGACATTCTTTACAAAACTTTGGACAAAGCCATGTTAAACAAAGTCAAATCATGCAAGACTGCAAAGGAAATCTGGGATATGCTAACCCTGATTTGTGAAGGCTCTGAGCAAATCAAGGAAAATAAACTATCTGTTGATGTACAAAAATTTGAAAACTTTAAGATGCTTGCAGGAGAAACCTTGGATCAGCTGGATGCTAGATTCACTGAAGTTACCAATGAATCACAAGACTTGGGGAAAAAATATACACAGAAAGAGATATGTATGAAGATTCTAAGAAGTCTCCCAACTGAGTGGGAAATGAAAGTCATGGCCTTGAGACATTCCATGGATCTATCAAAAACATCCAACCATGAGTTATTCTTAGATCTCAAAGCCTATGAATTTGAGCTGAGAAGAAAAGATCAAGAAGAGACAATTTGTGCCCAAAAAACATTTTGCTCTAATAGTCAAGGATGGGAAGAGAGTCAAGTCAAAGAAGTCATTGACCAAGAAGAGATTGCCCTGATGGTTAAAAGGTTCAAAAAATTCTTCAACAACTACAAAAAAGGCAAAGGTGAATCTTCCAGAAGACATTCAGCTCCCTCCAAGTCAAGGGAAGATAGGCCACCCAAGAGAGCAGAGCATCAAAAGATCAAATACCAAAGAATCGACAATCCAAGAATGGAAAGAGTGATCAAAAAGTTGAGAGTCTATCTTTGAACCGCAGCAACCTGTCACTATGCCATTGATTGCCCATATCCTGTAGTGAACAAATACAGGAATGAAGAGGAAAGAAAAGTCTTCAGAGAAAGAAGACAAGAAAAGAAAAGGGCAATGTTAGCTGCAGAGACTGCTGAGACAACCAAGTCAAAAGACACAGCAGACTCGGAGAGTAGTGAAGCTGACTACTCAAGCGACTCTGAAGAAGAAGCCTTGATCTGTCTAATGGCCAAAGAACAAGACCAACCTGACCAAGAAGATGAGGTACACTCTAACTTATCACACTCAGATTCTAGTGAAAGTGATTGTGACACACACACTTCATCACCCACTGATCTTTATGATTCATTAGGCAAAATGATGAAAGACTTTGAACACATTAAATCCTCACACACACTACTAAATGAGGAAAACAGCCTACTCAAAAGCCAAAACTCACAGCTGACTAAAGAGCTGAGTACTCTAAGTCACATAGCTGATGAGAATAAAAGTCTAAAGGCTGAAAATGCTTAGTTAATAGCAGAGATAGCTGCTATAGAAAAGAGGGAAAATGACCTCAAAAATGTGATTGCCTCATTCACTAAGGCATCTAAATCTTTGGATGATCTTATTATGAGCCAAAGAGAATGCGGAGATAAGACAGGCTTAGGATTTAATTTCTCTATGCCAAGTCAAGCCCCAAAAGTGATTTTGGAAAAAGGATCTTCAAGTAATGAAGCATCTCAAAAATCCAAAACTCCAAATGGTGCCCACACATTCATTCCAAAGCACAACCACAAGCAAACTGGCCTTGGTTATAAAGGAAAAGGAAAAAAATTGAATTTGAGTATCCGAGAGGACAGTGAGAAGAAATCCACCCGAGTTCCTCAAAGAAACTCAAAATAGGAAGTATCAGAAAGAAGAAACAGAGCTACCAAAAGCCCCGGAAATTCTATAAAAGGAACACATATGATGGGAATGGTAGAAATTATCCAAGCCAAGCTGATTGGAATAATGTGAACTATCAGCAAAGACCTATGGAATTTAAGACTAAATGGCAAAGGCCTAGAACTCAACAAAGGCCATTCCTAAGGCAAAAGAGCTATTATCAGCACACATATGCACCCAGGCACTATCCTCAAAACAGACAGCTGTATAAACCTAGAACCCCCAAGCAATTTGCCAAAATTAATTATAATTATGGCACTGATAGATGGCAACCTCTTAGAGTTAAATCATTTGGCTATAGGTTGGTTGGATCAGCTTACAATACTAACCCCTCAGGACCCAGACAAGTATGGGTACCTAAAACCTAATTTCCTTGATTGCAGGTTCAAGGAGCAGTTGAGTGCCAAGGAACCTGGTACATGGATAGTGTCTGTTCCAGACACATGATAGGAAACAAGAAAAATCTATCAAAATTCAAGGAAGTTAGAGTTGCAAAAGTTATATTTGATGGGAATGAAGCTCCAGGAGAAATAAAAGGCATTGGATCCATCAAGAAAAATGGATTAGAAATTACAGATGTTGCATATGTTGAAGGCCTCAATTTCAACTTACTAAGCATAAGTCAACTCTGTGACAAGGGCTATAATGTTGGATTCAATATGGGAGTGTGCCAAATCAAGAACACTGAATCTAATGAAGTAGTGCTACAAGGATGCAGACAAAAGAACATGTATGTGGTGGATTGGTCAACTGTAACACCAAGCACTTGTCTACTAGCAAAGAGCACAGCCGAATCAAGTTGGTTGTGGAACAAGAAGCTGAGTCACCTGAATTTCAAAACTATTAACAAACTTGCAAGAAGTAATCTTGTAGAAGGACTTCCAGACTCAGTATACAAGAACAAGAGTGTATGTGATGCATGCCAGATGGGAAAGCAAATCAAATCATCATTCAAAGAAACGACATGTCCATCTTCAACAAGAATATTGCACCTGTTACATATGGATCTATTTGGTCCAGTTGAACCAGCTAGCATAAGCGGAAAGAAATACACCTTGGTGGTAGTAGATGACTACTCAAGATACACATGGACAATTTTCATGTGTAAGAAGAAAGAAACCCTGCAGAAACTACCACAACTGATGAAGAGAATCCAAAATGTGAAGAGTCAAACCATTATCAAAATAAGATCTGACAGAGGAACTGAGTTTGTCAATGGTATAATAACTCAGTATTGTATTGAAAATGGTATTGCTCATGAATTATCTGCAGCAAGGACTCCACAAAGTGAGAATGGAGTTGCGTAGAAAGAAGGAACAGAACTCTCAAAGAAGAAGAAGGACCATGTTAGCAAGCAGAGGCACGCCTAAGAGATTTTGGGCTGAAGCAATAAACACAGCATGCTACACTCAAAATAGATGCATGATAAACAGACAGCTGGCAAAGACTCCCTATGAGATTTGGACAGGGAGGAAGCCAAATGTTGCATATTTTAAAATATTTGGATGCAAATGCTTCATTCATAACAATGACAAAGATAATTTAAAGGCTTTTGATGCTAAAGCTGATGAAGGTATCTTCTTAGGATACTCAGCTGAAAGCAAAGCCTACAGAGTGCTCAACAAGAGGACAATGGTTACATAAGAGTCCATTCATGTGGTGTTTGATGAGCCCAATGTAAATAGAGAAGACATTGAAGAGTCAACTGATAAGCTAAATCATCCAACCATGAAGAAGAGTCCCTATGTTGAAGTTGAAGCTGGAATTATGAACCCAAATGAAGATGAGATAGCTGAGTCTCAAAGACAGCTAGAAAATATGCAGCTAAGTGATGATGAGAGAGCTGGTCAAAATAACACAGCTGCAAGACGACTAAATCCAGCTAACTTACTCCAACCTGATGTGAGATGGCTGAGAGACCATCCACTAGAACTAATCATTGGAGATGTAAGAGAAGGTGTGAAAACCAGATCCAAAACTCAACAAGAAGCAATGTTCACTTGCTTTATCTCACAATTAGAGTCAAAAGATGTGTCACAAGCATTGGATGACACACATTGGATTCAAGCCATGCAAGAAGAGCTGAATTAGTTTGAAAGGAACAAAGTGTGGGAATTGGTTCAAAGACCTACCCATCAAAATGTTATTGGCACTAAATGGGTGTTCAAAAACATGATGAATGAGAAAGGTTATGTGGTAAGAAACAAGGCAAGATTGGTAGCCAAAGGTTATTGCCAAGAAGAAGGAATAGATTTTGATGAAACTTTTGCTCATGTGGCAAGATTAGAAGCAATAAGGATGTTTCTTGCCTATGCTGCACACAAGAATTTCATTGTATATCAAATGGATGTAAAAAAGTGCATCCTGAATGTATTATTGGAGGAAGAAGTGTATCTAGAACAACCTCAAGGATTTGAGCAGAAGACTCTTGGAGATAAAGTATACAAACTCAAGAAAGCTTTATATGGATTGAAACAGGCACCAAGAGCATGGTATGATACATTATCACAATTCCTGACTGAGAACGGATTCACAAAAGGCAAAGTGGATAGAACACTCTTCAGAATTCAAGATGGGAAGAGTATACTACTTGTTCAAATATATGTGGATGACATCATCTTTGGATCCACAAACAAAGAGCTGTGCGATAAATTCTCAAATCTCATGCAAAGCAAATTTGAAATGAGCATGATGGGAGAGCTGACATTCTTCCTTGGACTTCAAGTAAAACAGCTGAAGGATGGAACCATCATAAGTCAAAAAATACACCAAAGATTTAATGAAGAAATTTGGTATGGAAGAGAAGTCTTCTGTGAAAATACCAATGAATACATCAGTCAAAATGGATATGGATACTGGATGGCAAGCCTGTGGATCAAACAAGATACTGAGCACTTATGGATCATCGCTCTATCTCACAAAGAAGCGGGCGGACATCACCTTTGTTGTAGGTGTATGTGCAAGATTTCAATCTGATCCAAAAGAAAGCCACATGACTGCAACCAAGAGAATCTTGAGATATTTGAAAGGAAGCCAAGAAGTTGGCTTATGGTATCCGAAGGAAGGTGGATTCAAGCTAATTGGTTACTCAGACTCTGACTATGCTGTATGTAGAGTTGACAGGAAATTACCTCAGGTACATGTCAAATGCTTGGAAATAGGCTAATTTCCTGGTTTAGCAAGAAGCAAAATTCAATAGCCACCTCCACACGGTGAAGCGAGAATACATAGTTGCGGGCAAATTTTGTTGTGCCTGTGTCTTATGGATGAGACAAAGAATCGAGAGACTATGAAGTTGAAGAAAAGGAAATTCCAATTATGTGTGATAACACAAGTGCCATTGCAATCACTCAAAATCTTGTGTTGCATTCAAGAACAAAACACATTGATGTCAGATATCACTTCATAAGAGATCATGTTGAAAAGAAGGACATCACCTTGGAATATATCTCAACTGTTAAGCAGTTAGCTGATATTCACAAAACCATTATGTGAATCAAGATTTGAAGAGCTCAAGCATGAATTAGGGTTAATTGAGCTGAGTTGAGAAAGAGATGGAACATGAAAAGATGAAAAAGAGCTGAACTCTTGAATCAGCTAAGTGAATCAGGCGTATCGGAGAATCAGCTGCATCGAGTTAGCTGACAGCTGAGTGCCTATGTGCAAAAAGAGAAGAGTTAAATCAGCTAAGGAGTAAGCTGAAACATTTATGAGTAAAGTGACAAAAAGAAGTCGTTTTTACTAAGCGTGAATGATTTTAAGAATGACGTTAGCATAATTATGACGTGTACAGTCAAAAGCTGCATACCAAGCTTATGATTGGATATAAATGCTGCCGCATTAAATGCGAGAAATTAAATGTTAATCGGCGTGCAAAATCTGAGCCGTTGATCTTGATCAAATTTCAAAAACCACCCGCACGTCCTTCATAACATATACATATACCATTTCATCCGATTTCCTCTCACTTTACCAAAACTGTTCATCTCTCTCAAAAGCAAAGAAAGCATTTTTACTCTCAAAACCCTACAAATCTTCAAAGCTTTTTTTCAAAGTTTCATTCGGTAAATCTTCGAGAAATGGCATCTACTTACGACTTCGCCAAGTTGGGAAAGCAAATCCACACGGGATCTACTGTGGATTTCAAAGGCATGATCAAACAAGGGTCGACGAAACCCTTGTGAAGAAAAATAGAGAAGTTGGAGAAATCAGATCAAACTTGAGTTTGCCACTCATTTGGAGATCATCAGCGAGACAATCGGAGAAGTAGAGTCTCCCGAAATTATTGGTGAAACAACCAAGTCTGCCAAGCCGATCATCGAGGCAAATCAAGACACATCGTAGTCGAACAATCGAGGTGCAAGAGGTAGCCGACAAAGTCAACTCACCTATCGACAGGTCGTATCCCCGCCCGCGACAGAGCCTGGCTGAGGATGTTGAGCAAAGAAAGTCGCTACCTTCAATCCCCGAGAACGAGGGACAACAAAGAGATAATGGTGAAGAAGATGATGACGTGATGATCCTATCCCCACCATATACAGACATCCAAAATCGTCTGCCAGAATGGAGAAAGTGTAAGCTGAGTCGATCCAAGGAACAGTTCCAAAGACCGGAGTTTATTGAAGAAGAAGAAAAACTGTTGAATTTCCTCGGTTTGACCACAAAGTGGTCCAAGCAATGGATGAAGAAAATCGCAAAGATATCCTATAGATCTTCAAAGACAAGGAGAAAAGAGATCGCGAGAGGAAGTCAAGCTCGTGAGAAAGCCGAATCGCCCTCTAATCGAACCACTAATCATACTCATCCACACCTTGATATCTTTGTCGAGAGAGCGATGAGGATCCGGACCCCGCCTGCTCATCAAGAATTGAGATGCAGCAAGCCATACGGGAATCCAGGACCCTACATGAACAACAGCTGATGGAAGGACCAGGGGAATCTTCCAAATCACAGCTGGAGATTGATCCTATGGGAGTGGTGCAGCGAATTGCAACCGTTGTTGCTGCCACCACTTCCCCAGCTCACTCAGAAGAAGGTGTTAAGGGAACTAGCGATGAAACTGGGAATGTGGGGACCCCAGTCGAGCCAACCCCTGATGAAGGTGTCTTACCACCTGCCCCAACGGCTGAACACTCAAAGGGAACAACCGGGAGTCTGGAGACGAGTGACCCCATTCCTAGTCACTCAGATGGTGTGCCGGCTGAGGAGAAAACTCCCTCCACTGCAGCAAGGACGGAGGATGCTGCAGCTGACTCCACAACGAATCTCGGAGGCGAAGTGGAGAAGGAAAAACAAATGGACACACAACAAGTTGTCACTGAAGAGGTTCAGACAGTTGAGACTGTCTCAGCTGAAGTGCCAACTGCTTTGAAGGCCAATGACGCTGCTGATGCAGTCGAGGCAAAGGATGGATATGCCCTGGGAGTTAACACTCTGGGCGATGAAAGTGCAATCCATAGAGTTGAGACTCCAGTGGATGCCACCTCTGAAGACCCTAAGGTAGTTGAATCTGTCGAAGGGATTGTCCAAGGCCTCGATGCAGTTGAGATTGCAGGAGGTAGTGAAGGCCAACGGGAGGTTGAGACTTCCCAGGGTAAAGAGACGGAAGCACAAAACATCCCTCCTACTATCATTGATCCATCTGAAAAGTAGATAAGTGCTCTTCAGGATTCCTAAGACAATCCTGATGTAACCTTTTTGGGATCTGAAGGTGAAGAAGAAGCTGAGTCATCCCCCATTGTCGATCCAAAAGACTCAGCTGAGGATGTTCTCACAAGCATGAGTAAGTCCGATCTAAAGGCTACTCACCAAACCTTCAACTTTGATGATGATCCACCCATGCAAGTCTCATCATCGTCCGATGACGATACTGATACGGCCGAGGACCAGTCAACTCATATGGGAAAACCACCGAGACCGACGGTGTTAAGACAATTGAGGCTCGGCCACCGGGTCAACTCTACAAATGACCATCACACCAAACAGAGTCAATCGTGCGGGCTCCCAAGTCAGAAAGAGAGAATCGACTCCACCGGGCACATCACGGGCACAAGTTACCATTGAGCAGATTCTCGTTACCCGTGATGATCCGTTCAAAGAATCGTTCCCCTTCTCTCTGGAGTTACCTGACCTTCTTGAAGAATCAGCTAGAGATCAAGAACGTTTCCATAAACCTAATCCCGTCATTCCAACAGACACCATCGTCCCAGCAGATTTTGACTTTGACGCTGCTTGGCCGCCAGCTGAGACAAAGGTGACAGCTGAGGTTCGAGAAGTTTTCAAGGCCATATTTGCGGAGATAGAGAAGATGGAAAGGCACCAGGCCTCACTGGACATGAGACTGGATAACCGAGATGCTAATCTTACTGCCGATCTGCGAGGAATAATTATCAGGATCGGGGAATGGTGGCAACAACAGTAGATAATGCGCGTAGAACAAGTTTGATACTTCAGAACATTGTTCAATAAATTGCTAGTCTGGCGGGCTGAGGATGTTGATATGAAGAGAAGAATGCAAGAAAACATCGATCGAATGCATGAATCTCACAACACAGAGATGCAGCTGCTGCGTGAATTTCATAAGAAAGAGCTTCTGCGCGTAGAGGAGAACATGGAGAAGAAATTCAGCCTCCTCATGGCTGAAATGAAGCTGATGGCAGCTAAATCCAACGCCACCCGCTCCGAATTCCGTGCAGCATACTCCGCAGTAGATTCGAAGCATACCTCAGCTATCAACCGCTTAGACTTCATGATTGCTGGCTTGTTTCCAGGGGTTCCTCTCTCCTTTGATGATGCTAAAAAGGGGGAAGAGGAATATCTAAAGGCGTTGAAAGGTTCTGAAGCTGAGAAGAAGAAGGACGCAACCGTGAAGGAGAAGACAGCTGAAGAACTGAGAAGAGAAAAGAAGGGAAAATCTGTTGAGGGGGAAGGTTCAAAAGATATGACCGTGATGATTGCTAAAACCCCCCAACAAGAACTTGTCACAGCTGATATCATCAGCAAACTCCGCAGTACCCATGGCTGAAAAGCGAAAAATAGTAGAAGCATGGTTAAAGGAGGTGGAAGGAAAGATGGATGCCCGAGTGATGGATATACTAAAATAATATGGAGGCATTCCGGCAGGAAGAGACACTGATGCCATTTCAAACGTCAGAACCGAGCCAAGATCTGTTGATGAATTCAAGATGCTCGCATCCGAGGGTTACTTCGTAAATATGTCCATGGCCCAAGCCTGGGATTTGTATTGGGAAAAAGGCCTCAAGATATGTGAAGAAGCTGACAGGCAGCAGACTAATGGCAGTCCCTCTGCTGGTCACTCAGCTCGGAAAAAGAAGACCCCAGTACAATACACGCCCAGAGGCAGAAGAAGAAGCAGTGGAGGAGGAAGAGGTTTCAGACGTAGACCTCTGCCCTAAAAACATTGAATATATAGATCCAGGTAAGAAAGGAGGGATATATTGGGCTGGGTTCGACGAAGTAGCCAACCTGCCAGAAAGGCTTATGAGAAAAAGAAAGCAGTTGAAGAAGAGAAGAAAAGAAAAAGGTCAGAAGATGACAGAGCTGAAGAAGAAGAAAGAAGGAGGCAGCGAAGGATACAAAGTGTTGATGTCCACCCCTTCATGTATTTTACTATGTAAATGCATTTGTATGTAGTCTTCTGAACATTGAATAAAATTGTATAATTGCCTAGATATAGAATAACATGATTACTTTAAGCTCTGATTAAGCTCTGATACACTTTGTAAACAACTATGTAAAGAACAAGAATGTTATGGTCAATAAAAGATTGATTCTACGCATACATTCTGTGATTCTACATTGTCTGTATGTATCTTTGCTATTTAATTGTTGAATGCATGTTTTAAGTTTTGGCATCATCAAAAAGGGGGAAATTGTTGGGAAATCAATTTTTAGATTTGACATCATAAAATATAATGTCTTTCTTGGCGTAATTCCATTTCCAATCCCACATCGTTGCACATACGCTTCTCATATACTTCAACTTAAGTCATCCTCATTACATTCATATATGCAACATGATGTAACTTTTATAAGCATTAAGCTTAGTAAGCACATTTGAATTCTCACAAAAACATTTTTCAAAGTATGAACATTTATCATGGAAACATAAATATGAGCATGATCATTGTAAATAAGTTTTACATCTCTTTCTATGCATAAATAAAAACATGTATATTCATTTTATCTTTATGGGCCCAAGCGTTACACCATTAACATCATTAGCGCGCCATCACAAAAGGAAAGGGGTAGCTAATCCCAAACCAAACGTACCAAGTCCACCTTGAGGGACAAGTCCACCTAGCGGGACAAACATTATCATTGGATGTGTAACGCTTCCATTACGTGATACATACATATACATTTATGAAAAGCTCATCAACAATTTGTATAGAATGTCATAAATGCCTTTCATAGAATGCTCAAATATAAGATATTTTTTTTTGAGGAATCAAATATAAGATATTGAAATAAGTGTAACTTTATAAAAAGAACATTTCATAAACTTATATCATGTTGCAGGTGAGAATGTACTTACCTGACTTGTTTACTTACTAAACCTTTTACTTAAGGGTGATGAACATCTTGATCACGGTGTGCTCGCCTTCTTGGAATGTTCATGTCAAATATTTTCATGGGAAACACATACAATTAATATAGACATTGAAAATGCATTTATATATATTTATAAGATTTCATAAATGATCTAATTAAGGTTCATAAACTTCATTAGTACGTGATCAAGCCTAATGCTCTAAAACTGGAAATTTTGACCTATACTTACTTAAAAATATTAATCTAATAATCTAAATATCTAATCCATGTAAAACTTAGAAACATGATACCTAACATCCTAATAGAGAGTCACAAATTTTTCCTCTACGAAATAAATATGAAAGACATGATTTTCAAATTTTGTAAATGAATACAATAGTGCATGCATCTTATATTCTAATATGAGCATACTGTAATGAACGATTTTTAACTCACAACCAAGATACCATATAGCGCTACAAATTTGCAGAATCATACAAATTTTTCACCAATTAAATCCAAATTTGGAAATACATACCTTATTTCTTACATGATCTTGTATAAGCAAAGTGGTTGATTCGTTAGATCCTTTGATGAAACTTTGTTGAAACTACTTGTATGATTACTTCTTGTGTAGATATATGTTATGCACCATTGAATTCGAGGTAAATAGTATGAAGAAGTAAAAGTACACTTTGGTGAAGAGTTGGATTTGATTCTTTGAACGGGCTAATGTAGAGATTTTTGAGGAAACTATTTAGAATGAAGGAAGTTATTGGCTCTCTAAATTTTTCAGATCCACACACCTCTTAAAGTATTGAAAAAGGGTCCCTACATCTTCACATGATAGTTGTTAGCCAAGTTCCAATTTATAAAATAAAGACCTTACTTTTATTGGTTTATTCATTGTGATTTAATCATGGAGAATATACCTTAACTTTTGTGGTTCAAATAGGGAACAACCATGACACTTTACTTGCTTTATACAAATCATAACAACCACAACAACATGAGTATAGTAAGCTGTCACAGAATTTTCTGGTTTGGCAAGCTTTAGTATATGGACCATAACTCTCACTTTACATATTCAAATAAGGTAATTCTTCCTCCTATAGACGCCTAAGACATGTATCTAAATTAACATGTTTAAAAATCCCCGATAAGAAACTTATTTTATGGGAAAAATACGTTGGCAAAGTTGGACATGTTGCTGTCCAGTTTTACAGATTTTCAGTTTTGGCATGCTTTAGTGTTTGGATCATATCTCATACTTTACATATTCAAATAAGGTAATTCTTGTTCCTATAGACACCTAATACATGTATCTAAATTAACATGTTCAAAAATCCCAGATAAGAAACTTATTTTATGGGAAAAGTACGTTTGCAATGTTGCACATGTTGCTGTCAAGTTTTACAGATTTTCAGTTTTGGCATGTTTGAGTGTTTTGAGCATATCTCATACATTACATATTCAAATAAGGTAATTCTTGTTCATATAGATACTTAAGACATGTACTTAAAATATCATGTTCATAAATTCCAAATAATCACCTTAAGTTATAGGGAAAAACGTTCACAAAATTGTACCTAAAACCACATATCATCAAGTTCATAAACTACATGAGTTTGAAGTGCATGAAAATAATTCATTTGATAAAATATCAATATAACATGTAATTTCCCATATATACACACATCACATCATAGTAATATATGTATAACTCATGTCCCATATGTTGGGAAATTAATTTTTAGATTTTGATGAATGCCATGTATAACTTAGAATAGAAAGTTGGCACCCCATTTTTCTTGTAATTTGCATTGTAATAGATAGGGTTGGTCAAGCTGAGTTAAGTCAGCCATGCCTGAACATGCAAGAAGTCAACTGGAGACTAGAAGGAAGACTCCGCTGTGAGGCAGCTGAGTGTGGCAAGGAAGAGAACACAGGAACTCGACTGAAGGAGCAGCTGAAATGCAGCTGAGTGAAGTATCAGTCAAGTCAACTCAAAATAGCCAAGTCTCAAGTTGAAGTGATAGATGAGTCATCCAATGATTGGAAGATGACTCAAAGTCATCTGGGGAAATCACGGAAATGCAGTCAAGTCGAGACAACTAAAAGAGATCCGTTGCACAAAAGTCAAGAAAATTACTTAAACAAGTAATACTCCCATACTGCCTTTCTTAAAATGCTCAGTCCTAGAAGCGTGCAAAAGGAATAAACCAATGGGAAGCACTGCACTTGTGTCAATATTCGAAAAGCTGAAGATTCATTCAATATGAGAAAATGTCAACTTCAAGGACTGCAACAAGACAAGCCAACAACAACAAGTTTCTTTTGAAAATTAGCCTATCTCTTCAACGGGCAGAATTTCAAAAGAACACTATAAAAGGCTGAGGAATCAATTTGAGAAAAAGATAGAGAGGTTACCTTGACTACCAGTACTAAAAACATTCAAGCTATCAATTGAGCTGTAACCTACAAAATATTCTCAAATCATTCAAGCTTAATCCTCAGACCAAAACTTCGAAGGAAATCAACCCAACACTTACCTGTGAAGGAAAGACGACTTCAATCAGTTGAAGAGGAAATATTTGAAGAATCTAAGGGGTTTACATTCTGCAGAGGATTGTAGAAAGGTTCAAGGTCAAACCAATCTCAAGTTATTGGAGGGATTCGTGATCAAATCCAAGAAGCTTGAGCAAGTGAGTAGTAGTAAAGCAAAACGCCTGTGAAGAAGAAAGCGAGTCGGACGAGAAGCCACTTTGTGTGACCAAGGCATCTCCGATCGAGTCCCAAAGTATCAAGTCGCTATGTGATCAAGACTTGCATCCGGGACAGATAACCACTTTGTACTGTTCAATACTTAGTGGATTCCTCCAGGAGTTGGAGAAGAGAGGATTAGAAGAATTACCCCATCTTCGAACCTCTATAAAATTTATTGTGTCATTTACATTTCAAAGACTTCAGTCGCATATTATTTTATATCTTTGATAAATTTGCTATCCAATTGACATTTAACAAAGTGCTAAAATCAAGTGTCAAAACAAACTTAAACCAAATTCAAGGGTGTTAAGTCTTCCAATTTGAAAATATGTCACGATTGAGTTTCTTAGACTAAGCAAATTTGAGTAATTCTATCAACAACACTCGAGTGTTGAGTGGCTAACTCTATTTGGTTAACTAACTTAGTTGTCCATCAAGGACTTAGCTGTGAAGTATTAACTCTGAACTATTTTAAAAGGACTAAATCGAAAATTTGGTAAGGTTTATTCAACCCCCCCTTCTAAACCTTACTCTCACACCCCTTGGGACCTACACCATATATACCGTCATAATTCTTTTGACATGAACTTCCGAGCATACCGATCTCACGTTTTTCACCTGTTATAACACTAGATGAATCATTAGTATTAAATATACCAATAGTCATTATGATTAATAAAATTATATAATCATTAAAGAAAATGTGGGTATTACAATAAGAGATGTAAACGTTATTTACAATGATCATGCTCATATTTATGTTTCCATGATAAATGCTCATACTTTGAAGTGGTATCAGAGCCAAACTCTTTGGCAAGCTCGTTTCACATCGCGAGTGAAGAGGAACGATCGTCGGCTACGAATGAAGCTCACCTTTTCGGCACATCCACCACCAAGCCACCTCGATTTGATTCCAAAAATTTTGCATTTTGGAAAGAAAAAATGGAATGTTACTTACAAGGTTGCGGGTTCGATATTTGGAACATCGTCATCAATGGAGAATCCATTCCGATGAAAGACACACCATACACCTCCAAAGCTCTCAAGGAGCTCAATGATAAAGAAAAGAAAATCATCTCCTTAAATGGTAAAACTCTCAATATTTTATATTGTTCACTTACCAATTTGGAATATGATCTTATTGTAGGAATTCGATCGGCTCATGAAGTATGGCAAAAATTAGAAGCCATTCAAGAAGTATATGCAAATGATAGAAGCAGCTCAAAAGAATCTACTTCTCAAAGGGATACAAGGTCAAATATAAGGAACAAGCCTTTCAGAACTTCCAACTATGAAGAAGTCGAGCATTGTCTTATGGGCTTCGAAGAAAACGAGTTATGTTCTAAACCCTCTACTTCTTATGACAATGAATTGAAAAATGATTATAGTGATTTGCTCAATGATTATGATGAACTTCAAAATGAATTCCAAAGTTTACTTGTTAAGTACAAAAATTTAAAAAAGGAATTCAATGTTTTGAAAAATGATAAGGATAGTTTATTTACTTCCTATGAATCACTATCATGTGGTCACACCACCACTCTTAATAAGGTTAGAATCCTTGAAAAAGAAAATAGTACTCTTGTTGAGGATATTAATTGTATGAAAAAGGATTTATCTAAATCCAACTTGAGTACCGTTAAAATGACTGATATTGTTGATATTCATAGTTGTGATAAATTGAAACAAGGACTTGATCAAAAGCCTAGTGTTGTTAATTATGTGAAAAGAAATCAAGTTCTTATGCATGTTGGTCATTATGCTCCAAAAATTATTACTTGCTTCTATTGCGGTAAAAAGGGTCATACGGTAAATACTTGTCGGGCTAGAAATAACTCTAATTATTTTTGGAGACCTAAAAGTCTCAAGACTAATCCCAAAAGACCCAAGCACACTACAAGAAAATGGCGATAAGCACCACCAAAAAGACACCGGTTTTATGACTGTACTGGTGTCTTTTCCTTTTTAACACCGGTTTTGTAAGAAACCGGTGTCTTATTAGTCTTTGTCGTCGATAAACAACACAAGGTTTCCTAGAACCGGTGTCTATTCTAAAAACAATTCCCAAATAGACACCGGTTTTCGCACCGGTTTTCGAAACCGGTGTCATATGTAAAAATTATTTTAGATTTGACACCATATCTTTCGACACCGGTTATAGAACCGGTGTCTATAATATTTTTAAAACCACATTTTTCGACACCGGTTATAGAACCGGTGTCTTTAATTTTTAATTAGGGTTTAGACACAGGTTCTACAACCGGTGTCTTTATTTCCCCAATTAATTAGCTAGGGTTTACTTTTTAGTGTGTAAGATGAACAATAGTCTTTAGCCCCAAACCATCTCTCGCCACTCGTCGCTTCAACCCGTCCCCTCAACCTCCTCCGCCCGTCGCCATCCCTCTTCCTCCGCCGCGCCGCCGTGACTCCGTCCTCTTCTCTCCTCCGCCGCCCGCCGCCATCACCCGCCCCTCTCTCCTCCGCCGCCGCCGCCATCACCCGTCCCTCTCTCCCTTACGCTGGTCATCGCCGCCGTCACCAATCACCGCTTCGTCGCCGCCGCTCGTCACCGCTAAATCCGCCGCCGCCGTCACCTCTCATCAATCTCTGCCAGGTCGCCGCTCGTCACCGCGCGATTATACCCTAATTTTTTAAGAAATTGAGCCGCACCCAATAAACTCTCTCCTAGGGTTTATCCTATTGGAAAAAGGTATGTGAAGCCTTTTTGTATTGTTATAGTTTCTTTTTATGAATTTCATGTTTATTGATTTCTCGCCACTTAATTATCTCGCTTTGAAACAACCCTTTTTCTTCTTCTCGGTCAAAATCCCGTGATTAGACCCCTGTTTTATCTCTTTACCAAGCGGTTCACAGAAATCAATCCGCGTGACCAAAGAATTTGGATATTATTGTGCAAGCGTAAATGCTACCTTTTGTCATGATCGCATAATGCAATTAATGAGTGTCGATTTGGTGATTTGCCTAGTCGCTTTGTCTTTTGATGTATCATGGCTCGCTTGCTCTGTGTTGTTAATGGGTTTATAGTTAGTTTTTGCAGATATTTCTTGAAATGTTTTGAATAACAGCATTAACAACACACAAACTGCTGTCTATTTTCTAATATTACATGTCACACCCTTTCTCTATCTCCCTGTGTGTGTGTGTGTGTTATATGGAAGATAGAAGTGTACATTTCAAGGTGGTATTTGTAATCTTAATAGATAGTTTTCAATTTAACCTTTTATATATATTTGATTGAAAACCACATAGACATTTTAGAAAAAAAGAGTTAGGTGTAGTTGGGGAATTTATTTTTGTGGGAATGTCTTTGGTATATATATTTACCTCTGAAGGTTTTCGTGTAATGGTGGAGTGCAAAGATCTCGTGCCCCCTCATAGCCGAAAGAAAAATTTTTTAGAAATCCTTTGTTAAAAAATAAAATTTAACTCCATAAGACATATAAGAAGATTACCTTCCCATGACCGAGGCAAGCACCTCATGGTTAGCTTATTTCGAGTCCTGGAATGAGTGATCCCTCATGTAAACTATGTAATGCTACAAGATTCGAAAAAGTATGAAATTTAATCATCGAATCATAAGCATATAAATTATTTCTTTCAGGTGTTTTTTTTTCCTCATATGTTTCAGTAATGGTTACTTTTGAACATGCATCGGTTTATAAAGTTTAGCATATCAATACTTTTATGCATCGATTCGTAGTGCACAAATCATTTATCGTTTGTTTGATATAATTAAGAAAAAGCTTGCACATGAAAAGGAGATAAAAGTGGCTTTAAACCGGTGTCAAAAATGTTAGACTTTTAACACCAGTGGCTTTAACACCGGTTAATGTTACTAAAAGACACCGGTTTTAAACCGTGTCGTTGAAGGAAAAGACACGGTTTTGAACCGGTGTCATAAAGTCTCAAGACTTTTAACACCAGTGGCTTTAACACCGGTTGGTCTACTAATAGACACCGGTTTAAAACCGGTGTCTATCAGCTTTTTTGTAGTAGTGGCACTTGAGGGTACCACAAAACAATGTTATATTAGGTACCCGGCAAAATAATAATCGAAGAAAATTCATACCACCAAGAAAACATCAAATGACCATCTCATTTGCTCAAAGGAGAAGACATCACTACAATGAATTTTCAAGAGAAAGAAACTATCAACAATGGGAAAGACATAATCCTTGGAAATGGAACAATCGGAAAAGCTATCATCAACAAGATGACTTTCAAAGGGGAAGATATCATCAACAATGGGAACATCACAACCCATGGAAACGGCGAAATTGGTAAACCGTATCTCCCCATTTAAATATGTATTTTATTTAGTTACTATGCATGTCTTTATTTGTGACTATATTTTCAAAATGAGTTTTCAAATATTTATTTTTAAAATTAAGGTCTTCAATATATATTTGTGTTTCTTAAAATTCTTTGAAAAGAAGACCTCGCATTATGTTTTTAAAACTCTTATGCATTTGCTTAGACTTAAATGTTTTATTGTGGATTTTTATGGCATAAACATTCTTAACATATGTTGTTTTTATCCTACACTTGTATCCTATTGCTTTGTGCAAATCTTGTTTAAGAATTATGTAGGATTTATATCTCTTCTTCATTTGCTATCCATTAAGAAATGATTTAGATATCGAGGTACGCTCATCATTGGTATTCATCTTATAGACTCGATATATTTTTGTCATATGCATATGTGCTTGTTTTTCAAGTTATTTCAAAGTATTTCACACAAGTGCCATTAAAAAGAATTTTTTGATTTTTTGAAAGGCACTATTCGATAATTGATTGCACATATTTGTTTTGCCAACTCTTGTTCAAATACTTCTTTTTAATGAGGTCTCAACTATTGGCTCTCGGAGTCTCAAGTTTTAAAAGAGACCTTATATAGCTTTCTATAAGCTTATTTGAACTTACATGTTGTATTATATTCTTGATGATTTTCTTTAAGCATAGTATGTGCTACTTGCTATAATGTCTCTATTATTCGATATTACTATGCTCTTGTGCAAGATGTCTTGATAAGATTTTGCAGGAATTTTTGGTATTTTAGAACAAGATAAATGACCAAGACAAGGTTACTAGCTCAATGGTATTGTCAAGATGAAGGTATTAATTTTGATGATACATTTGCACCCGTAGCACGTTTAGAAGCTATTCGCATTTTACTTGCCCATTCTTGTTTTTAAGAAAATTTCAATCTTTACCTAATGGATGTTTAATCCTATCGAGGTTTGAAGATTTTTTTATAGGCCAAATGATGTTTATAAAAGGCCTTGATTATGTTTAAAACAAGTACCCCGTGTATGGTTTGATAGACTTAGCTATCTTTTGCAAAATGGTTTTACAAGAGGTAAATTTGATACTACACTCCTTGTTTTTTGAAAAAGGACAAGAATGCTTACATGTACAAATTTATGATATCATTTATAGTGCTACTAATGAAGTTTTGTACAAGATATTTTCTAAAATTGTTGCAAGGTAAATTCAAGATGATCATGATGGGGGAACTCAATTTCTTCATTGGAATTCAAGTTCAACAATGCCAAGAAGGTGGTTATATTCCACACTCAAAGTATACAAAAGAAGAAGTGAGGCATTGAAGAAGAAAGAACCATCTCAACCACTATGACTACCATGTAAAGATTAACAAAGGTTGAGGAAGGCATATCGGTTGACAAACAAATTCGAGGTATGATCATTCATTCCCATAGACTCGACATTCCATATACATTACATCTATATGCTCGACTTCAAAAACTATCCCAACGAATCTCATTAAAGTGCAGTTAAAATAAATTTTCAAATATTTGAAAGGTACTTTTTCTTATAACTTGTTGTGTCCAAAGTCTTAAAACGTTCTTATTTTCGGGATAACAAGTTCGGTGATAATAATCTTTTTTAAAATATGGTTCGTCATAATCAAACTAAACATATTGAGATTCAATATCTTTTTCTAAGGGATTGGATGTTTAACAAAAACTTGAGATGCGTTTAATTCCGTCTCAAGGATAACTCGCGGACTTTTTAATCGCTCACCGCTGAGTATTTTACCTCATTTCGAGCTTGATTATGACGTAATGTATATTGAATAAGGTCTATGTTTTCACTTTGCACGTTTTTAAAACTTAGGGGCGAAAAATCGGATTTTTGGATCAAATTTCGGATTTTCAAAACTGAAGTGAACCAGTGGGCTGCCAGGGCAGGGGTCGACCGGTCGCCCACATGCTCGACCGGTCGCCCAAGCCCCTGACCGGTCGCCCACTGTGAAATTTGGGTTAAAATCGTCTTTGTTCTTGTATTTTGCCATTTTGATGTTTTTCCTCTCTATTTTGACCCTTTTGTCATTTGCACACACAATTCACTCCAAATGAGTTTTGTTGCATAAATTTCATATTTTGGGGATTATCTAGCTCGATTATCATCATCATTGCTCGTCTTTACCGATTGAATGGTAAGAATTCTACTCCTTTATCTCAATTGGGTTGAACCCTTGAGAACTTGGCTTATATGTATATTTCTTGATGCAATTCTTATATATTTGTGTTGAGCGTGATGATTGTTGATGGTTGATATTTATATAATTGCTTTTGGTAATGAAAAACTTGGCTTGATTACATTTACAAGGGCTATATATATCCTTTTCAATTTTTGACGCCCGCCAAGTGTTCGATAAAATGTTTCAATGAAAAATTCATCACCTACATGATTCTCTCATTTTCAAAAGTCTTATATATTTATAGAGATCATGTTTTTTGCAAATCAAATGAGTTTTCATAAGCCTCTACAAGTCGTATGATCGACTTTTTCCCTCCTATTTGATCTATAAGCTTCAATGTTCAAATAGCTCGATACATCGGTTTAGTTGCGCAATTTGATATGATTATATAATGTTTTTATCGTGCTAACATTCTTTTTGGTGATTCCAAAGGGGGAGAAACAAGTTATAATCTTATTAGCTCATAAAAGCTAATAAAAGCTCGATATAAAAACTATAAGCTATGGCTTCTTAAAGCCATAAGTTGTGGACTATACTTAGTCCAATTGTTGTATGATGGACTTATATACTTGACTAATGATGTTTTGTTGACAGGGGGAGCTTATAAGCTCTTGTACTTAAGACCAATATGTAAAAGCTAAGCTTTTAGCTTGTGGATGATTGTTTTTACATTACTCTTGTTGTGCATATTGATAGGGGGGGCTCTTGCTATATATGTTTAATATCTCTACTCCTATCCTTGTGATTATATTGCGTGTAATGTTGTCGCTCACAACGGATAGTTCTTTTTAACCGGTAAAATTGTCCAGTTTTTGAAATCGACCTCGTTAAAATTGTTTTGGTTTGTAATCATCAAAAAGGGGGAGATTGTTTCATAAATGGTTTTATCATGATTTTGATGATTTTGTTTTTATACCAAAACAATGTTTTTAAAGGTTGTCCAAATACTCCTATATGATTTAAAATGGTTTTAATATTTTCCAGAGTATTTCTTCAAGTTTATTTTCGAAAATATTGGACAACACATTTAATGATTTTGTGTCAATGGTTTTTTACATTGAAACTATGTTTCTAAATGTTGTCCTAATACTCCCGATCGGTCTAAAATATTTTTACTATTTTTCGGAGTATTTCTTGGAGTTTATATCGGACAACACTTTTGATGATTTTGTGTTAATGTGTTATTTCATCAAAACTATATTTCTAATGTTGTCCAAAATACTCCCGATCGATTTAAAATGTTTTTACTAATTTTTCGTAGTATTTCCTAAGGTTTATTTTCGACAAAATCGGAAAACATTTCATTTCGGAGGTAGGCGACCGGTACCTGGGAACGAGTTTCTTGAAACAGAACTCACGGAACTCCCAAAAAGGGTCAGGGGGGCCGGTCAACCTAGGGGGCGACCGGTCGCACCCCTGGGCGACCGGTCGACCACCCCTGGATCGGTCTCCCCGTGTGATTTTTGTTGTTTTCTTTTCAAATCTTATTTCTGCGCGACCGGTCGCCCTCAAGTTTGACAGAAAATTCTAACCGTTGTGCGTGACAGAGTTTTCCCTAAATTGTGGGATTGATTTCTAACAGCTATACTCTTGATTTTAATTGAATTTTTTTTGTAGATCTCAGATTCCAAGAGGAGCCTATCTAGTATCAATCATCTTCTATAAATAGAGGAAGATTTGAAGCACAACAATAAGAGAGAACAATACAACACAACAAGAAATACTCAAGCAAACACTTGGTCTTATTTTGTCATTATTCTTGTTGTAATTTGTCTAGCTTATCACTTTCACATTCTTGAGGTCTAGGCTATTCTTGATTACACTTGCACTCATTATATAATTCATTATCGAGTTGTAATCTTGAATTTTTGGGTAATCATTCAACACAAGATATCCTTGTGAGTGTTCTTGTGGTAAGAACACACTTGGATGATGTAGGTGTTAGGTGTAAGAAGATTGTGGTAATCTTCTTGTTGAGGTGTTGAAGAATTTGGTATTCTTCAAGGTTGAAGATTGTGGTAATCTTCATAAGGTGCCGTTGGAGATTGTGGTAATCTTCAAGAGAGATTGTGGTAATCTCAAAGGTGTGTTGAAGAAGAGTGTGGTGCTCTTCAAGGTGTTGTTGTAAGTTGAATTTGTATTAATTTTGGTAATTAATAAAATTCTTTTTCTTTTCGAAATCCATCCCGGATATACTGGGATGGTAGAGGATTAGGCCCTAGGTGGGTTGAACCTCTTTAAATTGACGCGTGTTGTTTACTTCCCGCACCTTTATTATTGTCTTTGCGTATTTGGTTCGAAAAAGAGGGCAAAATCGAAAAGATGGAGATAATCTATTCACCCCCCCTCTAGATTATCGTAGTCGCTTGGACTTACAAAAAAGACCTGCAAAATACCTTACAAATTAGGGAGTATAAACAAAACAATGATTAGTTAATTAATTTATACCGAAAAGAGATAGTGCATACGTGCTCCAATGAACTCCATGGACGTACCCCACCCCAAAGAGGCCATTCACCATGGATGTACTCCACCAATATCGCCAAAAGGTCAGCTGGTGTGACCTCTGGCTGGCTCCCTTCAAACATTGCCTCCGGAGGGTTCTTTCCATGTAGTGCGGTCCATAATGTGCCTACGTCGAGCTGCATAATGAAAACATGTTTGTTAGTGAAAACATGAATGTAACGAAACAAAAAAAATGACTGACTATCTATCAAAAAAAATACATGACACTTACAACAAACTGTGTGTCAAGAAATCCTATACGCCTTCGCACCTCATGATGGACCACTACTCGGGCTGGCAATGTAGTACAACTAAGTACGCATCAATTTGTTGTAACAAGCAAACAAGAAGGTCAATTGTCAATGAACATGAACAAATAACACACTGGAAATGAAAAAAAAAACAATAATATTTTGTTACCACAGAATCCAAATCGGTGATGGGCGTCTGAATATCCTTAAAGAAACTTCTGTTAAATGTGCAAAGCGCGTATCCAACATTGCGGCTTAGACATAAAACTCTTGTTAAAATCACAAAATAACAATATTGTATTTGAATTCATATGTTTGATTTAACTAATGCCTCATCACTATCGAAGAACCGCGTGTTCTCAGCAAGTGTGGCATCCTCCTTACGCCGCTCGTGTGCCATGAAAGGGCTACGAAGGTACCTAGACGGCACTCGTGCTCTCACAACACGTATGGACATATCATCCCCTCCAGATGTGAGCGGTGAACCATGTGCTGGTGCACCACACCCCATCGTGTCTCAGACATCCGTAGGGGAGGTCCCGTGCAACCTCCTCTATACACGGTGGGGGAGGAGTAGTCTGTTGGCCCACCACCAAAGGGGAGTAGTCTGTTGGCCTATCACCATGAAAGGACTAGAAACCTATACAATAAATAAAACTTCATTAAATAACACAATTCAAAAGAAATAGTATTCTATTCTAAATATTTAACGCTAAAAACAAATAAACACGCACCTGAGCAGGTCGTGGGGCCGAACGCTGAATGGCAAGCAATACAAGTACCTTTACCTCACTCCGCACCGTAGGGCGGCACCACAGCGTAAACGTGCTTCCGCACCAAATCGCACGATCCGCCGCACGCGGCCAGTGGAATCTCCTGCTGCACCACAGCCAAAACCTCTTGTTGCACCCCATTCCAGACCAAATCTGGAACCAACGCCTCGACCTTCCGCCGCACTAAATACGGGACCAACGCCTCCACCGTCCTCTCAACCAAAGCTAGCACGATGGTCTCCACCTGCTGCCGCACCAAGTCTTCTAATAGAGCTTGATCGGCAGCTAGGTGTGGATGTGGGTGGATGACCATCTAGAACAGCACCCTCGGGGGGTGGACGATCATAATCACCCCTCTCAATATGTGGATCCACATCAAGAGGATCATCATCATCGTCGTCCATCAATGAAGTCACATCTGCGGTAGGACGCGCGGTCCTCTGTGACATGGAGTGAAGATGTGGTGTGGCGACGCTTTGTAGACGGAAGAGTAATAGGCCCCGTGGACTTCTTCTTCCTGATCGGGTTATCCCTAAGAACATAAATGACACCGGATCAAAGGTCGAGATGGACATGCAATAGATAAGGCAGCTCATTGGCTCTCAGAGTCAATGTCTGATGCACATCAATCTACGAAATGCAAGAACAAAATCAGTAATTAATTAATTATTATGATAAATTCAAATTTGAAAAAGCACAAATTACATTATGTACCTGGCGGTCAAGATAGCCATGCATATTAACGGAGGACATCGGAAACTTCCACCGTGTGCAACGTGGTATATCAGTATCTGAGGCTGGAACCCCACATGAAGCCCCCAGATTGGGTATGGCCTCGTATGCCCATATCGAAGAAGAACAATAATAATAGTTAAAACGTATGTTTTATACTAAATGTAAACTATAAGACGTAAATAACATTAATATCACTTATCAAGAAAGCCTAACTAAATCCATAAATACGAAAAATACTTGTAGGCTGGGTGGGTACTCGTGAAAGGTAGTGGGATAAAATCTGGAATGAGTATTTCCTCTAGCAGAAAGACTCCCACTGATCCATGTCATCAACCAAAGTCCACCATGAATCCTCAATGATTGTGGACCTCGGATCCCATGCGAATAGCAAATAGCACGCAACCAAAAACTTCGCCACCTTCAACTCATCAGATGGATCATTACGGAATACACCAGCTGCAAAATACATTCGTATATTTTCCATCGTCATCTTAGCACACTGGGAATATCTATCATATTCACCATCGGGAGGTGGAAGGTGCTCCGTGCTAGGGTCAATGATGGTCGGGTGAGGATAGCCCAAAGAATCAAGTCGTACTGATATTTGGAGAACTGAATCAAACAGTCTCCAATCCGGAAGCAAAATTCGGCCCTCGCATCCTTCTTGACAACCTCCTTCGCAATAACGGCATGAAGGGCGACATTGGAATTGACTCCACGATTGTCCATCCGCAATAAAAAACCAAAACAGGAGTTCTGAAACTCCTGGTACACAAAATCCCCACAATGATGCAACTCAACTTCTAAGTCGTCAACAATCAACAACTTGCTATACAAATTGATCTTGGTCTTTATTGACATAAAGTTCGGCCTCTTCCAAACTCACTGTAAAAAATAGCAAAAAATCACAATTAGCAATAAACCACAATTAGCGAATCACACAAAAAAATCCAAAAAAAATTGACAGTGCATATGGCACGATGGTTAGATTTTATGAATCGTGCCATCATGCCACAAGGAACGATAGTATATCCAATCAACTGTGCCACCAATGCCACCAACGTGCCACAAGGCACGATAGTCCATCTCATCGACCATGCCATCGTGCCATAGACAAATCCAACTATCGTGCCTTGTGGCACGCTGGTGCCATATAAGTCCAGCGTGCCATCATTCTACATGGCACGATGGTACGGCCGATCATGCCACTTAGAGCTTCACCGACCGTGCCATCTGTCGTCTTCTTCACAGATTCATATTTCAAAGAACCAGTCAAAAATGGCGCCCTATCACTTACCCATACCCATAGATATAATACCTAATAATAACACACCCAAACAACAAATGCAAGTTATTTTTAAGAAAAAGTGGAGTTTATTACTTCTTCATTGTCGACCGCCGTTCTATTTTCTTAATCGGTACGGTGTCGGTGATTGTGCCATCACATCTTGGCCGGTTATGGATGGTGGTGCATCCACAAAGTCGTCATCATCATCCGCCATAACTATCCTTCTTCTCCGGTAGGTTTGAATATCACGAGCCATTATCTTCATCGAATGCAACCATTTTTAGAGGTGGGTGTATTTCATTTGAGATTGAGAAAGTGGGGAGGTGTAAGGTTGGAGGGGTGTATTTGAGGAAAAATTAGTGCAAGAGTAAAATTGGAAAAAAGGGGGGGTGTATTTAACAATTGAGTAATATTTTAAAAAGTGAGGGGTGGTGTATTTACAAGGTGGGTGTGTTTAGAGGAAAATGGGGTGCCAATAGCGCCACCCGAGAAAGAATAATTCCTGGATTTCCACCAAACTTTTTCTTTGAAGATTACACCGTTACTAAACGACAATTGTTGTATAGATCTTTTATGGGCATATTTGTGCACATATATAGTTAACAAATATAGAGTTATCATTCCGCAAATTTACTAAAATATTATTGGCCGATCACTTTATACATGTGTGCAACTCGAGCGCAAATTATATAGATGTTTTGAATCATTTGATCACTTCGTACGTGCAAGTCAAGCTCAAAGTGTGGACAAGAAGTTTACTTTATTTGTAATTTTTTTTTTAACTATTTGGTTCAATTGGGGATTCTCCACAATTTCTTCTTTTCTAATTTGTATTAATGTTTCATTTGTGAAAACAAAATAATTAAACTTTTTAAATTTGTATTTTCAGTAAAGAATCATGTCATGTTTTATTAAATTAAAGTTATATATATATATATATATTCTCTTATTAATTTCAACATATAATATTATTGTTACATATATATTTTCCATTAGTGACAATTATTGTGTTATATATATATATATATATATATTTCTTTTGTTTATCAATATTATTTTTAACTACAACGATTCTTGTCACAATGTAAAATTTATATAACTATATATACAGACATACATCCATAAAAATGAAATAAAAATAATAAAAAATTACCAAAAGGTAATAGTACCTAGAAGAGAGACAAGAAGCAGAAGCCATAATTTAATCCCAAGTTTTATTATAAATTGCAATAATGCTTTTACTTTTACATAAAAATCTTGTAAAACGAAAAGAAATCATTTACTATCATTCATTATTGTCTCATCGTCCTCAAGGAATGTATCTCTTCAACTAGACAGGCCTAGTCCTCACCATTACCCTGACCATTTCGTCACTCCCCATTATCATATCGGGTAATTCTCGAGATGTATAAATAATCCTTCCAAACTCTGGATCTCTGTTTGGACGATTTTGCACATGAACATGCTCCACGCATTGTCCATACACACTATCACGAACAATGAAAAAATGATCAAAACTCAAAAACAAAGAAATTAAGATTTTGTCATGATGCACGAAAAAAATATTCCTTGCTTTATATTTACGTGTTATGTAAGTGGACATCCAAAGAACACTTTATAAAATTTAAGGGCATTCATGAAAAAAAAACATAATCAAGTGTAAAGATTTTAATTGGTTTAACAAATAGCCAACTCTTTAAAATCTAATGAATTTTGAAACACCAGTTAAAAATCCATTTACCGAGTAAAATGTCGTCGGATTTCTCGCCAAGTTAATGGGGCACCATTGGAGAAGGTCATGAACAATGACCTCGCATCCTCGTACTATCGCACGATCGAGGTTGTGCGCCTGGTGCGAATGGCTCTGCATATGCATTCAATGGCCTGCTCATGGTGGTGGATGGTTTGGTTGGTGAGGTGGAGGGAATTTGGGTTAGGAAGCTTCGAGTTTCTCTCCTTTTCTGATCTTTTTCTGTGTTTACAGTATATTGCATTTGATGAATATTTGTTGTTTATTTTGCACTTATTTATAGGAATTTGGATGCATGATTTTGTTTGTTTTTAAAGCACAACGCCATTAACGTTTTAAATGGCCTCCTAAAGTAACTAGATTGTTTACTGAATTTTGTTGCAAATAGGTGTTATATTAAGTTTAAATTTGGAAGAAATTTAGTGATTGTGTTTTTATGTTTTGGACAAATATCTTGATAAATATGACATTCTCTATAGTCGGTATAAATGCCTTCTTCTCTTTATGTTTCTTATAGTACTACACGAGTAGACCACTTTCACCTAGCTATTGCTCACTAACAAAACCTCTCCATGAGCACTTTTATGTATACTACTTGCTATAAATATCACACTTAAGTACTGTTTCTTTGCCCAATGATTTAAAAAATTCATAATGTCGGATCTCTCGGAGTTTGGACCATAAAAAATGGGATAATAACAAAAACTGCCAATGAGGTTGAACCTAATTACCAAAAGAAAAGGATTATCTTACAAAATTACAAATACCCCCTGAAAATTTGTTTTTAACTTACAAGATTTCATCTTCAAGAGAGAGTATTTGTTAGCTCAATACAAACCTTAATGGGTGAATTACAAGTATTTTATAGTAAATCTTGGCGTGTGAGAACACATGACATATTTTTTATGAAATGTTCCACTTTATTTACCCAAAAAGTATTTCAAAGAAAGTACTATATTTTAGAGGGGGAATTACAAGTTCCCCAAAATGTTAGCACTTAAATCGGATAACAAGATTATGGAATATTTGTACCCATTTAACAGATTTTGAGTTATCATTGCACACATTTATTAAAATATTGAGTGATCACTCCGTGTATGTGAGCAAGTCGAGCACAAAAATAGAGGATAATTCTTGCCATGTGAGGGGTGCACCATTGCAGAAGGTCATGAACAATGACCTTGCGTCCCTCGATGTAGTACTATCAAACAGTTCAGGTTGTGTGCAAACTTTATGTCGTCTTTTTTTAATAAACCCAATGATAGAGATAAAACCTTATATATATATATATATATATATTTTGGAAAAAGAAAATAGATTAATTTGGAATTTAAAACGATAAAGAATAAATTTCACGGATAGAGCACATTTTCAAATTTTGTATAGATGTTAAGTTAGTTAATTTGTCGTCGATATAATACATAAAGTAAACAAATGTGTTATTATATATAAATAATTATTTTTTTATCATCAACTTTGAAGTGTCAACATCTAACATGGTCTAAAAAGTCTTGCACGATGTTCGCCTTTATTTTTAGCTCACCGCAAGTGTGTACGTGTACGTTATAGAAAAGGGTAGCAAGGTCGTATCCACGGAGACTAATAAATTTATGTACTAAGTATTGAACTAAAATAGCTTTATTTTTTATTTAGACGATCGTAATTTGATGATTGTTGTTGTGAGATTAAGGCAATCTAGACTACTAAAACACAAGATTAAGATAATATAAATGATAGAAGTATCAAGATGGTGAAATGGATTTCCGAGTTAAGGTTTCGATTAATAACCCTCTTGTTGTCCGATTTAATCAAAGCCAAGTTATTATCAATATTCCTATAAGACGATCACAAAGATATTTTATCCTCCCTCTCGAGATGCTTATAAAACGTAGATTGAAATACTCATGCTAGCATCTCTACTCAACATGAAGTATTCAACTCCCAAAAGTTCAAAAGATCAACTATCCTCACAAATATTTACAAACCTCTCGATTCATGCAAATATTTGTGTCAAGTACTCAAGATCTAATATTGAAACTCATCTCTCGAATTATGAATCAATATCAAACAAGTTAAATCATTGATCAAGTGATAAAACAAGAATAAGCTCAAAGTACTCAAATAGGCTTCAAGATAATAACTTCAACTAATATTAAAATATCCAACAAGAGTTCATTAATCTACTTCCAAAACCCGAAAATCTAAAGAGTTTAGCTACACATGATTTCTAAACAACTCATAGAGAAATTGTTCATAGCCATGACAACTAAAAATGAAAGATGAAAACTACAAGAAAAGCAAGAAAAACTTAGGAAAGTCGACAATCTCTCGATGTATCTCCGTTTCTTGAGCTCCGATGCAACCCGATTGTCTCCTTGATGTGCTCTTCCAAGAATAGACCTTTGTCTTGTGTTGTAGATCCCAAAAATATCAGAATATCCTTGGTGTGCGCCCCAAAAAATGCTTTTATACCCCCTCAAAAGTCTAGGGCATTTGCTGTTAAAATACTGCAGTACAGCAGGGACGCACGAGCCTTGCATGGACACATGGGTTACCCGTGCGTCTTCCCGAAACCAAATCTGCTTCTCACCAACAAGCGCACGGGCCATGCATCGACGCACTGGTAGCCCGTGCGCATTGCCGTAGGAGTTTTCCCTGTCTTCAGTTGCGCACGGGTGGTGCATGTACGCACGTGCGCATTGCCGTACCCTCAGAAACTTGTTCCCAGGGACACACGGGTGGTGCTCAGGCGCGCGCCCTACCCGTGCGTCTTCTATTTTGCGTCATTTGTGGTATTTCTTCTCCGCAATGCTCGTATTGTCTCCAAATCACTTCAAATATCGTTAAATTCCTACAAAACGAGCAAAATATAATATATTTCCCACAAAGAGCGAATATGAACCATTTCATATGAGTTTATGCACGATTGATTGCCATTTTAGCCATAAATACGCCCCAAAGTACATGCAAAACTCACACCTATCAAAATCCCCCAAACTTAAACTGTTGACTGTCCTGATCAACAATTTTGAGAACAATATAAAACACAACAGGGATATAAGAATGTTAGCGCACACAAAGGGACCAAAAAAGGAAATTCATATTGTTTATCATGAATGTCAAGCAACAACCCAATCAAGCCTCAAATATCTACTCAAAGGGCACGCATCAAACAAAACATGGTGAAATGCTCTGAATTACAACTCTCAAAGTTTAAGTGTGTACTCTCATCTCACGAGGATATAGGACGTGTTTACGCTCAAATCACTTCAATGTCGCAAAATTACCATAGGCTTGCAATTCGTCTCATATCTCCGCCACTAGAATGCATGCAATTTATGAATCAAAAAAGACTTTCTCATTTGGTTGTAATGAAGGCTCTTTGGTCAGGGTAGGAAATTTTGGATAAAGTGACTCAAACTCGAGCATATAGATCGGTGAGCATATCAATCATCTAAATTATAATCCGCATGCTACTCCAATCACCCCTTATTTTAATCAACTTTACTAATCTCCATCTCCTTTCTTTCATTTGAGAATCGCCTCAAATTACAATCCTTCGCCCTCCAAGTTCGTTCAAATGAAAATTCACGTTAACACCTTTTTTTTTCAATTCTTTTTGTGAATTTTCAACCTTTCTTTTCAATTCCTTTTCTTCCTCTTTTTGTTCCAATTAACCAAACATGCCCAATTATCCCACTTTTCAATTCCCACTCATTCACCCTCTTTCATTCCCTTTACTCAACGCTATACACTCGAGTTTAGGGTGACGGATATATCAAGTTCAAGGCTTAAATTTGTGGTTATCAAAGAAATAGGCAATATGCTCAACTTGGCTAACTAGGGATTTCAACATCTTTAGGTAAGCAAAAGGCTTGAAAGGCTAGCAAAGATGGCCTTTAATCACCTTCACAATTCGCATACAATATGTGGCTTTGACAGAGATGCCCGAGCAAGTTCTAGAATTCTAACAACATGAATGATACACTCAAATCACAACAAGACTGCATAGATATAAGCAGTAAAAGCTCAAAAGCTCACAGGCTTGTAAATATGTAATTCAAAGCATCAAACCAAGTTTTCCATATCCACATGCTCAAAGTTATCTATTCAAGGCTCAATCAACTCATACCCAACATCCAATCTAAGCAATACAAATTTCCAATCAATCACACAAACAACAAGTTGCATCAAGCCGGGTCAACTCACTCCTTAACATCTATGAAAGCATTAAACGTGCTAAAGCCATAAACGTGCTTCTAATGCAATTCAACCTAGAATGCTCTATGCAACTATATGAAAACACACAAAAACACACAAAAATGCAATATTTTTTTTTTTTTTTTGTTAGCATCTACACTCTTCATTTATCAAAATACTACCTCTCCCTCAAACTTGAATGAAATTATATTTTTGTTTTCGAGAGGGGAAAAATAGAATTTCAATAGTGAAAAGTGGAGATATACCTGAATCACTGCGGAGGTGGCGGTGGAAAGTGGCCTTGTGAAATATGCCACATTTGTATCTTCTGGATTACTTGCAACGTCTCCATTTCCCTCCGTTCCTGGGCCGCTCGCCTTTGCTTCTGGGCCGCATATCTTTCCTCCTGAATCGCATATCATTCCTCCTGAACCGCATACCTCTGTTCTTCGATCAAATATCGTTGTTCAAGCTCCAAGGACCTCCTATTATAGTCCTCCCTAAATGCGAGAAAATCAGCCCGATACTGCCTCACATCATCTCCTTGATGATGCAAGTCCTCCCCAAACGTATATAGCGTATCTTGAAAGTCATTGTCGCGCTGGGGCTCACCACCATGAGAGGTACCGGGGCGATCCCTGCTATGTGAGCGTCGGGGGTAATCGCCTCCGTGTGAGGACTCGGGGATGTCATATCCAAGTTGAGGGTGATGAGGTTCCACCCCCATTTCTTGTCTATGTAGCTCCTCTTCCTCCGCTACCATATCATCCACATCCGGGAAGCCGTGAACTTGGTGCCTCTTCCTCGCACCTATAGCTTCCATAATTCTATTATGCACTTCCGAGTTCATTAGGAAGTTCGTTGTGTCTGCCAGTGTATCGACAGTGGTGTATGTCGGGTTAGGCAATGGAAAGGAGTCACCTCTCTTCTGTAGAAGTACCAGCATATTGCCTTCATTCGCGATAAACCTCATGTGGTGCAGAGATGCCAAATTAACCCGAGTGCTGCCCGGTATAGACTCCCAACCTCTAAATTCGATGTTGAAATGTCGGGCCATAGGGGTAATCAGACCCCCTATAGAAATAGCACCACCTCCCCGCTTTGCTAAATGATCTACTTGCTCGATGAAGTATGCGGCCGTGTTGTAGGGTGTACTTGTTAGCATACACCATAATAGATATAGCTCTCCGACCGTCATTCCCCCAATATTCTCTCTTGCAAAAACCGAGGCTGACGTGACCCACTGTATATACCGGAACACCGGATTCCGGATCCAAGAAGATTTTGCAGTGCGGGCCTCGTCGAGCATGGGACCCATTTCTGGCATTTGGACAAGTAGGCGCCAAAAGTCGTATTGGTCATATTGGTATATTGGTCGGAAAGGTGCGTCCGTGGGAACTTCAAATATGGCGTTTAACTCTTTTGTGGATAATTGTCGCATCTCGTTCCCCAACTGAAATTCTACCCCAATGACCTCGCCACCTATATTTTTAATCATCTTTACTGTGCTCAAAAATTCGAGCGTGAATTTCTTGTAACTTGGCCATCTTCCCCTCATAAAAGTTGTCCAACCGACTCTGTCAAATAATCGCCACACATCCTCGTGTATCCCAAGAAATTGGGTGCAGTCATCATCAGCGTATTTTGAGGGACCCATCTGTGGAACGATGAGCTTATTCCATCGCTCTAGAGCATCCATATTTGGTAGTACAACTCCAAAGGCCACCGGGCTATTAGGTTGTATTTCCTGTGGTGGTTCCGCCCGGGGTCGTCGTCTCCGTCCTTGAGGGTTTTGTCGATTCGCCATTTGTTGTGAGTGAATACCTGGAATAACGTGTATTAGCAACCCAAAACAAACCAAGTACAAGCACAATCATGATGAATGTAGGCAAATAAGTGATATGGGGCGTAATAGTTCTCATACGACAATTTGACCGTTCAAGTAAGCTCCATACAATCAATTCATGTGGCAAATATAGAGAACCATTATCTAATAGCCCTAACAATTAAAGTTCATGCCCAATTCATCATCAATTCATCCAAATATGTCTCAATTCACATGCTCACAAGGTGTTTGATAATTTGCCTAAAAGAAGAAATCATCCAAAACATAGCAAAAATACCAACACAAGCACCCAATAGAATCCCTAATATGTAATTCTCAAAAAATTCACAAGAAAAAACGAAATTCTTACCGAAATTCTCGAAATTTAATAAAGGGGAAAACTTGGAACCCTAGGTGCCTTTCACCCAATTCGTCAATTCAAACTCGAATTTGATGCACTTTGTTAGTGTATTGTGATGAGAGGATGAATTATGTGAGTAAATTTTGAAGAAAATCGGGACTTTGGAGCAATGTGAAAGGAGTGGCGATTTTTCGTGTTGAAGGAGTATGAGTTTTTGAAGACACAGAGTCTGCCCAGCTCTGTTTTAACCTTCAGCGGGAGGATGCACGGGACGTGCGTGGGCGCACAGGACGTGTGTGGGCACACGGGTTGCCCGTGCATCATGTCGTAGGAACAAAAAATTTCATCCAGGTACGCATGGCCCGGGCGTTGGCGCACGGGTAGTCCGTGCGTGTTACCTTAGCTTCATTTGTTCCCCTCCCAGGTGCGCACGGGTGGTGTGCCAAAGCACGGGTTACCCGTGCGTCCCAGGGCAGCAATACTCAGGTATTTTCTTTGTTTTCTCCTTTTTTTCACAAAACACACAAAATCTAAACAAAACACCCACACAAAAAAAATGAAATCCACAGCAAAAACGTCTTTAGCTCGACGCCTGTTTGTTCCGTCACGGGTCTTGCAAGGTGATGGATGTCACCTCCTCTTGATTACCTCGGTGAAAGTAATGTTTAATCCACTAACCGTTAACCATGAAAGTCTCACCGTCTTTTGTTAGCAATTCCACGACTCCGGGAGGATTTAATACTTTCTTTATCACGAATGGCCCCGACCACCTAGACTTAAGTTTTCCAGGGAAAAATTTAAGGCGTGAATTATACAAGAGGACTGGTTCCCCTGGTACAAACTCTCGTTTCTTGATCATTTTGTCGTGCCATCTCTTGGTTCTTTTTTTATAAATTCGGGAGTTCTCGTAAGCTTCATCCCGAAACTCTTCCATCTCATTTTAATGGAGCAACCTCTCTTCACCGGCTTTTAGAAAATCCAGATTGAGTTTCTTGACCGCCCAAAATGCTTTGTGTTCCAACTCTACCGGCAAGTGGCACGATTTCCCAAAAACAAGTTGGTATGGGGATGTGCCCAACGATGTCTTATATGCAGTCCGGTATGCCCATAGAGCATCATCCAATTTTAACGCCCAATCCTTTCGGCTAATGTTCACCGTCTTTTCAAGGATTTGTTTGATCTCCCGGTTGGCCACTTCTTCTTGTGGATGGTATGCCAATGCAACTTTATGTTTCACCCCATATTTTGCCAACAAGTTGCTCATCAATTTATTTACAAAATGCGACCCTCCATCACTAATTAAAGCTCTTGGAGTGCCGAATCGAGTAAATATGTTTTTCTTAAGGATCCGCATCACAACTTGAGCATCATTTGTTTTGGAAGGAATCGCCTCTACCCAGCGGGATACATACTCTACTGCCAGTAGAATATATTGATAGCCCGAAGATGATGGAAATGGGCCTATAAAATCAATCCCCCACACATCAAACAATTCAACTTCGATTACATTTGTCATCGGCATCTCGTGTCTTCTGGAAATGTTTCGCATTCGCTGACACCTGTCACATTGTTGCACAAACAAATAACAATCGTTAAATAAAGTGGGCCAGTATAGCCCTCTTTGCAATACCTTCGCTGCGGTGCGAGTTGGGCCAAAATGTCCTCCGGAGGGTGCGGAATGACATTGTTGTAAGACTCCCTCCCACTCTTCTTGAGGTACGCATCTTCTTATGATTTTGTCAGCGCACCTCTTAAAGAGTAAGGGGTCGTCCCACATGTAGAACTTTACATCATGTAAGAACTTCTTCTTTTGATAGGGCGATAGATCTGGAGACAACACTCCCACAACCAAATAGTTGACAAAATCCGCATACCATGGAAATTTCGCCTCGAGCATGAGTAATCGTTCATCAGGAAATTCTTCCTTTATCAATTTCGTGCTTCTTTGCGCTCCCTCTTGATTTTCAATTCGAGACAAGTGGCCTGCTACCACATTCTCACATCCCTTCCGGTCCTTGATTTCCACATCAAACTCTTGCAATAATAAGATCCACCGAATCAACATTGGTTTTGCATCCTTCTTATCAAAAAGGTATTGATGGCCCCATGGTCGGTGTGAACAATCGTTTTCGTCCCAATCAAGTATGATCGGAATTTATCAAATGCGAAAACAATCGCCAACATCTCCTTCTCGGTAGTGGTGTAATTCTGTTGAGCACTATCCAATGTTCTACTAGCATAGTAGATGGATCGAAACAATTTTTCCCTCTTTTGACCGAGAACTGCCCCTACCGCAAAATCCCTCGCATCATACATCAATTCAAACGGTTGAATCCAATCTGGGGCGACAAGAATAGGTGCGGTCACCAATGCCTTCTTCAAAGTTTCAAACGCCTGCAAACAATCATTGGAAAAATTGAAAGCAGCATCTTTTTCTAACAATTGGCTCAAAGGCTTAGAAATTTTAGAAAAGTCACGGATAAACCTTCTATAGAATCCGGCATGGCCCAAGAAGCTCCGAATGACTTTTTCGTTTGTAGGAGGTGGTAGTTTCTCGATCGCTACAATCTTCACCCGATCTACTTCCAAACCTGCAGCAGAGACTCGATGACCAAGTACAATACCATCGCGTACCATAAAATGACACTTTTCCCAATTGAGTACAAGATTGGTCTCTTCACATCGCTGTAAGACTAAGGAAAGATTGTGAAGACAATTATCAAAAGAGTCACCAAACACAGAGAAATCGTCCATGAACACCTCCATAACTTTTTCAATAAGATCCTGAAATATAGCCATCATACAATGTTGAAAAGTGGCAGACGCATTACATAAACCAAATGGCATGCGACGAAAGGCAAATGTACCATAAGGACATGTAAATGTCGTTTTTTCCTGGTCTTCCGGGGCAATCATGATTTGATTGTACCTGGAATAACCATCTAAAAAGCAATAATAATCATAACCTGCTAGACGATCCAACATCATATCGATAAAGGGGAGGGGAAAATGATCTTTTTGAGTGGCATCATTAAGTTTTCGATAATCAATGCATATTCGCCACCCGGTAACAATTCTAGTAGCAATTAGTTCTTCATTTTCATTTTTCACGACTGTTACCCCCCTTTTTTTGGCACCACTCGTACCGGACTTACCCATGAACTATCAGATATAGCATAAATGATCCCAGCATCTAACCATTTCAACACTTCCTTCCTAACCACATCTTGCATGATAGGGTTTAGTCGTCTTTGGTTTTGCACTGAAGGTTTATAAACATCTTCCATCCGAATTTTATGCATTACAATGGATGGACTTATGCCTTTTAAATCAGTTATAGACCATCTGAGTGCCGACTTATGTTTTCGTAAAACCCTTAAAAATTTATCAAGTTGAGTAGGAGTGAGAAGAGATGAAATGATTACCGGATTTGCATTATTCGCCCCAAGAAATGCATATTTGAGGTGTTCGGGTAATTGCTTGAGTTCCGGAGTCGATGTTCCTGTTTCAGGGTCACGCACGGGTGGCCCGTGCTCAGGCACACGGGTCGTGTGTGATCCCCTGTCCTCAATTCTTCCTTCGGTATCACGCACGGGTAGCCCATGCGTGGACGCACGGGTCGCGCGCCCTTCAGGATTCTCACCCATTGCTTCGGCAACACGCACGGGTTGCCCGTGCGTGGACGCACGGGTCGTGCATTTCTGTAGGTTTTGCTCCCATATTTCTGACTTTACATTCTCACCTCTTGCGCTCCTAGGTAGTTCCTGCATATGATCTAAGGCACAAACATAGTCGTACAAATCTTGGTTATCGAAATCAAGCACAACACTCGACATTGAGCACGAGTGGGTTAGACCAAATTCCAACTCATCTGTAGACAATGTATGATCAACATAATCCTCAATGCATGAACTAACTATATCTAAAAAATGACAATGCTCCGCCATATCATGAAATTTCATCGCCTTATATATAGAAAATAAAACGTGCTCATCATTAACACGTAAAGTGAGCTCTCCTTTTTGTACGTCTATTAAGGTTTTACCGTTAGCTAGAAATGGACGTCCAAGTATTAGTGGAACGTCACGATCTTCTTCCATATCAAGAACCAAGAAATCCACAGGGAATATAAATTTATCAACTTTTATCAGCACGTCTTCTATAATTCCCTTTGGGTACTTAAGTGATCGGTCCGCAAGTTGCAATGTTACCGTGGTTGGCTTCACTTCGCCTAGCCCAAGCTTCCTGAAAATGGACAAAGGCATCAAATTAATACTTGTCCCTAAATCACACAACGCTTTATTAAAGAAGTTACCACCAATAGCACAAGGGATAGTGAAACTCCCTGGATCTTTCAGTT
Source organism: Rehmannia glutinosa (assembly GCA_016081115.2). Lineage (NCBI taxonomy): Eukaryota > Viridiplantae > Streptophyta > Magnoliopsida > Lamiales > Orobanchaceae > Rehmannia > Rehmannia glutinosa. Next base: position 324,798 of record JABTTQ020000308.1, read on the forward strand.
TTTGTGGTAGCTTCCTTTGGATTATCGCGCTACATTCTTCCGTTAAATTCACCGTTTCAAAGCTTGTCATCTTCCTCTTTTTCGACATAACATCCTTAAGAAATTTTGCATAATTTGGCATTTGCTCTAGTGCGTCTGCAAAAGGAATGTTAATGTGCAATTTCTTAAATATATCAAGGAATTTTGCAAATGGATCATCAAGCTTTTTCTTTTGAAATCTTTGAGGGAAGGGAAGAGAGATAGGTAATTTAGATATATTAGAGTTAGACGATGATTTAAGCTTCTCAGCCCCTGTTTGTTCCTCCTCTTGTCTCTCTTTTTCCCCATTGACTTCGACACTATCTTTCATTACCGATTCAAAATCTCTCGCATTAGATGATTCACCCAAATTTTTCGGATTTCCCGACTTTTCTTTAGGCCCCTCATATTCCGTACCGCTTCTTAATCGAATAGCCTTGCATTGCTCCTTAGGATTAACTTTCGTGTTACTCGGAAATTGACCCTTTTGATGTTGTCCACCAACAACTGTAGCCAATTGGCCCACTTGAGTTTCAAGATTCTTTATCGAACTTGTCATTTGGGTCATTTGTAGCTCCACCTTGTCCATCTTAGAATCTTGTCTAGCGAAGCGACTCCTCGTGTCACTCATGAATGCATTTTCTTGATTTATGAACGACGTGAGTGCATCTTCCAATGATGATTTGCCTTCTACATTAGCACCCCCATTTGATGCATTAAATCCCGGCGGTGGTTGCAACACATTCTTTGTATTGGCGTAGGAAACATTTTCATGGTTTCTCAATCTCGGATGGTAGTGTGTTGGGTTTGAATTGTTCCGGAAATTGTTGAAATTCCGATTATTCACATAACTGACCTTCTCCATCGGGTATAAAAGAGCTTCACTACCCGTGCTCGTGCTTGCTTCTGGCCCTTTCATCAAAACACTCAATTGAGTTGTCAAAGCCGCCACTTGTGCTGTTAATGCTTTAATCGGGTCTGAATCCGAGATTTTGGCTACTCATTGTACATTGGATCTTTCAGATGGCCACTGGTAACTGTTCATAGCCATTTCTTCAAGAAGAATCAAGGCGTCTTGTGGAAATCTTGCCAACAAAGCTCCTCCCGCTGCAACATCAACAAAGGCCCTCGTTTGCCCCATTAAACCATTATAGAAGAAACATAACTGTTGATCCTACGGGAACCCATGTTGTGGATATCTTCGTAACAAATCCTGAAATCTTTCCCACGCCTCATACAAAGGCTCGGAATCAAACTGTCGGAATTGAGTAATTTCGCTTTTGAGATGCAAAGTTTTGCTCGGTGGAAAGAATTTAAACAAGAACTTTTGGCTCAGATCGTCCCATGTGCTCACACTTCCTTGCCTCAAAGTGCCCAACCAATTCCTCGCCTTATCCCTTAAAGAGAAAGGGAATAGGCGTAATCTTATGGCATCATCCGAAACTCCATTCATTTTTATTGTATTGCATATTTGGATGAAATGTGCAAGGTGAGAATTAGGATCTTCAGTTGCGAAACCCCCAAACTGGTTCTGTTGTACCATGTTGAATAGTGCCGGTTTAAGCTCGAAGTTGTTGGCATTTATCGGTATATGAGCAATACCACCGTAATTACGATTCGTTTGACGTCGAAAGTAATCATGGATAGCTTGCTGTGGAGTCGGTAGTGGTAACTCGTTGATCCCATTGTTACCTCTATTTTCTTCGTCCACGTCCCCCATATTCTAATTTTGTTGTCTTTCAGCCCGTCTAGTAGTTGCACTAATTCTCCTTGCAAAAGCCTCAACCTCCGGTATGAGCGGTATTAAAACTCCTCGCCTAGAGCGTGTGTTCATGCACTACCTGGACCAAACTAAAAGAAATAAGTCAAATAATGAAGGATTAAAGTTAACCAAAAATTTTGAGAAAAAAAATAAAATGTCTAAATTAAGAATAATTCTATCTATCGCAATATTAGCACCAAAAATTGTATTAGTCCCCGGCAACGGCGCCAAAGACTTGTTTGCCTTTATTTTTAGCTCACCGCAAGTGTACGGTGTATGTTATAGAAAAGGGTAGCAAGGTCGTATCCACGGAGACTAATAAATTTATGTACTAAGTATTGAACTAAGATAGCTTTATTTTTTATTTAGACGATCGTAATTTGATGATTGTTGTTGTGAGATTAAGACAATCTAGACTACTAAAACACAAGATTAAGATAATATAAATGATAGAAGTATCAAGATGGTGAAATGGATTTCCGAGTTAAGGTTTTGATTAATAACCCTCTTGTTGTCCGATTTAATCAAAGACAAGTTATTATCAATATTCCTATAAGACGATCACAAAGATATTTTATCCTCCTCTCGAGATGCTTATAAAACAAAGATTGAAATACTTATGCTAGCATCTCTACTCAACATGAAGTATTCAACTCCCAAAAGTTCAAAAGATCAACTATCCTCACAAATATTTACAAACCTCTCGATTCATGCAAATATTTGTGTCAAGTACTCAAGATCTAATATTGAAACTCATATCTCGAATTATGAATCAATATATCAAATAAGTTAAATCATTGATCAAGTGAAAAAACAAGAATAAGCTCAAAGTACTCAAATAGGCTTCAAGATAATAACTTCAACTAAGATTAAAACATCCAACAAGAGTTCATTAATCTACTTCCAAAACCCGAAAATCTAAAGAGTTTAGCTACACATGATTTCTAAACAACTCATAGAGAAATTGTTCATAGCCATGACAACTAAAAATGAAAGATGAAAACTACAAGAGAAGCAAGAAAAACTTAGGAAAGTCGACAATCTCTCGATGTATCTCCATTCCTTGAGCTCCGATGCAACCCGATTGTCTCCTTGATGTCCTCTTCCAAGAATAGACCTTTGTCTTGTGTTGTAGATCCCAAAAATGTCAGAATATCCTTGGTGTGCGCCCCAAAAAGTGCTTTTATACCCCCTCAAAAGTCTAGGGCATTTCTTTGTTAAAATATTTGCAAAGATAAGCCCAGGGACGCACGGGCCGTGCGTGGACGCACGGGCCGTGCGTGGACGCACGGGTTACCCGTGCGTCTTCCCAAAACCAAAATCTTTTTCTCACCAACAAGTGCATGGGACGCATGGGCATTGCCGTAGTAGTTTTCCCTGTCTTCAGTTGCGCACGGGTGGTGCGTGTACGCACGGGCTACCGTGCGCATTGCCGTACCTTTAGAAACTTGTTCCCAGGGACGCACGGGTGGTGCTCAGGCGCGCGCCCTACCCGTGCGTCTTCTATTTTGCGTCATTTGTGGTATTTCTTCTCCGCAATGCTCATATTTATCTCCAAATCACTTCAAATATCGTTAAATTCCTACAAAACGAGCAAAGCATAATATCTTTCCCACAAAGAGCGAATATGAACCATTTCATATGAGTTTATGCACGATTGATTGACATTTTAGCCATAAATACATCCTAAAATACATGCCAAACTCACACCTATCACACGATATCATTGCAAAGTGTCAATATTATATTTGTGATGAAGAAACTAATTTAATTAGCGTTATTCCTATAAATCTACGCAATTCCATAGTATAAAATTCCATTAGAATCTGATGGAACCCATCATAGAATTTAAGTATCTAAGTACATTTGTCACGGCTTTCCAGTGATCCTTACTTGGGTTACTTGTGAACCTACTTAGCTTACTTACTGAATATGCAATGTCTGGAAGTTTACAATTCGTTAAGTACATAAGACTGCCAATTGCACTTGCATATTCCAGCTGAGAAATTGGTTCTCCTCTATTCTTGGCCAAATGTAGACTTAGATCTACATGTATCTTAGCTGGACGATTATGAAAAGCATTAAACTTTCTAAGTATGCTTTCCACATAATAGGATTGCGACAAGACAATTCCAACCGAAGTTCTAGAGACTTTAATTCCAAATATAACATCAGATAATCCCATATCTTTCATGTCAAAGTTCTTCTTTAACATGTTCTTAGTATTCACGATTAAATTATGACTACTACTCATAATCAACATATCATCTACATAAAGGCATACTATTACGTAATCATTTGTAGTACCTTTAATGTAGACACACTTGTCACCTTCATTGATCTTGAAACCATTTGACCTCATAGTAGAGTCAAACTTTTCATGCCATTACTTAGGTGCTTGTTTTAGTCCATAAAGTGACTTAACAAGTTTGCACACCTTTCGCTCTTGACCTGGTGCAACGAACCCCTCGGGTTGTTCCATATAAATCTCCACTTCACCATTCAAGAATGCAGTCTTCATGTCCATTTGATGTATCTCAAGGTTATGCAAAGTTGCAATAGCAATGAGAACATGAATGGCCGTGATCCTCGTGACAGGATATGTATCAAAAAAGTCATATCCCTCATTTTGTTTAAACCCTTTAGCTACCAAACGGGCTTTGTACTTATCTATAGATCCATCTGCTTTATACTTCCTTTTAAGGATCCACTTGCATCCCAAAGGTTTGCAACCCGGTGGGAGATCAACTAACTCTCAAGTGTTACTTTGCATGATGGAATCTATTTCATTATTGATAGCATCTTTCCAGAGAGGAACTTCTGGACTAGACAAAACTTCTTGAATAATTATTGGTTTGTTTTCTAACATATAAGTTAGAAAACCGAGACCAAAAGACTTAGGTACTTTTGTTCTTTTACTGCATTGAGGTTCCTCTTCATCGTCACTGTAGGTCCCAAGGGGTGTGTTGTAAGGTTTAGAAGGGGGGTTGAATAAACCTTACCAACTTTTTGAATTTAGTCCTTTAAAATTTTAACAGAGTTGACTCAAATCAGCTAAGTCATTGGGGGACAACTAGGTTTACTTACTTCAGCAAAGTTACCAACTCAACAGACTTGACTGAGTTGTTGATAGTATAACTCATCTGGGTCAGCTAACACTTAACTTTTTAGTTGATTTGGTTTTTGATCAGTGAAAGACTTAACACCCTTGATAATTTTAAATTTGTTTTTAACACTTGTTCTTAGCAATGTTATTATCAACTATGTTAGCAATATAACTTAAACAACAGATATAAAGTAAGCAGGAAAATAAAATGTTGTAAGTAAATGACACAAGCAAATTTTATAGTGGTTCGGGGATGGGATAATTCCTTTAATCCACTATTCTCCAACTCCTGGATGAATTCATTTAATAATAGATCATGTTACAGAGTAGTTCTTAGTCCGAAACAACCTTGATCACATAACTGACTTCTCTTGGGACTCAGGTTCTTCACAAGAAAACTTCCTTGCTACTTGACTTCGCTCCTTGGAATTGATCACACAACTTTCCAACAAGCTCAAATCTTTTGGTTTGACCTTGAACCTTACTACAACTCCTTCAACCTTGGAGAGTAGACCTCTTTAGTTCTTAAAAGTGTTTACTCTACAACTGGATGAAGTATTCTTTTCTTCACTAAATGTGTTGGATCGAGTTCCTTCGAATTTAGGCTTGAGGAATATCATAGTAAGATTGAGAGAATGTTTGCAGTTTGTTTGCTTAAATTGCTTAGAATTCGTCATGCTTTGTCTTATTTCTCTCTCATATGCTTCGAATTCAGCCTTTTATAGTGCTCATTTGAAAATTTGCCCGTTGAGGAGATAGACTATTTTTAGAATGATAATTCTTGTTCGTTGGCTTGTCTTTTCATGACTTTGACTTGTGATGGTGACATTTCCTCGTATTAAATGATGTCTGCGACTTTTCAGGGCCGACACAAGCTCGGTGCTTCCCATTGGTTTATTCATTTTGCACATTTCGGACTTTAAGACATGGGCAAAGCATGGACGTATTACTAATTTAAGTAATATCATTGACTTCCATGCAACAAATTTATATCGATCGACTTGACTTGACGAATGCCTTTACCCCTTTAACTCGAGTCAACTCCGACCTTTTAGGAATGACTCAACTGTCGGTTGAACGGGTAGACTTGGCTCTTAATCGACTTGATGTCATTTCTTCAACCTTTACTCGATTGTTCCTCAGTTGGATCTCCTTTAGTCGAGTATGTGTCTTCCATCTTAGCTACACTCAGCTGACACAGAGCTGGGTCTTCACTTCAGCCTTCGGTTGGCTTATTTGCATTCTTCAACATAGCTGACTTCACTCAGCTCATGTAATCCTATATATTAAAAATTATAAATACAAGAAAATGCGGTGCCAACTTCTTATTCTAAGTTTTACATGGTATCATCAAAATCTAATAATAAATTTCTTAATAATTTCCCCCTTTTTGATGATGTCAAAACTTAAATAAAAATTACTGACTAAGTAAGCGATATAGTAACAAAGAATGTATGAGCTGAATATGTCAATTTTATCGATCATATCATTCTTGTCCTTTACAAAGATGTTTACATGGTATACTCTATACACTGTAACAAAATTACATCATGTATCAGAGCAAAGCTATAAGGATAAAATTACAAAAAACTTACAAAACATATACTTATAGTTAAGTAAGATACATGGAAGGGGTTACAACCCTCTTCAACGCCTCGACTGTTTCCTTCTTCTCTCTTCATCTTCTACTCTCCTTCTATCATCCTCTACTCTTCTTCTCGTCTTCATCTTTCTTCTTCTTTTCATATGCGCACTTAGTAATAGGGTCATCCCTACGCTTCTTTTCTTCCCATTCATGCATAGCTCTTTCATTTTCGGCCTCTTGCCTTCTCACTGCCTTCTCATTCTTGCACTTTACTTCTAGATTGGCAAGATGATCATACCCAGCTCAGTAATTGATTCCCTTTTTGTGTGGATTAATAAACCTTACATCTTGTGGTCTTGGCTGTGGTGGAGTGCCTGTGCCTCTTCCACCACTTCCGAACCTTCCCCTCCCTCTTGTTGACTCAGCTCCTCCTCTGGGAGTGTACTGTATTGTCGCCTTTCCAGCTGAGTGACTATTGGAACTCTGCTGCTTATCAGTTGATTTGCACAAATCAAGACCCTTCTCCCAGTACAAGTCCCACGCATGCAGTAGAGTCAAATTCTTGAAATAACCTTCATCTTCTAGAGTTTGAAACTCCTATAGTGATCTGGGTTCAGATCCAGCATCAGGCATCGTGATTTCTCTTGGGGGGTTTATTGATGGGGAATCCTTCAATAGTCCAGTTGGGGGTCCATCAAACCTCGCTTTGATATCTTTAATGCCCTCAGAGTGCTTCTCAGATACCTTATCAAACTCACCTTCCATGACTTTTTTGGATTCCTTGACTGCCATTTCAGCTTTCTCTTCCACTGTCAGCTCTTTTGGTAGTCTGCTAAGAATTGAGGTTGTTACATCTATTTGTTGCGGGGTTTTAGCAAACATGATTTTCAAAGGGAGTTTCTTCACAGAGCTTCCTTCCCCCTTGTTTGCTTCCCCTTTATTTTCCTCCTTATCACTCTATTGCCCTTCCTTCAGCTCCCTCATGGCTTCCTCTTCCCCTTTTTTGGCATCATCACCAAAGGGTAGGGCCAAGCCAGGGAACATACCACTCAGGATAAAGTTGAGTCTGTTGTTTGGGTCGTCATGTTTGTCGTTTGACTTGGAGTAGGCTGCTCTGAATTCTGACCTTAGAGCTTTAGACTCAGCTGCCATCAGCTTCATTTCAGTTTTGAGGACCTTAATCTGTTGTTGTACATTGGTCTCCATTCCAGCAATTTCATTCTAATGCTGCAGCTTGAGCAACTCCATGTCCGACTTGTATGACTCGTCCATCCTGAAAATGTGGTCTTGTTGCCTCTGTTGGAACTTGAGGTTGTTAGAGCTCCAGATCACCATCTTAGCAAATAGGGACTTGAAATAGGTGACCAACTCTCGCCTCAAAGCCTTCACTTATCTGACCCATTCTCTAATCCGCAGAACTATTCCTCTGATTTCTCTAGTGATTGTGGCATCTTTATTATCGAGCCTCCGATCCAAGTATGCAAACCCATGTTCCATTTTCTCTATCTCAACACATATGGCTTTAAAGGGTTTCCTGAAGTCAGCTGTCTGAACTGACAGATCTTCTGGCCATACTGCATCAAAGTCAAAGCTAATGGGCACGATTGCAGTTTCACCAGGAGCTCAGAGTTCTTCTAGGGGTACTTGGACATTGTAACATGCTTGTTCCGCTGCAGATTCAACTTAAAATGGAATATGGGCATCGAACGGAAAATATTCCGCAAAGAGTTCATCTGGAAAAATAGGAATACCCATGCCTTGAGTCTGTGGGGCCTTTCCCTTTTTCTTCAAAATGTTTTCAGCTCTATGTGCCTCGGCTGTTTCAGCTTCATCGGCATCTTGACCAACTGTGTTAGCCTGTTGAGCTAATCGATCCTCGCTTGTTTCTTAACGACTTCTTCAGATCGCTTGTTGCTTCCTTTTGAGTTGTATGTTCCTTGGCTTACTCATCAGCGTCATCGGAGTGTGATGGTGCCATTGGGGGTGGCCCATCAACCAATACTAATCTCATCGGAGCAACTTTGTCATTCTCTTGGCTTCGAGAGGCCTGAGCATCCTCATCAGTTGTGTCTTTAGTAGATGTATCAATAGGAGTGGACTCAGCTTCATCCTCTAATTTCAGGAATTTGGTATCAACATTTTCGTGTGAATCGTGAAGGGTGTTGATTTCTTCTTCTTCATCAGCAACCTCCACATGAATAGTGAGCTCATTTTCAGTTCCTTTACCCAAGAAAGTCTCAACCTCCTCTGGGCCTTCTACACCCTCAGCAGTCTCAACCGCTGGTGGGCCTTGATCATCCATGTGTGCAGTCTCAACCACATTAGGGTCTTGGACATTTATCCCTTCAGCAGACTGAGCTGCTTTGGGGTCTACAGTGCAGATGAAGTTTCAACTGAGACATCCTTCGACCTAGCTATGGTGGTGAGAGTTTCCCCCTCAGCTGGCGCACCAGCTGAGTCATGAGTGGTGGGGTTACTCAGTACCTGATACTCGATTGTGATTACCTTTGAGTGATCAGTCGTGGGGGCAGGTGTCTCAACACCTTCTGCAGGAGTTGGCTTGGCTAAGGTGCACGCTTCTTCACCATCCTTAGCTTCATCACTAATAGTCCTAGTGCCATCTTCAGAGTGCACTGGGGATGTGGTAGCAGCAACGTTGATAGCAATGTCTTGCACCATATCCATAACATCAAGGACTAAGGAGATTTGAGAAGATTCTCCTAGACCTCTGGCATTCGCTGCTTGTGCATCTCTTTTGACTCTTTAACAACCTGTTTGAATTCAGCTTTCTCAGCTGCAACAATAGGATTTATCTATTCAACATCATTGTCGCTGTTGTCAGTCGAGTCCATAGCATGTTTTGGTACATCAGAGAAGGGACAAATGTGGGGATTCTTTCACTCTTCGATGGCTTAGACTTCTCCAAGGCTCTTTGCTTTTCTTCCTCATTCCTTTCACAAAGGACGGTCATGCAGAAGTCGGGATCAAGGGCAGAGTGAAGGGTTACGTTACCCAAGAAGCTTAATAGCTTCTCTTCTTCTTCAATGAACTCCGGGTGCTGGAAGTGATGTCGTGAGTAACTCAACTTCCAACATCTCCATTCCCTCAATCTTTCCTGAATGTCAGGATAAACTGGAGATAGCATCACCACATCATCATCCTCCTCTTCCTGAATGGTAGCAAGTGGATCATGTTGCTCCTCAGGTTCTCTAGCGTTTGTCTGAGGGGATTGGACAACTCATTCTTTAGTGTGCTCAGCTGTCTTGGCTCAATGTTTCTCCACAGCTATCTCTCGCACAGTTGGGTCTTCCGTAGTCTGCTGATCTACATCAGTAGTCTTCTCCACTTCCATGGTGATCGCATCATCACCAACAATTTTTTTGATCGCTCTTCTTGGACTTTTGCGGTCTCTTTTTTTGCGAGTTAGTCGAACTCAGCTTTCTCCAATTCAGACTTCCTAACAAGTCTTCTTCTTTTGGTCTTAATAAGAGGAATTTCTTCCTCTTCAGCTTCTTCGGTGGCTTCTGGCTCCACCATCTTAATCTTCTTCGCTGCAGCTGGCTTGCGAGGAACAACTAAGCATTTCTTCTTCACTATCGGAGAAGGTGTAGATGTATCCTTCTCGGTCTCGGCTGCATGGGCATGTGTGTCTTCTTGCTCGGTTTTAGGGGAAGGAGCTTTAGTGGACTTGGCTGCTGAGGCAGGTGCTTTCTTGGGATTGGCTGAAGGGGCAGGAGCTTTCTTGGCTGCAGGGGCAAGTGCTGGCTTAGCTGCAACAACTCTCTTCTTTTGAGTCGGCTTAGGAGAGAGAGTTGGGATAGTTGCAGCCGTGTCATCCGGAATAGGATCAACTGATTCACCTGTGTTGGTGTCAGCTCTTAGTGCATGTGCTTGCCTCTGAGCGCCAGAAAGGTTGGCCTTGAACATTTTCTTGTTGACATGAAATGGTTTTCCATGTCTTAAGGCAATTCCCTTCACCTCCATGAGATGGCCAATCACCAGGCCATATCCCAAAGAGCCTCCGAATAGACCACCATCAGTAATGGTCTTGTTGATCACGTTCTAACAGATGCGACTGAAAACAAACTTAGCCCAGTTAACTTTCTTCTTCTCTATTATCGCATCATCACCCCTAGCTTAGTTCGAGACAGCTGATTAAAGTTGTCGAACTTCATATCAACGCACTTGGACACGATATCCATCAGCTTGTGGTAATCTTCTTTGATCATAGTTTTTTAGCTGTGTAAACAGCCTTCGCAGCTGACTCAGGCTTGACGATTTCCTTCTAAGTAGCATTTGACGTCTTTCTCTGCTATTTCCTTTAATCCTTCAGAGGGCAGTTTGCAGTGCTCAACATGGTCAGCAACAGTGATTTTAATGTCCTTGCTGTGGACAGAAGATCGAATCTCCCCGTCGTGAACCTCCACATTCATGTAAAACATGACAACTTCCTCAGAGTAGGTATGAGAGTATTCCACCGTAAGAAAGTCCTTCAGACCGGACTTCTCTATCTTCTCAGCAATCTTCTTTACCAGGGCTGTATCAGCTCCCTATTTCAGCATACCTTCAAAGTTTACTATCGATCCTTTGTGGATCTTCTCGGACATCTTAACAAAGTCATATGAGGAATCAATTTTCTTAGAAAAATAACCGGTAGATAAAATGAAAGAATCTTTGCTTTGAGAACTAGGGTTTTAGAACTTTCATGAGAGAGAGAAAAGTTGCTTTGCTTGCTGAAGATGAGAGTGTTTGTGAGAAGAGAGAAAATGGGTTTTTGGTTTTAAAGGGACATGAGAGAACGGTTTTTAGAATTTGAAAATTTGATCAAAATCAACGGTCAAGATTGAACCTTTGAAACTGCATTAATTTCCCCGCATTAAATGCAGAAGCATTTATATCCATTCATAAGCTAAATATGTGCAGCTTTTGTCCTCACATCATAATTACACTGATTTAATCCCCAAAAACATTATCGCTCGCAGAAAATGATGGCGTTTTGTCACTTAGCTCATAAATAACTCAGCTATATCCAATAGTGATGAACTCGCTTCTCTCTTCACATAAGATCACTTTCATTTTTGCTAGCTAACTCGATCTGTTGATTTATCATCTTGGTACATTTCACTTGGCTGGAAAATGAAACTTGCTAATTTTCATCTCTCTTCTTGGTCTCTGCTGAGTGAGTCTTCTGAGTCTCCTAACTCAGCTCAATTAATCCTAGCTCATTCATAAGCTCTTCAAATCTTGATTCACATAGAGGTTTAGTGAATATATCAGCTAACTGCTTATCAGTTGAGATGTATTCCAAAGTGACGTCTTTCTTTTAAACATGATCCCTTATAAAATGATATTTGATATCATTGTGTTTTGTTCTTGAGTGCAACACTGTATTATGAGTAATTGCAATAACACTTGTATTATCGTACATAATTGGAATTTCTTTTGCTTCAATATCATAATCTCTTAGATGTTGTCTCATCCAGAGAACTTGAGCACAACAGCTGCCCGCAGCTATGAACTCTGCTTCAGCTGTGGATGTAGCTATTGAATTTTGTTTCTTGCTCAACCAAGAAACCAATCTATTTCCAAGCATTTCACAAGTACCTGAAGTACTCTTCCTATAAATTCTACGTCCAGCATAGATCTTATTCTGAGTAGTGTACCAGCTTGAATTCTCCATCCTTAGGATACCATAAGCCAACTTCTTGGCATCCCTTCAAATACCTTAGGATTCTCTTAGGGTGATCATGAGACTCTCGTTTGGTGCAGATTGAAATCTAACACATACACCTACAACAATGGTGATGTTTGGTCTGCTTGCTGTTAAATAGAGTAATGATCAAATGTGGGCTCTGTATCTATTTTGATCAATAGTTTTGCCATCTGCATCCATATCCATCTTAATTGAAGTGTTCATATGAATCTTCACTGATGACTTTTCTTCCATACCAAATTTCTTCATTAAATCTCTGGTATATTTGGTTTGACTTATGAATGTTCCATCCTTCATTTGCTTGACTTGAAGTCCTAAGAAGAAAGTCAGCTCAACCATCATGCTCATTTTAAACTCCCCTTGCATGAAGTTTGAGAACTTATCACACAACTCTTTGTTTGTGGATCTAAATATGATATCATCCACATATATTTGAACAAGCAGTATACTCTCCCCATCCTGAATTCGAAAGAGTGTTCTATCACTTTTTCCTTTGGTGAATCCATTTTCACAATGTACCATACCATGCTTTTGGTGCTTGTTTCAATCCATACAATGCTTTCTTGAGCTTGTACACTTTATTTCCAATAGTCTTCTGCTCAAAACCTGGAGGTTGTTCAACATAGACTTCTTCTTATAAAAGTCCATTTAGAAACGTACTTTTCACATCCATTTGATATGAAGTTCTTATGTAAGCATAAGCAAGAAACATCCCGATTGCTTTCAATCTGGCAACAGGAGCAAAGGTTTCATCAAGATCTATCCCTCCTTCTTGCCAATACCCTTTGGATACCAATCTTGCTTTATTTCTAACTACAGATCCTTCTTCATTCATCCTGTTCCTGAATACCCACTTAGTACCAATGACATTTTGGTGAGTAGGCTTTTGAACTAATTCCCATACTTTGTTTCTTTCAAACTGATTCAACTCTTCTTGCATATCCTGAATCTAATGTCTGTCATCTAATGCTTGAGACACATCTTTAGGATCTATTTGGGAAATAAAATAAGTGAACATAACTTCATGTTGAACTCTGGATCTGGTTCTTATGCCATCTCTGACATCTCCAATGATTAACTCAAGTGGATGGTCTCTCTGCCATCTCACAGCTGGTTGGAGTAAGTCTGTTGGATTCAGCCGTCTTGCAGCTAAGTTGTCTTGAGTAGCTTCTTCATCTTCATTCAACTGCAGACCTTCCAGTTGTATTTGAGATTCAGCTATCTCATCATCTTCTGGGTTTAGTGCTTTCACATTTGCATCAACATAGGGACTCTTCTGCATAGTTGGCTGATTTTGCTTCTCAGCTAACTCATTTATGTCGTCGCCACTTACTTTTGGCTCATCAAATACCACATGGATAGACTCTTCTGTGACCATAGTCCTTATGTTTAGCACTCCATAGGCTTTACTTTCAGCTAAGTATCCCAAAAAGATACATTCATCAGCTTTGGCATAAAAAGTTGTCAAGTTGTCCTTGCCATTGTTGTGGATGAAACACTTACATCCAAATATCTTAAAATATCCAACATTTGTCTTTCTCCCTATCCAAATCTCATAGGGAGTCGTGGTTAATTGCCTATTAATCATGCATCTATTTTGAGTATAGCATGCTGTATTTATGGCTTCAGCCCAAAATCTCTTAAGCAATCCAGCTTCAGCTAACATTGTCCTATGCAGCTTCCTTGAGAGTTATGTTTCTTCTTTCAACTACTCCATTCTGTTGTACAGTTCTAGCAGTTAATAACTCATGCACAATACTATTTTCAACACAATACTGAGTTATAATCCCATTGACAAACTCAGTTCCCCTGTCAGATCTAATCTTTATAATGGTTTGACTCTTCTCATTTTAAACTCTTCTCAGTAGCTGAGGCAATTTCTGCAGTGTTTCCTTCCTTTTAGACATGAAAATTGTCCATTATATCTTGAGTAATCATCCAAAAACCACTAAGGTGTACTTTTTTCCACTGATGCTAGCTGGCTCAACAAGACCAAATAAGTCCATATGCAACAGCAATATCCTTGTTGAAAAATGACTTAGCTTGTCCTTAAAGGATGACTTGATTTGCTTTCCCATCTGGCATGCATCACAAATGCTTTCTTTCTTGTAAACTGAGTCAGGCAATCCTTCTACAAGATGACTCCTTGCAAGCTTCTTGATTATCTTGAAGTTGGATGACTCGACTTCTTGTGCCACAACCAATTGATTCGTACTCTTTGCTGCGAGGCAGACATGTGCTTGGTGTGAGTTGACCAATCCACTATATACATGTTTTTCTACCTTGTTCCTTGTAGCACAATTTCATTTGATTTAACATCTTTTATTTGGAAAACTCCCATATTGAATCCCACATATTGTCACAGAGTGGGTTGATGCTTAGAAGATTGAAATTGAGACCATCAACATATGCAACATCTGTGATCTCCAGACCATTCTTCTTTATGGACCCTATGCCTTTAATCTTCCCTGGAGCTTCATTTCCTCCAAATATGACTTTTGTAAATTTGATATCCTTGAACCTTGATTTTTCTTGTTTCTGTCTTATGTCCGGAACATCCACTATCTATGTACCAGGTTCATTGGCACTCAAACTGTTCCTTGAACTCGCAATCAAGGAAATTAATTTTTAGGTACCCATACTTGCCCGGGTCCTAGGAGGTTAGTGCTATAAGATGTTCCAACCAACTCCGTAGCAAATGATCGACTCTAAGAGGTTGCCATCTATAAGTTCCATAAGTATAGTGCACATTAGCAAATTGCTTGAGGGTTTTAGGATCATACATATGTCTCTTTTGTCTGTATGCCTGTGTATTTGTTGGAGCATTTGCTTTCTTGGGGTAATACTGTAATTTTTGTGCTTGATGGGTGTTGTGCCTGGGTGCATAAGTATACTGATAATAACTCTTTTGCCTTGGGAATGACCTTTGTTGAGGTTTAGGTCTTTGCCATTTTAGCTTGTATCCCATAGGTCTTTGCTGATATTTCACTTGGTTGTTCCAATCAGCTTGGTTTGGATAATTTCTACCATTCCCATCATATGAAATTTCTTTGCTTAAATCTATGGGGTTTTGATAGCTTTGTTTACCTTTCACAGAGTATTTTCTGTTAGGAATTTGGTGATGGACTTTTCTAAATTTCTTCTCAGCTGTCCTTTCAGCATACTCTACTGGCTTCTTTATTTTGCCCTTGTATCCAAGGCCACTATGATTGTGATTGTGTTTTAGTGTGGGTGTTGGTGCAACATATGGTGTTTTGGGTTTTTGGCCTCCCTCATTACTTGAGGATCATTCTCCAAAATCACTCTAGGAGTTTGACTATACACAAAGGAATTGAATCATATGCCTGTCTTGTCTCGGTACTCTTTTTGACTCATTACTAGTTCATCCAATGATTTGGATGCCTTTGTAAATGGACTTTTGGTGACTATTGGTGAATTAGAAATTTTGACAATGTACCATACCATGCTTTTGGTGCTTGTTTCAATCCATACAATGCTTTCTTGAGCTTGTACACTTTATTTCCAATAGTCTTCTGCTCAAAACCTGGAGGTTGTTCAACATAGACTTCTTCTTATAAAAGTCCATTTAGAAACGTACTTTTCACATCCATTTGATATACAGTGAAGTTCTTATGTGCAGCATAAGCAAGAAACATCCTGATTGCTTTCAATCTGGCAACAGGAGCAAAGGTTTCATCAAGATCTATCCCTCCTTCTTGCCAATACCCTTTGGATACCAATCTTGCTTTATTTCTAACTACAGATCCTTCTTCATTCATCCTGTTCCTGAATACCCACTTAGTACCAATGACATTTTGGTGAGTAGGCTTTTGAACTAATTCCCATACTTTGTTTCTATCAAAGCGATTCAACTCTTTCTTGCATATCTCGAATCTAATGTACGTCATCTAATGCTTGAGACACATCTTTAGGATCTATTTGGGAAATAAAATAAGTGAACATAACTTCATGTTGAACTACGGATCACGGTTCTTATGCCATCTCGACATCTCCAATGATTAACTCAAGTGGATGGTCTCTCCGCCATCTCACGGTATTTGGTTGGAGTAAGTCTGTTGGATTCAGCCCGTCTTGCGGCTAAGTTGTCTTGAGTAGCTTCTTCATCTTCATTCAACCTGAGACCTTCCAGTTGTATTTGAGATTCAACTATCTCATCATCTTAAGGTTTAGTGCTTTCACATTTGCATCAACATAGGGACTCTTACGCATAGTTGGCTGATTTTGCTTCTCACTAACTCATTTATGTCGTCGCCACTTACTTTTGGCTCATCAAATACCACATGGATAGACTCTTCGTGACCATAGTCCTTATGTTTAGCACTCCATAGGCTTTACTTTCAGCTAAGTATCCCAAAAAGATACATTCATCGGCTTTGGCATAAAAAGTTGTCAAGTTGTCCTTGCCATTGTTGTGGATGAAACACTTACATCCAAATATCTTAAAATATCCAACATTTGTCTTTCTCCTATCCAAATCTCATAGGGAGTCGTGGTTAATTGCCTATTAATCATGCATCTATTTTGAGTATAGCATCTCATTTATGCTTTATGGCCACCCAAAATCTCTTAAGCAATCCGAAAACTAACATTGTCTATGCGGCTTCCTTGAGAGTTATGTTTCTTCTTTCAACTACTCCATTATTGTGCGAGTTCTAGCGATTAATAACTCATGCACAATACTATTTTCAACACAATCGAGTTATAATCCCATTGACAAACTCAGTTCCCTGTCAGATCTAATCTTTATAATGGTTTGACTCTTCTCATTTTAAACTCTTCTCAGTAGCTGAGGCAATTTCTGCAGTGTTTCCTTCCTTTTAGACATGAAAATTGTCCATTATATCTTGAGTAATCATCCAAAAACCACTAAGGTGTACTTTTTTCCACTGATGCTAGCTGGCTCAACAAGACCAAATAAGTCCATATGCAACAGCAATATCCTTGTTGAAAAATGACTTAGCTTGTCCTTAAAGGATGACTTGATTTGCTTTCCCATCTGGCATGCATCACAAATGCTTTCTTTCTTGTAAACTGAGTCAGGCAATCCTTCTACAAGATGACTCCTTGCAAGCTTCTTGATTATCTTGAAGTTCAGATGACTCAGCTTCTTGTGCCACAACCAACTTGATTCGACTGTACTCTTTGCTAGCAGACATGTGCTTGGTGTAGCAGTTGACCAATCCACTATATACATGTTTTTCTACCTTGTTCCTTGTAGCACAATTTCATTTGATTTAACATCTTTTATTTGGAAAACTCCCATATTGAATCCCACATATTGTCACAGAGTGGGTTGATGCTTAGAAGATTGAAATTGAGACCATCAACATATGCAACATCTGTGATCTCCAGACCATTCTTCTTTATGGACCCTATGCCTTTAATCTTCCCTGGAGCTTCATTTCCTCCAAATATGACTTTTGTAAATTTGATATCCTTGAACCTTGCAGATTTTTCTTGTTTCTGTCTTTATGTCCGGAACATCCACTATCTATGTACCAGGTTCATTGGCACTCAAACTGTTCCTTGAACTGCAATCAAGGAAATTAATTTTTAGGTACCCATACTTGCCAGGTCCTAGGAGGTTAGTGCTATAAGATGTTCCAACCAACCTGTAGCCAAATGATCTGACTCTAAGAGGTTGCCATCTATAAGTTCCATAAGTATAGTGCACATTAGCAAATTGCTTGAGGGTTTTAGGATCATACATATGTCTCTTTTGTCTGTATGCCTGTGTATTTGTTGGAGCATTTGCTTTCTTGGGGTAATACTGTAATTTTTGTGCTTGATGGGTGTTGTGCCTGGGTGCATAAGTATACTGATAATAACTCTTTTGCCTTGGGAATGACCTTTGTTGAGGTTTAGGTCTTTGCCATTTTAGCTTGTATCCCATAGGTCTTTGCTGATATTTCACTTGGTTGTTCCAATCAGCTTGGTTTGGATAATTTCTACCATTCCCATCATATGAAATTTCTTTGCTTAAATCTATGGGGTTTTGATAGCTTTGTTTACCTTTCACAGAGTATTTTCTGTTAGGAATTTGGTGATGGACTTTTCTAAATTTCTTCTCAGTTGTCCTTTCAGCATACTCTACTGGCTTCTTTATTTTGCCCTTGTATCCAAGGCCACTATGATTGTGATTGTGTTTTAGTGTGGGTGTTGGTGCAACATATGGTGTTTTGGGTTTTTGGCCTCCCTCATTACTTGAGGATCATTCTCCAAAATCACTCTAGGAGTTTGACTATACACAAAGGAATTGAATCATATGCCTGTCTTGTCTCGGTACTCTTTTTGACTCATTACTAGTTCATCCAATGATTTGGATGCCTTTGTAAATGAGGCAATCACATTTTTGAGATCTTTCTCTCTCTTTTCAGTAGCTGCTAACTCTGCTTGAATCTTGGCATTTTTAGCCTTCAGCTTTGTATTCTCATCAGCTATTTGACTTAGAGTACTCAGCTCCTTAGTCAGCTGTGAGTTTTTGCATTTAAGCTGGTTGTTCTCCTCATTTAAAAGTGTGTGTGAGGTTTGCCTAATGAATCATAATGATCAGTGGGTGAGGAAGTTTAGGGTCACTATCACTAGTCCTTGAATCAGAATGAGATGAGTTGGAGTGTACCTCATCTTCTTGGTCTTATTCTTTGGCCATAAGGCAGATCAAAGCCTCTTGCTCAGTGTCATTTGAGTAGTCTGCTTCACTATTATCTGAGTCTGCTGGTTCTTTACATTTGGGTGGTTCCGCAGTCTCAGCAGCCAACATGGCTTTCTTCTTTATTTGTGCTCTTTCCCTGAAGACTCTTCTTTCCTTCTCATTTCTGTATTTCTTGACTGGTGGATAGGAACAGTCAACAATATAGTGTCATGGTTGTCTGCAATTCCAACACAGGTTTTCAGCTCTCTTATTATCAGCTCTCTGATGTTCAGCTCTCTTGGGTGGCCTGTCCTCCCTTTCTTTGGAAGGTGTTGAATTTCTTCTAGAAGTTTCACACTTGTTTATTTTATAGTTCTTATTAAAGAACTTGTTGAACCTCTTTACCATCAGAGCAATCTCCTCTTGGTCAATTATTTCCTTTGGCTCAGCTTTCTTCCCTTCACTGGCCAACAGTGCACCTGTCTTAGGCACAACTATCTCATGTTGCTCGTTTCTTCTCAGCTCAAACTCATAAGATTCGAGATCTGAGAAAAGCTCATGATTTGATGTTTTGGCAAGGTCCATGGAGTGTCTCAGGGCCATGACCTTCATTTCCCATTCAGTTGGGAGGACTCTTAAAATTTTCATGCACATCTCCTTTTGAGTGTACTCATTCCCAAGAGCTGAAAGCTCTTTTGTGATCTCTGTGAATCTGGCATCCAGCTGATCCAGACTTTCACCTGCAAGCATTTTAAAATTTTCAAATTTTTGAATAGCAACTATTAGTTTATTCTCTTTGATCTGTTCAGATCCTTCACAAATCAAGGTTAGCTTGTCCCAGATTTCTTTGGCTGATTTGCATGATTTCACTTTGTTGAACATAGCCTTGTCCAATGTTTTGAAGAGGATGTCCTTGGCAACATTGTCAAGTTTGTATCTCTTCTTATCCTCATTTGTCCATTCACAGTGTGGTTTCTCAACCATGGCAGTCCCAGCTCACTTTGCATCTCCTTCACCTGGAGGTGCTCTTCTTACAGCAGTATTGACCTTCAATATTTGTAGTGGCCCATCTTCTATGATCACTAGCCACATTTCATCGTGTATGACTGATAGGTGTGCCTGCATACAAATTTTCCAATCGTTAAATTCTTCCACAGTGAACATGGGAATGCGGGTTAGATTTCCCTCCATGATAATAAGTTTGCTTTTGAAAATAAAAGCTTTGAAAACACAAGTGTTATGTCTTTTTGAAAAATATTGAGATCTAGTTCAGTAACTAGTATGGAACGCCTAATGAACCAACCGCTCTGATACCATATGTAGGTCCCAAGGGGTGTGTTGTAAGGTTTAGAGGGGATGGGGTTGAATAAACCTTACCAACTTTTCGAATTTAGTCCTTTAAAATTTTAACAGAGTTGACTCAAATCAGCTAAGTCCTTGGGGGACAGCTCGGTTGGCTTACTTCAACTGTGTTATTGATGGTATCTCAATTTGGTCAACTAACACTTAACATTTTAGTTGATTTGGTTTTGTTCAATGGAAGACTTAACACCATTGATAATGTTAAACTTGTTTTTAACACTTGTTCTTAGCAATGTTATTATCACCTAGGTTAGCAATATAACTTAAACAACAAATATAAAGTAAGGAGGAAATAAAATGATGTAAGTAAATGACACAAGCAAATTTTATAGTGGTTCGAGGATGGGGTAATTCCTCTAATCCACTATTCTCCAACTCCTGGAGGAATGCACTAAGTAATAGATCAGGTTATAGAGTAGTTCTCAGTCCGAGTAAGTTTTGATCACACAGTTGACTTCTCCTAGGACTCAACTTCTTCACAAGACAGTTGTCTTGCTACTTCAGCTCCCTTCGAACCCTTTGAATTGATCACACTGCCTTCCAACGAGCTCAAATCTTTTGGTTCGACCTTGAACCTTACGACAACTCCTTCAACCTTGGCGAGTAGACCCCTTTAGTTCTTAAAATTGTTTCCTCTTCAATTGGATGAAGTATTCTTTCCTTCACTAAGTGTGTTGAATCGAGTTCCTTCGAATTTAGTCTTGAGGAATATCTTAGTAAGCTTGAGAGAATGTTTGAAGGTTTGCTTGCTTAAATTGCTTAGAATTTGACATGCTTTGTCTTATTTGTCTCTAATATGGTTCCTCAGCCTTTTATAGTGCTGATTTGAAAATTTGCCCGTTGAAAAGATAGGCTATTTTCAAAATGACACTTCTTGTTCGTTAGGTTGTCTTTTTGTGACTTCGAGCTTGTGATGGTGACCTTTCCTCATATTAAATGATGTTTGTAGCTTTTCAGGGCCTGACACAAGCTTAGTGCTTCCCATTGGTTTATTCCTTTTGCTCGTTTCTAGGACGAGCATTTTAAGACATGGCAGCATGAACGTATTACTAATTTAAAGTAAGGCTAATTGCATTTTTGGTCCTGTAACTATTACGTGTTTGCGTTTTTGCTCCTCTGATTATTTTAACTAGCAAATTAAGACACCAAATAAATTTTTTTGGCACATTAAGGACTAATTTCGTCAAATTTTCTTAATGTCGCCGGATTTTGCACGTGGAATTCGCGTGATGAACATAAATTGGGGATTTTGACCAGAAAACGGGGGTTTTCTAAATTCTTGCTGATGTGGAGGCTGAGTGTGTAAACTTTATAAAAAAAACAAAAAACCTAGTTGATGTGGATTATGAGGGCGGGAGTATTCCCTCTGTTGCATTAACAGAAGAAACCAGACCACTAAACATATTCCACCACTTATACTTTTTCTTAGAGAAAACCCTAATCCCAAAATCACCCACACAGCCGAAAACTCAGAGAGGCTTCAATGGTGTATGTTTGTAGCACATCCTCCGCGTTATAGTGAGTAAAATAGCACCCCGTAAATGTGTGAAAATTTGGTTGTTAACTCAAAAACTTTTTGATATGTGTGTTGTCACTAAGGCTCCCTACCTTTTTGTTTACATGTGGTTCTCCCTGAATATATTTATATCTCAAAAGTCTTTTTTTTTCTCTTACCGTTTGTCTGAATGTTCTATGTTTGTTAGACATGCGGGGTTAGTCATGTGGTTTTTTTTTGGACATAGGTTTGGGAGTCTTGTGTTGGGTAACATGCATATTGTTGTACTGTCATTTAATATTATTAAAGACATTTTTTTTATTTATGAAAAACTAATATTTATCTCTCTATTTTTCATAGATCGTGAAGGTGGCAACATATCTATTGTATTTAATTATGGAGGTGAGTTTAAGCACCTTCCTATTGCTCATTACATTGAGGGTAATGTCATAGTGTATGATTATGTAGATGCCAAGGCAATGGGGTTAGGTGATTAGAATAAATTACTAATGAAGTAGTTCCTGAACAAGAGTTTCAGATGTATTTTGTTTTCACAAACAATGGATTAGGGGTTATATATTGATCGAGATGTGAAGGAATGGTTCATCAAACATATTCCACTTAATGAAATTGATATTTATGTGGAAATTGTAAATATACAAGACCAAACTGAGAGTGTGGATGGTGATAATGGGGGTTTAGATGGGTACTTAGATGCAAATGATGGAATAGTGGGATAGGGTGAAGATGATGGGAGTTTAGAGGACTTTTCGATAGTAATTCTTACATGGAACAATATGATAGTGAGAAGGATGAACCATTAGTTGATCCGGTTCAATTGAGAATGCAAGCCTTGGGGTTGATTCAAATGAGAGCTCGATTCATCGGGGAAGATGACATGCTTGAAAATGAAAATGAGTTGAATGAGCACAATGATCGTGATAAGGAAGATGAACCTAATAATACTGTCTTCAATCCAGCTTTGATTTATGACCCTGTATTTTACTTAGGAACGAGCTTCAGTTTAGAGGATGAATTTAGGAAAGCTGTGAACTCACATGCAATTAGAACTAAGAGATCATTAAAGTTCACAAAGAATGACAAAAGTAGGTTTTATGTAAGGTGTTGTTAGGGAATTTATTGAGTAAATTTTGATGATACCATGTAAAACTTAAACTAGGAAGTTGGCACCCCATTTTTCTTGTAATTTGTATTGTAATAGATAGGGTGAGAAAATTTGAGTCAAGTCACTATTCCAAGAAAAACAAGAAGTCAATTGCGGACTGGATTGAAGACTCTGCTATGTGTCAGCTAAGTATGGCCAAGAAGGAAGTCAAGGACTCGACTGAAGGAGTGTCAACTGAGGAACAGTTGTGAGAAGTGTCTGTCCAGTCAACTCAAGAAGCCAAGTCTCAAGGTTGATGTGACAGTTGAGTTATCCAATAATTGGAGCTGACTCAAGTCACCTGGGGTAAAGCGGCGTGAGTGTAGTCAAAACAACTAACCTAGATCCGTTGATTAAAGTCAAGAATATTACTCAATATAGTAGTATGTCAAAGTTGTCAGGTCTAAAGTGTTAGTCCCAGAATTGTGCAAAAGGAATAAACCAATGGGAAACACTGTACCTTGTGTCAAGCACCTGCAATGCTGCGAAGACATTTAATATGAGGAAATTTCAACATCAAGGATCGCAATAAGACAAGCTAACGAACAAAAGTGACATTTGAAATTGCTTTATCTCTTCAACGGGCAAAATTTCAAATGTGCACTATAAAAAGGCCGAGGAAGTTATTGAGAAGAGGTTACACCTAAACCACGAACAAGCAATCATTATTCAAGCATTTAACCTGAAATATTCTCATAAACAAGCAAGCAAATCCTCAATCCAAAAACTCGAAGAAATCGATCAAACACAAGTAGTGAATGAAAGACAACTTGAAATTTGTTGACCAGGAAACATTTGAAGAAATCAAAAGGATCTACTATCCAAGCTAGGATTGTAGGAAGGTTCCAGGTCGAACCATTATCAAGTTTGTTGAAGGGCTTCATGATCAAATCCAAGAACTTGAGAAGTGAGCTGAAGTAGCAAGGCAGCTGCCCTATGTACAAGCTGAGTCGTAAGAGAAGCCAACTGTGTGATCAAGGCTATCTCCGGACTGTTCACTGCTTTGTAAACTGATCCGTTACATAGTGGATTCCTCCAGGAGTTGGAGAAGAGAGGATTAGAATAATTATCCCATCTTCGAACCTCTAAAATATATTTGTGTCATTTACTTTTAGCAAATTTACTTTCCAGCATATTTACATTATATTTGCTGTTAGAATCATATTTGGTATCCAACTGATTAATAACCAAGCGCTAAGAATCAAGTGTTAAAAATAAACTTAAAACAAGTCTAAGGTGTTAAGTCTTCCGCTGTTAAAACCAAGCAGCCGAGTTATACTATCAACAACTCTATCGAGTCTATTGAGTGGGTAACTTAGCTGAAAAGCCAACTTAGCTGTCCATCAAGGACACAACAGTTTGAGTCAACTATGTTGAATTAATTTAAAAGGACTAAATTGAAAATTTGGTAATGTATATTCAACCCCCCTTTCTAAACCTTACTTCACACCCCTTGGGACCTACAAGTGGTATCAGAGCGGTTGGTTCATTGAGCCTTCCGCACTGGTTACTGAACTAGATCTCTATCTTTTCAAAAAGGTTCTAAACACTTGTATTTTCAAAATCTTTCATTTTAAGCAAAATTATTATCATGGAAGCAAATCTGACACACATTCCTATGTTCACTGTTGAAGAATTTGATGATTGGAAAATTCGTATGCAGGTTCATCTATATGCATTACATGGTGAAATGTGGCTTGTGATAGAGGATGGGCCACTGGAAATACTAAAGTGAACACGGCTGTAAGAAGAGCAGCTACAGCTGAAGGAGAAGAAGCAGCTGCTGAAGCAAGACCAGCCATGGTTGAAAAACCAAGGACTGAGTGGACAAATGAAGATAGGAAGAGTTACAACTTCGACAATGTGGCCAAGGACATACTCTACAAGACATTGGACAAAGCAATGTTCAATAGAGTCAAATATTGCAAATCTGCAAAAGAAATCTGGAATAAACTGACATTAATTTGTGAAGGATCAGAACAAATTAAAGAAAACAAACTGTCTGTTGATGTTCAAATATTTCAAAATTCTTGCAGGTAAAACCATGGATCAGCTGGATGCCAGATTCACTAAAATCACAAATGAGCTTTCAGCTCTTGGGTAGGAATATACACAAAATCAAATGTGTATGAAGATCTTAAGAAGCCATCCATCTGAATTGGAAATGAAGACTATGGCCCTGAGACATTCAATGGACCTCTCAAGAACATCTTATCATGAGCTATTCTCAGACCTCAAAGCCTATGAGTTTGAGCTGAGAAGAAAAGCAAAGAGCAGGGCATTTGTTCCAAGACATCCGCACTAATGGCTAGTGATGGAAAAGAGATGAACCAAAGGAAGCCATACACTAGGAGGAAATTGCCCTAATGGTTAAAAGATTCAACAAGTTCTTCAATAAGAACTATAAAAGAACCATGCATGAAACCTCCGGAAGACATTGACTCCTTCCAAATCAAGGGAAGACACAGCCACCCAAGAGATTTGGATATAAAAGAGTTGAATATCGAGAGCTGATAATCCAAGAACAGAAAGAGCTGATCAAAGAGCTGAAAACCTGTGTTGGAACTGTAGACAACCAAGACACTTTGCAGTTGATTGTTCATATCTACCAGTCAACAAATATAGAAATGAAAAAGAAAGAAAAATCTTCAGGGAAAGAAGACAAGAAAAGAAGAAACCCATATTGGCTGTTGAGACAATCAAGTTCTTCAGTTGACTTCTTGCATATTTAGGCATAGCTGACTTAACTCAGCTCGAACATCCCTATCTATTACAATGCAAGTTACAAAGAAAATGGGGTGCCAACTTTCTAGTCTAAGTTTTACATGGCATTCATCAAAATCTAAAAATAAATTTCCCAACAATTTCCCCCTTTTTGATGATGCCAAAACTTAAAGCATACATGCAAAATGTAAATATCAAAGATACATACAGATAGTGCAGTAACAGAGAATGTATGCGTAGAATCAATCTGTTTATTGATCATAACATTCTTTCATTTACACAGATACTTATGTATTTACAATAGTAAATTACATGAAGGGGTGGACAGCAACACTTCATCTCATTCATTTATCTCCTTCTTTTTCTCATCAACTCGTCTTCTTCCTCGACCTTTTTCTCTTGTTCTCTTCTTGGCTACTTTCTTTTTCTCATATGCTTTTTCGGTAGCTTCATCTCTTCTTTTTCTTTCTTGTCTTTCTTCCCACAGCTGAGTTTGTCTTTTATTCTCTTCCTCGATTCTCTTTACATACTCAAAGCATTGTTCTTGGCCACTTGCAAGTTAGCTACTTCGTCAACGCAGCCCAATAGATCCCTCCTTTCTTCCCGGATCTATGTATTCTATATTTTTGAGTAGGGTCTAGGTCCAAACCTCTTCCTCCACCGCTTCTTCCTCTTCCTATGGGTGTGTATTGTCTTTGGGGCTTTCTTCTTCCCATTTGAGTGACCAAACAGAGTGATCGCCAGAGCGATCGCCCGATGGTCTGTCGCTTTTCTGCCTTCTTCGCATAGCTTGATGCCTTTTTCCCAATACAAGTCCCAGGCTTGGGCCATGGTCATGTTCTCGAAGTATCCCTCGGATGCGAGCGTCTTGAATTCATTAACATATCTTCGCTCGGTTCCGACGTCTGAAATGGCATCAGTGTCTCTTCCTGCTGGAATGCCTCCATATTGTTTCAGTATGTCCATTGCACGGGCATCCATTTTTCTTTCAATCTCCGTCATCTCTGCTTCTACTATTTTCCTCTTCTCGGACATGGGCACAACAGAGTGTTGTAGCGGCAGAGTCACTGGAACCTTGCTGATTATGTCAGCTGTGACAAGTCCTTGTTGAGGGGTTCTAGCAACCATTAAGGTCATGTCTTTCGAACCTTCCCCCTCAACCGATTTTCCCTTCTTTTCTCTTCTCTGTTATTCAACTGTCTTTGCCTTTACAGCTGCGTCCTTCTTCTCGGCTGCGGATTCTTTCAACGTTTTTAGGTATTCCTCTTCCCCCTTTTTGGCATCATCAAAGGAGAGAGGAACCCCTGGAAACATGCCAGAAGAATGAAATCTAGACCGATAGCCGAAGTTCGCTTGGACTCTGATGCGGAGTATGCTGCTCGAAATTCTGAGTGGACCGCTTTCGACTCGGCTGTCACCAACTTCATTTCAGCCATAAGAAGGCTGAATTTTGTATTCATGTTTTCTTCCACTCGTAGAAGTTCTTTTTGATGAAATTCGCACAACAGTTCCATCTCTGTGGTATGAGATTCATGCATTCTGTCAATGTTTTCTTGCATTCTTCTCTTCATATCAGCGTTATCAGCGCTCCAGATCAGCATCTTATTGTACAATGCTTTGAAGTATCGAACTTGTTCCACACGCATTATTTGTTGTTGTTGCCACCATTCCCGGATCCTGACTACTATCCCACGCAGATCGGCTGTAAGATTAGCATCTCTTATCCAGCCTCATGTCCAAGGAGGCCTGGTGCCTTTCCATCTTCTCTATTTCTGCAAAGATCGCCTTGAAGACTTCCCTAACCTCAGCTGTCACCTCCGTCTCGGCTGGAGGCCAAGCAACGTCAAAGTCAAAATCTGCTGGAACGATGGTATCTGTGGGAAGAACTAGATCTGGTCTATGGAAACGTTGTTGATCTCCAGCTGATTCGTCATCAAGAGCAGGCAGCTCTAGTGAGAAGGGGAACGTTTCTTCAAAAGCATCATCACGAACATTGGGAATTTGTTCAACGGTAACTCGTGGCCGTGATGTGCCAGGTTGTGTCGATTCTGCTGCAGCTTTGGGAGCTCGCTTTCGATTGATCGTGATTCACTGGGGGTCATTATGGTATCGACCCAGTTGGCTGAGCCTCAGTTGTCTCAATAGCTTCTTCGGTCTCCGCTGGTGCTTCCTGTTGAGTTGTCTGGTCCTCGGCCGTATCAGTGGTGTCATCGGAAGATAATGAGATTTGGAGAGGTGGCTCATCATCGAAATTGAAAGCTTGGCGAGTAGCCTTAAGATCGGACTTACTCGTTCTGGGAGAACATCCTCGGTGAGTCTTTTGGATTTGCGGTGGGGATGACTAAACCGTCTTCACCTTCGGATCCCGTAAATGTTACATCGGGATTGTCTTGGGAATCGTGAAGAGCACTTATCTCCTTCTCGATGCATCAATGATAGTAGGAGGGATGTCTCGTGCTTCTCGTCTTTACCCCCGGAAGTCTCAACCTCCGTTGGCCTTCACTACCTCCCGCAATCTCGATGCAGCGAGGCTTTGGACAATCCTTCGACTGCAGTCAACTGTCTTAGGGTCTTCGAGAGGTGGCATCCACCGGAGTCTCGAACTCCATGGATTGCACTTTCATCGCTGTAGTGTTAACTCCATGGCAGATCCATCTCAGGCCTTTTTTTTGCTTCAAAGAGCGTCATTGGCCTACAGAAAGCTGGCACTTTCACCGTGAGACAGTCTCAACTGCCTCGAGCCTGATGACAACTTGTTGTGTATCTGTTTGTTTTTCCTTCTCCACTTCGCCTCCTAGATTCGTTATGGGGTCAGCTGCAACATTCTCCGACGTAGCTGCAGCGGAGGGAGTTTCCCCCTCAGCCAGCACACCAGCTGCGTGACTTGGAATGGGGTCACTCTTCTCCAGACTCCCGGTTGTTTCCTGTGAGTTGTCAGCCATTAGGGCAGGTGGTAAAGCACCTTCAGTAGGGGTTGGCTCGACTTGGGTCCCCAAGTTCCCAGTTTCATCGCCAGTTCCCTTAATGCCTTCATCAGAGTGAGCAAGGGAAGTGGGAGCAGCAAAAACGGTTGCAATCCGCTGCACCATTCCCATATGATCAATCTCCAGCTGTGATTTGGAAGATTCCCCAGGGCCTTCCATCAGTTGTTGCTCATGTAGGATCCTAAATTCCCCTTGGCTTGCTTTGCATCTCCAATTCTTGAGCACCAAAGCAGGTCCAGATCTTCATCACTCAAAGCATATCAAGGTGTGGATGAGTATGATCATTGGTTCGATTAGAGGACGAGATATCGGCTTTCTCACGAGCTTGACTTCCTTCCGCGATCTCTCCTTCTCCTTGTCTTTGAAGATCCGCAAGATATCTGCGCGATTTTTCTTCATCTCCGTGCTTGACCACTGTGGGTCAAACCGAGGAAATTCAACAGCTTCTTCTTCTTCGTCAATAAACTCCGGTCTTTGGAACGCCCTTTCTCTTGATGACTCGAAACTTCCACTTTCTCCATTCTCGCATTTCGATTTTGGATGTCCGGATATGGTGGGGATAGGATCATCACATCATCATCTTCTTCATCATCATCTCCCCTGTTGCCCTTCCTTTTCTCGAATAGAAGGCAACATACTCTGCTGCTCAACTCCTTCAGAAAGATCGTGGGATAGGTGGAGATATAGTCCTGTCAGCAGGGGATTCAGCTGTCTTAGCTGCATCTTTTTCCTCAGTTGTCCTGTCCACAGCTGGGTCTTCGACTTGCCTCTGCTGATCGGCTTCAACAGACTTGGCAGTTGCATCAATAATCTATGGAGACTCTACTTCTCCAGCTGTTTCAACGATCTGTTCCAGCTGAGTGGCAGACTCAACTGTTTTCTCAAGCTCTGATTGCTTGAAGAGTCTTGTCCTTTTGGTCCTTACCAGAGGAATTTCTGGTTCGGATGCAGTTTCCTCCGAGTCCTAGGCGGTAGGGGCCAGTGCTTCTTTCCTTTTCCTGATAACCGGAGAAGGTATTTGAGGTTCCTTCTTTGCTGCGGCTGCAGGGGCAGGTGACTCGGCTGCAGGGGTAGGTGCGGTTTTCTTTTTCTTCGCTTGGCGGTGCTTCTTTCTTCTTTGCGGTGCGGGATCTTCTTCTTGAGAGGGGAGGAGGCAGTTTGTTTCTTCAGGGTCACCCGATTCTCCCTCACTTGTGTCTCCGCTCTCTTGGCATAAGCTCTCCTCTGTGCTCCGGAGAGATTTGATCGGAACATCTTTTTGTTAACATGGAACGCTTTTCCATGTCGGAGAGGAACACCTTTCACCTCCATCAACCGGCCAATCACCAGGCCATATCCCAAAGATCCTCCGAACGATCCATCTGCTTTGAATGACTTATTCCCAATATTCGCGCAGAGTCCATTTGTATACAAACTCCCAGTTTACCTTCTTCTCCTCCATGATCGCAGCCATCACGATCAGCTTGGTTTTGGACAGCTGGTTAAAGCTTCCAAATTTGATGTCTACGCACTTGGCAACAATATCTAACAACATGTGGTAGTCTTCTTTCAACAACTTCTTATCAAATTTGTGTATACCACCTTTCGAAAGATAGTCGGGTTTGGCCACTTCCTTCCATGCGCAGAAATCGAGTTTACGTCGGCCTCATAGATCTGCACTCCTTCCGCCGGTAGTAGCAAAGCGTTTCTGCCAAATCCTTGGCGTGATTTTGACTTCCTTCCCGTGAACAGAGGACTTGATGCCCTCGTCGTGAACTTCGGTGTTCACATAGAATCGTGCGACCTCCTCCATGTAGGTCATTTGAAACTCCATTGTGAGAAAGGGTTTCAGCCCAGACTTCTCCACTTTCTCAGCTATTTTCTTCACAACGGTTTCGTCGAACCCCTATTTGATCATTCCTTCAAAATCCACGGTAGAACCAGTGTGGATTTGTTTTCCCAACTTGACAAAATCGTGAGAAGATGCCATTTTTGAAGCTTTCTTAGGATGAAACTTTGAAAAAGTGCTTTGAAACTCTGTAGGGTTTCGAGAGAAAACTTTCTTTCTTTGCTTTGGAGAGAGATGAATAGTTTGTGTAAAGTGAGAGAAAAACGGATGAAATGGTATATGTATGGGTTATGAAAGAACGTGCGAACGGTTTTTGAAATTTGATCAAGATCAATGGCTCAGATTTTGCACGCCGATTAACATTTAATTTCTCGCATTTAATGTGGCAACATTTATATCCAATCATAAGCTTAGTATGCAACTTTTGACTGTAATGTCATAATTATGCTGACGTCATTCTTAAAAACATTCCCGCTTAGCAAAAACGACTGCGTTTTTGTCACTTCGCTCATAGGCGACTCAGCTTACTTCTTGGCTGATTCAACTTTTCTTCTCTCTATCCACATCGTGACTCTTTGTCGCCCCAACTCGTTGCGGTGACTTTCCGATCTGGTGATTCACTTAGCTATTTTAAGAGCTCGCTCTTTTTCCATCTTTTCATGTTCCATCTCTTTTCTTGAGTCTTCCGAGTGTGTCAACTCATTCAATTAACCCTAATTCATGATTGAGTTCTTCAAATCTTGATTCACATAATGGTTTTCTTAATATATCAGCTAACTGCTTATCAGTTGAGATGTATTCCAAAGTGATGTCTTTCTTTTCAATATGGTCTCTTATGAAATGGTATCTGACATCAATGTGCTTTGTTCTTGAGTGTAACACAGGATTTTCAGTGATTGCAATTGCACTTGTGTTATCTCACATAATTGGAATTTCCTTTTCTTCAACTTCATAGTCTCTCAGCTGCTGTCTCATCCATAAGACCTGGGCACAACAGCTGCCCGCAGCTATGTATTCTGCTTAAGTTGTGGATGTGACTATTGAGTTTTGCTTCTTGCTGAACCAAGAAATTAACCTATTTCCAAGCATTTGACATGTACCTGAAGTACTCTTCCTGTCAACTCTACATCCAACATAGTCAGAATCTGAATAACCAATTAGCTTGAATCCATCTTCCTTTGGATACCATAAGCCAACTTCTTAGCTTCCTTTAAATATCTCAATATTCTCTTCGTCACAGATCATGTGGCTTTCTTTTGGAGCAGATTGAAATCTTGCACATACACCTACAAAGAAAGGTGATGTCGACTACTTGATGTAAGATAGAGCGTTGATCCAATAAGTGCTCAGATCTTGTTTGATCCACATGCTTGCCATCCGCATCCATATCCTTTTTTGATCGATGTATTCATTGGTACTTTTGCATAAGACTTCTCTTCCATACCAAATTTCTTCATTAATTCTCCGGTGTACTTTGTCCCGACTTATGAAGGTTCCATCCTTCATTGTTTTACTTGAGTCCTAGGAAGAATGTCGCCTCTCCCATCATGCTCATTTCAAATTTGCTTTGCATGAGGTTTGAGAATTTATCACACAACTCTTTGTTTGTGCATCCAAAAATGATGTCATCTACATAGATTTGAACAAGTAGTATACTTTTCCCATCTTAAATTCTGAAAAGTGTTCTATCTACTTTGCCTTTTGTCAATCCGTTCTCAGTCAGGAATTGTGATAATGTATCATACCATGTTCTTGGTGCCTGTTTTAATCCATATAGAGCTTTCTTGAGCTTGTACACTTTATTTCCAAGAGTCTTCTGCTCAAATCCTGGAGGTTGTTCAACATATACTTCTTCTTCCAATAATCCATTCAAGAATGCACTTTTTACATCCATTTGATATACAATGAAGTTCTTCTGTGCAACATAGGCAAGAAACATCCTTATTGCTTCTAATCTTGCAACAAGGGCAAAAGTTTCATCAAAATCTATTCCTTCTTCTTGGCCATATCCTTTGATGGGTTGGCCTTCTTCATTCATTTTGTTTCTGAAAACCCATTTTGTGCCAATAACATTTTGATGGGTTGGCCTTTGAACCAATTCCTACATTTTGTTCCTTTCAAACTGATTCAGCTCTTCTTGCATGGCTTGAATCCAATGTGTGTCATTCAATGCTTGTGACACATCTTTTGGTTCTATTTGAGAGATAAAACAAGTGAACATGGCTTCTTGTTGAGCTCTGGATCTGGTTCTTACACCTTCTCTTACATCTCCAATGATTAGGTTTGGAGGATGGTCTCTCAACCATCTTACATCATGTTGGAGTAGGTTAGATGGATTCAGTCTTCTTGTAGCTGTGTTGTCTTGAGCAGCTCTCTCATTATCACTTAGCTGCGGATTGTCCAGCTGTCTTTGAGATTCAACTATCTCTTCTTCATTTTGGTTAATTGCTCCAACTTCAGCTTCAACATAGGGACTCTTCTGCACAGTTGGCTGATTCAGCTTATCAGCTAACTCTTTAATGTCTTCTTCATTTACTTTGGGTTCATCAAATACCACATGGATGGACTCTTCTGTAACCATTGTCCTCTTATTGAGCACTCTATAGGCTTTACTTTCAGCTGAGTATCCCAAGAAGATACCTTCATCAGCTTTGGCATCAAAAACCTTTAAGTTGTCTTTGCCATTATTATGGATGAAGCATTTGCATCCAAATATTCTAAAATATGCAACATTTGGCTTTCTCCCAGTCCAAATCTCATAGGGAGTTTTTATCAGATGTCTATTTATCATGCATCTATTTTGAGTATAACATGTTTGTGTTTATTGCTTGACCCAAAATCTTTTAGCGACTGCTTGATTAACACGGTCCTTGCCGCTTCTTTGAGAGTTATGTTCTTCTTTCGCAACTCCATTCTCTTTGTGGAGTTATTGAGATAGTTCATGAGCAATACCATTTTCAATACAAGATCGAGTTATTATTCCATTGACAAACTCAGTTCCTCTGTCAGATCTTATTTTAATAATGGTTTGACTCTTCTCATTTTGGATTCTCTTCATCAGCTATGGTAGCTTATGCAAGGTTTCTTTCTTCTTACACATGAAAATTGTCCATGTGTATCTAGAATAGTCATCTACTACCACCAAGGTGTATTTCTTTCCACTTATGCTATCTGGTTCAACTGGACCAAATAAGTCCATATGTAACAGGTGCAATATCCTTGTTGAGGATGGACATGTCTTTTCTTTAAATGATGATTTGATCTGCTTTCCCATCTGGCATGCATCACATACACTCTCCTTCTTGTATATTGAGTCTAGAAGTCCTTCTATAAGATTACTTCTTGAAAGTTTTTTAATTGTTTTGAAATTCAGGTTACTCAGCTTCTTGTGCCACATCCAACTTGATTTGGCTGTGCTATTTGCTAGTAGGCAAGTGCTTGGTGTTGCAGTTGACCAATCCACCACATACGTGTTCTTTTGTTTGCATCCTTGTAGCACTACTTCATTAGATTCAGTGTCCTTTATTTGGCATACACCCATGTTGAATCCAACATTATAGCCTCTTGTCACAGTTGGATCGATACTTAGCAGATTGAAGTTGAGTCCTTCAACATATGCAACATCTCGTGATCTCTAATCCATTTTTCTTGATGGATCCAATGCCTCTTATTTCTCCCCGAGCTTCATTCCTCCAAATATAACTTTTGCACCTCTAACCTCCTAGAATTTTGATAGATTTTTCTTGTTTCTGTCGTATATGTCCGGGAATGTACCACTATCCATGTACCAGGTTCCTTGGCACTCGGATGTTCCTTGAACTCGCAATCAAGGAATTTAGTTTTTAGGTACACATACTTGCCTGGGGTCCCGAGGGGTTAGTCTTTGTAAGATGATCCAACCAACCTATAGCCACATGATTTGACTCTAAGGGGTTGCCATCTATCTGTGCCATAATCATAATTTACTTTGGCAAATTGCTTGGGGGCTTTGGGTTCATACAACTGTCTCTTTTGTCTCGTATGCTGTGTGTGTGTTTTAGAAATTGCCAGGTAGTTGTGATACCTCTGAGTGTAGTGTTTGGGTGCATATGTGTGCTGAAGATAGCTCTTTTGCGTTTGGAATGGCCTTTGCTGAGTTCTAGGACTTTGCCATCTAGGCATGTATTCCATAGATCTTTGCTGATTTTTCACATTATAACAATCAGCTTGACTTGGGTAGTTTCTACCATTCCCATCATATGTGTTCCTTTTATAGAACTTCTGGGGTTTTTGGTAGCTCTGTTTCTTCTTTACAGAGTACTTTTCTGCTTGAAATTTTTGAGGAACTCGGCCGATTTCTTCTCGCCTATCCTTTCAAAGATACCCAATCGGGTCGCATTTTTCCTTTTCCTTTATAACCAAGGCCAATTTGGTTGTGGTTGTGCTTTGGAATGAATGTGTGTGCACCATTTTGAGTTTTGGATTTTTTTGATGCTTCATTACTTGAAGATCCTTTTTCCAAAATCACTTTGGGAGCTTGACTTAACATAGAGGAATTAAATCCTAAGCCTGTCTTATCTCCACATTCTCTTTGGCTCATAATAAGATCGTCCAAAGATTTAGATGCCTTAGTGAATGAGGCAATCACATTTTTGAGGTCATTTTCCATCTTTTCTATAGCAGCTATCTCTGCTTATTAACTTAGCATTTTCAGCCTTTAATTCTTTATTCTCATCGCCTATGTGACTCAGAGTACTCGCCTCCTCCTCCGTCACCGTGAGTTTTGGCTTTTAATTTTTTTGTTTTCCTCATTTCATAGTGTGTGCAAGGATTTGATGTGCTCAAAGTCTTTCATCATTTTGCCTAATGAATCATAAAGATCAGTGGGTGATAAAGTGTGTGTGTCACAATCACTATCACTAGAATCTGAGTGAGATGAGTTAGAGTGTACCTCATCTTCTTGGTCAGGTAGGTCTTGTTCTTTGCCCATTAAGCAGATCAAGGCTTCTTCTTCAGAATCACTCGAGTAGTCAGCTTCACTACTCTCTGAGTCTGCTGTGTCTTTTGGCTTGCCTGTCTCAATTTAGGTTTCTACAAACCAACATTGCATTTTTCTTTTCTTGTCTTCTTTCCTCAAGACTTTCTTTCCTCTTCATTCTTGTATTTGTTGACTACAGGATATGGGCAATCAATGGCATAGTGACCTTGTTGCCTGCAGTTCCAGCATAGATTCTCAACTTTTTGTTCAGCTCTTTCCATTCTCTGATTGTCAGCTCTTTGGTACTCGAGGATTCACCTTTGTTTCTTTTGTAGTTCTTGTTGAACAACTTGTTGAATCTTTTAAGCATTAAGGCAATCTCCTCCTGATCGATGACTTCTTTGCCTTCAGCTCTTTTCCCATCCTTAACTATTAGAGCAGTTGTTTTGGGCACAACTGTCTCCTCTTGGTCTTTTCTTCTCAGCTCAAATTCATAGGCTTTGAGATTTGAGAATAGCTCATGGTTGGATGTTTTTGATAGATCCATGGAATGCCTCAGGGCCATGACCTTCATTTCCCACTCAGCTGGAAGACTTCTTAGAATCTTCACACACATTTCCTTCTGTGTAAATTCTTTTCCAAGTGCACATAACTCATTTGTAATTTCTGTGAATCGAGCATCCAGTTGATCCAGGGTTTCTCCTGCAAGCATTTTAAAAATTTTTTGTACAACAACAGATCAAAGTTAGCTTATCCCAGATTTCTTTGGCCGTCTTGCATGATTTGACTTTGTTGAACATGACTTTGTCCAAAGTCTTGTAAAGAATGTCCTTGTCCACATTGTCTAGATTGTATCTTTTTCTATCATCATTTGTCCATTCAGCTTTGGGTTTTTCAACCATAGCTGGTCTGGGAGCAACATCATCTTCTTCTTCACCGCAGCAACTTTCTTCTCTGCAAATTGTGTTCACTTTTAAAATTTGTAGTGGCCCATCTTCTATTTCTTTGTCCACATTTCATCGTAATCTTTGATAAATGAGTCTGCATACGAATTTTCCAATCATCAAATTCCTCAATTTTGAACATAGGGATGCGTGTCAAATTTGCTTCCATGACAATAACTTTGCTAAATAAAAGAGTTTTGAAGGATCCAGTGGTAAAGTAAGCTTTGAAAGATTGGAGATCTAGTTAAGTAACCAGTGCGGAAGGCTCAATGAACCAACCGCTCTGATACCACTTGTAGGTCTCAAGGGGTGTGAGTGTAAGGTTTAGAAGGTGTGGGGTTGAATAAACCTTACCAACTTTTTGATTTAGTCCTTTTAAAATCGTTCGAGTTAATTCTTCACTAAGTCCGTGATGGACAACTAAGTTAGTTAACCAAACAGAGTTAGCCACTCAATGCACTCGACCGAGTTGTTGATAGAATAACTCACCGCTTAGTCTAAAGCTTAACTCAACTCGTGAAATGTTTTTTGGAAGACTTTAACACCCTTGAATTTGGTTTAGATTTGTTTTAACACTTGGTTTTAGCACTTTGTTAAATATCAATTGGATAGCAAATTTATCAGCAGATATAAAGTAATATGCAGAATTGAAGTGCTGAAATTTAAATGACACAATAAATTTTATAGAGGTTCGAAGATGGGGTAATTCTTCTAATCCTCTCTTCTCCAACTCCTGGAGGAATCCACTAAGTATTGATCAGAGTACAAAGTGGTAATCAGTCTAGATGCAAGTCTTGATCACACATCTGACTTGATCCTTTGGGACTTAGTCTGGAGATGCCTTGGTCACACGGTGGCTTCTCGTCCTCGAGGCTTTCTTCACATACAGGGTTGCGCTTGCTACTACAGACTCACTTGCTCAAGTTTCTTGGATTTGATCACGAAGCCCTCCAAGTCCTTAAGACTGGTTCGACCTTGAACCTTTCTACAATCCTCTGTGGAATGTAGACCCCTTTGATTCTTCAAATATTTCCTCTTCAACTGATTGAAGTCATTTTTCCTTCACAGGTAAGTGTTGGATTGATTTCCTTAGAAGTTCTGGCCTGAGGATTAAGCTTGAATGACTTGAGAATATTTTGTAGGTTACATCTCAAATGAGAGTTTGAATGTTCGTAGTACAGGTAGTCAAGGTAACCTTTTCTCAAATTGATTCCTCAGCCTTTTATAGTGTTCTTTTGAAAATCTGCCCATTGAAGAGATAGGCTAATTTTCAAAAGACACTTGTGGTCGTTGGCTTGTCTTGTTGCAATCCTCAAAATTGACATTTCCTCTTATTGAATGAACCTTCAGCTTTTCAGAGTTCTGACACGGGTGCAGTGCTTCCCATTGGTTTATTCCTTTTGCACGCTTCTGGGACTGAGCACTTTAAGAAAGGCAGTATGGAAGTATTATTTGTCTAAGTACCTTTCTTGACTTCTGTGCAACGGATCCTTTTCAGTTGTCTTGACTGGACTACAATTCCTTAACTTCCCCAGATGACTTCGAGTCAGCTTCCAATCATTGGATGACTCATCTGTCACTTCAACTTGAGACTTGGCTATCTTGGGTTGACTTGACTGAAACTTCACACAGCTGCATCTCAGCTGATATTTCTCCAGTCGAGTTCCTGTTTTCTCTTCCTTGCCATACTCAGCTGCATCACAACGGAGTCTTCATTCTAGTCTCCAGTTGACTTCTTGCATATTTAGGCATAGCTTACTTAACTCAGCTCGAACAGCCCTATCTATTACAATGTAAGTTACAAAGAAAATGGGGTGCCAACTTTCTAGTCTAAGTTTTACATGGCATTCATCAAAATCTAAAAATAAATTTCCCAACATTGTTGAAGAAGGACTTAGCTTATCCTTGAATGAAGATTTTATTTGATTTCCCATCTGGCATACTTCACATACACTTTCTTTCTTGTACACTGAGTCTGGCAATCCTTCTACAAGATGACTTCTTGCAAGCTTGTTGATTGTCTTGAAATTCGGGGATGACTCAAACTTCTTGTGCCACTGCCTAACTTGATTCTATTTGTGCTTTTTGCTAGAAGACAAGTGCTAGTGTGTGATGAGACCAATCTACCACATACATATTCTCATTGTCTTGATCCTTGCAAAGACTATTTCATTAGATTCAAACATCTTTGATCCGGCACACTCCTATGTTAAATCCAACATTGTAGCTTTATATCACGAGTTGATGATGCTTAACAAGTTGAAGTTGAGGCCTTCAACATAAGCAACATCTGTGATTTCTAATCCATTATTCTTGATAGATCCTTTGCCTTTGATTTCCCATGGAGCTTCATTCCTCCAAATATGACTTTTGCACCTCTAATCTCCTTGAATCTTGACATGTTTTTCTTGTTTCCTGTCATATGTCTGGAACAACCACTATCCATGTACCAAGTTCCTTGGCACTCCGTTGTTCCTTGAACCTGCAATCAAGGAAATCAAATTTTAGGTACCCATACTTGCTCAGGTCTGGACGGGTTAGTGCGATAAGATGATCCCACCAACCTATATCCAAAAGACTTGACTCTAAGAGGTTGCCATCTATCAGTGCCATAATCATAGTGCACATTAGCAAATTTCTTGGGGGTTTTAGGTTCATACAACTGTCTCTTTTGTCTGTATGCCTGTGTTTGTGTTTTAGCAATTGCTTTCTTGGGATAGTTGTGATATTTCTGAGTGTAGTGCTCGGATGCGTATGTGTGATCATATTAGTTCTTTTGCCTTTGGAATGACCTTTGCTGAGTTTTAGGTCTTTTCCATCTTGGCTTGTATTCCATATGTCTTTGCTGATGTTTCACATTATTCCAATCAGCATAGTTTGGATAGTTTCTACCATTCCCATCATCTGTGTTTCTCTGATAAAATATATGGGGTTTTTGGTAGCTCTGTTTGCCTTTTACAGAGTATTTTATATTTGGAGTTTGCTGAGGAACTCATTTGGATTTCTTCTCATTGTCCTCTCAAAGATACTCAATCGGGTTGTTTTCCTTTTCCTTTGTATCCAAGGTCAGCTTGTTTGTAATTGTGCTTTGGAGTGAATGTGGGTGCAGCATTTGGTGTTTTGGATTTTTGAGATACTTCATTACTTGAAGATCCTTTTTCCAAAATCACTCTTGGAGTTTTTGTGCACAAAGGAATTGAATCTATGCCTGCTGTCTTA
This sequence comes from Rehmannia glutinosa, assembly GCA_016081115.2. Taxonomy (NCBI): domain Eukaryota; kingdom Viridiplantae; phylum Streptophyta; class Magnoliopsida; order Lamiales; family Orobanchaceae; genus Rehmannia; species Rehmannia glutinosa. The sequence continues at coordinate 364,312 of JABTTQ020000308.1, forward strand.
TCTCCAAATTCTTTTTGACTCATGATAAGATCATCCAGTGATTTGGATGCCTTTGTAAATGAGGCAATCACATTTTTAGATCTTTTTCCTCTTTTCTATAGCAACTAACTCTACTATGATCTTGGCATTTTCAACATTCAGCTTAGTGTTCTCTCAGCTATGTGACTCAGAGTACTCAGCTCTTTAGTTACCTGTGAGTTTTGGCTTTTAAGCTGATTGTTTTCCTCATTTAGAATTGTGTGTGAGGATTTTATGTGTTCAAAATCTTTCATCATTTTGCCTAATGAGTCATAAAGATCAGTGGGTGATGAAATGTGTGTATCAAAATCACTATCACTTAAATCTGAATGAGATGGGTTAGAGTGTACCTCATCTTCTTGATATGATTGATCTTGTTCTTTAGCCATAAGGCGAATCATAGACTCTTCCTCAGAGTCACTTGAGTAGTCAACTTCACTACTCTCTGAGTCTGCTGCTTCTAACTGCAGTCAAGTCAAGACAACTGAAAAGGATCCGTTGCACATAAGTCATGAAAGGTACTTAAACAAGTAATACTTCCATACTGCCTTTCTTAAAGTGCTCAGTCCCAGAAGCGTGCAAAAGGAATAAACCAATGGGAAGCATTGCACCCGTGTAAGAACTCTGAAAAGCTGAAGGTTCATTCAATACGAGGAAATGTCAATTTTGAGGACTACAACAAGACAAGCCAACGACCACAAGTGTCTTTTGAAAATTAGCCTATCTCTTCAACGGGCAGATTTTCAAAAGAACACTATAAAAGGCTGAGGAATCAATTTGAGAAAAGGTTACCTTGACTACCTGTACTACGAACATTCAAGCTATCATTTGAGCTGTAACCTACAAAATATTCTCAAGTCATTCAAGTTTAATCCTCAGGCCAGAACTTCGAAGCAAATCAATCCAACACTTACCTGTGAAGGAAAGACGACTTCAATCAGTTGAAGAGGAAATATTTGAAGAATCAAAGGGGTCTACATTCCACAGAGGATTGTAGAAAGGTTCAAGGTCGAACTAGTCTTAAGGACTTGGAGGGCTTCGTGATCAAATCTAAGAAACTTGAGCAAGTGAACTGTAGTAGCAAGGCAGCTGCCCTGTGAAGAAGCTGAGTTGGACGAGAAGCCAGCTGTGTGACCAAGGCATCTCCAGACTAAGTCCCAAAGGATCAAGTCAGATGTGTGATCAAGACTTGCATCTAGACTGATTACCACTTTGTACTCTGATCAATACTTAGTGGATTCCTCCAGGAGTTGGAGAAGAGAGGATTAGAAGAATTACCCCATCTTTGAACCTCTATAAAATTTATTGTGTCATTTAAATTTCAAAGACTTCAATTCTCGCATATTACTTTATATCACATTTGATAAATTTGCTATCCAATTGATATTTAACAAAGTGCTAAAACCAAGTGTTAAAACAAATCTAAACCAAATTCAAGGGTGTTAAAGTCTTTCATTGAAAACATTTCACAGTTGAGTTAAGCTTTAGACTAAGCGGTGAGTTATTCTATCAACGGCTCGATCAACATTGAGTGGCTAACTCTTTGGTTAACTAACTTACCTGTCCATCAATGACTTAGCTGTGAAGATATAACTCTGAACGATTTTAAAAGGACTAAATCAAAAAGTTGGTAAGGTTTATTCAACCCCCCTTTCTAAACCTTACACTCACACCCCTTGGGACCTACAAGGATATTACATCTGTTGCATATGGATTTATTTGGTCTAGTTGAACCAGCCAGCATAAGTGGAAAGAAACACACCTTAGTGGTGGTAGATGACTAATCAAGATATAAACGGACAATTTTCATGTGTAAAAAGAAGGAAACCTTGCGGAAGTTACCTCAGCTGATGAAAAGAGTTCAAAATGAAAAGAGCCAAACCATTATAAAATAAGATCTGACAGATGAACTGAGTTTGTTAACGAGATAATAACTCAGTATTGTGTTCAAAATGGAATTGCTCATGAGTTATCAGCTGCAAGAATCCACAGCAGAATGGAGTGGCTGAAAGAAGGAATAGAACTCTCAAGGGAGCTGCAAGGACCATGTTAGCTGAAGTTGGATTGCCTAAGAGATTTTGGGCTGAAGCCATTAACACAACATTTTATACTCAAAATATATGCATGATCAACAGACAACTGACCAAGACTCCCTATGACATTTGGACAGGGAGAAAGCCAAATGTTGGATATTACAGGATATTTGGATGTAAATGTTTCATCCATAACAATGGCAAAGACAATTTAAAGGCTTTTGATGCTAAAGCTGATGAAGGTATCTTTTTGGAATACTCAGCTGAGAGCAAAAGTAAGAGCTGTCTACAGTTGAATGATGATGAAAGAGCTGTTCAACCAACAATACAGAAGAGTCCTTATGTTGAATATAAAGTAAGAGCAATCAATCCAGATGAAGATGAGATAGCTGAATCTCAAAGACAGCCAGAAAGTCTACAGTTGAATGATGATGAAAGAGCTGTTCAAGACAACTTAGTCATGAGACGGTGAATCCAGCGAGACTTACTCTAACTTTGATGTGAGATGGTGGGAGAGACCATCCACAGTGTTAGTTATTGGAAATGTTAGAGATGGCATAAGAACCAGATCCAGAGCACAGCATGAAGCTCTGTTCACTTGTTTTATTTCCTAGGTAGGGCCTAAAGATGTGTCTCAAGCATTGGATGACACACATTGGATTCAAGCCATGCAAGAAGAGATGAATTAGTTTGAAAGAAACAAAGTATGGGAATTAGTGCTGAGGCAACCCATCAAAATGTTATTGGCACAAAATGGGTTTTAATAAACAAGATGAATGAGGAAGGATCTGTTGTAAGAAACAAAGCAAGATTGGTAGCCAAGGGTATTGCCAAGAAGAGGGCATAGATTTTGATGAAACTTTTGCTCCTGTTGCAAGATCGGAAGCAATAAGGATGTTTCTTGCTTATGTTGCACATAAGAACTTCACTGTGTATCAAATGGATGTGAAGAGTGCATTTCTAAATGGATTATTAGAGAAAGAAGTCTATGTTGAACAACCTCCAGGCTTTGAGCAGAAAAATATTGGAGATAAAGTATATAAGCTCAAGAAAGCATTACATGGATTGAAACAAGCACCAAGAGCATGGTATGATACATTGTCTCAATTTCTAACTGACAATTTATTCAACAAAGAATTCAAGATGGAGAGAGTATACTGATTGTTCAAATATATGTAGATGACATCATTTTTGGTTCCACAAATAAAGAGTTGTTTGACAAGTTCTCAAACCTCATGCAAGGTAAATTTGAAGTGAGCATGATGGGAGAGCTGACTTTCTTCCTAGGACTTCAAGTCAAGCAAATGAAGGATGGAACCTTCATAAGTCAGACAAAATACACAAGACTTAATGAAGGAATTTGGTATGGAAGAGAAGTCTTCTGTGAAAATTCCAATGAATACATCAGTAAAGATGGACATGGATGCAGATGGCAACGTTGTTGATCAAAAAAAGATATAGAGCACTCATTGGGTCATTGCTCTATCTAACAAGCAGCAGGCCAGACATCACATTTGCAGTAGGTGTATGTGCAAGATTTCAATCTGCACCAAAAGAGAGCCACATGATTTGACTAAGAGAATCTAAGATATTTGAAGGGATGCTAGGAAGATGGCTTATGGTATCCAAAGAAAGGTGAATTCAAGTTAATTGGTTACTCAGACTCAGACTATCTGGATGTAGAGTCGACAAAAAAAGTACTTCAGGTACATATCAAATGTTTGGAAATAGATTGGTTTCTTGGTTCAGTATGAAACAAAACTCAATAGCCACATCCACAGCTAAAACAGTACATAGCTACGGCAGTTGTTGTGGCAAAGTCTTATGGATGAGACAACGGTGAGAGATTATGATATTAAAGAAAAAGAGATTCCAATTATGTGATAACACTAGTGCTATTGAAATCACTCAAAATCATGTGTTGCACTCAAGAACAAAGCACATTGATGTCGAGATATCATTTCATAAGAGATCATGTTGAAAAGAAAGACATCTCCTTGGAATACATCTCAGCGATAAATTATTCGATATATTCACTAAGCCTCTATGTGAATCAAGATTTTGTAGAGCTCAAGAATGAGTTAGGGTTAATTGGTGATTTAAATCTCAAAAGACTAAATCAGTGAGAGAAAGAAGATGAGAAAATCAAAGCAGAGCAAGTTTCACACTTCAGCCAAGTGAAACAGCCTTATCGGGAAGTCAGCTGTATCGAGTTAGCTGACAACTGAGTTACTTCATAAGAAGAGAGAAGCAGAGTTAAGTCGCGTTTGATATAAGCTGAATCATTTATGAGCTAAGTGACAAGAACGCAGTCGTTGTAATTGATCGGGAATGTTTTCAAAGATGATGTCAACGTAATAATGACGGTCATAGTAAAAGCTGCACAGTAAGCCATATGATTGGATATAAGTGCTGCTACATTTAATGCGGGGAATTAAATGCAGTTTTAACGTTTTAATCTTAGCCATTGATTTTGATCAAAACTTCAAAATCCGAAATATGTCCTTTCACGACCTTTATATACGGACTTTTGCATTTCTCTCACGCTACACGAATTGTTCATCTTCAAGCAAAGAAGCATCTTTCTCTCTGAAATCCTAAGTTCTCTCAAAGCAAGTTTCTCATTTTTCATTCGGTAAAAATATCTGAAAATGGCCCCAAAATATGATTTTGTGAAGCTTTCAAAGCAAATCCACACCAGTTCTTTAGTGGATTTCGATGGGATGATCAAACTGGGTGTTGATGAAACCCTGGTTTTGAAGATAGCTGAAATGTTGGAGAACTCCGGTCTAAAGGCTTTTCTGACGATGAAATACTCTCATACCTACCTTGAAGAGGTAGTGATGTTCTATGTGAATGCAGAAGTGCAGGACGATGAAATCAAATCTTTTGTCCACAGCAAGGTCATCAAAATCAGTGCAAAAGACCTTGATGAGCACTGTTTGTTGCCAGCGGAGGGCTTGAAGGACATCTCAGAGGCTGATGTCAACTTAGTTGAGGCTTGGAAAGAAATGGCCAAGCAGTGTCTTCGCGAAAGTGGTTTTCTGACAAGAAGGAGTCATTTGAATGATGACTATCACAAGCTGATGGACGTCAACTCGAACTGTGTCGACATGAAGTTTGGAAGCATCAATCAGCTGTCCAAGACTAAGTTGACCGTATTGGTTGCTATCATGCAGGAGAAAAAATCAATTAAGCTAAGTTTGTTTACAGCAGACTTTGCCAGAATGTGCTGAATAGGACCTTTAAGGAGGATGGGTCCTTCGGATGCTCCCTTGGTTATGGCCTTGTAATTGGCCATTTGCTGGAAGTAAAGGGTGTCGCTCTTCGTTATAGCAAGCCCTTTCACGTGAACAAGAAGATGTTCAGGGCAAACCTTTCCGGTGCCCAGAAGAGAGCTCATTCCAAGAAAACTGATACTAGTGAGGGGGAATCAGCTGACCCCGAAGACACAGCTAAGACCCCTCCCCCAAATAAGAGAGCTGCAGCATCCAAGCCTGCTCCTACCCCCGCAGCCAAGCCAAAGAAAGCACCTGCCCCTGTAGCCGAGTCACCTGCCCATGCAGCCGAGACTCTTTCCCCTGCAGCAGAGACGAGAAAGAACCCCAACTCCCTTCTGCAGTCATAAAGAAGAAGAGGACTGCCAAGTCAAGGAAGGCATCCACCTCTAAGAAGACTGTCCAAGTCCCCACCTTTGATGAATCTGCTGAAACAGAACCAGAAGTTCCTCTGGTTCGGCCAAAGAAGAGGATACTGTTCAAGCAATCAGATCTTGAAAAGATAGCTAAATCTGCTACTCAGCTGGAGAAAGAAGCCGAGACTGCTGGTGATCAAGAAGCCCAGTCTCCGGAAGTTATTAATGCATCTGCGAAGTCTGCTGATGATGATCAACAGAAATCTGTCGAAGACTCAGTTGTAAGAAAGACAGTTGAGGAAAGCAAAGAGGCTGAGACAACTGAACCTCATGTTGAAAGAGTTGTCTCCCCTCCTATAACAGATGCTGCTGCATTCGAGGAAAGAGCAAGGCCTCTTACCTCCCATTCTAGAAATTGGAGGTCAAGATGATGATGATGATGATGATGATGATGTAATCATGTATTCTCCAGTCTATTCAGATATTCAACGTCGATTGAGGGAATGGAGAGCATGGAAGCTAGATCACTCCAGGGTACAGTTCACTCGCCCTGAGTTTATTGAAGAAGAAGAAGAGTTTCTTCGATTCCTCTGCGTAAATGATGTTCGATCTACCCTAAATGAAGAAAACTGCTTAGATATCCTTTGTATTCTCAAAGAGAAAGAATAGGATAGAGCTTCCAAGCAAGCCCGATTCTTGGAGAAATCCAAGATGTGCCAATTTACAGGCTCCCTAGAGCATACTCACACGCATCTTGATATGCTCTCAGATAGCGATGAGGACCTGGATCCTGCTGCTGCAGCTGAGAAGTTGGAGATGCAGCAAGCCTTGCAGGAATCCAAAGCCATGCACGAGCAACAGTTGTTCGAAGGTCCAGGAGAGTCATCCTAAACTTTTCTGTAGACTGATCCTTTGGGAGTGGCCTAGCAGATTGTCGGGCATTTGTAGGTCCCAAGGGGTGTAAGTGTAAGGTTTAGAAGGGGGGGGTTGAATAAACCTTACCAAATTTTTGATTTAGTCCTTTTAAAAATTCAGAGTTGATATCGCACATGTGTCCTTGGTGGACATGACCAATTTAGTTAATCGGTAGAGTTAGTCTCTCAACAGACTTAAGCGATTACATTGATGGGATAACTCGGTTTATTAAGTCTAAATTAACTCGGTTGTGGTTTGTTTTATTGGAAGACTTAACACCTTAAGTTTGGTTAAAAGAGATTTAGAGCTTGATTTAGTACTTAGAGGTTATCTAATGGATAGCAAATATGTCGTGGAATTAAACAAATATGATGCAAGAATTAAAGTCTTTGAAATGTAAATGACACAATAAGATTTTTATAGAGGTTCGAAGATGGGGTAATTCTTCTACTCCTCTCTTCTCCAACTCGGAGGAATCCACTAGGTATTGATCGAAGTATACAAAGTGGTAATGATCAGATACAAGTCTTGATCACACGGTGACTTGATCCTTTGGGACTCGATGCGGAGACGCCTTGATCACTCGGTGGCTTCTCGTGCGACTCGGCTTCTTCACGGGCGGTTGCCTTGCTACTCTGACCACTTGCTCAAGCTCTTTGGATTTGATCACGAAGCCCTCCAAAAGCTCAAAACTTGGTTCGACCTTGAACCTTCCTACAATCCTTCGTGGAATGTAGACCCCTTGATTCTTGATAATTTCCTCTTCAAGCGATTGAAGTTATCTTTCCTTCACGGTGAGTGTTGGATTGATGTTCTTCGTAGTGTAGGCTTGAGGATTGAGCGTTTAATGACTTGAGAATATTTCGGGTTCTGATTCTAATAATTGCTTGAATGTTTGTGGTTACGGTGTACGCTCTCGAGTCATTCCTCGGCCTTTTATAGTGATCTTTCAAAAATTTGCCCGTTGAAGAGATAGGCTTATTTTTTAAAGTCACTTGTGGTCGTTGGCTTGTCTTGTTGCGATCCTTGGAATTGCCATTTCCTCGTATGAATTGTTCTTCACCTTTTCGAGTTACGACACGGTGTAGTGCTTTCCATTGGTTTATTCCTTTTGCATGCACGGGGTGAGCACTTCGAGAAAGGTATCATGGAGATATTACTTGTTTAAGTAATTCTCTTGATTTGTGCAACGGATCTTTTTGATTATCTCGACTTTTGCATTTCCTTGCTTTCCCAGGTGACTTAGAGTCGACTTCCAATCATTGGATGACTCTTGTCACTTCAACTTGAGACTTGGCTTTTCTTGAGTTGACTTGACTCGATACTCCACTCATTTGCATCTCATTTGCTCCTTGATAGAGTTCCGTCTTCTCTTCTTTGCCATACTCATTTGTCTTGCGGTGAGTCTTCCTTCCAGTCTCCAGTTGTCTTCTTGCATGTTTGGGCATAGGCGACTTAACTCGGCTTGACCCAGCCCTATTTATTACAATGCATTTTACAACAAAAATTGGGGTGCCAACTTCCTATTCTAAGTTTTACATGGCATTCATCAAAATCTAAACAATAAATTTCCCAACAATTTCCCCCTTTTTGATGATGCCAAAACTTAAAACATTCAAAAATGTAAATAGCAAAGATACATACGAGATAGTGTCTTCACATAGAATGTATGCGTAGAATCAATCCTTTTATTGATCATAACATTCTTGTTCTTTTACACAATTTGTTTACATGGTGTATCGAGCAAACATTTGTCAAAAAAATTTAGCTTTATTGCGGAAGACTTACATAGTATGTATTTACATAGTAAAATACATGAAGGGGTGGCAATGACAACACTTCATCTCCTTCGATGTCTCCTTCTTTCATCTTGTTCAAGATCTTACGCTCTCTTCTCTTTTTCTCATCGTCGGCCGCCTTCTTCTTCTTTTCATATGCCTTAGGGCAGCTTCATCTCTTCTTAATCTCTCTTGTCTTTCCTCCCATAGCTAAGTTTGTCTCTTATTATCTTCTTCTATTCTTTTCGCATACTCGGCATTACTTTTAGCCACTTGCAAATTGGCTACTTGGTGAACCAGCCCGAGTAGATCCCTCCTTTCTTGCACGGATCTCGTACTCAATGTTTTTTGGCGAGAGGCCTAGGTGCGAAACCTCTTCCTCCACCATCGCTTTCTTCTTCCTCTACCTACGGGCGTGTATTGTCTTGGGGTCTTTTTCTTTTCAATTTGAGTGACCGGCGGAGTGACGTGAGTGATGTAGGTGTCTGCGTTGCTGTCGGCTTCTTCACATAACGTGAGACCCTTTTCCCGGTACAAGTCCCAAGCTTGAGCCATAGACATTTTTGCAAAGTATCCTTGGATGCGGCGTTTTAAATTCATCAGCGATCGTGGCTCGGTCCCGAGCATACGAGATGGCATAAGTGTCTTTGTCTCTTTGGAATGCCTCCATGTTGTTTCAAGATGTTCATAACTCGGGCATCCATTCTTCCTTCCACTTCCTCCATCCCTGCTTCAATTGTTTTTCTCTTTTCGGACCATAGATGGCGGTGTTGGGTGGCGAGTCTTTCAGGAGTTTTTCTTGATAATGTCATTTGTGACAAGACCTTGTTGGGGGGTTTGTGCAATCATCAAGGTCACATCTTTCGATCCTTCCCCCTCAGCGGACTTTCCTTTCTTTTGTTTTGACACTTCCTCATTTGTCTTTCCCTTCTTACCGCTTCCTCCTTTTCGACCGAGATCTCTTTAGCGTTTTAAAGTATTCCTCTTCCCCCTTTTTGGCATCATCAAAGGAGAGAGGAACACTGAAACATATCTTGGCAGCGGGAAGTCGAACTGGCGATAGCCAGGAGTTACGCCTCGAGTCTGGCTGCGGTGTATGCGACACGAAATTCGGAGCGAGTAGCGTTGGACTCTCTTGAAATTAGCTTCATCTCGGCCATGAGAAGGCTGAATTTTCTATTCATGTTGTCTTCCATCTGTTTGTAGATCACTCTTATTTTGCTCACGGACTTTATCTCGCGAGTGTGAGCTTCATGCATGTGCTCAATGTGTTCTCTCAATTTCATTTTTGCATCGGCATTCTCGGCTCTCCATACCCAATGACTTGTTAAACAATGTCTGAAGTATCTAACTTTCCCCACGCATTGTTTCTTCTTTGTTGCCACCATTCACGATCTGTTTGTTATACCTCTCAAGTCGGTAGTAAGGTTGGCATCTCTGTTGTCGATCGCATGTCCATAGAGGCTGGTGCCTCTCCATCCGTTCAATTTCAGCAAATAATGCCTTGAACACCTCCCGAACTTGATTGTTTCTTCCATTGCGGTGATGGCCATGCGGCGTCAAAGTCATAGTCATTTGGAGCGATGGTACTGACGGAATGACGGGGCTGGTGCGTGGAAGCGTGCGAGCTCGTTCTCGACTCTTCGGGAGGTCGGGTACCTCCGGGAGAAAGGAAATGATTCTACAAAGGAGTCATCACGACTCTTGGGATTTGTTCAATGATGAGAGGTGCGCGTGAAGTTCCTTTTGGAGTCGAACCTGCTGCTGCTTTGGAGGAGCTGTGTGCGATGGACTCTGTTTGTTTGAGGTCTTTTGTGAAGTGGACCCGACTTGCTGAGCCTCGGTTGTCTCACAACCGTTGGTCTGTTGGTTTCTCCAATTGAGTGGGTGGTCCTCGGCCTTATCAAAAGCGTCATCGGACGATGATGAGATTTCCATTGGTGGCTCATCATCAAAGTTGAAAGTTTGACGAGTAATCTTGAGATCAGACTTGCTCGTCTTTGGGAACATCCTTGGTGAGTCTTTTGGATCGGTCACGGGGATGACTTAGCTTCTTCGTCTCCGCCCGATCCCAAAAAGGTTACATCGGGGTTATCTGGGAATCATGAAGCGCGCTTATCTCCTTTTCGAGATGGATCAATGATAGCGGGAGAGATGTTCTCTATTTGGTTTCTTTACCCCGGGAAGTCTCAACCTCCCGTGGGCCTTCATTACCTCCTACAATCTCAAGCTGCGGTGAGGCCTTGGACCTTCCTTTCGGCGGTGTCATTTGTCTTAGGGTCTTCTATGGTGGCATCCATTGGAGTCTCAACCCCATGGATTGCACTTTCATCGCCAGTGTTAACTCCCGGGGTTGTTCCTTACGTGCCTGTTGCATCGGCGGCGTCATTAGCCTTCGGAGCGGTTGGCACCTCGGTGAGACAATCTCAGCATGTCGAGCCGTTGATGACAACTTCTTTGTGTACTTTGTGGTTGTTCCTTCTCCACTTCGCCTCCTAGATTCGTCGTGGAGTCATCTGCGGCATTCTCGACCTTCTGCGGTGGAGGAGTTTCCCCTCAGTGGCGCACCGGTGAGTGACTTGGAATGGGGTCACTCGTCTCCGGACTCTGGATGTTTCTCGAGTGTTCGGCCGTTGGGGCGGTGGTGAGACACCTTCATTAGGGGTTGGCTCAGCTGGGGTCCCCACTAACCTTGGTTTCATCGCCAGTTCCTTAATTCCTTCTTCCGAGTGAAGTGGTGGGGAAGTGGTGGCAGCAACAACGGTGGCGATTTCTTGAACCACTCCCATTGGATCAATTTCATTTTGTGTTTTGGAGGACTCTCTGGTCCCTCCATCAATCTTTTCTCGTGAAGGATTACGGATTCGTGCAATGCTTGCTTTGCATTTGCAACTTTTACGCGGCGGCGAGTCAGGATCCTCATCAGCTGTCGGATAAGACATCAAGGAGATGATGTGTGTGTTACGTAGTGCGGTGATATGGCGATCTTTGGCCTTCTCACGTGCCTCGGCTTCCTCTGTCTGTCTTTCCTTCTCCTTGTCCTTGAAGATGCAAGATATACGTGCGATTTTCTTCATCCGATCTTGGACCACAGTGGTCACTCAAGGAAGTTCGAGTTCCTCTTCCTCTTCTATAAATTCAGGCCGTTGGAGGCTGTTCCCTTGATCGACTCAATTTCCACTTCCTCCACTCTCGCATGAGACGATTTTGGATGTGCGGGTAAAGTGGGGATAGGATCATCACATCACTATCGGCTTTATCGGCTTCTTTTTGTGTCTCAGTGCGCGGACTACGGTTTGTGTTTCGGTTTGCCTCTGCTGATCGCCTTCAATGAGACTTTTGTTTCATCAATTATATCTGGGGACTCTACTTCTCCGGTGAGTCTCCGTGTCTGCTCGGTGAGTGGTGACTCGGCCGGTTTCTCAAGCTCGGAGTGCTTGATGATTCTTCTTCGTCTCTAGTTTGTACGGAGGAATTTCGGTTCGAGAGAGTTTCTTCGAGTGCGGGGCGGCGGGGGCGTCTTGGTGTTTTCTTACGAGGAGTGGCCGTCTTGGCTTATCAGTTCTCCTCTTTTTTGACGATCGGAGAAAGGTATTTGAGAGTCCTTCTCGGCCTTCTTCTGGAGAGGCGGGAGACACGGCTGCGGGGGCGGGTGACTCGAGCTGCGAGGCGGGAGCGAGGTTTGTTTTTCTTTCTTTGCATGAGCGTGATCTTCTCAGCAGTGCGGGGCGACTTTCTTCTTTGGTGGAGAGGAAGCATTTTGTATCTTGGTCGGTGATTCCCCCTCACTCGTGTCGCTCTCTTGGCGTGGGCTCTCTACGTGCGCGAGAGAGGTTTGATCTGAACATCCTCTTGTTTACATGGAACGCCTTTCCATGTCTAAGAGGAACTCCTTTCACCTCCCATCAGGCCAATCACCGAGGCCATATCCTAGGGATCCTCCAAATGCACCATCTTCCTTGAAGGATTTGTTCCTACATTGCAGCGAGTCTGCTTTGTAGACAAACTCATTGAGTTTATTTTCTTTTCTTCAATGATCGCGGCCATTACGATCAATTTTGCTTTTGACAGTTGGTCAAAGCTGCAAATTTGATGTCTATGCATTTGGCAACTATGTCCAACGGTTTGTGGTAATCCTCCTTGGTGACCTCTTGTTTCTTTGTGTAAACTATTTTATCGGCATAGTCGGGCTTGGCTATTTCCTTCAAGCATCGGCCAGGTTTACATCGGCATCGTTGATTTACGATGCTCCTTCCGTCGGTAGTGAGGAGTGTTCAGCCAAATCCTTGGCGAGAGATGGTGAACTTCTTTCCGTGAGCAGATGACTTTATCCCTTCATCGTGAGTCTCGGCGTTCCACGTAGAAGGCGGGCGACCTCCTCCACATAGGTCATCGGATATTCCATCGTCGAAAGCGATTTGACCCAGGCGTTTCCAATTTCTCGGCAATTTTCTTCACTAAGGTGTCGTCGGACCCTGTTTCACCATCCGTCGAAATCCACAGTGAGACCCGGTGTGGATTTACTTTCCTAACTTGAAAAATCATAGGTGGGTGCCATTTTTTAGGATTTCACCGAAGAAAACTTAGAGGTTGATTTGAAGATAGATAGGGTTTTGAGAGAGTTTTGCTTTTGCTTTACGAAAGAAATGAGCGGTTTTGGTAATATGAGAGAGAGAAGAAGGAAAGCTTAAGTATGGTTTATGAAAGGGCGTGCGGGTGGTTTTGAAATGTGATCGAAATCAACGGCTTAGATTTTGCACGCCCGATTTAGCATTTAATGTCTCGTATTTAATGCGGCGGCGTGATTTATATCAATCATAAGCTTGGTGTGCGACTTTTGCTGTACACGTCATAATTATCTTTGGCGTAATTCTTAAAAACATTTCGCTTAGTCAAAGCATTGCGTTTTTGTCACTTGGCTCATAAATGACTCGGCTTTTATCCTTGCATTTGGTTTAACTCTTCTTCTCACGATTCTCTTTGTGACTCATTTGTCGGTGACTTGGTATAGTTGTCTTTCCGTCTGGTGATTTACTTAGGTGATTTGTGAGTTGACTCTTTTTCCTTTTTTTTTGTGTTCCATTTCTTTTCTTTGATTCTTCTTGAGTGTCGGCTCGGCTCAATTAACCCTAACTCATGCTTGAGTTCTTCAAATCTTGACTCACATAATGGTTTTGTGAAGATGTCGGCCAATTGTTTATCGGTTGAGATATATTCAAGATGATGTCCTTCTTTTCAACATGATCTCTTATGAAGTGATATCGACATCGATATGCTTTGTTCTTGAGTGCAACACAGGATTTTGAGTGATTGCAATTGCACTTGTGTTATCACACATGATTGGAATTTCTTTTTCCTCAACTTCATAGTCTCTCATTCTTTGTCTCATCCATAGGATTTGGGGCAACTGTTTGCCCATGATATGTATTCTGCCTTCATTTGTAAAGGTGGCTATTGAGTTTTGCTTCTTGCTAAACCAGGAAATCGGCTGTTTCCCGAGCATTTGACATGTGCACGAGGTGCTCTTTCTGTCAACTCTGCATCGGCATAGTCGAGAATCGAATAGCCAATTAGCTTGAATCCACCTTCCTTTGGATACCATAAGCCAACTTCTTGGCTTCTTTTCAAATATCTCAATATTCTCTTTTTCTTTGTCATATGGCTCTCTTTTGGAGCAAATTGAAATCTTGCACACACTACTGACAAAGGTGATGTCGGCGCTTCTTTGTAAGATAGAAGCAATGATCGATAAGTGCTCGTATCTTGTTTGATCTCTGAGGCTTGCCATCTGCATCCATGTCCATTTTGGTGATGTATTTCATTGGTATTTTCACGAGAAGACTTCTCCTCCATACCAAATTTCTTCATTAAATCTCTGGTGTATTTTGTTTGACTTATGAAGGTTCCATCCTTGAGTTGTTTCACTTGGAGTCCAAGGAAGAATGTCACCTCTCCCATCATGCTCATTTCAAATTTACTTTGCATGAGGTTTGAAATTTTTACATAGCTCTCTTTGTTTGTGGATCCAAAAATGATGCCATCCACATATATTTGAACAAGCGGTATACTTTTTTTGTCTTGAATTACGAAAAGTGTTCTATCTACTTTTCCTTTTGTGAATCCATTCTCGGTTAGGAATTGTGACAACGTGTCATACCATGCTCGGGTGCTGTTTCAATCTATACGAGCTTTCTTGAGTTTGTATACCTTATCTCCAAGAGTCTTACTGCTCAAATCCTGGAGGTTGTTCAACATACACTTCTTCGTCAATAAACCATTTAGGAATGCGCTTTTTACATCCATCGATATACTGATAAAATTCTTGTGAGTGCATAGGCAAGAAACATCCTTATAGCTTCCAATCTTGCTACGAGGAGCAAATGTTTCATCAAAATCCATTCCTTCTTCTTGGCAATATCATTTGGCTACTAGTCTTGCTTTGTTTCTTACCACAGAACCTTCCTCGTTCATCTTGTTTACGAACACCCATTTAGTACCAATAACGTTTTGATGGATGGGTCTTTGAACTAATTCCCATACTTTATTTCTTTCAAACTGATTGACTCTTCTTGCATAGCTTGAATCAATGTGTGTCATCAATGCTTGTAACACATCTTTGGGCTCTATTTGCGAGATAAAGCATGTGAACATAGCTTCTTGTTGAGTTCGGATCTTGTTTTGACACCTTCTCTTATATCTCCAATGACAAGTTACGGTGGATGGTCTCTCGGCCATCTTACATCGAGGTTGAAGTAAGTTGGTTGGATTCAATCGTCTAGCATTTTGTGTTGCTTTGATCAACTCTCTCGTAGTCACTTGGCTGCAAATTTTCATTTGTTTTTGAGATTGACTATCTCATCTTCTTACGAGTTTATAATTCGGCTTGACTTGAGCATAGGGACTCTTACGTATGGTTGGATGATTGACTTATCGGTGACTCTTCAATGTCTTCTCCATTTACATTTGGCTCATCGAATACCACATGAATGGATTCTTCGCAACCATAGTCCTTTTGTTGAGTACTCTGTAGGCTTTGCTTTGTTTGAGTATCCCAAGAAGATACCTTCATCGGCTTTAGCATCGAAGGCCTTTAGGTTATCTTTGCCATTGTTGTGGATGAAACATTTACATCCAAATATTCTAAAATATGCAACATTTGGTTTTCTTCCAATCCAAATCTCATAGGAGTCTTTGTCGGTTGTTTGTTTATCATACATCTGTTTTGAGTGTAGTAATTTGTGTTGATTGCTTGACCCAAAATCTTTTTGGTAGCCTGCTTGACTAACATGGTCCTTCTTTGCTTCTTTGAGAGTTCTATTCCTTCTTTTGCGCACTCCATTCTGCTTTGTGGAGTCCTTGCTGCAGAGATAGTTCATGACCAATACCATTTTCAATACAATCTTTGAGTTATTATTCCATTGACAAACTCGGTTCATCTGCATCCGATCTTATTTTGATAATGGTTTGGCTCTTCTCATTTTGAATCCTCTTCATCGATTGTGGTAGTTTTGTAGAGTTTCTTTCTTCTTACACATGAATATTGTCCATGTATATCTTGAGTAGTCATCTACTACCACCAAGGTGTATTTCTTTCCACTTATGCTAGGTTTGGTTCCCTTTGGGCCAAATAGATCCATATGTAGCGGATCGATATTCTTGTTGAAGATGGGCATGTCTTTTCTTTGAATGATGATTTGATTTGTTTTCCCTTCGACATGCGTCACATATACTCTCCTTTACGTATCTTGAGTGGAAGTCCTTCCACAAGACTACTTACAGCAAGCTTGTTAATCGTTTTGAAATTCGGGTGACTCGGCTTTTTTGTGCCACGGTGACTTGATTAATTTGTGCTTTTTGCTAGTAGGCCAGTGTTGGGTGTAGCGGTTGACCAATCTACTACATACATGTTCTTTTATGCGCATCCTTGCAACACAACTTCATTCGATTGAGCCTCCTTGATTTGGCATATACCCATGTTAAATCAACATTATAGCCCTTGTCACGAGAGTTGGTGATGCTTAGCAAGTTGAAGTTGAGTCCTTCAACATATGCAACATCGTGATTTCTAATCCATTCCTCTTGATGGATCAATGCCTCTTATTTTACCTGGAGCTTCATTTCCTCCAAATATGACTTTTGCTCCTTTAACTTCCTTGAATTTTGTGATTTTTCTTATTTCTGTCATATATGCGGAACGACCACTATCCATATACCAGGTTCCTTGGCACTTTCGGTTGTTCCTTGAACTGCTTGCAATCAAGAAATTAAGTTTTAGGTACCCATACTTATGCAGGTCTGAGGGGTTAAATTGTAAGATGATCCAACCAACTTATAGCCAAATGATTTGACTCTAAAGGGTTGCCATCTATCGATGCCATAATCATAATTAATCTTGGCAAATTGCTTGGGGATTCTAGGTTCATACAGTTTGTCTCTTTTGTACGTATGCTGCATATGTGTTTTGGCAATCGCCTTCTTTGGGTAATTGTGGTGTCTTTGAATGTAGTGCACTAGGTGCATATGTGTCTTTGATGAAAGCTCTTATACTTTTGGAATGGCCTTTCTTTGAGTTCTAGGCCTTTGCCATTTTGGGCTTATATTCCATAAGTCTATGTTGATAGTTCACATTATTCCAATCAGCTTGGCTTGGATATTTTCTACCATTCCCATCATATGTATTTCTTTTATAGATTTTAGGGTTTTGGTAGCTCTGCTTCTTCTTTCTGAGTATTTTGTTTGGAGTTTCTTTGAGGAACTCAGTGAATCTTTTCTCAATTTGTCCTTTCAGCGCACTCAAGTGTTGTTTTCCTTTTCCTTTATAACCAAGGCCGGTTTGCTTGTAATTGTGCTTTGGAGTGAATGTGTGTGCAACATTTAGAGTTTTGGATTTTTAGACTCTTCATTGCTTGAAGATCCTTTTTCCAAAATTACTCTTGAAGTTTGACATATCACGAGAGGAGTTAAATCTAAGCTTTGTCTTGTCTCCACATTCTCTTTGACTCATAATAAGATCATCTAATGATTTAGATGCCTTAGTGAATGAGGCAATAACATTTTTGAGGTCATTCTCCCTCTTTTCTATGGCGGCAATTTCTACTATTAGCTTGGCTTTTTCGGCCTTTAAACTTTCATTCTCATCGGCTATTTGACTTAGAGTACTCGGCTCCTTAGTCAATTTGACGTGAGTTTTGGCTCTTAGTAAGGCTGTTTTCCTCATTTAGTAGTGTGTGTGAGGATTTAATGTGTTCAAAATCTTTCATCATTTTGCCTAATGAGTCATAAAGATCGGTGGGTGATGAAGTGTGTGTGTCACGAGTCACTATCACTAGAATACGAGTTTGATGAGTTGGAGTTTACCTCATCTTCTTGGTCGGAGTTGATCTTGTTCCTGCCATTCGGATCGGGGCTTCTTCTTGAGTCACTTGAGTAGTCGGCTTCTTTGCTCTGAATGTTGTGTCTTTTGACTCTGCATTTTCTGCGACCAACATTGCCTTTTTCTTTTCTTGTCTTCTTTCTCGAAGACCTTTCTTTCTTCTTCATTCTGTATTTGTTGACTACGAGGATATGGGCGATCAATGGCATAGTGACCTGGTTGCCTCTGGTTCAGCATAGATATTCAACCTTTTGATCGACTCTTTCCATTCTTGGATTGTCGACCCTTTGATATTGACTTTTTGATGATACATGTTCTCTTGGTTGGCCTATCTTCCCTTGATTTGGAGGGGGAGGTGAGTGTCTTACGGAGGATTCGCCCTTGCCTCTCTTGTAGTTCTTATTGAAGAACTTGTTGAACCTTTTTACTAGTAGGGCTATTTCTTCCGGGTCGATGACTTCTTTGACCTCGGCTCTCTTCCCATCTTTAACAATTAAAGATTTGTTTTGGGTACAAGTTGTCTCTTCTGGTCTTTTCTTCTCGGCTCAAACTCGTAGGCTTTGAGGTGCGAGAATAGTTCATGGTTGGATATCTTTGATAGGTCCATGGAATGTCTTAGTGCCATGACTTTCATTTCCCATTCGGTTGGAAGACTTTTTAGGATCTTCATACACATTTCCTTGTGTATATTCCTTTCCAAGTGCGGATAACTCGTTGGTGATTTACGTGAACCGAGCATCCGGTTGATCCATGTTTTCTCTGAGATCATTTTGAAGTTCTCAAATTTTGTCTGACCATTTTGATAATTTGTTTTCTTTGATTTGCTCACGAGCCTTCACAAATCAATGTTAGCTTGTCCCCAAATTTCTTTAGCCGTTTTGCATGATTTGACTTTATTGAACATGGCTTTGTCAAGGTTTTGTAAAGGATGTCCTTGGCTACATTGTCCAGGTTGTATCTTTTTGTCATCATTTGTCCATTCGGTTCTTGGTTTTTCAACCATGGTGATGCAGGAGCAACATCCTCTCTCACCTTGCGACTCTTCTTTGATTGTGTTCACCTTTAAGATTTGCGGTGGCCCATCCTCTATCACTATCCACATCTCATCATGTAATCTTTGATAGATGAGCACTGCATACGAATTTTCAATCATCAAATTCTTCAATAGTGAACATAGGGATGCGTGTCAAATTTGCTTCCATGATAATAAATTTTAATGATAAAAAGAGTTTTGAAAGTTTAAGTACTAAAGCGGACTTTGAAAAGTTTGGAGATCTAGTTCGATAACCGGTGCGGAGGGCTCAATGAACCAACCGCTCGATACCACTTGTAGGTCCCAAGGGGTGTAAGTGTAAGGTTTAGAAGGGGGGTTGAATAAACCTTACCAAATTTTTGATTTAGTCCTTTTAAAAATTGAGTTGATCTTTACTGCAATTTGTGTCCTTGGTGAATGACCAATTTAGTTAATCGGTGAGTTAGTCTCTCAACGGACTTAATTGAGTTGTTGATGGAATAACTCAATTTGTTAAGTCTAAATTAACTCGGTTGTGGTTTGTTTTTCGGTGGAAGACTTAACACCCTTAAATTTGGTTAAAGAGATTTAGAGCTTGATTTAGTACTTAGAGGTTATCTAATGGATAGCAAATATGTCGTGAATTAAACAAATATGATGCAAGAATTAAAGTCTTTGAAATGTAAATGACACAATAAGATTTTTATAGAGGTTCGAAGATGGGGTAATTCTTCTACTCATCTCTTCTCCAACTCTGGAGGAATCCACTAGGTATTGATCAAGTATACAAAGTGGTAGCAGTCCGGATACAAGTCTTGATCACCACGGTGACTTGATCCTTTGGGACTCGATGGAGACGCCTTGATCACTCGGTGGCTTCTCGTGCGACTCGAAGAACTTCTTCGGGAGGCGTTTTGCCTTGCTACTACTGACCCACTTGCTCAAGCTCTTTGGATTTGATCACGAAGCCCTCCAAAAGCTCAAGACTTGGTTCGACCTTGAACCTTCCTACAATCCTTCGTGGAATGTAGACCCCTTGATTCTTGATAATTTCCTCTTCAAGCGATTGAAGTTATCTTTCCTTCACGGTGAGTGTTGGATTGATGTTCTTCGTAGTGTAGGCTTGAGGATTGAGCGTTTAATGACTTGAGAATATTTGAGGTTCTGATTCTAATAATTGCTTGAATGTTTGTGGTTACGGTCGCTTGCTCTCGAGTCATTCCTCGGCCTTTTATAGTGATCTTTCAAAAAATGCCCGTTGAAGAGATAGGCTTATTTTTTAAAGTCACTTGTGGTCGTTAGCTTGTCTTGTTGCGATCCTTGGAATTGCCATTTCCTCGTATGAATTGTTCTTCACCTTTTCGAGTTCGACACGGTGTAGTGCTTTCCATTGGTTTATTCCTTTTGCACGCACGGGGTGAGCACTTCGAGAAAGGTATCATGGAGATATTACTTGTTTAAGTAATTCTCTTGATTTCGTCTGCAACGGATTTTTTTGATTATCTCGACTTGTTTGCATTTCCTTGCTTTCCCAGGTGACTTAGAGTCGACTTCCAATCGTGGATGACTCTTGTCACTTCAACTTGAGACTTGGCTTTTCTTGAGTTGACTTGGTGATACTCCACTCATTTTGCATCTGTTTGCTCCTTGATAGAGTTCCGTCTTCTCTTCTTTGCCATACTCATTTGTCTTGCGGGTAGTCTTCCTTACAGTCTCCGGTTGTCTTCTTGCATGTTTGGGCATAGGCGACTTAACTCGGCTTGACCCAGCCCTATTTATTACAAAGCATTTTACAACAAAAATTGGGGTGCCAACTTCCTATTCTAAGTTTTACATGGCATTCATCAAAATCTAAACAATAAATTTCCCAATTGCATTCTTTGTGACCATGTCCCCCATGCAATCGGAGGATGGCTCAAGGGCGGCAATGAAGGTGGGAAGTTGGGCACCCAAGTGAGCCACCCCACAAAGAAGGTGTTCTCACACCTTGTGGTGAGCACTCGACGGATAAAGTTGCATCTACGGAGCGAGTGACCCCACTATCAACCACTCGGTGGCACGCCCGCTAAAGGGGGAAACTCTCTCCACCACAGTAGGGTTGGAGGTTGATGTTGGAGACTCATCTATGAAGCAAGGAGTCGAAGTTGAGAAAGGGAGTGAACATGAGCAAAGTGACATTGATGAAGCTCGGACAGTTGAGTCTGTCCCAGCTGAAGTGTCAACTACTTTGAAGGCGGTGAAGTTGCTCTGCGGAGGCAAAAGATGGTGATGCCCGTGAGTTACTGCGGGCACAAAAGTGCAATCGAGGATTGAGACTCCTACGAATGCCATCATCCAAGACCCTAAGACAGCTGAGTCTGTTGAAGGGAATGTAGAAGGCCCTGTTGCAGTTGAGACTACTAAGGGTACTAAAGGCCTTGGGGACGTTGAGACCTCCCTAGGTAAGGAAAATGATGTAGTTGTTGAGAACATACCTCTGGTCGAAGGTGTTACCCGCAGATGAAGTCATTGGTCCCCTTTAGGACTCTCAAAAAAATATTGATACATCATTTATGGGATCTAAAGATGAAGCACAGTCTACTCCAACCACAGAGGATGTTCACAAATCTCAGAACCAAGTCAGTGAAAAGACGGATCCCATGAGATTCAACTTCGATGATGAGCCAACTCCACAGTCTCATCATCACACTACAAGAAATATAAGATAACATGACGAAAAATATCGTCATATAAACTTGTTTTTTCGTCACTAAATGTATTTGGTGACAAAAATTAAGCGTCATAAAGATCGTCACTGTAGCCCGTCATAAAAGGTATACATGACAATTTTTGCAATTTGTCACTACAAAATTAACCTTTGGTCACGCTAATGACGATTGTCACGATTTGTATTATTTATTGTGACGCCTACATCGTCACATCAACGATAATTTTTTTGTCATTTATATTGTTTCTTTGTCACAAAAAAATATCTTTTTAATAACGAAAGTATGTTTTGTCATCATAGCATTAAATTTTAGTGACGAAAATGATCGCATTGCCAAATTCATCAAATTCTAATGACGAATTTTGGTGTCGCTATTGTATTTATAATTTCGTCATATATTACACAGCTTGTCATGAAAGAGGTGATTTAACGTTACGAAATATTGTGTGTCACTTAATATATATTTTTAATGACAAAATAACGTGTCACCAATAATTACGATTCAACGACGAGATATGTGTTGTCACCAAAAGAATATGTAAAGTGATGATTTTGTTTGTCATGGAAACAATCACAATATATGACAAAACTCAGCGTCGCTAATTGCGCAGAAATAATGATAAAATCGTCCGTCATAAAAATTATTATGTAGTAACAAAATGTATCGTCACATAATAAATTTATACAGTGACAAGTTGTAAAGATATTTGTGACGATCACGAGTCATCATTATAGTGTATTTTTAACGACAAATTGTATATCGTCAAAGAATAGATTTTTTTTGTGGCAATGAGTGTTTAAGTTACGGAATAATTCATTGTCACCAATTGATAGCTTTCTTACATGACAATATAATTGTCATGAAAATAAGTATTATAGGCAATATAATTGGCACATATTTTTTTATTTTTGTACATATATAATGATTTAAATATTAATTTATAAAATATTCTATCAATACCTTAATAATACTACAAAGTGCAAGTTCAAATGTTGTTAAGCATGAAAAATAAAAATAAAAATACAATCAATCATGTTTGATTAAGTAGAATACGATTATTTATCAATATAAGAAAAGTGATAAGATATCCATATTTCAAATGGACAATAAACTACTTGAACAATGTCAGAAAAAAAACATTAAATATTCAAACCAAAAGAAAAGAGTGCTTAGATTAATTATATCGGCTTAGAGATTATTCCCACTCGCAGCCATGAGTGCCGTAAGCTTTTCAATACAAGCCTTTTTCTTCATCAACTTCATTCCATTTCTTGGGCACCAGAAGGACATCTCGAGTTACTACACCAATTTGACTAGAAAGCTTTGAAGACTCCTCGAGTTTTTAGCTTTCCGAAGCGATGAATCCTGATTACTTTCATTTTATGCCCCGGAAGCGACAAACGCCTTCATGATGCCTTTGCCCATTGTTTGACCATGTCCTCTTTTCTTTGAGACAACCGGCACATCTACACATAAAAAAAGATGACTGAATAAAAATTTATATGCTTTTTTTTGTAATTCTTATATGTAACATACAAAAAGGATAAAAAATAATTATAGGAGAGATTAATAGCAAAGCAAACAAGATCAGTTGAAACAACATTTTTTTATTCAAATTAGAATCAGGATTTATTTCAAAATCAATTCATATACACACACTTGTAAAGAACTAAGCATCCAAAGTTGTACAGAGCAAACAAAAAGAACCTCTCAAATACTAACTTCTCGCACAAAATTAGCCTAAACAACCAACAAGATTTTCAAAAGGGAAAATGAACTCAACAATGGGAGAAATTATATGAAATGAGATAGCTATATTTTAGGCTCAAGGGGAAGGAATTACGGGAATCTAAAAACAAAGAAACACGGAGTAAATAAATGACTCATATGGATAGACAAGGAGCTCTTATTCCTTGTTACCGTATTTCCTAGCAATGATGGGCTGTACATATCATAGGATGTAATAGCTTTCTTGTTCTTGTCTTTGCTATGCTTAGCTGATTATGTGTATGGATTTGCTACAATTAATGCTTTTTAAGAGGCTAAATTATTGTTAGTGGGCATTGAGTGCTGGAATCTTGGCACTTTTGCACCTCCAAGTTTTTGTTTTAGTAATATATACTTAAATAACTTTGAAAAAAGATGGAAAGTTTTTATTCAGGTTGCTGCTAGAAATTTATTAAATTTAATTTTCTGCCAATAAAGTTTAGCTTAAATTATGAAAAATAAAGTTAATCTAGAACTAAGTCAGAGCTAAAAATGAGATGTGACACCACTATTTTGGTTTCATAAGAATTGTCTCACTTCAAATTAAAATCAAATCTAACTCACAATCCCTAATATACTTTCACGCAATTAAGAAACATAACCGCAAATAAGAACAAAAGCTTAACAAAAAATAAAAGTAATCAATCTCTGTCCAGCAAAATAAAGAAGAAGTAGTAGATGTGCATGCCCAAACAGAGTTTAATGCAAGCGGCACATAATGGAGGCTATGATATGTGTATCAAAAGCTTAGGTATTCAAGTATGAGGAAAGCTCTAAAGGTCAAGTAGCTTTATTAGAAAAAATTAGTCTGAAGTACCTGCCTTAGTGTTGTAGCATTAGGAAGAAACTCCAGGTTTTCTGGTTTTGCGACTGTTCTGAAATTTGAGCTCATCCAATTCAAATTCAAAACCGAGAGTTAACCTCAAGAAGTAACAATTTTGTAAGACACATAGATTTGGTAGATTATGGTCATTTTGTCGATTAAGTTATTAATGCTTTTCAGCATGCTGAATCAGTGACTAGTGATTAACATTTTCGGTATGTATTTAAAAAATTATCACCACCCCACAGGTTTTAGCCCAATAATATACATCCATTCCAAACGAAAAATAAAGCCAAAAGAAAAGGGCAGAGCGACAATTTTTTTTGTGAAATACCTGACTTTAGGGTTAATACAAATGTTATGGATCAATTGAATACTGAAGATCCCGAAGGTCACTCAACGAAACGAATAAAGGATACACCTAAACAAATACATCAGAAACCATTAGATCTGGTCAGTTCATAAATGAACTATACGAGAAAAAGTCGGCAAACATGGTTAGAGCGATAAAATGAGGAGATCCAAGGGTACCTCGGGTCTGAGCCATCGTTTGAGAGTGGTAGACTGGTAGGCTCGAGAAATAGCTACAACTGCGTTCGAACATGACGTTTCTTTGTGAACTACTTTTCCCAAATCGAGCCAAAACAATAAATGAACACTAATAAGCCAAATCACCTATTACCTTCCTTGAAACACAACAAGTGCTACATATGCGATTCCGACCGAAAACAGAGAAAATGAAATACCACCAACTGAGATTATTAGGGCTCAGATAGAGAATACCAAAATCAGATAGAACACCAAAAAGCAAAAAAAAATAAAGAGAGCACCAAAACCAAGACCCAACTACAAAGTCTAATTAGGGTTACCAAGAAATAGGGGAATCGAGCGCCAAACGAACTGATAGACGAGCAGTGGCGAGGACTTGAAGGGCTAAATGATGAGCAACATCGGCGGGAAGAGTTGAAAGGACCAGCAGGAGCGATGATGTGCGACAGAGGGAGAGGGGGAGAAAAAGAGAGAATTGGGAATGGAATGGAGAAGAAAGGAAATAAGTAATTTCAAATATCTATCACCTTAAGAATTTTATAATTAGACCCACATTTATGTAAAATACATCTATTCTTCCATTGTTTGTTTTTCTGTAGAATATTAATTTTAGTTTTATTATAAGAAAGCAAATAGGATAAAGTTGCATAAATTAAGATAATATTTCTTTTCTTGTCAAAAAAAAGAAAATATTTCTTTTCTATATGTAAATATCTACATTTAAGACTTATATATTTTTTGTTTAACAATAAATTTTAAGGTAAATTTAAAATTTTCAATTAGATATAAATCGTAACTTGTATAATATATTTAAAACTTATAACTATATTTTTAGTTAATTTAAAAAATTATTTTAAATAAAATATTTACTTTTACTTCATATTATATTATATTTTCTAAATATGTCAACATACTACCATCGTTTTGTCTATGACTAAATTGTGAACTATGCCCTGTAACTATTGGGTGGTGGTAAAACATAACAATAACTTTTTCAATTTGCAATTTCGGACAATAGTTTTTAAAAAATGGCAGATTGAGGACTAAAATGGCCGTTGATTTCAAATTTCTCAAAAATAATTTTTTACTTAGTTTTTTTTTTAAATTCACAAATGAGTTATATGGGTTACATTGATCCTAGCAAAACACAACCTGTTTAATTAATGGGTTATTCGGTTCTACCCGATTTGACCTGGACCCGTAACAATTAATTATGTATTAAATTCGTGTCGGGTCCGAAATTGCCACTCTTAATTCAAACCTACAAAAAAATCAAAACGTGTTTTTTTTCTAATTTGACCAAAAAAATATATATGGGGTAACACAAGTTATTGTGATTTTTGTTGGTACGTACTTAAGTTTGGTATGCCGGACGAAACTTATCATGATAAAATGCGTAATGTATTGTCCTTTTTAACAGTTAATATTAGGGGTGTGCACGGGACTAGACGGTTCAGAGATTTGATAGCAAAATACCATAAATCATGCCCCTACAATTAAGGGATTGATTAATATCACGTTTCCATATTTGAAATTGTGCACCATTTTAATAGTTGAACTTTACACCATTTAATAATTGAATGTATACCATTTTATATCTAACAGTGCATCATTATATAACTAATTGTACATCATTGTGAGTAAACCACAATTGAATGAAAAGCGGGAACAAACGTAAAATCAAATCCCATAAAAATTGTTGGGATTGAATGGTGTACAAATAGTGACCCGTTTAACCCGAAATCCGCTAGAGTTAGAGTTAGGTTCCAAAATTGCCAGCCCATTTAATACTGGTCCATTTAGTCCGAAGATCGTTTGGCCCGAGGCTGGCCCGAAACCGCTAGAAACAATCCGTTTGACATCTATACACAGAATCCACTAGGCTGGTCAACTTATTTTTATAAGCATGTATTCTTTGTTTATATATCCTGAAAAATATATTAAACCATTACTTTAAGTCTAACTTGTCTCCGTAATTAGGGCTGCAAATGAATCAAGCCGCTCGTGAGCTATTCGGAGCTCGATTCAATAAAAGCTCGTTCGAGTTCGTTTAATGAGGCTCGTTAAAATAAATGAGTCAAACTCAAACTTAGAGATATTCGTTTCCTTAGCTCGTGAACAGGCTCGATAGTAAGCTCGTATAAATTAAACTAATAATTTGACTTTAATTTTAATTTTTCACATTTTTACTTATGATAATATAAAAATATTTCAATAAATTTATTTGTTTGAATAAAATTATAAATTTATTTTTCACTTGTGGTCGTTGGCTTGTCTTGTTGCAGTCCTTGGAATTGCCACTTCCTCGTATGAATTGTTCTTGACTTTTGAGTTCGACATGGTGCGATGTCTTCTCATTGGTTTATTCCTTTTGCGCACGAGGTCGAGCACTTCGAGAAAGGTAGTATGGAGGTATTACTTGTTTAAGTAATTCCGCGATTTACGTGCAACAGCGGATCTCTTCGAGTTATTTCGACTTTGCATTTCCTTGCTTTCCCAGGGTGACTTAAGTCGACTTCCAATCGTGGATGACTCTTTGTCACTTCAACTTGAGACTTGGCTATCTTGAGTTGACTTGGCGATACTCCACTCATTGCATCTCGTTGCTCCTTGATCAGTCCCCCGTCTTCTCTTATTTGCCATACTCGGTTGTCTTGCAGTGAGTCTTCTTCTAGTCTCCATTTGTCTTGTTGCATGTTTAGGCATAGGTGACTTAACTCGGCTTGACCCATTTTATTTATTACAATGCGGTTTACAACGAAAATGGGGTGCCAACTTCCTATTCTAAGTTTTACATGGCATTCATCAAAATTTAAACAATAAATTTCCCAACAATTTCCCCACTTTTTGATGATGCCAAAACTTAAAAACATTTGAAATGTAAATAGCAAAGATACATCTGAGATAGTGCATTCCAGGAGAATGTATGCGTAGAATCAATTCTTTTATTGATCATAACATTCTTGTCCTTTACACAAGTTTGTTTACAAGGTGTATCGAGCAAACATCGTGTCTACGCAAAAATAGAGAATTCTGATTTATTCTGAGAAGACTTTCATAAAATGTATTTACATAGTAAAATACATGAAGGGATAAACAACAACACTTCATCTCCTTCGTTTCCTCCTTCTTTCTTCTTCTTCAACTCTGTCATCTTCCGGTCTTCTTTTCTTTTTCTCATCTTGTTCTTTCTTCTTCTTTTCATACGCCTTCCAGGCTGACTTCATCTCTTCTTATTCTCTCTTGTCTCTCCTCCCATATTTGAGTTTGTCTTTTATTTTCTTCTTCAATTCTTTTCACATACTCGGCATTGTTCTTAGTCACTTAGATTGGCTACTTCGTCAAAACCGGCCAGTAGATCCCTCATTTCTTGCCGGATACGTGTACTCGTGTTTTTGGGCGGAGGTCAGGTGCAAACCTCTTCCTCCTTGCTTGCGCTTCTTCCCTCTTCTTGCAGGCGTGTATTGTCTTTGGGGCCTTCTTTTTCCCGGTGAGTGACTAGCGGAGTGACGTGAGTATTGCCGTGTGATCTGCTTTGCTGTCGGCTTCTTTACATAGTGTGAGACCACTTTTCCCAAGACAAGTCCCGGCTTGAGCCATGGACATGTTTGTTAGGATCGAAAGTCTTCTTTGGATTTGATTGTCACAAAACCAACACGAGTCTTTTCTAGCGCGTTTTGTCCTCACTCCGCACACTGAAAAACTTCCCGGGGGTCACCCATCCCATGTCTACTCCGGTCAAGCACGCTTAACCCGGAGTTTCTATGTAATGGACACGAAGAAAAGAAGATACACCTTGTTGGTATGAGTAGTACATATCTAATCATTTAAGCTCTACTTTTTAGCTGTCCAACCCAAGGTTGATTCTGTAGGGCACCCCTACGAGTTCAACGACTGTAGAGCCCCACACTAAGTGGTGGACGGACATGAGGGGCTTCACAAGAATCCATATGGATCATCGGCAAGTTGGGCGACCCCGGCTCCGATGTAGTGCGAGATCTAAGGGTGATCGTTTGGGACCCCATAATCCCAACAATCTCCCCAGCTGCCGGCGAGCGAATTTGAACTTGCAACCTCGCTCACGATGCGGTTGTTAGGATCGAAAGTGCTTCTTTGGATTTGGATTTGTCCCCACAAACCAACACGAGTCTTTTTAGCGGCGTTTTGTCTCACTCACGCGCTGAAAAACTTCCCAGGGGGTCACCCATCCCATGTCTACTCCGGTCAAGCACGCTTAACCTCGAGTTTCTATGTAATGGACACTAGAAAAGAAGATGCACCTTGTTGGTATGAGTAGTACATATCTAATCATTTAAGCTCTACTTTTTAAGCTGTCAACCTTGAGGTTGATTCTGTAGGGCACCCCTACGATTCTAGGCCTTGAGCCCCACACTAAGTGGTGGACGGACATGATGGGCTTCGCAAGAATCCATATGGATCCTCGGCAAGTTGGCGGCCACAACTCCGATGCGAGACAACAAATCCTAAGGGTGATCTTTGGGACCCCATAATCCCAACAATGTTTGCGAAGTATCCTTGGATGCGGCGTTTTAAATTCATCAGCGATCTTGGCTTAGTTACGGCATACGAGATGGCATATAAGTGTCTCATCTCTTTGGAATGCCTCCATGTTGTTTCAAAATATCCATAACTCGGGCATTCATCCTTCTTCCACTTCCTCCACCGCTTCAATTGTCTTTCTCTTGTCGGCCATAGGTACAATACCAGTGTTGGAGTGGCGAGATCCTTTGGGAGTTTCTTTGATAATATCGGTGTGTGACAAGACCTTGTTGGGGGTTTGTGCAATCATCAAGGTCACATCTCTCGATCCTTCCCCCTCAGCAGACTTCCCTTTCTTTTCTCTTGAAACTTCCTCATTTGTCTTTCCTTTCCATTTGCTCCTCCTTCTCAACTTTAGATCTCTTGACCTTTGTTAGGTATTCCTCTTCCCCCTTTTGGCATCATCAAGAGAGAGGAACCCGAAACAAACTAGCAAGCGGAAGTCGAGTCTGCGATAGTCGAGTTCGCCGGAGTGCGCTCACGGGTATGTGGCGCGAAACTTCGGGCGAGTAGCGTTGGATTATTTGTAATTAACTTCATCTCGGCCATGAGAAATTTGAATTTTCGATCCTTGTTTTCTTCCATACGCGAGGAGCTCATTCTTATTTTGCTCACGCAATGACTTTATCTCGGAGTGTGAGATCCATGCATGTGCTCAATGTGTTCTCTCAATTTTGTCTTTGCATCGGCATTCTCGGCTCGCCATACCAGCGACTTGTTGAACAATGTTACGAAATATCTAGCTTGTTCCACGCGCATTGTTTCTTCTTTTGTTGCCACCACTCACGATTCGACTATTATGCCTCTCAAGTCGGTAGGGTTGGCATCTCTGTTATCAATCTCATGTCCATCGAGGCTGATGCCTCTCCATCCGTTCAATTTCAGCAAATAATGCTTTGAACACCTCCCAAACTTCGAGTTGTTTTCTTGTTGCGGTGACGGCCAAGCGGCGTCAAAATCATAGTCATTTGGAGCGATGGTATCTAATAGAATGACGAGGATGCAGTGCGTGGAAGCGCGCGAGATCTCTCTCGACTCTTTAGGGAGGTCGGGTACCTCACAGAGAGAAGGAAATGATTCTACAAAGGGATCATCACGAGCAAATGGAATTTGTTCAATGATGAGTGGTGCTCGTGAAGTTCCTTGTGGAGTGGAGTCAAACTCTTTGCAACTTGGGGAGCCTCGGTTGTCTCAATAGCCGTTGGTCTCGGCTAGTTTTTCTCGTGAGTTGGTGGTCCTCGGCCTTATCGAAGCGTCATCGGACGATGATGAGATTTCCATGGGTGGCTCATCAAAGTTGAAAGTTTGACGAGTAGACTTGAGGTCGGACTTACTCATGGTTGGAACATCCTCGGTGAGTCTTTTGGATCGATCACGGGGGGATGACTCGGCTTCATCGTCTCCTTCCGATCCCGGAAAGGTTACGTCGGGATTATCCTGGGAATCATGAAGTGCACTTATCTCCTTTTACGATGGATCAATGATAGCAGGAGGATGTTACGTACTTGACTTCTTTACCAGGAAGTCTCAACCTCCCGTTGGCCTTCATTACCTCCTGCGAGTCTCAAGCTGCGGCGAGGCAGCCTGGACATCCTTTTGGCGGTGTAATGCGGTGGCATCCATTGGAGTCTCAACTCCATGGATTGCACTTTCGTCGCCAGTGTTAACTCCCGGGTACATTCCTTCACGTGCCTCGGCGCATCGGCGGCGTCATTAGCCCCGAGCGGTTGGCACCTCGGTGAGATAGTCTCAATTATGCGAGCCTCGTTGATGACAACTTCTTTGTGTACTTTGTGTTTGTTCCTTCTCCACTTCGCCTCCTAGATTCATTGTCGAGTCGGCTGCGGCATCCTCCAGGACCTTGGCTGCGGTGGAGGGAGTTTCCCCTCGGTGGCACGCCGGTGAGTGACTTGGATTGGGGTCACTCGTCTCGGACTCATTTGTTCCCATTGAGTATTCAGTAGTTGGGGAAGGTGGTAAGACACCTTCATTAAGTGTTGGCTCGACTGGGGTCCCACTATTCGATTTCATCGCTTGGTTCCTTAATTCCTTCTTCCAAGTGAGTTGGGAAGTGGTGGCGGCAACAACGGTGGCAATATCTTGCACCACTCCCATTGGGTCTATATCATTTGTGTTTTGGAGGACTCTTGGTCCGTCCATTATTCTTTGCTCATGAAGGATTCGGATTCTTCCATTGCTTCTTTGCATTTGCAACTCTTACGTGGTAGCAAGAGGTCAAGGTCCTCATCACTTTCGATGGGGCGTCAAGGTGAGGATGTGTATGCTCGTGGTGCCGGTGATAGGGCGGAGATCTTTGGCCTTCTCACGTCTGCGTCTGTTTGCTTTAGCCCGTTCATTTTCTTTTGAATTTCAGTATATTTATGCAATTATCCTCGTCGAGGGCTTGCGACCTTTGTGCCCACCTCAAGAAATGCGAAGAGTTCTTCTTCCTCGCAATGAACTGCGGATGTTGAAAGCGCACTCTGGATAGGCTCGGCTTCCATTTTCTCCACTCGCGTGACGATTTTGGATGTCCGGATACAATGGAGAGTGCATGATTAAATCGTCTTCATCATCTTCTTGGCCCTCGTTTCCAGGTATTGAAGGTAGTAGACCATTTGCTCGACACCTTCAAACAACCTCTATTACTGGTGGAGAAACAACCACTGTCAGCGGGTGATTTGGTTGTCTCGGTTGTGCCTTGTTCCTCGGTACATTCGTCTCACGGTGGGTCATCAGTTGCCTCTGCGATCGACTCGGTGAGACTTGGTCGTTCATCAATCACGTCTGGAGACTCTACTTCTCGGTGATCTTGGGTATCTTTTTCGGTGAGTGACGGACTCGGACGGCTTCCCAAGCCGAAGCGCTTGAAAATTCTTCTCCTTCTTCTTGTTTGAACCGAGAGGATTTCGGTTCGACAAGGTTTTTTACGAGTCTTGGGCGGGGGCGTCTTTGTTGTTTTCTTACGAGGAGGTGGCCGTCTTGGCTTATCCGTTCTCTCTTCTTAATGATAGGAGAAGGTATTTGGGATTCCATGTTGAAGAGGGACTCTGGGAACCTCCAAACATTTCGCCCTCTTTGAAGGATTTATTCCCTACATTGCAGCGAGTCTGCTTTGTAGACAAACTCGGCCAGATTCACTTTGTTTTCTTCAATGATCGCGGCCATTACGATCAATTTCTCTTTGGACGAGTTGGTCAAAGGTGCCAAATTTGATGTCTATACATTTGGAAAGCGATGTCCAACAATTTGTGGTAGTCTCTCCTTGGCTGACCTCTTATTATTTGTGTAGACTATCTTTTTCGGCATAGTCGATCTTGGCTATTTCCTTCCAAGCAACGGCCAAGTCAACATCGGCACCGTTGATTTACGGTGCTCCTTCCGCCCGATAATGGCGTGTTACGCCAAATCCTTGGCGGTGATGATGAATTCCTTCCCGTGAGCGGAGGATTTGATCCCCCATCGTGAATCTCGGCATTCACGTGAAGCTGTGCGACCTCTTCCACATAGGTCATCGGAAAGTCCATCGTCGAGAAATGGTTTTTAGCCCGATCGTTTGAGTTTTGAGAGATCTTCCTTATGAGGCGTCATCGGACCCTTGTTTGACCATACCCTCGAAATCCACAGTAGCCGGTGTGGATTTGCTTTCCCATCTTGACAAAATTGTGAGTAGATGCCATTTTTGAGTATTTCTCGAATGAAACTTAGAAGATGATTTGAAGATTGATAGGGTTTTGAGAGAGTTTTTGCCTTTGCTTTTGAGAGAGAAATGAGCGGTTTGTGTGAGAGAAAGCAGGCGAAAATGGTTTAAGTATGGTTCTGAAAGGGCGTGCGGGTGGTTTTGAAATGTGATCGAAACCAGCGGCTTAGATTTTTTGCACGCCGATTAGCATTTAATGTCTCGTATTTAATGCGGCGACATTTATATCAATCATAAGCTTGGTGTGCAGATTTTTGTACTGCGTCATAATTATCTTTGGCGTCATTCTTAAAAACATTCGCTTAGTAAAAATGACTGCGTTTTTGTCCCTTGGCTCATAAATGACTCGGCTTATCCCTTAGCTGATTTAACTCTTCTTCTCACGAGTTCTCTAGTGACTCGACTTTACTAACTCGTGCTGTTGTCTTTCAGGTATATGGTGATTCACTTAGGCCATTTGATTTGAGAGTTGACTCTTTTTCCCTTTTCGTGTTTCATTTCTTTTCTTTGAGTCTTACGAGTGTCGGCTCATTTCAATTAACCTAATTCATGCTTGAGTTCTTCAAATCTTGACTCACATAATGGTTTTGTGAATATGTACCGAGTTGTTTATCGGTTGAAATATATTCAAGGTGATGTCCTTCTTTTCAACATGATCTCTTATGAAGTGATACGACATCGATATGCTTTGTTCTTGAGTGCAATACTGAGATTTTGAGTAATTGCAATTGCACTTGTGTTATCACACATGATTGGAATTTCCTTTTCTTCAACTTCATAGTCTCTCATTCTTTGTCTCATCCATAGGACTTGGGCCTGTTGCCAGTTTGTGATGCTATGTATTAGCCTTGTTTGTAGAGGTGGCTATTGAATTTTGCTTTTTTGCTAAACTAGGAAAGTGCTTTGTTTCCAAGCATTTGACATGTGCACGAGGTGCTCTTTCTGTCAACTCTACATCCGGTATAGTCGAGTTTGAATAGCCAATTAGCTTGAATCCACCTTCCTTTGGATACCATAAGCCAACTTCTTAGCTTCCTTTCAAATATCTCAAGATTCTCTTGGATGTAGTCATGTGGCTTTCTTTTGGAGGAGATTGAAATCTTGCACATACACCTCTGACAAAGGTGATGTACGGCACGCTTCTTTGTGATATAAATCAATGATCGATAAGTGCTCTATATCTTGTTTGATCTATAGGCTTGCCATATGCATCCATATCCATTTTGGTGATGTATTCATTGGTATTTTCTGAGAAGACTTCTCTTCCATACCAAATTTCTTCATTAAATCTCTGGTGTATTTTTGTCGACTTATGAAGGTTCCATCCTTCATTTGTTTTACTTGGAGTCAGGAAGAATGTCGACTCTCCCATCATGCTCATTCGAATTTGCTTTGCATGAGGTTTGAAAATTTATCACACTGACTCTTTGTATGTGGATCCAAAAATAATGTCATCCACATATATTTGAACAAGCAATATACTCTTCGCATCTTGAATTACGAAAGAGTGTTCTATCCACTTTGCCTTTTGTGAATCCATTCTCGATCGGGAATTGTGACAAAGTATCATACCATGCTCGGGTGCTGTTTCAATCCATATAGAGCTTTCTTGAGTTTGTATACCTTATCTCCAAGAGTCTTTGCTCAAATCCTGGAGGTTGTTCAACATACACTTCTTCTTCCAATAAACCATTAAGGAATGCACTCTTTACATCCATCGATATACAATAAAATTCTTGTGAGCTACGAGGGCAAATGTTTCATCAAAATCTATCCCTTCTTCTTGGCATTTGGCTACTAATCTTGCTTTGTTTCTTACCACAGAACCTTCCGCATTCATCTTGTTTCTGAACACCCATTTAGTGCCAATCACATTTTGATGGGTGGGTCTTTGAACTAATTCCCATACTTTATTTCTTTCAAAGCTGATTGAGCTCTTTTTGCATAGCTTGAATCAATGTGTGTCATTGATGCTTGTGACACATCTTTAGGCTCTATTTGTGAGATAAAGCATGTGAACATAGCTTCTTGTTGAGTTCGGATCTTGTTTTGACCCCTTCTCTTATATCTCCAATGACTAGTTACGGTGGATGGTCTCTCGGCCATCTTACATCAGGTTGGAGTAAGTTAGGCTGGATTGATCGTCTTGCGGCTATGTTGCTTTGATCACTCTCTCGTCATCACTTAGCTACGGATTTTCATTTGTTTTTGAGACTCGGCTATCTCATCTTCATACGGGTTTATAATTACGGACTTGGCTTGGCATAGGGACTCTTACGCATGGTTGGTTGATTGACTTATCGGTGACTCTTCAATGTCTTCTCCATTTACATTAGGCTCATCAAACACCACATGAATGGATTCCTCTGTAACCATAGTCCTCTTGTTGAGTACTCTGTAGGCTTTGCTTTGGTGATTATCCCAAGAAGATAACTTCATCGACTTTTGCATCAAAAGCCTTCAAATTATCTTTGCCATTGTTATGGATGAAGCATTTACATCCAAAAATTCTATAATATGCAACATTTGGTTTTCTCCTGTCCAAATCTCATAGGGAGTCTTTGTCATTTGTTTGTTTATCATGCATCTATTTTGAGTGTAGCATGTTGTGTTTATTGCTTGACCCAAAATCTTTTAGGTAGCCTGCTTGACTAACACTGGTCTTCTTTCTTCTTTGAGAGTTCTATTTCTTCTTTACGCAACTCCATTCTGCTGTGGAGTCCTGCTGAACAATTCATGACCAATACCATTTTCTATACAATATTGAGTTATTATACCATTGACAAACTCGGTTCCTCTGTCGAGATCTTATTTTGATAATGGTTTGGCTCTTCTCATTTTGAATCCTCTTCATCAATTTGTGGTAGTTTTCGTAGATTTTCTTTCTTCTTACACATGAATATTGTCCATGTATATCTTGAGTAGTCATCTACTACCACCAAGGTGTATTTCTTCCCACTTATGCTAGCTGGTTCAATTTGGACCAAATAGATCCATATGTAGCGAATCTGATATTCTTGTTGAAGATGGACATGTCTTTTCTTTGAATGATGATTTGATTTGTTTTCCCCTTCTTACATCGTCACATATACTTTCCTTTTTGTACACTGAGTGCGGAAGTCCTTCAAGAAGATTATACGGCAAGCTTGCATTGTCGTTTTGAAATTGGTGACTCAACTTCTTGTGCCACAACCAACTTGATTAATTTGTGCCTCTTTGCTAATAGAGGAGTCTTTGGGTGTTGCGGTGACCAATCCACGACATACATGTTCTTTTATGCTGCATCCTTGCAACACAACTTCATTTGATTGATATCCTTGATTTGACATATACCCATGTTAAATCAACATTATAACCCTTGTCCGCGAGTTGGTGATGCTTTGCAAGTTGAAGTTGAGTCCTTCAACATATGCAACATCGTGATTTCTAATCCGTTTTTCTTGATGGATCCAACGCCTCTTATTTCTCCTGGAGCTTCATTTCCTCCAAATATGACTTTTCCTCCTTTGACTTCCTTGAATTTTGATAGATTTTTCTTGTTTCTGTCATGTATGCGGAGCAGCCACTATCCATGTACCAGGTTCCTTGGCACTTTTTGTTCCTTGAACGCAAACAAAGAAATTAAGTTTTAGGTACCCATACTTATGCAGGTCTGAGGGAGTTAGTATTGTAAGATGATCCAACCAACCTATAGCCAAATGGTTTGACTCTAAGGGGTTGCCATCTATCGGTGCCATAATCATAATTAATTTTGGCAAATTGCTTGGGGATTCTAGGTTCATACAATTTGTCTCTTTTGTCGTATGCTGTATATGTGTTTTAGCAATTGCCTTATTTGGGTAGTTGTGATATCTCGAGTATAGTGCCTAGGTGCATATGTGTCTTTGATGAAAGCTCTTATACCTTTGGAATGGCCTTTCTTTGAGTTCTAGGCCTTTGCCATTTTGGCTTATATTCCATAGGTCTTTCGATAGTTCACATTATTCAATCGGCTTGGCTTGGGTATTTTCTACCATTCCATTCATATGTATTTCTTTTATAGAACTTCTTGGGTTTTGGTAGTTCTGTTTCTTCTTTATAAGTATTTCTGTTTGGAGTTTGCTAAGGAACTTTGGATTTCTTCTGTTTGTCCTCTCGGCACACTCATGGTTGTTTTCCTTTTCCTTTATAACCAAGGCAGTTTGTTTGTAATTGTGCTTTGGGATAAATGTGTGTGCACTATTTGGAGTTTTGGATTTTGAGATATTTCATTGCTAGAAGATCTTTTTCCAAAATCACTTTTGGAGCTTGACATAGCACGAGAGGAATTAAATCTAAGCTTTGTCTTGTCTCCACATTCTATTTGACTCATAATAAGATCATCAATGATTTAGATGCCTTAGTGAATGAGGCCATCACATTTTGAGGTCATTTTCCCTCTTTTCTATAGCGGCTATTTACTGCTTTATTAGCTTAGCATTTTCGGTCTTTAAACTTTCATTCTCATCGGCTATTTGACTTAGAGTACTCATCTCCTTAGTCATTTGTGAGTTTTAACTTTTTGAGTAGTGTGTGTGAGGATTTAATGTGTTCAAAATCTTTCATCATTTTGCCTAATGAATCATAAAGATCGAGTGGGTGATGAGGCGTGTGTGTCACAGTCACTATCACTAGAATCTGAGTGTGATGAGTTAGAGTGTACCTCATTTTCTAGGTCAGGTTGATCTTGTTCCTTGGCCATCAAACAGATCAAGGCTTCTTCTTCATAGTTACTTGAGTAGTCAGCTTCACTACTCTCTGAATCATTTGTGTCTCTTGACTTGCATTTTGTCTCGTGATCTCTGACCAACATTGCCTTTTTCTTTTCTTGTCTTCTTTCTCGAAGACCTTTCTTTCTTCTTCATTCCTGTATTTGTTGACTACAGGATATGGGCAATCAATGGCATAGTGACCTGGTTGCCTACAGTTCCAACATAGATTTTCAACCTTTTGATATTCAACTTTTTGATGCTCTATTCTCTTGGTTGGCCTATCTTCCCTTGACTTGGAGGGAGCTGAGTGTCTTCTGGAGGATTAGCCCTTGCCTCTCTTGTAGTTCTTATTGAAGAACTTGTTAAACCTTTT
This sequence comes from Rehmannia glutinosa, assembly GCA_016081115.2. NCBI lineage: Eukaryota > Viridiplantae > Streptophyta > Magnoliopsida > Lamiales > Orobanchaceae > Rehmannia > Rehmannia glutinosa. Next base: position 402,285 of record JABTTQ020000308.1, read on the forward strand.
AACCATCAGGGCTATTTCTTCTTGGTCAATGACCTCTTTGACCTCAGCTCTCTTGCCATCCTTAATAATTAGAAGCATTTGTTTTGGGTACTGTTGTCTCTTCTGGTCTTTTCTTCTCGGCTCAAATTCGTAGGCTTTGAGATCGAGAATAGCTCATGGTTGGATGTCTTGGATAGGTCCATGGGTGTCTCATGGCCATGACTTTCATATCCCACTCGGTTGGGAGACTTCTTAGAATCTTCATACACATTTCCTTACGTGTATATTCTTTTCAAGTGTAGATAGCTCGTTGGTAATTTACGTGAACCGAGCATCCGGTTGATCCAGGGTCTCTCTGCGATCATTTTGAAATTTTCAAATTTACGTACGACTTTGATAGTTTATTTCCCTTGATTTGCTCACGAGCCTTCACAAATCGGTGTTAGCTTGTCCCAGATTTCTTTAGCCGTTTTGCATGATTTGACTTTATTGAACATGGCTATGTCAAGGTTTTGTAAAGAATGTCCTGGCCACATTGTCAGTTATATCTTTTTCTGTCATCATTTGTCCATTCGACTCTTGGTTTTCCAACCATGGTGAGTGCAGGAACAACATCCTCTTCACCCATTTGCGGCTCTCTTATAGATGTGTTCACTTTTAATATTTGCGGTGGCCCATCCTCTATCACTATCCACATCTCATCATGTAATCTTTGATAGATGAGCTGCATGCGAATTTTCCAATCATCAAATTCTTCAATTGTGAACATAGGGATGCGTGTCAAATTTGCTTCCATGATAATAACTTTTGATGATAAAAGAGTTTTGAAAACTTAAGTACTAAAACAAACTTTGAAAAATTTGGAGATCTAGTTGATAACGGTGCGGAAGGCTCAATGAACCAAGCGCTCGATACCACTTGTAGGTCCCAAGGGGTGTGAGTGTAAGGTTTAGAAGGGGGTTGAATAAACCTTACCAACTTTTCGATTTTAGTCCTTTTAACAATTGAGTTATATTTCTGGTGAGTCCTTGATGGACAGACTAAGTTAGTTAATCGTGAGTTAGTTACTGGACTAGAAATTTGTACATTGATAGAATAACTCATTTGTTTTGACTAAAAACTTAACTTTCATTGTGATTTGTTTTATTGGAAGACTTTACACCCTTAAATTTGGTTTAGTACTTAGAGATTATCAAGTGCATAGCAAATTTATCGAGATTAAATAAATGAGATCACGAGAAATTAAAGTCTTTGAAATGTAAATCACACGATAAGTTTTTATAGAGGTTCGAAGATGGGGTAATTCTTCTACTCCTCTCTTCTCCAACTCTGGAGGAATCCACTAGGTATTGATCGGTATACAAAGTGGTAATAGTCCAGATACAAGTCTTGATCACCTGAGATGACTTGATCCTTTGGGACTCGATCTGGAGATGCCTTAGTCACGCATCGGCTTCTCGTGCGACTCGGCTTCTTCGCAGGCGGTTTGCCTTGATACTACTGACCCACTTGCTCAAGCTCTTTGGATTTGATCATGAAGCCCTCCAAAAACTTGAGCTGGTTCGACCTTGAACCTTCCTACAATCCTCAGTGGAATGTAGACCCTTGATTCTTCAACAATTTCCTCTTCAAGCTGATTGAAGTTATCTTTCCTTCACGGTGAGTGTTGGATCGATTTTCTTCGTAATGTAGGCTTGAGGATTAATCTTGAATGATTTGAGAATAATTTTTGGTTATAGTTCAAATGTTTGCTTGAATGTTCGTGGTTCGGGTTTTTTTTCCTCTCGAGTCATTCTTGACCTTTTATAGTGACCTTTCAAAAATACGCCCGTTGAAGAGATAGGCTTATTTTTAAAGTCACTTGTGGTCGTTAGCTTGTCTTGTTGCGATCCTTGGAATTGCCACTTCCTTGTATGAATTGTTCTTGACTTTTGAGTTCGACATGGTGCGGTGCTTCCCATTGGTTTATTCCTTTTGCACGCTTTCGGGGTGAGCACTTCGAGAAAAAGTAGTATGGAGGTATTACTTGTTTAAGTAATTCCCTTGATTTCGTGCAACGGATCTCTTCGATTATTTCGACTTATTGCATTTCCTTGCTTTCCCAGTGACTTAGAGTCGACTTCCAATCATTGGATGACTCTTGTCACTTCAACTTGAACTTGGCTATCTTGAGTTGACTTGGTGATACTCCACTCAGTGCATCTCATTTGCTCCTTGATCGAGTCCCGTCTTCTCTTCTTTGCCATACTCGGTTATCTTGCGGTGAGTCTTCCTTCTAGTCTCGAGTTGTCTTCTTGCATGTTTAGGCATAGGTGACTTAACTCGGCTTGCCCAGCCTATTTATTACAATGCGATTTACAATGAAAATGGGGTGCCAACTTCCTATTCTAAGTTTTACATGGCATTCATCAAAATCTAAACAATAAATTTCCCAACAAACAAATATGATGGGAATGGTAGAAACTACCCAAGCCAAGCTGATTGGTACAATGTGAAAAATCAGCAAAGATCTATGGAATACATGCCTAGATGGCAAAGGCCTAGAACTCAGCAAAAGCCATTCAAAAGGCAAAAGAGCTATCTTCATCACACATATGCACCCAAGCACTACACAAAGAGGTATCACAACTACCCAAGGAAGGCAATTGCTAAAACACACACACAGGCATACAGACAAAAGAGACAGCTGTATGAACCCAAAACCCCCAAGAAATTTGCCAACGTAAATTATGATTATGGTACAGATAGATAGCAACCCCTTAGAGTCAAATCATTTGGCTATAGGTTGGTTGGATCATCTTACAGCACTAACCCCTCAGGACCCAGGCAAGTATGGGTACCTAAAAACTAAATTCCTTGATTGCAGGTTCAAGGAACAGCTGAGTGCCAAGGAACCTGGTACATGGATAGTGGTTGTTCCAGACACATGACAGGAAACAAGAAAAATCTATCAAAATTCAAGGAGGTTAGAGGTGCAAAAGTTATATTTGGAGGGAATGAAGCTCCAGGAGAAATAAGAGGCATTGGATCCATCAAGAAAAATGGATTAGAAATCACAAATGTTGCATATGTTGAAGGACTCAACTTCAATCTGCTAAGTATCAGTCAACTCTATGACAAGGGCTATAATGTTGGATTCAACATGGGTGTATGCCAAATCAAGGACACTGAATCTAATGAAGTAGTGCTACAAGGATGCAGACAAAAGAACATGTATGTGGTGGATTGGTCAACTGCAACACCAAGCACTTGTCTACTAGCAAAGAGCACATCGAATCAAGTTGGCTATGGCACAAGAAGCTGAGTCACCTGAATTTCAACACTATTAACAAACTTGCAAGGAGTAATCTTGTAGAAGGACTCCCAGACTCAGTATACAAGAAAGAGAGTGTATGTGATGCATGCGGATGGGAAGCGGATCAAATCATCATTTAAAGAAAAGACATGTCCATCTTCAACAAGAATATTGCACTTGCTACATATGGACCTATTTGGTCCGGTTGAACCAGCTAGCATAAGTGGAAAGAAATACACCTTGGTGGTAGTAGATGATTACTCAAGATACACATGGACATTTTTCATGTGTAAGAAAAAAGAAACCTTGCAGAAGCTACCACAGCTGATGAAGAGAATCCAAAATGAGAAGAGTCAAACCATCATTAAAATAAGATCGATAGAGGAAGCTGAGTTTGTCAAAGGAATAATAACTTCGATCTTGTATTGAAAATGGTATTTCTCATGAACTATCTGCGACAAGGACTCCACGTGAGAATGGGGTTGCGAGAAAGAAGGAAGCAGAACTCTCAAAAAGCGGCAAGAACCATGTTAGGTTTGAACCAGGGATTTGCCTAAAAGATTTTGGTGAAGCAATAAACACAACATGTTATACTCAAAATAGATGCATGATATATAGGCGGTGACAAAAACTCCATTTGAGATTTGGACGGGGAGAAAGCCGGATGTTGCATATTTTAGAATATTTGGATGTAAATGCTTCATCCATAATAATGGCAAAGACAACTTAAAGGCTTTTGATGCAAAGTTGATGAAGGTATCTTCTTGGGATACTCAATTTGAAAAGTAAAGCCTATAGAGTGCTCAACGAGAGGACAATGGTTCTGAAGAGTCCATCCATGTGGTATTTGATGAACCCAAGGTAAATGAAGAAGACATTGAAGAGTTAGCGAGATAAATTTGAATCGACCAAATGCGAAGAGTCCTATGTTGAAGGCTGAAGGCTGGAGCAATTAATCGAGATGAAGAAGAGATAGATGAATCTCAAAGGCAAGTGGACAATCTGCGCAACTAAGTGATAATGAGATATTTGCTCAAGACAACACGACTACAAGAAGGCGAATCGGCTAACTTACTCCAACTTTGATGTAAGATGGGTGAGGACTATCCACGGACCTAATCATTGGAGATGTAAGAGAAGGTGTAAGAGCAGATCGAGCTCAAGAAGCTATGTTCACTTCTTTTATCTCTCAAATAGAACTAAAAGATGTGTCACAAGCATTAGATGACACACATTGGATTCAATCCATGCAAGAAAAGGTGAATCGGTTTGAAGCGAACAAAGTATGGGAAGTGGTTCAAAGACCAACCCATCAAAATGTTATTGGCACAAAATGGGTTTTGAAACAAAATGAATGAAGAAGGTTACGTGGTAAGAAACAAGCAAGATTGGTAGCCAAAGGGTATTGCCAAGAAGAAGCGAATAGATTTTGATGAAACCTTTGCCCCTATTGCAAGATTAGAAGCAATAAGGATGTTTCTTGCCTATCTTTGCACACAAGAACTTCATTGTATATCAAATGGATGTAAAAGTGCATTCTTGAATGGATTATTGGAAGAAGAAGTATATGTTGAACAACCTCCGAGGATTTGAGCGAGAAGACTCTTGGAGATAAAGTGTACAAGCTCAAGAAAGATATATATGGATTGAAATAGGCACCAAGAGCATGGTATGATACATTATCACAATTCGGCGAGAACGGATTCACAAAAGGCAAAAGCGAGATAGAACACTCTTGAGAATTCAAGATGGGAAGAGTATCTTTGCTTGTTCAAATATATGTGGATGACATCATTTTTGGATCCACAAACAAAGAGATGTGTCATAAATTTTCAAACCTCATGCAAAGCAAATTTGAAATGAGCATGATGGGAGAGCTGACATTCTTCCTAGGACTCCAAGTAAAATAGCTGAGGGATGGAACCTTTATAAGTCAGACAAAGTACACCAGAGAATTAATGAAGAAATTTGGTATGGAAGAGAAGTCAAAATGGATATGGATGCAGATGGCAAGCATGTGGATCAAACAAGATACATAGCACTTATTGGATCACTGCTCTATCTCACAGCAAGTAGGCCAGACATCACCTTTGTTGTAGGTGTATATGCAAGATTTTGAATCTGCTCCTAAAGAAAGCCACATGACTACAACCAAGAGAATATTGAGATATTTAAAGGGAAGCCAAGAAGTTGGCTTATGGTACCCAAAGGAAGGTGGATTCAAGCTAATTGGTTATTGATCCCGACTATCTTTGGATGTAGAGTTGACGGGGAAAAGCACTTGGTACATGTCAAATGCTTGGAAATAGGTTAATTTCCTAGTTTAGCAAGCAAAATTCAATAGCCACATCCACAGTGGAGGCGAGAATACATAGGCTGGCGACTATTGTGCCCAAGTCTTATGGATGAGACATCAGCTGAGAGACTATGAAGTTGAAGAAAAGGAAATTCCAATTATGTGTGATAACACAAGTGCAATTGCAATCACTCAAAATCCTGTTTTACACTCAAGAACATAACATATTGATGTCAGATACCATTTCATAAGAGACCATGTTGAAAAGAAGGACATCACCTTGGAATACATCTCAACTGATAATCAGTTAGCTGATATATTCACAAAACCATTATGTGAATCAAGATTTGAAGAACTCAAACATGAATTAGGGTTAATTGAGCTGATTTGACACTCAGAAGACTCAAGGAAAAGAGATAGAACATGAAAAGATGGAAAAAGAGCGAAGCTCTTAAAACAGCTAAGTGAATCAGCCGTATCGGAAAGTCAGCTGCAATGAGTTGGCTGGCAGCTGAGTCACGATGTGAATAGAGAGAAGAAGAGTTGAATCAGCTAAGAATCAAGCTGAGTCGCTTATGAGCAAAGTGACAAAAAACACAGTCATTTCTGCTAAGCGGGAATGTTTTTAAGAATGACGTCAGAATAATTATGACGTGTACAGTCAAAAGCTGCATACCAAGCTTATGATTGGATATAAATGCTGCCGCATTAAATGCGAGAAATTAAATGTTAATCGGCATGCAAAATCTGAGCCGTTGATCTTGATCAAATTTCAAAAACCGTCTGCACGTCCTTTCATAACCCATACATATACCATTTCGTCCATTTTTCTCTCACTTTACACAAACTGTTCACCTCTCTCCAAAGCAAAGAAAGAAATTTTTCTCTCGAAACCCTACAGATCTTCAATGCATTTTTTCAAAGTTTCGTTCGGTAAAGCTTCAACAAATGGCATCTACTTATGATTTTGTCAAGTTGGGAAAACAAATCCACTTTGGTTCTACCGTGGATTTTGAAGGAATGGTCAAATAGGGGTTAACGAAACCCTTGTGAAGAAAATAGGCGAGAAAGTGGAGAAGTGCAAATTTGAAACCCTTTCTCACAATGGAGTTTCAAATGACCTACATGGAGGAGGTTGCGCGAGTTCTATGTGAATCTTTGAAGTTCACGGCGAGGGCATCAAGTCCTCTGTTCATGGGAAAGAAGTCACAATCTTTGCCAAGGATTTGCGAAGCATTTTTGCTACCGGCGGAAGGAGTCTTAGGAGATCTATGAGGCCGACGTAAACTTTGCTTTGCATGGAAGGAAGTGGCCAAACGACTATCTTTGCGAAGCTTGTCTACACTGGCCCGACAAGTGGCTGAAGGAAGGAAGATTACCACAAGCTGTTGGATATTGTTGCCAAGTGCGTAGACATCAAATTTGGAAGCTTTAATCAGTTTTCCAAAACCAAGCTGATCGTGATGGCTGCGATCATGGAGGAGAAGAAGGTAAACTGGGCTGAGTTTGTATCGGCGAGACTCGCCAAAATATTGGGGAATAAGTCATTCAAAGCAGATGGATCGTTCGGAGGATCCTTGGGGTATGGCCTGGTGATTGGCCGGTTGATGGAGGTGAAAGGTGTTCCGATGAAATCTCTCCGGAGCATAGAGAAGAGCTTATGCCAAGAGAGCAGACACAAGTGAGGGGGACTCAGTTGACCCTGAAGAAACAACATGTCTCCTCCTCTCAAGAAAGAAGCGCCCGGTACGCAGCGAATCGCATCGCTGCCCCTGCGAAGAAAAAGAAAACCACACCTACCCCTGCAGCCGTGCCTCCTGCGCCTGTAGCGCAATAGAGAAGGAACCATTAATCCGTTTTCAGTGATTAAAAAGAAGAGGACTGTCACAACAAGGAAGGTAACTGCCTCTAAGATAATTGCGAAGGCATTTACCTTAGACGAACCAGAGGAAGTGGAACTAGATATTCCTCTGGTGAAAACCAAAAGAAGAAGAAGGTATTGAGTATGTCGAAGGGATTGTCCAAGGCCTTTCTATAGTTGAGATTGCAGGAGGTAGTGAAGGCCAACGGGAGGTTAAGACTTCCCGGGGTAAAGAGACAGAAACACAGAACATCCCTTCTACTATCATTGATGCATCTGAGAAGGAGATAAGTGCCCTTCACGATTCCCAAGACAATCCTGATGTAACATTTCTGGGATCTGAAGGTGAAGATGAGGCTGAGTCATCCCCCACTGCAAATCCAAAAGACTCAGTTGAGCATGTTCACCCAAGTACGAGTAAGTCCGATCTTAAGGCTACTCGCCAAACTTTCAATTTCGATGATGAGCCATCTCTCCGAATCTCATCATCTTCCGATGACGCCAGCGATACGGCCGATGACGGACAACTCGATAGGAAGCACCGGTGAGACCGCGAAGCTTTGTTGAGCAGTGAGGCTCGGCCAGTGGGTCCATACCACAACAAACCCGGTGAATCACGATCAGCTGCCTGACCTCCCAAAGCTGCCAATTTGAATAAACCTGAATCGACACAACCGGGCACATCACGACCACAAATTACCGTTGAGCAATTCCCTATGTCCGTGATGATGCTTTTGAAGAAAGCGTCCCCCATTCTCACTAGTTTGCTGCTCTTGATGACAAATCGGCTAGAGATCAACAACGTTTCCATAGACCAGATCGATTCTTCCCACGAGATACCATCGTTCAGATTTTGACTTTGTGCTGCTTGGCCTCCAGTAGAGACGGAGGTGACGGTGAGGTTAGATAAGTCTTCAAGGCGATTTTTGAGAAATAGAGAAGATGGAAAGGCACCAGGCCTCCCTGGACATGATTTGGATAACGAGAGATGCTAATCTTACGGCCGATCTGCGTGGGATAGTAGTCGAGGATCCGGGGAATGGTGTCGATAGCGACAAAAAACGCGTGTGGAACAAGTTCGATACTTTAAAGCATTGTACAATAAGATCTTGATCGGAGAGCGATACTTGTTGATATGAAGAGAAGAATGCAAGAAAACATTGATAGAATGCATGAATCTCATACCACGGAAATGGGCGCTGCGCGAATTTCATCGAAAAAGAACCTGCGAGTGGAAGAAAACATGAATACAAAATTCAGCCTCCTTATGGTTGAAATGAATTTGGTGACGTACCGAATCGAAAGCCACCGCTCGAATTTCGAAAGCGACATACTCCATAGCGGAATCAAGCGAGAACTTCGGCTATCGTCGTCTAGATTTCATGCTTGCGGCATGTTTCGGGGGTTCTTCTCGCCTTTGATGATGCAAAAAGGGGAAGAGGAATACCTAAAGAGCGTTGAAAGAATCCCGGCCGAGAAGAAGGGGCCTTGTTTGTAAAGGCAAAGACAACTGAAGAACAGAGAAGAGAAAAGAAGGGAAAATCTGTTGAGAGGGAAGGTTCGAAAGATATGACTTTAATGGTTGCTAGAACCCCTCAACAAGGACTTGCCACAACTGACATAATCAGCAAACTTCCAGTGACTCTACCGCTCTAACACTCTGTTGTGGCCATGTCGGAGAAGAGGAAATTAGTAGAAGCAGAGATGACGGAGATTGAAAGAAAAATGGATGCCCGTGCAACGGACATACTGAAACAATATGGAGGTATTCCGGGAGAAAGAGACACCGATTCCATTTCGGCGTTGGAACCGAGCGAGATCGTTGATGAATTCAAGATGATCGCATCAGGGATACTTTGAGAACATGACCATGGCCCAAGCACTGGGACTTGTATTGGGAAAAAGGCCTCAAGCTATGCGAAGAAGGCCGAAAAAGCGTGACTCTTGGCGGTTGCTCTGTGATCACTCTCTTTGGTCACTCATTTGGGAAGAAGAAGGCCCGAGTACAATACACACCCGGAGGAAGAGGAAGAAGCGAGTGGAGGAAGAGGTTTTAGACCTAGACCTCTACCCAAAAATATAGAATACATAGATCCGAGGGGAAGAAAGGAGGGATCTATTGGGTTTGAGGTTTGTGAAGTAGCCAACTTGCAAGTGGCCAAGAATAATCTTGAGTATGTAAAGAGAATCGAGGAAGAGAATAAAAGACAAACTCAATTTGTGGGAAGAAGAAAAGAAAAAAAAAAGAAGAGATGAAGCTACCGAGAAAAGCATATGAGAAAAGAAAGCGTAGAAGAAGAGAACAAGAGAAAAAGGTCGAGGAAGAAGAGAGTGATGAGGAAAGAAGGAGAGCGGCGAATGAGATGAAGTGTTCTTTGTCCACCCATTCATGTAATTTACTATTGTAAACATAAGTATGTAAGCATACGTACATTGGATAAGAAATATGTAATTTCTCTATTTTTTTTTTGCGTAGACATAGATGTTTGCTCACGATACACTTTGTATGTGATTGTGTATAGGACAAGAATGTTATGATCAATAAACAGATTGATTCTACGCATACATTCTCTGTTACTGCACTATCTGTATGTATCTTTGATATTTACATTTTGTTTGTATGCTTTAAGTTTTGGCATCATCAAAAAGGGGAAAATTGTTGGGAAATTTATTTTTAGATTTTGATGAATGCCATGTAAAACATAGACTAGAAAGTTGACACCCTATTTTCTTTGTAATTTGCATTGTAATAGATAAAGTTGTTCGAGCTGAGTTAAGTCAGCTATGCCTAAATATGCAAGAAGTCAACTGGAGACTAAAATGAAGACTCATTGTGATGCGGTGAGTATGGCAAGGAAGAGAAGACAGGAACTCGATTGGAGAAGTATCAGCTGAGATGCAGCTGTGTGAAGTGTCAGTCAAGTCAACCCAAGATAGCCAAGTCTCAAGTTGAAGACTTGAAGTGACAGATGAGTCATCCAATGATTGGAAGGTGACTCGAAGTCATGCGGGGAAGTTAAGCGATCAAGTCAAGACAATGAAAAGGATCCGTTGCGTGAAGTCAAGAAAGTTACTTAAACAAGTAATACTTCCATCTTGCCTTTCTCAAAGTGCTCGGTCCCAGGAAGCGTGCAAAAGGAATAAACGATGGGAAGCATTACTTTGCACCTATGTCGAGAACTACGAAAAAGTGAAGGTTCATTCAATATGAGGAAATGTCAATTTCAAGGACTGCAACAAGACAAGCCAACGACCACAAGTGTCTTTTGAAAATTAACCTATCTCTTCAACCGGCAGATTTTCAAAAGAACACTATAAAAGGCTGAGGAATCAATTTGAGAAGGGGTTACCTTGACTACCTGTACTACGAACATTTAAGCTATCATTTGAGTTGTAACTTACAAAACTTACCTGTGAAGAAAAGACGACTTCAATCAGTTGAAGAGGAAATATTTGAAGAAACAAAGGGGTCTACATTCCACAAGAGGATTGTAGAAAGGTTCAAGGTCGAACCAGTCTTAAGTTCTTGGAGGGCTTCGTGATCAAATCAAGAAACTTGAGCAAGTGAGCTGTAATAGCAAGGCAGCTACCCTGTGAAGAAGCTGAGTCGGACGAGAAGCCAGCTGTGTGACCAAGGCTTCTCCAGACTAAGTCCCAAAGGATCAAGTCAGCTGTGTGATCAAGACTTGCATACGGATGATAACCACTTTGTACTCGATCAATACTTAGTGGATTCCTCCGGGAGTTGGAGAAGAGAGGATTAGAAGAATTACCCGATTTTCGAACCTCTATAAAATTTATTGTGTCATTTAAATTTCAAAGCACTTCAGTGCATATTATCTTATATCTGTGATAAATTTGCTATCAATTGACATTTAACAAAGTGCTAAAACCAAGTGTTAAAACAATCTTAAACCAAATTCAAGGGTGTTAAGTCTTCCATTTGAAAACATATCACGGTTGAGTTAAGCGTTAGACTAAGCGGTGAGTTATTCTATCAATAAGCTCGATCAGTGCATTGAGTGGCTAACTCTCTTTGGTTAACTAACTTAGCTATCCATCAAGGACTTAGGTTTGTGAAGAATTAACTCGAACGATTTTAAAAGGACTAAATCAAAAAGTTGGTAAGGTTTATTCAACCCCCCTTCTAAACCTTACACTCACACCCCTTGGGACCTACAAAATGGCAACAATAAATACTGATGAAGAACCTCCCAATGTAAGATGCAACAATGTATATTGTTCATTGATATTTAACTGTATGTATTGAGACAAATTATTTTGTTATGGATTTAGGTTGTAGCATGTAAACAAAGGTTATTCATTCCACCAAGGCCAACAACAAATGCAGGGCAGACAAGTAGCGTAAACCCCATCATGTTGCTACCTTCACAAACCCAACTGAGAATGATTGCTCTTCCTTGGATGAAGATGTGATTCGAACATAGCAATCACAACTTTACCCAACAACCCAAGTGTCAAACATTCCAGGCCCTTCTATGTGGAATCAGTTAAAGATGTCTGAAAGGCTTCAAAGGCCACCAATGCATGTTGGAGTCACCATCAGGACACCAATGCATGCTGATGCCACCATTAGGCCACCAATGAATGCTGGAGTCAACCTTAGGCCACCAGTGAATGCTGGAGTCAACATTAGGCCACCAATTGATGGACAAATGCCAACCTTGTCAAGCACTAGCAGTGTGACTAAGATGACTGCTCCTATTTTGATGGTTAAAGGGACGAAATATATGGACCTATCTGGACTAGGCAAAACCACTGAGAAATGATGCTACCTTTTGTTGTTACCTTTTGTGTAGTAGCCTGAAGCTATGTTTTATTGAAACCCATTGCTACCATTTATTTGTGTAGTAGCCTAATGCTACCTTTTGTTGAAACTCAATGCCTTGCGATGGCTTATTTTGTGATCGATTTGGAACAAGTATGCCCTGGGTATGGGCATTTAGAAGTGATCATTTATTTTGTGTTGTAGCATGATGCCACCAGTTGTTGCAAGTTGTTACCTTTGGAACATGTACGACTCATCTTGGTTATATAAAATTACCTTTCTGTTATTTATTGAGAATAATTGATCTTAGAAAATGTATGGCTTATTTTGTCTTAAATTTGGATGAGATAATTTATTTTGTGTAATTGTTGTTTGGTACATTAAATTAATGAAAAAACCGTGATGTTAATTCCATCAAAGTAAACCATACATAAAAAACTAGTTGTATGGATAATGTTCATTTCATTCCACCAAAGCAAACCATACATAAATGCACAAAACATAACATAACTATAACCATGTTCAACAACTTCATGATCAAATCATGTTCAACAGCTGCATATAATAATACACCGTAGACAACCAATCTAAGCTATCATCTTTAAATCATCAAGTCTGCTAGCCTTGCTAGCCTTCCAAATAATGCAGATAATACAAAGGAAGATTGGTATTACAACACAAAGGACCAATCTTTTGTATCACCATCTCCTTTGCCAACTCTTTTTCCACTTGAACCAGTTTCTTGTTTTTCGATTTCAGCTTTTCCACTTCGTCTTCTAAGGAATTGATTTTGCGCAATAAGCCCAGAATTATTGCCTTGGATCTTCTACACATAGGGGGATTTTCCCAACCAAAAAAAGCGCATCCTCCCATCTGTATAATAAATAGAAAAAATTAACCTTTTACTTGAAATCTTCTGCATTTAAGCCCAAGAAAGTTTACAGAAAATCACTACCAGAAATTAGTAACTACTTACACAGTCAAGGCACGATTCGAACCTCGCTCCTTCCTGGATTGCCAGGCGTCCATGAAATCCGAATGACACATCTCCTTCCACATAGACAATCAACGGACCCAGTTGTCTAAGACTTTGACAAGATTTGGTTAATTTTGCAGAAACCAAATGTAGGAAATAGCTAGGGTTTTTTTCGTCTGGTTTAATTGGTGAAAATATTGAGAATGGGAGAGGGAGGAAATTTATTACATGTAGGAGTTATTTTCCCTCCGAAATCACAGATATTGACACATCATCCAACTTATCAAGTTGGCCAGAAAATCATAAATCCCCAAAGGGGCCACACATTGGGATGCAACTCAGATAAATTCGGTGACATTAAGAAAATCCAGCGACATTAGTCCTTAATGTGCCAAAAAAAATTTATTGGTGTCCTAATTTGCAAGTTAAAATAATCAAAGGACCAAAAATGCAAACACACTATAGTTAAAGGACCAAATATGCAATTAAACCTTTAAGTAATATCCTTGACTTCTGTGCAACAGATTAATGTCCGTCGACTTGACTTGACAGTTGCCTTTACCTCTTTGACTTGAGTCAGCTCCAACCATTTAAGAATGACTCAACTGTCAGTTCAACTGATAGACTTGGCTCTTAACTCACTTGACTGTCACTTCTTCAACCTTTACTCAGTTGTTCCTCAGCTGGATCTCCTTCAGTCGAGTTTGTGCCTTCCATCATGACTACACTCAGCTGACACACAATTGGGTTTTCACTTCAGTCTTCAGTTGACTTCTTGTATTCTTCAACATAGCTGACTTCACTCAGCTCATGCAATCCTATCTATTACAAAATAGAAATACAACGAAAATGGGGTGCCAACTTTCTATTCTAAGTTTTACATGGTATCATCAAAATCTAATAATAAATTTTCTAACAATCACTTTGAGGTAACCTTGCAGTTTCATAATTTCGTTTATTCGAACTTTCTTCTTTCATTTCTTTATTCGGAAAGTTATTCTCGAAGAACACAACATTCCTCGATTCAATGATCATACCTTCATTTATATTAGGAATAGTTGACTTGTGCACTAAAAAGCGATATGCACTACTATTGTTAGAATATCCAATGAAAACACAATCAATCGTCTTTGGACTGATTCTAACTTTTTTCTGCTTAGATACTTCGACTTTAGCCAAACACGGCCACACTTTGAGGTATTTAAATGATGGTTTACGTCCTTTCCATAACTTAAATGGAGTTTCGTTTTTACCTTTGTGTAGGATCTTATTAAGAATGTAGTTTGCAAAAAGTATGGCTTCCCCCACAAGTTTTGGGTAAGCCAAACCTTATCAACGTCGCATTCATAATCTCCTTAAGAGTTTGATGTTTGCGTTCTACTACACTATTTGATTGAGGTGAGTAGGGAGCTATCATTTGATGAATTATACCCACTTCCGAGCATAATTCTTCAAATAGAGCAACATACTCCCCGCCTCTATCACTTTGAATCATCTTTATTTTCAAATTAAGCTAATTTTCAACTTCATTCTTATAAGTTTTAAAAGCTACTAAAGTTTCATCTTTGCTTTTCGAAGGATATACATAGAAATAACTTGTGCAATCGTCAATAAATGTTATAAAGTACTTTTCCCACCTCGAGTTTGCACAAGTTTTAAATCACACACATCTGTATAAATTAACTCAAGTGGTTTGGTACTTCTCATTACCAAATGAAATGTTGCTTTAGCCAATTTAGCTTCAACACAAATTTCGCATTTGTCTTGTGAACCAGTTTTAAACGTAGGTATTAACTCCAGATTCACTAGCCTTTTAATTGTGTTGAAATTTGCGTGTCCTAATCTATCATGCCATAAATAGAATAATCTAACAAGTAAACAGAAGTAACATTTTTATTTTCCGCCTCTTGGCGGGAAAAAGACATTATAGACATTTTAAAGAGCCTTTTATCAAGGTAGCCCTTACACATAATTAATTAATTAATTAATAAATAATTAATTAATTTTAAAAAAGATTTAAATAAGTTTGGTACAAAAAGTATAAAGGCCTTGAAGCCCAAGCCCAAGTCAGGCCCATGACCCATGACCCGGACACGGACACGGTATTGGCCGAGCAGGTTAGTGGGCGGAAAGCAAAAGTGCGCGCGTGTGTGTTTTGAACCAAACCTACAAGCATGTAGGTCCTCACCCCTTTAAAAAATTTGATGCCCCAAGGGCCCAAACCCAATTGTCCAACTTGGGATTTATAAATTTAGCAAATGGCTTTCTACTCTATGTGGGATGGAGCATTTCTCCTTCCCTACATTTTTCATTTCTCATACCAATTTCTAGTTTTAAGTGACTAACTTCTAGCATTGATTTTTCATTCACCCAAAATTGGTTTGAGAAATTCCAAATGCCAATCTCATCTACTTACTTAGTAGAATTTTTACAAATAATTTAATTCCATTTTTCACTAATCAAAAACCACTTAAATATTTGGTCAAAATCGGGTCAACACCCAATTTAACATAGCCAAATTCCAACAAGTTTTAACTATAATGGTTCTTGTTACATTGTAAAATAAAAATAACTATATATGTATACTTACATGTTGGGTATCTATCCTCCTCCAAATAGATCGATACACTAAGTACCGAAACACAAACTACAGACTCAGTAGCCTATTAATATAGAATTTACTCTAGACATTTAGTATGGAAAGTAAAGTACAAGAAATATCAAAGAACAAATATGAAAAGGCTACAACCAAAACCAGAAGTATTGAAAATATCTTTGGCTCGGGAACTGGTAAACCCTAAGAGAAAGTCACCACGAATCACAACCCAGAGAACCAAGGGAAGAAGCAGCAAAAGCCTCGCCACAGGACCAAACCTCACAGCCTTGAATCACATAAACACATAGAAACCCTAGATCTAGAATTCAACCACCCAAAACCCTAATCCACTCAAGAAGAAGGATCGTGTACACAAAGAAGATGGACATGACAATAATCACACAGATCTCACCTCTCACACATAGAAACACCCCAAAATTGTCCAACAAGAGACTGGATTTGAGAGAGAGAGAGAGAGAGAGTAGCACAAAGCAACAGAATAATCGAGAGAGATTGAGAGATAAGAGAGAAACAACTGATATGTAGAATGAATTAGGGTTTCGGAGAAAGCCTTTTTAAAGGAATAAACCAACGGCTCAGATTACAGAGGAATCAAACGGTCAAGATTAGAGCTCAAGGGTCCGCGGATTGGAAATCCAGATCCCGCAACCCGACTCACGACCCAAGTCGACCTGAAGGGTTAAAAGGATTGGGCTAGAGGCTTTAGTACTTGGGCTACAATTTTGGGCCAGTCATTATTGGTAATGGGTTTTCACAATGGGCCACATATTCCAACAATCTCCACCTTGGCTCATTGTGTGATTCAATTAGACATAAATGAGTTATATCAGTCATCATCATCACCTTTTACCTTCCCAGCACTTAGCCAAGGAGGACTTGTGTTACAATAGCTCTAAAGCTTGTTGTAACAGAGTAAGGATCCCAACAAGCACACAACAAGTCAAGTTCCCCCATTGAATTAACATAAGCGCATAACAAATATTAATTCAGCAGTTTTGGATTTAACAAAAAACACACAGTAAACTGTTAAACCCAACATAAGAGTAAATCACCAGGGTAACTAATCACCAGTGTCAAAATTGAGTATTCTTAAACAAGTTTTGAATTTTGATAACGGTAGACACTTAGTAGCCATATCTGTAGGGTTATATTCAGATGCCACTTTTTCGAGACAGATTAAGCCTTTAGAAACAATATCTCTCATAAAATAAAACCTAACATCAATGTATTTGGTTCTGTCATGAAAAACTAGATTCTTACAAAGCTGAATACCAGATTGAGAGTCAAAAAATACAACAACTTTATGTTTAAGAAAACCAATTTTAGAAACAAAAAAGCCATAAGGCTTCTTTTAAAGATTCCGTCACAGCAACATATTATGATTTTGTAGTAGACAGAGCCATAATATGTTTCAACTGGGATTTCCAACTTATACAAGAACCACAAAATGTAAAAACATAGAAAGATGTTGATTTTTTGTTATCTTTATCATTAGCATAATTTGAATCCACAATCCTTTCAAAGTTATGTCAGAATCACATTTTGAAAAACACATGCTATAGTAAGTGGAATGCCTCAGATATCTCAACAACCATTTAACAGCATTCCAATGCACCATACTAGCATTAGACATGTATCTACTCAAACAAGAAACAACATAGGCAATATCATGCCTAGTTCTCATCATTAAGTACATAACATATCCAATTGCATTATCACAAGGAATGTTTCATAGCACACATTTCAGGTTCAGTCTAAGGGGACTGTTTCTTACATAACCGAAAACGGGAAGCAAGAGGCACATTAACAGATTTAGCACTTGAAATGGAAAATTTTTGCAAGATTTTTTCTATGTATGAAGACTGATGTAAATAAATGACAAATTTATTTTTGTCCCTATCAATGTTCATACCTAAAATTTTCTTAGCATCACCTGTTGGGAAATTAATTTTTAGATTTTGATGAATGCCATGTAAAACTTAGAATAGAAAGTTGGCACCCTATTTTCCTTGTAATTTACATTGTAATAGATAGGATTGGTCAAGCTGAGTTAAGTCAGCTATGCCTGAACATGCAAGAAGTCAACTGGAGACTACAAGGAAGACTCCGCTATGAGGCAGCTGAGTGTGGCAAGGAAGAGAACACAGGAACTCAAAATAGCCAAGTCTCAAGTTGAAGTGACAGATGAGTCATCCAATGATTGGAAGCTGAATCGAAGTCATATGGGGAAATCAAGGAAATGCAGTCAAGTCGAGACAACTGAAAGAGATCCGTTGCACAGAAGTAAGAAAATTACTTAAACAGGTAATACTCCCATACTGCCTTTTTAAAGTGCTCAGTCCCAGAAGCGTGCAAAATGAATAAACCAATGGGAAGCACTGCACTTGTGTCAGAACTCTGAAAAGCTGAAGATTCATTCAATACGAGGAAATGTCAACTTCAAGGACTGCAACAAGACAAGCCAACGACCACAAGTGTCTTTTGAAAATTAGCCTATCTCTTCAACGGGCAGATTTTCAAAACTATAAAAGGCTGAGGAATCAATTTGAGAAAAAGATAGAGAGGTTACCTTGACTATCAGTACTAAAAACATTCAAGCTATCAATTGAGCTGTAACCTACAAAATATTCTCAAATCATTCAAGCTTAATCCTCATACCAAAACATCGAAGGAAATCAATCCAACACTTACCTGTGAAGGAAAGACGACTTCAATCAGTTGAAGAGGAAATATTTGAAGAATCAAAGGGGTTTACATTCCGCAGAGGATTGTAGAAAGGTTCAAGGTCGAACCAATCTCAGGATTCTTGGAGGGCTTCGTGATCAAATCCAGAAGCTTGAGCAAGTGAGCTTGAGTAGCAAAGCTTGTTTGCCCTGTGAAGAAGGCGAGTCGGACGAGAAGCCATTTGTGTGACCAAGGCATCTCGGATCGAGTCCCAAAGATCAAGTCATTTTGTGTGATCAAGACTTGCATCTGTCTTGATAACCACTTTGTACACGATCAAAACTTAGTGGATTCCTCCAGGAGTTGGAGAAGAGAGGATTAGAAGAATTACCCCATCTTCGAACCTCTATAAAATTTATTGTGTCATTTACATTTCACCACTTCAATTCTGCATATTATTTTATATCTGCTGATAAATTTGCTATCCAATTGACATTTAACAAAGTGCTAAAACCAAGTGCCAAAACAAACTTAAACCAAATTCAAGGGTGTTAAGTCTTCCGCTGAAAACATATCACAGTTGAGTTAAGCCTTAGACTAAGCAGCTGAGTTATTCTATCAACAGCTCAGTCGAGTCTATTGAGTGGCTAACTCTGCTGGTTAACTAACTTAGCTGTCCATCAAGGACTTAGTTGTGAAGTATTAACTCTAAACTATTTTAAAAGGACTAAATCGAAAAGTTGGTAAGGTTTATTAAACCCCCCCTTCTAAACCTTACTCTCACACCCCTTGGGACCTACATCACCCAAGTATTTCATGTCAAATTTTGCATTTAAAAAATTTCTAACATGATCAATAGATTTGATGCAATGTCCAACAAGTAACATGTCTGTAGGTCCCAACGGGTGTGAAGTAAGGTTTTGAAGGGAGGGTTGAATAAACCTTACCAAATTTTCGATTTAGTCCTTTTAAGTAATTCAACGAGTTGACTCAAGCAGATGTGTCCTTGATGGGCGGCTAAGTTGGCTTTTCAACTAAGTTACCCACTCAATAGACTCGATAGAGTTTGTTGATAGTATAACTTAAATTTGCTTTCAAGCCAAACACTTAACTTGGCTAATTGGTTTTAATAGCGGAAGACTTAACACTCTTTGATTAGATTTTATCTTGTTTTAAACACATGATTTTTAGCACTTGGTTATTAACCAGTTGGATAGCAAATATGATTCTAACAGCAGATATAATGTAAATATGCAGGAAAGTAAATTTGCTGAAAGTAAATGACACAAATATTTTATAGAGGTTCGAAGATGGGGTAATTCTTCTAATCCTCTCTTCTCAAACTCGGAGTAATCCACTATGTAATGAATCCATTTACAAAGCGGTGAATAGTCTGAGGCGACGACCTTGATCACACAATTGGCTTCTCTTGCGACACGACTTCTTCACGCGAATTTGCGCTTGCTCTTACTCACTTCTCAAGTTCTTGGATTTGATCACAAAGCCCTCCAACAAACTTGATAATGGTTCGACCTGTAACCTTTCTACAATCCTAGCTTGGATAGTAGACCCCTTTGATTTCTTCAAATGTTCCCACTTCAATAGATTTGAAGTTGTCTTTCCTTCACTACTTGTGTTGGATCGATTTCCTTGGAGTTTCAGGCTTGAACATTTGCTTGCTCGTTTATTAGAATATTGCAGGTTAAATGCTTGAATAATGTTTGCTTGTTCGTGGTTCAGGTAACCTCTTCTCAATAACTTCCTCAGCCTCTTATAGTGCACATTTGAAATTTTGCTCATTGAAGAGAGATGCTAATTTCAAATGTCACTTTTGTTCGTTGGCTTGTTTGTTGCAGTCATTGATGTTGACATTTCCTCGTATTAAATGTCGTCGCAGCATTTCAGGTGCCTGACACAAGGTGCAATGTTTACCATTTGTTTATTCCTTTTGTACAATTCTGGGACTAACGCTTTAGACCTGACATCTTTGACATATTACTATATTGAGTAATATTGTTGACTTTAATCAACGGATCTAGGTCAGTTGTCTTGACTAGACTGTTTTCATTACCCTAGGTGACTTTAGTCAGCTCCAGTTATTGGATAACTCAACTGTCACTTTAACCTTGAGATTTGGTTTCTTGAGTTGACTTGACTAACACTTCTCACAACTGTTCCTCAACTGACACTCCTTCAGTCGAGTATTTGACTTCCTTCTTGGCCATACTCAGCTGACACAACAGAGTCTTCAATCTAGTCCGCAGTTGACTTTCTTCTTCTCTTTAATTCTCATAAGATTTCTTTGCAATATGGTCATCCCTTCGTTGCCTTTCTTCACATTCACGGGTTGCTCTGACACTTTCTTCTGCCATCCTCTACCTCGTTGCTTCTATTTTTCGAGAAACTTCTAAATTTGCAAGATGGTCATGGCCAGCCCAGTATGTGATTCCCCTTTTTTCAGGGTCCACAAAAGTGACAACTTTCAGCTTAGGCCGAGATTGAAAACTCCTTCCAGTGCCACTTTGTCTTCCCTTTCTTGACTCAGCTCCTCTTTCTCTAGGAGTATATTGTACATGAGCCTTGGTCTTACCAGCTGAGTGACTGCTTGCACTCAGCTGCTTCTCAACTTGGTTGCACACTTCCAGGCCTTTTTCCCAATACAACTCCCAGGCTTGAGTCAAGGTCATTCCTTCAAAGTAGCCTTCAGCTTCCAAGGTTTGAAATTCTTCCATAGTTCTGGGCTCAGATCCTACATCCGACATTACTTCTTTGGGGGGCTCTATCATGACATTTTCTAATCCTGCTGGTACACCACCATGCTGCTTCAATAGTTCTTCCACACTTGCTGACGTATCTTCAGCTACCTTTTCAAATGAAGCTTCAATGACCTTTCTCTTGTCTTTCATGGCCACTGCAGCTTTCTCGATAGGTATTTTCACGGGTAGCTTGCTGAGAATATCATCTGTGACTTGACCTAGCTGAGGGTTTCAGCGAACATCACTTCTAACTTCTTTGAACTTACTTCCCCCTCAGCTACATCACTTTTCTTCAGCTTTTCTTATTTCAAACTCTTGTGGGATTCCTCTTCCCCTTTTTGGCATCATCAAAGGAGAGAGGTACCCCAGGGAACATACCACCAAGGATAAAGTCCAGTCGGCTGATAGTGGAGTTATGCTTGGAGTCGGTTGCATCGTACGTTGTACAAAATTCTAAGTGTGTTGCCTTAGACACGGCTGATACTTTCTTCATTTCAGCCATGAGAAGGCTGAATTTGTCATTCATGGCATTCTCGAGTCTGACAATTTCATTCTTGTGGAAATGTTGCAGCAGCTCCATCTCCGACTTATGGGACTGATTGATCCTTTCTATGTACTCCTCCATTCTCTTCTGATATGCTGAATTATCCGCACTCCACAACAACATTTTGCAAACAATGCTTTAATGTAACGTTCTTGCTCAGATCTCATAGTTGTCTGATGTGCAGCCCATTCCCTGATGTGCATAATAATCCCTCTTAAATCGGTTATGAGGGTGGCATCACGGTTGTCCAGGTGGAGGTCCAACGATGCTTGATGTCATTCCATTTTCTCAATCTCTTCACAGATAGTCTTGAAAGCTTGCCTGAACTCAGCTGTGGAGGCGGACTCGACTGCTGGCCATTCTGCATCAAGGTCAAAGTTCATGGGAACAATTGTATCCGTGGGGATAACTGGCTCTTCGTGCACTGTATATTTCCTTAAATCATTGGAAGATTCAACTTCTAAGTTTGGGAATTCAATGTTGAAAGGAAAGTCTTCCTCAAAAACATCATCGCGAGGAAAGGGGATCTCCATGTCTCTTGCATGCATCGCCTTACCTTGTTCTGGATGAGTGGATTCAGGTCTCGATGCCTCATTTGTGGCCTTGACTTCATCGGTGATGGTCACAATTGTGGGAGCCTGTGACTAAGCTGAAGGAGTCGTTACTGCTGCAGCTGTGGGATCCTACACAAATAACTCGGTTTCAGCTGGGGCATTTGAGATGTTTTTCCCAGCTCACTGAGCCTCAACCGTCTCAACAGCTTCCTCGGTCTCAGTGGGTTTTTCCAATTGAGTAAACATGTCTTCAGCTGTATCATCAGTGCCATCGGAGCATGATGAGACCTGTGGAGTTGGCTCATCATCAAAATTGAATCTCATGGGAGCCGTCTTTGTGAACATCCTCAGTTGTGTCCTTAGTAGAATCATCATGTGGAACAAACTCAACTTCATCTTCCGATCCCAGAAATGATGTGTCAATGTTTTCTTGGGAGTCTTGAAGGGCACCAATGACTTCTTCTGTGGCAGCACCTTCAAGTTGAGGAATGTTCTCAGTTTCAACACCTTTACTAAGGGAATTCTCAACCTCCCGTTGGCCTTCAATACCCCCAGCAGTCTCTACTGCTGCAGGGCTTCAGCAATACCTTTGACAGTATCAATTGTCTTAGGGTCTTCTATTCTCCATTCGACAGACTCAGTTGTCTTAGGGTCTTGGACATTGGCATCCAAAGGAGTCTCAACCCCTTTCAGAGCCCAGAGTGTTAACTCCCGGGGCTTCACCATCCTTTGCCTCAACTGTGATAACAGCGTCATTGGCATTCAAAGCAGTCAACATTTCAGCTGAGACAGACTCAACTGTCCAAGCTTCGTCAATGTCATTCTGCTATTTTTCAAGTTCTTACTCACCTTCGCCTCCTAACACCATTGATGTGTCTCCCACAGCGACCTCCAACCCGGCTGTGGTGGAGAGAGTTTCCCCCTCAGCTGGCGCACCAACTGAGTGACTGATAGAGGGGTCACTCTGCTCCTGAGACGCGGCTTTGTCCATTGAGTGCTCAGCCGCTGGGGAAGGTGTGAGAACACCTTCTTCAGGGGTAGGCTTAGCTTGGGTGCCCAACTTCCCAACTTCATCACCAACTCCCTTGGAGCCATCCTTTGATTATACGGGGGCGTAGCTGCAACAATATCCGATGCAATCTGTTGTGCCACTCCCAGAGGATCAGTCTCCAGAAGAGTTTGAGATGACTCTCCTGGACCTTCTAACAAATGTTGCTCGTGCATGGATTTGGATTCCTGCAACGCTTGCTGTATCTCCAACATCTCAACTGCAGCAGGATCCATGTCCTCATCGCTATCTGAGAGCATATTAAGATGCGTGTGAGCATGTTCTAGAGAGCCTATAAATTGGCACATCTTGGATTTCTCCAAAGCTCAGGCTTGCACGAGAGCTCTCTTCTTTTCTTTCTCTTTGAGAATGCGAAGGATGTCTAAGTAGTTTTCTTCATTTAGGACAAATAGACCATCATTTATGTAGAGGAATCGGAGAAGCTCTTCTTCTTCTTCAATAAACTCAGGGAGAGTGAACTGTACCCTTGAGTGATCTAGCTTCCATGCTCTCCATTCCCTTAAGCATCATTGAATATCTGGATAGACTGGATAATACATGATTACATCATCATCATCATCATCATCATCATCATCATCATCATCATCATCTTCACCTCCAGTTTCCAGAATGAGAGGCAAGAGACATTGCTCTTCCTAAGATGAAACAACATCAATTATAGGAGGGGAGACAACTCTTTCAACAACAGGTTCAATTATCTCAGCCTCTTTGCTTTCCTCAGTTGTCTTTCTCACAGCTGAGTCTTCGGCAGATCTCTGCTGATCATCATCAGTAGACTGCACTACATCATCAACAATTTCTGGAGACTACTCTTCTTGAGCATCAATAGTCTCAGTTTGTTTCTCTGGCTGAGTACTGGATTCGGTTGTCTTTTCAAGCTCAGATCGCCTGAGCAACCTTCGCTTCCTGGATGGGAGCAGAGGAACTTCTGGTTTAACATCCTCAAGTTCCTCAAACGTGAAAGCTTTTAGATTTTTCTTAGAGGCAGCTACCTTTCTTGACTTGACAGTCCTCTTTTTCTTTACAATAGGGGAGGGAATATGGTGTTCCTCCTCTATCTCGGCTGCGGGGACAAGAGTCTTGGCTGCTCGGGCTGGTGACTCGGCCGCATGGGCAGGTGCTTTGGACTTTCTTTGCGGGAGCAGTGCTTTCTTTGGCTTGCTGCAAGGGGGCGGGGAGCGAGGGCTTGGATGCCGCAACTCGTTGTTTGGGGAGGGTCTCGGTTGAGTCTTGTGGTCGAGTTGATTCCCCCTCACTTGTATCTGCTTTCTTAGCATGAGCTCTCTTCTGGGAACCGAAGAGATTTCCTCTAAACATCTTCTTGTTCACGTGGAAAGGTTTGCCATGGCGAAGAGCAATGCTCTTTACCTCCATGAGATGTCCAATCACAAGGCCATAGCCCAATGAGAATCCAAAGGACTCATCCTTCTTGAAGGTTCATTCACACGACATTTCGGGCGAGTCTCGTAAACAAACTCAATTTGATTTACCTTCTTTCCTTGCATGATCCCAGCCATCACGATCAGCTTAGTTTTGGACAGCTGATTGAAGCTTCCAAATTTCATGTGATAGTCGTCTTTCAGCAGTTCCTTCTTGGTCGTGTAAACCACTTTCGCAGCATACTCAGGCTTGACAACTTCCTTCCAAGCCGCAACTAAGTCGACATCAGCCTCATAGATCTCCTTTAAGCCCTTCGAGGGCAACAAACAATGCTCAACAAGGTCTTTTACACTGAGTTTTATGAACTTGCTATGGACAGAAGATTTGATTTCGTCGTCCTGTATTTCTGCATTTACGTAGAACATAGCTACCTCCTCGAGGTACGTATGAGAATATTCCATTGCCAAAAGTCCTTTAGCCCGAACTTCTCCAACATCGTAGCAATCTTCTGAACCAGGGTTTCATCGACACCCTGTTTGATCATCCCGTCAAAATCCACTGACAAACCAGTGTGGATTTGCTTTAAAAGCTTTACAAAATCATACTTTGGGGCCATTTTCAGACGTTTCTATCGATCAAACATATGAAAATATTGCTTGAGAAAGACTGGGAATTGCACTCGATTTCAGAGAGAAAATGCTTCTTTTGCTTGAAGATGAACAGTTTGCGTGAGGAGAGAGAAGTGCAAAGTTCTGTATATAAAGGTCATGAAAGGACATATTTCGGATTTTGAAATTTTTGATCAAAATCAACGACTAAGATTAAAACATCAAAACCGCATTTAATTCCCCGCATTAAATGCAGTAGCATTTATATCCAATCATATGGCTTACTGTGCAACTTTTACTATGACCGTCATTATTATGCTGATGTCATCCTTAAAAACATTCCCGCTCAATTAAAACGACTGCGTCCTTGTCACTTAGCTCATAAATGATTCAGGTTATATCCAACGCGACTTAACTATGCTTCTCTCTTCGTATGAAGTAACTCAACTGTCAGCTAACTCGATACAACTCACTTCCCGATAAGGCTGTTTCACTTGGCTGAAGTGTGATACAAATCTTGATTCACATAGAGGCTTAGTGAATATATATCAGCTAACAATTTATCAGTTGAGATGTATTCCAAGGTAAAGTCTTTCTTTTCAACATGATCTCTTATGAAATGATATCTGACATCAATGTGCTTTGTTCTTGAATGCAACACTGGATTCTGAGTGATTACAATAGCACTAGTGTTATCACACATAATTGGAATCTCTTATTCTTCAATATTATAGTCTCTTAGTTGTTGTCGCATCCATAAGACTTGGACACAACAACTGCCTGCAGCTATGTACTATGCTTCAGCTGTGGATGTGGCAATTGAATTTTGTTTCTTACTGAACCAAGAAACCAATCTATTTCCAAGCATTTGACATGTACCTGAAGTACTTTTTTTATCAACTCTACATCCAACATAGTCTAAGTCTGAGTAACCGATTTGCTTGAGTCCACCTTCCTTTGGATACCATAAGCCAACTTCCTGGCATACCTTCAAATATCTTAGGATTCTCTTAGTTGCAGTCATGTGGCTTTCCTTTGGTGCATACTGAAATCTTGCACATACACCTCTTTGCAAAGGTGATGTACGGCTGGCTTCTTTGTTAGATAGAGCAAGGATCCAATGAGTGCTCTATATCTGGATTGATCTACAACTTTGCCATCTACATCCATGTCCATCTTGACTGATGTATTCATTAGAATTTTCAAAGAAGATTTCTCTTCCATACCAAATTTCTTCATAAATCTCTGGTATATTTTGTTTGACTTATGAAGGTTCCATCCTTCATTTGCTTGACTTGAAGTCCTAGGAAGAAAGTCAGTTCTCCCATCATGCTAATCTTAAATTTACCTTGCATGAGGTTTGAGAACTTGTCACACAGCTCTTTATTTGTGAAACCAAAAATGATGTCATCCACATATATTTGAACAAGCAGTATACTCTTTGCATCTTGAATTCTAAAGAGTGTTCTATCAACTTTGCCTTTGGTGAATCCATTGTCAGTTAGGAATTGAGACAATGTATCATACCAGGCTCTTGGTGCTTATTTCAATCCGTATAAAGCTTTCTTGAGCTTGTAGACCTTATCTTCAATAGTTTTCTGCTCAAAACATGGAGGTTGTTCAACATAGACTTGTTCCTCTAACAGTCCATTTAGAAATGCATTCTTCACATCCATTTGATACACAGTGAAGTTCTTATGTGCAGCATAAGCAAGAAACATCCTTATTGCTTCCAATCTTGCAACAGGAACAAAAGTTTCATCAAAATCTATACCATCTTCTTGGCAATACCCTTTGGCTACCAATCTTGCTTTGTTTCTTACAACGGATCCATACTCATTGATCTTGTTTCTGAAAACCCATTTTGTGCCAATAACATTTTGATGGGTTGGCCTCTGCACTAATTCCCATACTTTATTTCTTTTAAACTGATTCAACTCTTCTTGCATGGCTTGAATCCAATGTGTGTCATCCAATGCTCGAGATACATCTTTAGGCTCTATCTGGGAAATAAAACAAGTGAACATTGCTTCATGTTGTGCTTTGGATCTGGTTCTTATGCCATCTCTAACTTCTCTAATAACTAACTCTGGTGGATGGTCTCTCAGCCATCTCACATCAGGTTGGAGTAAGTCTGCTGGATACAGCTGTCTCACAGCTGAGTTGTCTTGAACAACTCTTTCATCTTCATTCTGCTGTAGACTTTCCAGCTGTCTTTGAGATTCAGCTATCTCATCTTCATTTGGGTTGATTTCTCTTACTTCAGCTTGAACATAGGGACTCTTCTGTATGGTTGGCTGATTCAGCTTATCATCTAACTCTTCAATGTATTCTCCATTTACATTAGGTTCATCAAAAACCACATGGATAGACTCTTATGTAACCATAGTCCTCTTGTTCAGCACTCTATAGGCTACACTCTCAGCTGGGTATCCCAAAAAGATACCTTCATCGGCTTTAGCATCGAAAGCCTTTAAATTATCTTTGCCATTGTTATGGATGAAACATTTACATCCAAATATCCTGAAATATCCAACATTTGGCTTTATCCCTGTCCAAATCTCATAGGGATTCTTGGTCAGTTTTTTGTTGATCATGAATCTATTTTAATGGCTTTAGCTCAAAATCTCTTAGGCAATCCAGCTTCAGCCAACATGATCCGTGCAGCTTCCTTGAGAGTTATATTCCTTCTTTCAGCCACTCCATTCTGCTGTGGAGTTCTTGCAACTGATAACTCATGAGCAATTCCATTTTCAACACAACATTGAGTTATTATCCCATTAACAAACTCAGTTCCTCTGTCAGATCTTATTTTTATAATGGTTTGGCTCTTTTCAGTTTGAAATCTTTTCATCAGCTGAGGTAACTTCTACAAAGTTTCCTTCTTTTTACACATGAAGATTGTCCATGTATATCTTGAGTAGTCATCTACCACTACCAAGGTGTATTTCTTTCCCCTCATGTTGGCTGGTTCAATTGGACCAAATAAATCCATATGCAACAAATGTAATATCCTTGTTGATGAAGGACTTGGCTTATCCTTGAATGAAGACTTTATTTGCTTTCCCATGTGGCATGCATCACATACACTTTCTTTCTTGTACACTGAGTCTGGCAATCCTTCTACAAGATGACTCCTTGCAAGCTTTTTGATTGTCTTGAAATTCAGATGACTCAGCTTCTTGTGCCACAACCAACTTGATTCGGTTGTGCTCTTTGCTAGTAGATAAGTGCTTGGTGTAGCAGTAGACCAATCTACCACATACATATTCTTCTATCTTGATCTTTGCAGCACTATTTCTTTTGATTCAACATCTTTGATCTGACACACTCCCATGTTGAATCCAACATTGTAACCTTTATCACAGAGTTGGCTGATGCTTAACAAGTTGAAGTTGAGGCCTTCATCAAAAGCAACACCTGTGATTTCCAATCCATTCTTCTTGATGGATCATGTGCCTTTGATTTCCCCTGGAGCTTCATTTCCTCCAAATATGACTTTTGCACCTCTAATCTCCTTGAATCTTGACAGGATTTTCTTGTTTCCTGTCATATGTCTGGAACAACCACTATCCATGTACCAGGTTCATTGACACTCAGTTGTTCCTTGAACCTACAATCAAGGAAATCAGATTATGGGTACCCATACTTGCCTAGGTCCTGAGGGGTTAGTGCTATAAGATGATCCAACCAACTTATATCCAAAAGACTTTGACTCTAAGAGGTTGCCATCTATCAGTGTCATAATCATAGTGCACATTAGCAAATTGCTTGGGGTTTTAGGTTCATACAACTATTTCTTTTGTCTATATGCCTGTGTTTGTGTTTTAGCAATTGCTTTCTTGGTATAGTTGTGATATTTCTGAGTGTAGTGCTTGGATGCGTATGTGTGCATATAATAGTTCATTTTCCTTTGGAATGACCTTTGCTGAGTTTTAGGTCTTTGCCATCTTGGCTTGTATTCCATATGTCTTTGCTGATGTTTCACATTATTTCAATCAATATAGTTTAGATAGTGTCTACCATTCCCATCATGTGTGTTTCTCTGATGAACTTTTTGGGGTTTCTGGTAGTTCTGTTTGCCTTTTAAAGAGTATTTTCTATTTGGACTTTGCTGAGGAACTCGGCTGGATTTCTTCTCAGCTGTTCTCTTAGCATACTCAACTGGTTGTTTTCCTTCCCCTTTGTATCTAAGGTCAGTTTGTTTGTGATTGTGCTTTGGAGTGAATATGGGTGCCGCATTTGGTGTTTTGGATTTTTGAGATGCTTCATTACTTGAAGATTCTTTTTCCAAAATCACTCTTGGAGTTTGACTGTGAACAAAGGAATTGAATCATATGCCTGTCTTATCTCTACATTCTTTTTGACTCATGATAATATCATCCAATGATTTAGATGCCTTTGTAAATGAAGCAATCACATTTTTGAGATCTTTTTCCCTCCAATAAACTTGATAATGGTTCGACTTGGAACCTTTCTACATTTTTGAGATCTTTTTCCCTCCACTTTGATTTCATCAAATGTTTCCTCTTCAACAGATTTGAAGTTGTCTTTTCTTCACTACTTGTGTTGGATTGATTTACTTCGAGTTTTAGGCTTGAGCATTTGCTTGCTTGTTTATGAGAGAATTGTAGGTTAAATGCTTGAATATTGCTTGCTTGTTCATGGTTCAGGTAACCTCTTCTCAATAACTTCCTCAGCTTTTTATAGTGCACATTTGAAATTTTGCCCGTTGAAAAGATAGGCTAATTTCAAATGTCACTTTTGTTCGTTGGCTTGTCTTGTTGCAGTCATTGATGTTGACATTTCCTCGTATTATATGTCTTCGCAGCATTTCAGGTGCCTGACACAAGGTGCAGCGTTTCCCATTGGCTTTTTCCTTTTGCATATTTCTGGGACTAACACTTTAGACCTAACAGCTTTGACATATTACTTTATTGAGTAACATTCTTGACTTTAATAAACGGATCTAAGTCAGTTTTCTTGACTAGACTGCTATCTTTACCCCAGGTGACTTGAGTCAGCTCCAGTCATTGGATAACTCAACTCTCACTTCAACTTTGATACTTGGCTTCTTGAGTTGACTTGACTAACACTTCTCTGGTTTGTTCTCGGTGACACTCCTTCAATTGAGTCCTTGACTTCCTTCTTGGCCATACTCAGCTGACACAGAACAGAGTCTTCAATCCATTCCACAGTTGACTTCTTGTATTCCTTGGCATAGCTGACTTGACTCAGCTTTCTCAACATTATCTGTTACAATACAAATTACAAGGAAAATGGGGTGTCAACTTCCTAGTTTAAGTTTTACATGGTATCATCAAAATCTACTCAATAAATTTCCTAACAATGTCAACAACCTACAACAGTAGAAACACATGAGTATTAGCATCAAGTTTAAAGTAAAGTCAATGATCAAATTGACGTCTACAAAATTTTAAATCAAGCATGCACTGATCAAATTTTTTGTTCCACTATCTTGGAGACTGTTTAAGACCATATAAAGATTTTTAAAGTAAGCAAACATAATTGGGCTTGGATTTGTCCTCAAAACCTTCAGGTTGTTTCATAAATTTTTTTCATCCATGTGACCATGTAAGAAAGCATTTTTAACATCCAACTATGTCTATTCCCAATCAAATTGAGAAACAAGAGCAAGCATGATTCTCACAGTGACAAATTTAACAATAGGGGCAAAAATTTATGTGTAATCAATCCCTTCCTTCTGAGTAAAACCCTTAGCTACTAATCTATCTTTAAACCTAACACCTTTATATTTTTGTGTAACCTTATACAACCATTTGCAATCAACAATTGAAATAGTTAGGAGGTTTTGGAACAAGTATCCAGGTGTTATTAACATGCAGAGAAGTCATTTAATCATGCATAGTACTCAACCACTTAGTAGATTCAACACATTTCATAGCATCAGAGAAGGTTTTAGGCTCAGAACTATCAATAGATACAAACACAAAAAACACATAAGAAGTCATGTGAAAATCAGCATATTTGTTTGGGATTCTAACATTTCTCCTAGTTCTATCCCTAGTTAACACATAATCATTCAATTCATCATGAGCATCATTCACAGGTTCATTATTAGTGTTAACATCAGGGAATTCCTTATGCACATCATGTTGAATGCCATTATCAATATGCACATTTTCATTATTCACATTATCATGCAAAACATCATTGATAGGATCATTAGCAGTTAAGGCAACAATAGGAGACAAGTTAGAAGATTCCACTCTTTTGGAGTATTACCATTTTTAGAAACAGTTTGAGGAGCTTGGTGCACATAGCAAGAGAATTCAAGTTCATTGAACACAATATCCCTACTAATTATAGTTTTAAAACCAGGTTCTCCTCTATTCCAAAGGTTGTAGCCTTTAACCCCTTTAGGTAGCCAAGAAAAACACATTTAACAGACCTTAGTTCCAATTTATCATTCTTTTGGTGACCAAAAGTTGTGCATCCAAATATTTTCAAGTTTGAGAAATCAACAGGCTTTCCAGTCCAAACCTCTTCAGGGTATTTTCCTTCCAATGGGACTGAGGGAGACCTATTAATTAAATAGGTTGTTGTGAGAACATCTTCTCCCCAAAACCTTTTAGAGAGCCCAGAGGTAGCAATCATGCTCCTCACTCTCTCTAAAAGTGTTCTATTCATCCTCTCAGCAATACCATATTGTTGAGGTGAATAAGGCACAGACTTGTGCCTTTTAATGCCAAATTCATCACAAAAAATTGTCCATTAATTGATTACAAAATTCAAGACCATTATCAGTTCTCAACACTTTTATCTTTTTGCTTTTCAATAAGAATTTTCCAAGTTTTAAACTTATCAATAACATTAGATTTATTCTTCATTAAAAGCACCCAAACGTTTCTGGAATAATCATCAATTATAGACAGGAGATATCAATTTCCACCATGAGTAGGCTCAGAAGAGAAACCCCAAACATCATCATGCAAATATTCAAGAATATCAGAGCTAGCAGATGTTTTAGGATTAGTAGGGGAGGGAAACTTAATCCTTTGTTGTTTACCATACACACATGATTCACAAAAGGACAAAGTATCAAGTTTGTCTTTACCAAAACATCCTTTATTTTGTAATAAATCAAGACCTTTAGAGCTAATGTGACCAAGTCTTTTATGCCATAAGTCAGTCAAATCATTAGAAACAGGGTTAACAACTTTATTCACAGAATTAGGCATAGAAGAATAATGTTTAACATGTAAAACATACAGGTTTCTATTCTTATCAGCTTTAGCAATTATCAAAGATCCCCTCATGAGTTTCATAACACCCTTTCCCCATCTTCCCTCATAACCATCATGCTCAAGCATAGCACATGAGATCAAATTATTATACAAGTCAGGAACATGTCTCACATCACTAAGAGTCAAAACATAACCAGTTTCAAGTTTTAAACACACACTACCAACACTAAGGGCTTGACACTTTTTATCATTTGCCATGGAAACAGATCCTCTTTGCATTGAAGCATAAGTATTAAACAAGTGTTTAAAAAGTGTCATATGGAATGTGCATGCAGAATCAATTAGCCATTCATTGTCACTGAAAGCATTTGAAGGCACATTATTCCCAGAATCAAGTAATTCATCCACCATGAACACATAACCCATATGATCGTTGGAATTAGCAAAGTTCACAAAGTCATTGGCTTGGTTTTTATTATTCTGGTTATTATTTTGATTATTGTTCTGGTTATTCCTGGGTTTTGTACACTCTTTGATGTAATGATCATGCTCACCACAAATTATAACGCTTCATGTTATTCCTAGGTCTGGAATTAGACATCCCTCTGCTTTTTCTTCTCTTTCTTCTAGTTTTATTATTATTGTTATTCCCATTCTTTTTTTTTTTTTGATTTCTACCCTAACATGCATCACTTTCCCTAACCCATATTCCTCTTAGATATTTTAAGATCAAGTTCCCTACTCTAAAGGCCATTAATCACAATATCAAGGGTAATAGAATCCCTGTCATACTTAATGACAAACTAAACATCAGCATATGAATCAAGAATAATTTTTAGCAAAACAATAGGAGTATAATCATTAATGTTTTTATCACCATTCCACTTGATATCTTGTATCAATTTAGTAAAAACATCAAGGTTTTCATCCATATACTTTGTCAAATCAAGTTTGAACCTGAAAAAATTTTCAAGTAGAAAGAATTTTGAAGGTAAAGGGGTTTCAGTAAATAATTATGTAAGTTTATCCCATAGGGCTTTGGCATTGGAAAGTTTGCCAACTTTTCTTAAAACAGAATCAGAAAGATTTAGGATAATGGATGAATAAGCAAACTCACCAAGCTCAGCTTGAATTTATCAGTATACTTTTGTTCAACAGCTTTAAAATATTTTTGTTCAATCAAAATGCTTTTCATTTTTTATTGCCAAATAGAAAAATCAGTTTTCCCATTGAAGGGTTCCATGTGATAGCCAGAAACACCAGTCATTATTACAGATATAACACAGCGTATATCACAAAGATATGACACATGATATTCACAAACACACAACAAGCACTCAGAAATCACGGGGAACTAAACAACAGAAGCAACACAAGGTGGACTACACAGAGTCCAAGCACAACAACAAGAAAATGATCAAGAAATAAATAAGGACCACACTGAGTCCAACACAAAGCAACAATGGACCACACAGACTCCAAACTAACATCAGATCAACATAAATGAATTAAAGGACAAGGGTGGATCCCCCTCGCACCTCAGGATTCCATTGCACTTGCGGCACAGGGTCAAGAGGCTTGATGCTCAGGGTTTTCCGAAACTAAGAACTGATTGAAATTAAAGAGAAAGAAGGGAAGAGAGTTGTCCTTACAACCAAGAGCAAGTCTTGGGTATCAAACCAACCACAAAGATCACCAGGAGCCAAGAACCACCAACATTCCACCAGAACCAGAAGCACCAACCCACCACGAGGCAGATAGGTGCTCTGATACCACTGTTGGGTATATATCCGCCTCTAAATAAATCGATACACTAAGTACCAAAACACAAATTATAGACTCGATACCCTATACATAAATATGAAAATAAGAAAAATAGAAAACTACCAATAAGCAATAGTAGAAGAGAAACCCAAAGCAGAGGGCCATACTCCCAAATTTTATTACAAAGGTTTTACATAAAAAAACCGTGTACAACTTGTAAAAACAAAACAAAATCACCAACTATCTTTGGTTACTATTTCGGCGACTTTGAGGGATGCAACTCCTTAACCAGAGTGGTATGTTCCCCACTAATACTCTCACCATTTTGTTATCTCCCATTATTATAGCGGGCAATTCTACTGTTATAAATATGATCATTTTAAACTCCGGGCCTCTTCAATGTTGCTTGTGCACATAAACATGCTCCGCGCATATTGTCCATACTCTCTGCACAAACAAAGAAAACAATTAATTATTAAATAAAGAGGTTAATAAAGTTTTGTCGTAACATGAAGAATATATTCCAGACTCTATCTTTACGTGTTATATTATATTTTTAATTTTTGATTAGGCAACTCTCTAATGAACTTTTGAAATATATGTTGTAACCTATTGACCTGGTAAAATGTTGGCGGATTTCTTGCCAGGTGAGTGGTGCACCGTTGGAGAAGGTCATGAACAAATAACAATGATCTCGTGTCCCTCGATGTACTATCGGACGACTGCGGTGTAATTGGTTGTTCACATTTTGCGCGTAGTACGAATGGCTCGGCATGTGCGCTCAATCTGCTCATGGTTATCAGAAGCTTTTTGTACTAGAGTAGGAACAAAGTTTTCTTTCTTTTCTTTTGGTAATTTGGTGTATAGTATATTGTGGTGAAAAAAATGTGAATTTAATTTCTTGCACTTATTTATAAGACTCTCGATGTGGAGTTTTGACTCAAGTCTTGAGTCATGTGAGATTATGTGCAAGAAAGTATGGACTGATATAATAATTTCTATTCTATTTTTTAAAACATATATATCTAACCAGCACCATGTTTGAAATGGCTTACCAAAATGACTGAATTCTTTTGACTCAATTTCATTGTCAATAACTGTAATTAGAATTATAATTTCAAGCAAAAATGGTGATTATGTGTTAATGTTTTAGACTTTAAAAATATGACGACAATGTGGAAATCATTGACTGCATAATATTATTGTATCACAGTCTTGGACCAGTTTTTAATTCATGCTACAAATTCAAGATTTCCTTGATTTTTTTTAATAAACCCAATGATGTATAGAGATGAAACTTTATATTTTATAAAAAGAAAAAAGATTATATTGGAATTTAAATCGACAAAGAATAAACTGCATGCATAGAGATATAACAACTTTCTATTTGATGTAGACGTTAAGTTGTAGTTCATTTGTCGTATATATATACTAATCAATTTTGATTGTCAACTTTATATTTTAAGTTAGTTTAATGTTACATGGTTTAAACTTCTTGCACGATATCAACATAAGGTATCGAGATTATATGCGAATAAGAAACTATATTGGCGCTATTCATGTACACTTAGATCTAAACCACTCGCTAATTCAGTTTATTTTGAATTTGCGCTATACTAACTAAACAGTTATTTTGGAATTGATGTTATTTTCGTACATTTAAAGTTTTAACTTACCAATAAAATTCGCTCAAACTTGAGTTAATCTCGAATAAACTTATTAAATTAATTTGTTTTTCAGTAAATAAAACCTTTAATCGTGTCATTTTAAATAATTTCAAGTCATCATTTCCATCTAGTTTATATTGACAAATAATATTATTAATTACAAATATACTTTTTTATGTTAGTGGAAAATGAAAATAATATATATTTTATAAATTTCTTTAGCTAACTACATGATTCTTGTTACACTCTCTAATATTTAAATAACTATATATACACACATAAAACTGAAAATAAAAAATAATAGAAAACTACCAAAAGGCAATGATAGTAGAAGAGAGACCTGAAGCAGAAGCCATAATCCCAAACTTTATTATAAAGGTTTTACAAATAAGAATCTTGTACATCTTGTAAAAATAAAACAAAATCATCACCTATCTTTGGATACTGTTTCAGCGACTTTGAGGGATGTATATCTTCAAACAGAGTGGTCTGTTCCGCACCAATACCCTCACCGTTTTGTTATCGTCCATTATTATATTGGGCAGTTCTAATGTTGTAAAAATGATCCTTCCAAATTCCGGGTCTCTTCTATCTCGCTTGTGCACAAAGACATGTTCCACACATTGTTCATACTCTCTGCAAGCAAAGTAAACAATTAATTTACAAGTAAAGAACTTAATATTTTTTTGTCGTGCATGAAAAAAATATTCCAGACTCTATCTTTACGTGTTATAGAAATGCACATTGTAATAACACTTTAAATTTAAGGATAGTCAATAACCTTTGATATATTTATTGTTATCTATTTAATTATTTTTCCAAACGACTGCAATTTTATATCACTTCAATGAGACCAATACAAGAACAAAAACATCCAAGCCCACTGGCTACAAGGCCCCTCTCCAAAAGACACTAAATTGTTGAGAGGGGAAACAAAAACCAATATCGTGCCAAGAAGAACAAGAACCAAGCAAAAACAAAACACCACCCAAAGGGTTGAAAGTACTGGTATAGTTCACCAATCTAATCTAATGATGCTAAAATTATTACAAGATAATCAACAATAGACACAAAAAAAAAAAAAACAGGTCCCATAATAATTCCAGCATCAAAAGTTCACAAAACATAGAGCCAAGACCCATCCATAGATCACCAAGAAGAGAAGAAAGAAGGACAACAAACTGATAAACCACTGAGCATACGCCCGTAGTCTCAATTTCTGCCCGTCTGAAGCAACAAAACCCATCTCCAAGAAGCTGATAAAGTAAAATAGCACAGCCTAACAGATAGGCCAAAAATGAGAACTTCACAAAAAAGGAAAAAACAGCATGAAAGAACCCGAATGAGCAAGTTACAATTTAGCTTTAGAATTAAACACATTGCTGAATTCAATCCATTCGACTACTGCTGCCCTCAACGGTTTCTTTTGCTTAAATCCAAATATTTTCAAAAATCCACAAATTTCTAGTTCTCCACATCCACCAAAGAATGTAAGAAGACAATTGCATCCTTTCTTGCCAATAATCTTTCTTTTGAGGCCTAGAAATGAAGGCCCACTCTTGCTTGAAAGAAAAACAGGAAACATCCTCAAATTCCAAAGAGATAGGGGCGAGTTTCCACAAAATTTTTGCCCTCTCACAATGAAACAAGAGGTGCTCCAGGTTTTCAGAAAATTCCCCACAAAACTGAAACAAAGTATCCATGGAGATAGCTTTATTATTAAGATTAATTTTTGTTGGAACAATATCATGAAAGCATCTCCATAGAAAGTGTTTAACTTTGCCTTTAACCTGTAATTTCCAAGTACACTTCCACATTGTTTTCTCCTGTGAAACACCATAACTACAACCTATGCTACCCGCAACAATGTTTCTCTTATTTAGGATAGATTTATAAGTAGATTTGATAGAAAACTTTCCAGAAGAACAAGGAAACCACATCAATCTCTCTCTAATTCCCTTAGATTTTAGGGGGATAGATAAAATTGTCCTAACCTCATATTCATTAAAGAGTTCCCTAACAAGATTCACATTCCACAGGCACCCAGAACTATCTAGAAGTTCACTGACCCAAGTGGGGGGATCAACAGAAGAAGATGACATGGGTGGGGTAAAAGAAGGCAGCCCCGGAACCCATGGATGTTCCCAAATACGAATTGATTTTCCATCACCAATCTTAAACCAAACACAATTTTTCAGAGCATAAAAAACTTGAACCCAACTTTTCCAAATCCAAGAATCAGTCCCCTTAGATTTAACATTAAGCAAACCACCATTTGGGAAGTGTTTAGCTTTCAACAATTTGCACATAAGAGAATTAGGTTGAGTAATAAGTTTCCGGAGATTTTTGCAAGAAGGGAGCCATTAAAGCTTTTAACATCATGACACCCCAAACCTCCTACCTCTTTATGATTAGCCAACCTTTTCTAACTCATCCAATGGATTTTATTTTGACCATCAAGAGGGGATCCCCTCCAAAATTTAGAAAACAATTCTAGCAAATTCTTTACAAATACCTAAGCGAAGTCTATAGAAGGACATGATATAGGTAGGAATAACACTAAGCACAGATTTGATAAGGATCACCCTACCCGCCAGAGTGAGGAATGATTTTTTCCAATAAGAAACTCTTTTCCTAGCGTGTTCCACCACATACCAGAAAATTTCCTTTTTTGATCGACCAAGAAGAAGGAAAAACGCTTGATTTTTGAATGAATTTGAACCCCATTCAGGGTCCCACAGATAACA
This sequence comes from Rehmannia glutinosa, assembly GCA_016081115.2. NCBI lineage: Eukaryota > Viridiplantae > Streptophyta > Magnoliopsida > Lamiales > Orobanchaceae > Rehmannia > Rehmannia glutinosa. Next base: position 441,080 of record JABTTQ020000308.1, read on the forward strand.
TTTTTAAGATCATCAGAGATATTTTGACTGGAAAAAAATTGTTGATATTTCTCTAGATTGATAAGCTGACCTGAGGCAGAGCAATAATCGTCAATCAAGGATTTGAGCTTAACAGCTTGAACATGATTGGCCTCACAAAAAGAAGAGAATCATCTGCAAAGAACAGGTGGGAGATGATTGGGCTATTCTTGCAGATTTCAGACGGGAGAAGAGGTTATTAGTTCTGGCTTGATAGACCAGGTTAGAGAATGCTTCAGACAGGATTATAATAAGGAACGGAGAAAGAGGGTCACCTTGACGGATACCTCTGGAAGGTTGAACATAGCCCAGGGCCTGTCCATTGATCATGAAAGAAAAAGAGGAAGTAGAAATACAAGACCAAATCCATTTCAAAAAAAAGATCAGGAAAGCCCATTCTTTCCATAAGCAAAAGAAAAGCCCGCTCAACGCTATCATAAGCTTTAGACATGTCCAGTTTAAAAGCCATATACCCATTTTTCCCTTTTCTACGATTTTGGAGATAATGAAAGCATTCATGAGCCATGACAATGTTATCAATGATATTTCTACCAGCAATGAAAGCGGTTTGACACTCATCAATACAATTAGGCAAACTGGGCTTGAGTCTATTGGCAATGATTTTTGAAATGATCTTATACACAATATTACAAAGGCTAATAGGACGATAATGAGAGATTGACGTAGGATGTTTAACTTTGGGAATAAGGGTAACCAAGGTATGATTCATACTACAAAGGAGTTTAGAACAAGAAAAGAATTTTTTAACAGCTACACAGATATCAGCAGAAATAATAGACCAAAAAAATTGAAAAAAGAAAGGTGTCATACCATCGGGCCCCGGAGCTTTATTTGGATGGAGATCGAAGAGAGCGGCTTTAATTTCAAAGTCTTACATAGGTCTGATCAGGAAGCTCTTCTGGGAGTCAATGATAGTTCTAGGTAATCCTTCCAAGACAAAAGAGTTCACAAGGGAATGAGGAATGAAATAGCTTCATATAGAAGTCAACAACCTCCTTCTCAATCTCCTCTTTTGATTCACGAGATGTTACCATTTCTCGCAACAATTTTTTGGATGGAATTTCTAGCTTGTCTTTGGATCACACTAGCATGAAAAAATTTGGAGTTTCTATCTCCCTCCTAAAGCCATTATACTCTCGATTTATTTGTCACGCCCCAAGCAGGACGCGACGAACGATCCACAACTTAAATACAATAACCAAACAGTCCAGACAAATATCAACGAGAACCCAATGAGACAGAGTCTAAATAGCAGCGGAAATAAATAACAAGTACAAATACAACTTACAGTCTACAATCCATAATCCATATTACATCCCGAAAATCAACAAAATAGCAACTTAAAGTCAAAGGGTCCTACGCCCTTCGGTTACAAACTGGAATGGAAAGAAATACAAAAGTCCGACAACAACATAAGAAAAGAGTCCAATCAACAACAAGAAGTAGTAAAACCAACAAGTAGAGTACGAGGTCTCAATCCAGGGCCGGTTCAGCATCATCAACGAAATCCTCATCTAAGGTTAGAAAATAGGTGGGGATGAGACAAAAATCTCAGTGGATGGGGTGATCGTGTGCAAGTGTGGCGCAATATAGTTAATGTGAGAAAAACTTGATTATATGAAAACGCGCGTGAGTATGATGCATGAATTCACACACACGATCCACAAGCGTCGTGATAAATATATTTAAGTAATATATTTATACGATTTGAGAAAACGATTCATGGTCACACAGCACTATGTGATTCGGATCAAGACGGTAGGATTGCGTCACGGAAATGAACGCCAATCCCATGCAAGGCAATTAATGGTTGCGTCACGGATTTGTAACGCCAACCAATGCAAAACAAGTAGCGATTTGCGCACGGATTTGTAGCGCCAACCAACGGGTCCGATAACTCGGAATCGTGTGGATAAAGACAGCGATTCCTTCATTATTCCTTGTAACTCCCAGGCAGGATGGTCCAAGACCGGCACCTTATCGCTCCATAGGCAAAGACAAAATCCATAGTGGAGCTTGCAAGGCTCGGATCTGTCATAATCATGATTATACCTCAAGTACTACGACCCGCTTCCCTTGGACAAACTCCGTCCCTCAGTTGCGGGATTAGGACGATGGGGCCGGAAGAGTGGAATAGCGGCCGAGCTGCCGGTTCCATCCCCGACGTATCCATTCCGACTGTGAGCTCGACACACCAAGTTGACTCAGGCAGGAAAGTAATTACAAATACAGGCAGTCAACCAGGCAGTCGAGTATTATTGATTCAGGGAAGCAGTTTAGGAAAATTTTTGAACATAACGCGAGGGCAATTTTTTTTTTGGCGTTGGTGGAGTTTTTGGATGAAGATGATTATCGGAAGGATAAGCAACCTTCGATATCTTGAAAGATTAGGTGGAACATAAGTCCCGTTATAGATTCAAATCGCAAGGCGAGGAAGTCGCTCCGCGATCGGGTATTAATCGGTCAAATCGATCCGATAAGTCAAGAGTTTTTGGGAAAATAAAATACTTTAATTAAATCTCCAAGTAAGAAGGTCCAGGGCTATTTTAGTAAGAGAGAAAATAATTTGAGTTAGGTCCTTTATAAAAGAAAAATTGTAATTTAGCCCCGTTTTGTAAAAACCAACACTTTTGGGGTTAAAAATTGAATAAATAAATATCCCGACCTTGAAATATTATGAGGTCAGTTCCTAAATTCTCTAAATTGTCCAGAGATTCAGGTTTTTAATGTTTTGAGGTCGAGTGTTTATAAAATTCTCACATTGGCCCAAATTTGTAAAAATTGCCAATTCGGACCTTAAGTTTAAAATAATCGGAACTCACAAACCGGAAGGGCTTTTAATGTGATTTCAGTTGGAAAATGGCATTAAGGTTAGTGGAATATTGGGAAAAAGCAGTTTTTAAAATAAATATGTGTAGGGCCTTTAACTTTTGAAAATATCATTTTTGTCCCATTTTGAAATAATTGCCTTTAAGGCTTTTAGGGGTCCAATTGTCATGAAATTTGAACCTTGGGTCCAAAATATAATTAAGTTATAGTTAAGTTAATATTTCCAGGTGCATGGGCTGCATAAGTCCTGGAAATTTCATTTGGGTCCTCAAGTTTAGTATTTTACACATTAGTCCCTCAATTTTTGTAAAATTACTTTCCAAGCCCTAACCACTTGGATTTTTGGAATACTTTTAAAATATGTAATTCCCAGTACCTTAAGAGTAAAAATTTCAAATTTTAAAGTTTAGGTCTGGTACAGTTTTAAAAATTGCAAAGTAGCCCTTAAACTTTCAAAATTTTACAATCTAGTCCTTGGGCTTTTAAAGGTTTATTTTATTTATCTTAAAACTCTTAAAACTTTATTAAAATGTCCAAAAGTCATTTTTGAACCTGAGTACAGTCCCAAATTTTCGAAATTTGCAGAAGGGTCCTTTAATTTTCATTTTCTTGCAATTTAGTCCACCAACTTTCCATTTTTACATTTTTAGGTCCAAAATTGAAATTTAATCAATTATGCTCGACTTTTCCAGGTTATAAGGCATCCAAAACATAGATTTTAAAGATCATACACATGCATGTCCAATACATACAAGAATTCATCAATCAAAACATTAAATTGCACATGCATGCACCTAAAATTCAATAAATAGCAAATTTGAGCAACTCTTGAGAATTTTAATGACTTGATACATAAAATTGACATGAAATACATAGATTATATATATCTCAAGGCTAATGATCAAATTTTCTACATGCATTTAATCAAAACACCTAAAAGTTGGAAAATATTTTTCCACCCACCTTAAAATTGGAAACTGTGAAATAAAAGGATAATTTCACAATTTTTGGATGAGGCTTCTTAGGTCAGCCCCTAATTCAAAAAAATATCAAAATTTGAAGTTAGAAAAATGAGAGAAAAATTAAGGAGAAAAAGAAGGAAATAAGGAAATAAGAAGGACTACACTTTACCTTGTGTAGTAGGTGTTTGGAGACTAGTTGAAGCTTAAGAGTTGGAAATTTTGGTTCAATTCCAAAATCACCTAAGGTCAGCCCCTATTTCTCCAAAATGAAAAAGAGGTGTTAAAATTTGAAAAAAATAGAAAGAATAGGGAAGAAGGGGTCTAGTACTCAATTCTTACCTTGTAGTCTAAATTCCTCTACTATTTCTTCTTCAAGGTTGAGGTCCTTCTTCAAAAATGTTGTCAAGCTCTAATCTTCAAGGTCTTCTAAATGTACCTCCAAACCAAATTCAAACATAAGTTAAGAAGGTGGAAGAGATGAACAATGTGATATCAAAAATGGATTGAAGATAAAATTTATTACCTTGTAGTATGGTTGGTTCGATTTTTTTGAAGAATAGGGAGGAAAATCTTGAAATTTTTCTAAGTATTGGAGAAGAAAGTGAAAGGAAGAGTAGAGAGAAGTTGGGAGTTTTTAGAGAGAAGGAGGAGGATTTTGCTTGAGAGTGAAAAATGAGATGAATTTTTGACACAAAAATAGCCATATGGCCGTCCACTTCAAGGACAGAGGGGGAGGAATTTTGTTCAAATTGTGTCTTGCATTTTGCCTCATGCATGGGAGACAATTTGAAGGTCAAAGGTATGGGCAAGACTTGGTTTGAATGGAATGTTGGAAGACTTCCAACATGTTGGCAAAAAAAATATTAAAGAAGTAATGTGAGAGATGATGTGTATAATGTTTGAATTAATGGTATAATTATATACAAGATGACTAATATAAGGTGTAGGTGTACAAGAGTTGGATGATATTTTTACTCCAAAAATATCCATGTTGGCCGTCCATACTAAGGGCAATATGGTAATTCCATATATTTTTTTTTGTCCCAAATTTGATGATAATAGATGAAATATATCAATCTCCAAAATAATTAGTGATTTCCTTGATCACTTGTAAGTGTCATGATCACTTAATCTAAATCAAAATCTTAATTCTATAAGGTAAAAGACTCTAAAATAAATAGTCTCTTAAAATTCTAAGGTGGCTAATAAATACAAAAATAGTAATAATATATCAATCAAGTGATCATAAATGAGGAATAGAATTAATAAAGATCATGATCACAAGTAATTAAGTGAAATAAAATGAATACAAAATGTATATATATTATTAATAATTACCCGTCAAAATGACACGGTAAAATAGTCGATCAAAAGTATAAACGACAATAATGATCAATTAATAGCTCGGAAAAATCAGGGCTTCACATTATTCCTCCAATAAGTTTCCTCGCAAGCATAACTGACTTGAAGGCGATATTTCAAAAGATTCCATTTGTCCCAATCCCTACTACTCCTCTGCTTTGAGCCTACTACCCCTCTGCTCGCTCAAAAAATCCAATTGCTGATTAATCTCTGAAATCTGTTTTGCTCAATTAGATTTAGAATTCTTACACCACGACAAAACATCCATCCTACAATTTTTGATCTTAGCTTGGAATTTAAACATAGGTGTCCCCCACTGATCATGTTGCCACGCCGAATCGATCACTTGTTGAAAACCACTCATACTCACCCATCTTTTATCGAAACAAAATCCTTGTTTACTTTTGATTTGCTTAGGACTGGGGCTAAGTAAAAGGAGAAGGTGATCAGATGAATGTCGTGGAATATGATGAACCAAGGCAAGGGGATGATTCAGAAGCCACAAAGTCAAGATGTTTCTCCACAAAGCCTTCGCTATCACGATTATTAGCCCAAGTTGTCATGCCCCAACTTGGAGGCCTGACACAGTCAAATGAACTTAGACCGGTTTACTTAAGTCAGCCCGAAATAAACCAATTATTCATTCATAAAAGTAATTCATTCAAAACAGAAAAATCCCAAATCATACATAATATCAAAACAGTCTAAGTCTGAAATGTCCCAGCAGAAATAATAAAGTTACATCATTGTTCAAAATATTTCTATAGGTCTTACGCCCGCTATTACAAATTTCTCAATTGTTCATTCAACAAAACAACATAAAAGATTCAATTGAATCAGGGTCCAATAAGATGTAGGGCTAGTTGGTGGCATCAAAGTCTTCGCTACCTTCCTCTTCCGGCAGGGGCTCATCCTCTGGTTGGGAATAATAGGCGGGAGTGAGACAAAAATGCTCAGCGGGTGTGTGCAAGTGGTGCTTATATTTCATGCAGTAAAATCGTTTCATGAGTTTTGATGCAAGAAACGCGCAATGACATTTTCATATACTTAATAATTTTATTAATATTATTTAACAGTCAGTCCGTCAATTCAGATCAGTTGGTTGCGCACGAAAGTGTGACGCCAACCTAGTCAGTCCGTTAATTCATATCAGTTGGTTGCGCACGAAGGTGTGACGCCAACCCAGACCACCTTATACGGCAGAGAAGTGTCGATCAAACATCATCTCCCCAAACAGTACACCTTATCCCTCATGTTGATAGAGCTGAAACCGCTATCCCAGTTGGCACGACATCTCCACGGTGGAGCCAACTAAGCTCGGAGAACGTCATAATCATGTTTATACCCAGAATCCTACGACCCAATCACCCGCCAGCCTCTCCTGTCCGGCTCGAGGTTGGGAGTTGGACGATGGAGGCCAGTATGAGACTGTAGCCAAGCTACCCATCCCATTCGCGACTTATCCATTCCACAAATCTGTCAATTCATATCAGATGGTTGTGCACGAAAAGTGTGACGCCAACCTGGTCAGTCAGTTAGTAGGACCGGCGTGTTCAAGGACTCGCCCCATTCAACATTCAGTCATTGACACAGCATATATATCGGAGGGGTAATCTAGCCGGTTTTATTCTTTGATTCAGTGTATTATGCCGAAGTTCTTAATAACGTTCGGATTATGTCGGCGAGGTAGTCACCTTATTATCATGACAATTAGTCGGTATGAAATCCCGAATAATATTCGGATAATAATTTAAAAAATAAAACTTTAATTAAATAAAATATTTATGTTTTATACATAAACCGATTTTTTTAAGATAAAATAATTCATATGACCTTGATAAATTTCTTATTTTTAAAATAAAATATTTTAATTAAAGAGAAAGATTTATGCCGAGTTTTAAAAATTCCATAAGTTGTGATCCCGGACTCGAAAAAGGGCAAGGTCAGTCCCTAATTTTCCTAAATATTCTAAGGAATCATATTGTTCGGATCTCGGGGTCAAATTTTCAAAAATTACAGGTCAGTCCCAGTTTTCTCCAAATTTATTATTTTGACCTGATACTTTTAAAAATGGATATCTCTTAAACCAGAAAAAGTTTTAACGAGATTCCAAGTCTAATAATATTTTTGGGGTAGTAAGTACGTAGATTAAAAACAATTTTAAAAAATTTCCAGATTTTATACCAATTTTCTGAAAATTTTATTTTAACCCCAAAGGTAATTTTTACCGTTAAGGGCTCGTTGCAAGCCCATTTTTTGTGAAATTTAAACTAAAGGTCCATAATATTAATTACAATAATCTCATAAAATATTTGGTACAGTAACCTTCCAGATTTTCAAAATTTATAGTTTTGCCCCTTAAAGGTTGGAAAATTTCATTTAAGTGTCTAATATTCGTATATTTGTATTTGTTTGACCCGGAGGGTCCCAATTATTATTTTTATTTATATTACAGTAATTTTAGTACAATTTTTGTATTTTTAGTGGGTTTCACAGTTTTTGATTTTTATTATTTTTGGCCCTATATTTTGCTATAATTGCAAAAATGGCCCAAACACAATTTTATTCACAAATACATGGGTCCAGAATATTAACATATCATTAAAATATATATTTTCATATATCTCATTCATATTGAAGATATACAAATATAAGAGACATATAAAAGCTATTTTCTAATATAAAAACACGTTATATCATATTTCCAACACACAAACATGTAAATTTCAAAATTTCCAGAAATATAAAAAGACAAAAAAAAATTCCAGAAATATATAATAAAATGAATCACATGCATTCATGTCCAAAGAAAGCATAATAGCATACATAAGCTATTTTTCCTATGCAAAATCACTTTTAGCATAAGTTCATATACATATCATTTTTTTTATTATTTATTTTTTTGGAAATTTCAGAAATAAAACTGAATTTTTTTTATATCATCTTATTCCCAGAAATATAACAACATAACACACAAAAAAACATGCTAGTTTATGCAAATAAAGTCATGAGTTTTTTTAAAGAATTCACTCACCTCTTATTTGTTCTTGTAAGGTTGCTTTTAGCTTTTTGTAAGTCCCTTCTTGGTCCCCTCAAGACCTTAAAACAGCCCCTATGTAGTGATTTAGGGTGTCAAAAGTTGAAGAAAAATGGAAGAATAAAAGAATGGATAACAAGAGTATTTTTGGGATAAGCTTACCTTAACCTTAGTACTTCAAAATCTTCAACTTTAAGCCTATGAGTCTTCCAAAATCAGCCCCTCTTCTTCAATCCTACAAGTTGAAATTTCTTTAAGCTAAAGTAGTAGTACTAAGCTTGGTTTTGAGAATGAGGGGTTGGAGAATTCCTTACCTTAGGACTCCAAATTTTCGAAATTTAGGTGTAGAGAAGGAGATGGGTTGTGTTTTCTTTTTTGTTTTTGGAGAGAGTTTTTTGTGTAAGGAAAATGACAAGGTATTCCCTCTTCTTACCTCCATATGGCTGCCCCCTCCCCTCTAATGCATAGCCATCAATATGTTTTTCTTGAGCTTGCAAAAATGGGGGCTCAAGTCTTGGGCAATGGAAGGGTGCATAGGGTTTGGGGTTGGCTAGTCTTGGGTTTGGGAAGGATTGGCATGCTAGGAAAAGGATAAAAGGAAGAGGACAAAATTGTTACTCCTCCCTCCCCCCAAGTGACCGCCCACTTCATGATGTCCTCCCCAAATTTATTTTATTTTTTTATTGTAGTGATATTCCAAACCCCATATCACATTGGATACCTTATATCAATGTCCTATACTCCAATTCCCCTATATAAGTCAAGTACCATATTCTTATTTTAAGCATAAGTCACCATATCTTATGGTTTGATTTAATAAGTCAAATGATATAAGTTATGTTAATAATATATTATTAGGGATAGTTAGAATTAGCAATTAGTGAGTTTTTTTTTTTTTTGATAAAAGCAATTAGTGAGTTAGAAAGTAAAATAACATTAACATATAGATACTAAGATTAAAAGAAATTAAATTATATTTTATTAATATCAAATTGTGACACCTAGTCACATGATACATTATCCGGACTATTACAATATGATTAATCAAAATCTTGGGGTCTCACACAAGTAAACGGATAACCCTCAAACTTGATATCCTTCATATTTATATCCTGGATAAACCCATTAGCTCACTGGCAACTTCGAAGGGTTCTCTCAATACCTCCCCTCTTTTCACCTCCAATAATCCAATTCTCCCCCTATTATGGTCTAGCTTGATTCAGGTACGTCCATTGGGCCCTCCTAATGTTCCAATCAACATTAATATAAACAAAGATAATCCATTACACCTCCCCCTAAAACTCGTACTCCATCTCGATGCAAAAATTGTTTATGAATCCTTCTGATGCTGATAGATGAATCCCAGAAAACCAACAACCCGCCATGCTTGCCCACCGCATCGACATTATTCCATCTATCACCACATTTCAAGTTACGAACCACAGTACTAATAATATTTTCTTCTTTTAGTTTCACACAAAAAAACAAACCTTGGGTGGTGGGATCGACAGATCTCCTTAATTTGAGGAATTGTATAAGGCCCGTCCAGACCTATACAATTCCAGGAAATCATCATTTGGGGGTGTGGGGCCTTTTAAGGTTGGCCTCCAATGCCTTTCCAGACTGACTGAACTTGAGGGGGTTTCTTTATGTGGCTGAACATTCTCAGGCATCAGTTCTGAGTTTTCATCAATCAATACTATGTTCTTCTTCACCCCAACCTCCATCACAACAACATCATGTCCCAAGATATCTTTATTTTTCCTTCCCATAGAAGCAATCTTCTTAATATTTTTCATCTGTTTCGGAGAGAGGGCGGCATCTTGGAGGATTCCTCCTACAATCAGCTTATTCTGAATTTCTTTAAGAGGACTTCTAGACAGATCACTCAACACCTCAATATCAACCAGCTGAGCAGTGCCAAGGCATTGGATAATGGTAAATCCCCAGTCCAAAATTCCATTTCCATAGGGGTTGAATCATCGGCTATCTTAGAAGTAGAGACACCTCCCTTATTTTCTTTAAAATCCATAACACAATCACTTTGCAGATGGGAAGAACCAGAATTAAAATTGATAGGAGTTCTACAATAATGGGTTGAGAATCCATAATTTTTGAAGGCTCGGGTTTCTTCCACTATCCCAACTGGCTTTTCAATTATCATATTTCCCCCAATGATCTCACTCTCATGATTCCTCTCCTGACCCCCACCTCTAGGTTCTTCCTGATTTTGGTTGTTAGGAAATTTATTGAGTAGATTTTGATGATACCATGTAAAAATTAAACTAGGAAGTTGGCACCCCGTTTTCCTTGTAATTTGTATTGTAATAGATAGGGCTGGAAAAGTTGAGTCAAGTCAGCTATGCCAAAGATTACAAGAGTGTTATGAAGACTCTGCTGTGTGTTAGCTGAGTAATGCTATGAAGGAAGTCAAGGACTCGACTAAAGGAGAGACAGCTGGGGAACAGTTGTAAGAAGCGTCAGTCAAGTCAACCCAAGAAGCCAATTCTCAAGTTGAAGTGACATTTGAGTTATCCAATGACCTGAGCTGACTCAAGTCACCTGGGGTAAAGGCAGCAGTATAGTCAAGACAACTGACTTAGATACGTTGATTAAAGTCAAGAATATTACTCAATATAGTAATATGTCAAAGCTGTCAGGTCTAAAGTGTTAGTCCCAAAATTGTGCAAAAGGAATGAACCATGGGAAACACTGCACCTTGTGTCAGGCACCTGCAATGCTGCGAAGACATTTAATATGAGGAAAGGTCAACATCAAGGACTGCAGACAAGATAAGCCAACGAACACAAGTGACATTTGAAATTAGCCTATCTCTTTAACGGGCAAAATTTCAAATGTGCACTATAAAAAGGTGAGGAAGTTATTGAGAAGAGGCAACACAAACCACGAACAAGCAAGCAATATTCAAGCATCTAACCTGCAATATTCTCATAAACATTCAAGCAAATTCCTCAAGCCTGAAACTCGAAGGAAATCAATCCAACATAAGTTGTGAAGGAAAGACAACTTTAAATCGGTTGAAGAGGAAACTTTTGAAGCAAACAAAAGGGTCTACTTTCCAAGATAGGATTGTAGAAAAGTTCCAAGAACTTGAGAAGTGAGCTGAAGTAGCAAGGCAAGTGCCCTGCGAAGAAGTTGAGTCGTAAGAGAAGCCAACTGTATGATCAAGGTTGTCTCCAGACTATTCACCGCTTTGTAAACTGATATGTTACATAGTAGATTCCTCCAGGAGTTGCAGAAGAGAGGATTAGAATAATTACCCTATTTTCGAACCTCTATAAAAATATTTGTGTCATTTACTTTCAGCAAATTTACTTTCCTACATATTCGCTTTATATCTGGTGTCAAGTATTATATTTTTATCCCTTGATAAATAATTAAGTGCTAAAAATCAAGTTTTTAAAACAAGCTAAAATCTAATCAAACGGTGTTAAGTCTTCTGCTGTTAAAAACCAATTAGCCAAGTTAAGTATTTGGCTTGAGCAGACGAGTTATACTATCAACCGCTCTATAGAGTCTGTTGAGTGGGTAACTTAGCTGAAAAGTCAACTTAGTTGTGCATCAAGGACACAGCTATTTGAGTCACAGTAAAAGCTGCACAGTAAACCATATGATTGGATATAAATGTTGTTGCATCTAACACGTAAAAACCGGCAAATATCATTGGGAGTATGGCCAAAGTACTCTTTGTTGGCAATGACACTTGAGCATCGTATTTTGTCGGTCATTGTTGCATATTGCATTTGTGGTAAGTCGGGAAAGATGCCTAGCAACATGGATTACTTTTTGACGTATAAGATTGCTAGGAGGGAACCACTTAACTTTGGTGCCATAATTATTCAATGTCTAATCGAGTCCATCACTCAAGGTAATAAGAAGTTAGTTATGGGAAATTGGATTTGTAAACTTCTTATTCAATCGGGACTTCCTTCATCGGAGTGTAACTCGGAAGTATTTCAAAATGATTTCGACATTGACAATATCTCCCAAATGGTCACGATGCGCAAGAATATGGACATCCGACCAACCAAAATGGCTAGAGGAAGAGGTCAAGAGTCACCCGATCCTAATGATTACTTTGATGACACCGAGGCCGCAAGATTGGCGGAAGAGGGCGAACCGAGCAATCCGGAGGGTAATACCGGTGCTCAACCGCCTAGGAGGTATACTCAAGCCGAATTTGATGAGATGAGGGCTTTTCATGAGACGAGATATGAGGCTTTGGAGCAAAAGACCTCCAAAATGCAAAAGTCTATCGGCAAATTGAAGAAATTTATCAAGGATTTTATTCCCGGATCTTGCTTCTCCTCGGATGAGGAATGATGTCCCCACCCCCTTTACTTTCTAGCATTTTCATTAAATGTTGCTTTGTATTTTGATAAACCTTTGTAAAACTCATTTGTACTAATGATATTTGCTTGTTTTCTTAAAGGGTTAAAATTGCAAGTTGATAATGACTTGTGGATGATCATTATTTTGATGGAGTATTTGATGGTAAAAATACTCTTATATGGCAATGGTTTGAATATTGGTATGAAGTACTTGATGGTAAAAGTGCTTCTCTTAATGCTTTGATCTCTATGCTTAGATGGATATGTTGGGACATTTGATACATGTATTGTTTAAAGCATGACTTATTACTTGATGGATGCTCTAATTTTTGGCATTTGTAATGCCTTGATCATTCTTAGCTTATCTCAATTGGGTTGAACCCTTGAGAATCTACTTTGAGCTTCTTATTTGATGTACAAATTGTTGCATATGGTGCATTTGATCTTTTTGAGCTTTGGAATGAGGTTAATTGATGATATGAAAATTTTTGGCTTAAAACCTTTACAAGGACTATATGCAAACTCTTTTATTTCTCACGCACACAAGGTGTTTGTTGAAATGTCGCTATGAAACTTTCAACTTCAACATGATTCTCTTGCTTCTAAATGTCTTAAAATCTTTTTGAAATCATGTTTTTAGCTTACTAATGAGCTTATGGATCTCTTATGTTTCAATTCTCCCATTTTCCTTGGATTATTATGCTTTAATTGTTCAACGGTTATTAAACCGTCCCTTTGGCGCGCTTTGATATTATTGTATTGTGTTTTCACCATCCTAACATTCTTTTTGATGATTCCAAAGGGGGAGAAACAGGATATTGGCTCATTAGCTCTAAGAAGCTAATAAAAGCATGTCATAAAAGCTATAAGCTATGGCTCATAAAAGCCATAAGTTGTGATTTGTTCTTAGTCCAATTGTTGCTTGATGGACTTATATAATTGCTTAATGATGTTTTGTGACAGGGGGAGCTTATAAGCTCTTGAACAAATTGTAAAAGCTAAAGCTTTTAGCTTATGGATAATTGCTTTTACATTATTCTTGATATGCTTGTTGATAGGGGGAGCTTGTGCTTATATTTAAATATATTTACTCCCTACTTGGTTGCTTTAATATTTTTGGAAATTTTGGTTGCTTCCAAACGGTCATATGTTTTTACCGGAAAATCATTTCTAAATTGCTCTCTTAGTTTGTGTAAAAATTGTTTTGGTTTGTAATCATCAAAAAGGGGGAGATTGTTTGATATATGTTTTTATCTTAATTTTCATGATTTTATTTTATCACCAAAACAATGTTTTTAAAGGTTGTCCAAATACTCCTAAATGATTTAAAATGGTTTTAATATTTTCCGGAGTATTTCCTCAAGTTTATTTTTGATAATAATGGACAACACTTTTAATGATTTTATATCAATGATTTTTTACTCCTAAACAAGATTTCTAAATGTTGTCTAAATACTCCGATTGGTTTAAAATGTTTTTACTAAATTTTCGGAGTATTTCTTGAGTTTTATTTTCGACAAAAATTGGACAACATTCCTGTCTCATGGTCGATGATATTCTATAGGGCAACCCATACCAAGATGTTTTAAAAAGAAAATGAGACGGGAGTAAAAAACAAGCAGGTCGACCGGCCGCCAAAGGCGTCGGTCCGCCGATCGGCCCGCCCATTCGATGGTACTGCAAGTTTCATTTTGAAACAGATCAATACCTCTTCGTTTTTTGATTAGGGAGACCGGTTGAGGCAGGGGTCCACCGGTCGAAGCCTATGTCGACCGGTCGTCCTGTTGAAATTTTCAACGTGTTCTTATTTCTCTTATTTTGCGGCCGTGTCGCCTGTGTATTGACATGAAAAAATATGACCCGTTTTGAAGACACATTTCCTTAAATTGTGGGATTGATTTCTAACAGCTATATTCTTGATTTTAATTGTATTTTTTGAGATTTTCAATCCCCAAGAGGAGCCTATGCTTGATCAATCATCTCCTATAAATAGAGGAAGTTTTGGAGCAACCAAAACAACAATTGAGATACAACACAACAAGATACACTTCAAGCAAATACTTGGTCTTTCATTGTTATTATTCTTGTTGTAAATTTGCCTAGCTTATCACTTTCACATCTTTGAGGTCTAGGTTATTCTTGATTACACTTCGCACTCAAATTGTAATATTCATTATTGAGTTGTAATCTTGATTTTTGGTTATCATTCAAACACAAGATATCCTTGTGAGTGTTCTGTGGTAAGAACACACTTGGATGATCTAGGTGATAGGTGAAGAAGATTGTGGTGATCTTCTTATTGAGGTGTTGAAGAATTTGGTATTCTTCAAGGTTGAAGATTGTGGTAATCTTCACAAGGTGCCGTTGAAGGAAGATTGTGGTAATCTTCAAAGGGAGATTGTGGTAATCTCCAAAGGTGGTGTTGAAGAAGAGTGTGGTGCTCTTCAAGGTGTTGTAAGTTGAATTTGTATTAATTTTGGTAATTAATAAAATTCTTTTTCTTTTCGAAATCCATCCCGGATATACTGGGGTGGTAGAGGATTAGGCCCTAGGTGGGTTGAACCTCTTTAAATCGACGTGTGTTTTTTATATTCCGCACATTTATTATTGTATTTGAGCATTCGATTTTAAAAAGAGGGCGAAATCGAAAAGATGGAGATAATCTATTCACCCCCCCTCTAGATTATCGTAGCCGCTTGGACTTACAGTTCTTTCAAGCACGTTTTCTCTCATTTCATTCGGTAAAAATCTCTAAAAATGGCTCCAAAACTTGATTACGTGAAGCTCTCAAAGAAAATCCACACTGGTTCTTCAGTGGATTTTGAAGGAGTGATCAAGCAGGGTATCGATGAGACCTTTGTCAAGAAGATAGCTGAGATGTTGGAGAAGTGTGGCCTGAAGGACTTTTTGACGATGGAGTTCACTCATACGTACCTTGAAGAGGTCGCTATGTTTTACGTGAACACTGAAGTGCAGGACGATGAAATCAAGTCTTCTATCCACAGCAAGGTCATTAAACTCAATGCCAAAGACCTTGTTGTGCACTGTTTGCAGCCCGCTGAGGGTTTGAAGGACATCACTGAGCAGGATGTCGACTTAGCTGCGGCTTGGAAAAAAGTTGCCAAGACAGAGCATGCTGCGAAAGTAGTCTATATAGCCAAGAAAGATTCCTTGAAGGACGATTATCACAAGCTGATGGATGTCGTCTCAAAGTGTGTTGACATGAAATTTGGAAGCTTCAATCAGTTGTCCAAAACTAAGCTGATCGTGATTGCTGCGATCATGAAAGAAAAGAAAGTAAACTAGGCTGAGTTTGTTTACAGCAGACTCTGCCAAAATATGTTGAACAGGACCTACAAGGAGAATGGGTCTTTTGGATGCTCTTTGGGCTATGGCCTGGTTATTGGCCATCTTATGGAGGTGAAGGGAATTGCATTACGCCATGGTATGCCCTTCCATGTCAAAAAGAAAATGTTCAGAGGAAACCTCTTAGCAGCCCAGAAGAGAGCTCATGCTAGAAGGGTTGATACCAGCAAGGAGGAATCAGCTGATCCTGAAGACACAACTGAGACCCCTCCACCAAAGAAGAAAGCTGCAGTAACCAAGATTGCTTCTGCTCCCGCAGCCAAGTCCAAAGCTCCTACTGAGATTCGTCGAAGACCCAGCTGTGAGGAAAACAACTGAGGAAAGTGAAGCAGCCGAGACAACTAAGCCCAAAATTGAAAAAGTTGTCTCCCCTCCTATGACGGATGTTGCTGCAAATGAGGAAGAGCAAGGTCCCCTAGCCCCCATCCAGGAGATAGGAGAGGAAGATGATGATGATGATGACTTAATTATGTACTCTCCCGTTTACCCTGATATTCAGAGACGATTAAGAGAATGGAGGGCATGGAAGCTGGATCACTCTAGGTGCAGTTCACTCGCCCTAAATTTATAGATAAGGAAGAAGAGCTTCTCCGATTTCTTGGTGTTAATGATGTCAGATCTGCCCTTGACGAAGAAAATTGTTTTGATATCCTCCGCATTATTAAAGAGGATGAGAAGGAGAAAGCTGAGGAGCGGCCCGAGCCCTAGATAAATCCAAAATGTGTGCCTTCACAGGTACTCGAACATACACATGAGCATCTTCATGAGTACACGGACAGTGATAAAGACATGGATCCTGCTGCTGCAGCTGAGAAGTTGGAAATGCAGAAAGCCTTGCAGGAATCCAAAGCCATGCACGAGAAAAGCTTATTGGAAGGTCCAGAGAGTCCTCCCAAACTCTTCTGCAGACCGATCCCTTAGGAGTGGCACAACAAATTGCGATGGACATTGCTGCAGCCACATCCCTAGTGCAATCAGAAGATGGCTCCAAGGGAATTGGCGATCAAGCTAGGATGTTGGGCACCCAAGCCATGCCAACCCCTGAAAAAGGTGTTCTCACACCTGCCCTAAAGGCTGAACACTCAGAGGACAAAGCCGCGTCTTGGAGTAGAGTGACCCCACTCTTAGTCACTCAACTAGTGAGCTAGCTGGGGGAAAACTCTCTCCACCACAGTTGGTTTGGAGGTTGTTGTGGGATACATATCAATGGAGTTAGGAGGTGAAAATACAGCAAAGTGATATTGACGAAGCTCGGATAGTTGAGTCTGTCTCATCTGAAATGTCTACCGCTTTGAAGGTCGACGACGCTGCCATTACAGCTGAGGCAAAGGATGCTGAAGCCCCGGGAGTTAACACTCTGGGCTCTGAAAATGCAACCCAATGGGTTGAGACTCCTCTGGATGCCAATGTCCAAGACCCTAAGACAGTTGAGTATGCCAAATGGAGTATCGAAGACCCTAAGACAGTTGAGACTGTCGAAGGGATTGCAAAAGGCCTTGCAGCAGTGGAGACTGCTGAGGGTATTGAAGGCCAACGGGAGGTTGAGACTTCCCTTAGTAAAGAAGATAAAATTGAGAACATTCCTCAAATTGAAGGTGCCACCACATAAGAAGTTATTGGTGCCCTTCAAGATTCCCAAGAAAACATTGATACATCATTTTTGGGATCGGAAGATGAAGCTGAGTCCACTCAACATGATAATCCTATGATGGACACAGATGAGGATGTTCACAAATCTTAGAGCCAAGTCAGTGAGAAGACGGCTCCTATGAGATTCAATTTTGATGATGTGCCAACTCCACAGGTCTCATCTTCCTCCGATGAAGCTGATGATACAACTGAGGACAAGATTACTCAATTGGAAAAACCCAATGAGACCGAGGAAGCTGTTAAGACAGCTGAGGCTCAGTCAGCTGGGCAAAACATCTCAAATGTCCCATCTAAAATCGAGTCATCTGCGCAGGCTCCCACAGCTGCAGTAGTAACGACTCCCACATCTCAGTCACAGGCTCCCATAGCCATGACCCCTGCCAATGAAGTTGCCGCAGCCGAGGCATAATGAGTTGAATCATCGCAAGCACATGAGCATCAAGATATTTTATATGTGTGCGATGATGCATTTCAAGACATGTTCCTCTTCTTTAAGGATCTGCCTGAGTTAGAAGAAGAGACAACTGCTGAATAAATGAGATATATCGTAAGGGAAGATCCAGTTATTCCCACAGACACGATTGTTCCAGCAGACTTTAATTTTGATGAAGATTGGCCAGCAGCTGAGTCTAACACCAAGCTGAGTTCCATGACATCTTCAAGAAAATTTGCGAAGAGATTTAAAAGATGGAACGTCATCAAGCCTCTTTGGATTTGCATCTGGACAATCGAGATGCCACTCTCATAGCCAATCTAAGAGGCATAGTGGTGAGACTACGAGAATGGACTCAACAGCAGACTGCAATGAGAATCGAGTAAGTATGATATTTTAAAGCTTTTTATGGAATGATGCTCGTATGGAGTGCTGATAACTCCATGTACAGGCAGATGATGAAGGAGTACATTGAAAGGATTAACCAGTCTCACAAAACGGAAATGGAGCTACTGCAACATTTCCACAAGAATGAAATTGCCAGACTCTAGAACAACATGAATGAGAAATTTAGTCTCCTTATAGCTGAAACGAAGATCGTATCAGCCGAGTACAAGGCCACATGTTCAGAATTTTGGACAGCGTATGATGCAGCAGACTCCAAGCACAACTCAACTCTCAGCAGACTGAACATTATCCTCAGAGGTTTGTTCCTTGGGATACCTCTCTCCTTTGATGATGCCAAAAAGGGGGAAGAGGAGTACCTCAAGGGATTGAAGGAAGAAAAATTGAAGAAATGAAGTGCAATGGCTAAGGGGGAAGAAAGTTCGAAAGACTTGAAGCTGATGTTTGCTGAAACCCCTCAGCTGAGTGATGTCATTGCCTCTATTCTCAGCAAACTCCCCGTGACCTTACCTATCGAAAAAGCTGCAGTGTCCATGAAAGACAAAAGAAAGGTCATTGAAGATGGATTTGAGGAGTTAGCTGAAAAATAAGATGCTCGCGTTCAGGAAATCATGAAACAGTATGGTGGTCTACCAGCTGAAAAGGACCAGGATGCAATAACTGATGATGGATCTGAGCCTAGATCAATTGAGGAGTTTAAAACTCTTGAATCAGAAGACTACTTCTAAGGAATAGCTCTGTCTCAAGCCTGAGATTTGTACTGGGAGAAAGGTTTAGCCTTATGTAAAGAAGCTGATAAGCAGCAGACTTCCAAAGAGTCACTCATTTGGAAAGCGAAGACTCGATCAAGATACCACTCCCCAGGTGGAAGAGCTGAGTCAGGTAGAGGAAGAAGTAGTTGTGGAAGAGGCTCCCAGCCTCGACCAAAACCAAAGGATGTATCGTATATGGATCCTGAGAAGAAAGGTATTATCTACTGGGCTGGATATGATCACCTTGCCAACCGGGAGGTTGAAAGAAAGAACATTGAAGCTGCAAGGAGGCAAGAAAAAGAAAATACTATGTTTTACTATGTTTAGATATACTCTGTTTTGACATGTATACATTTATATTGCTTTGATACCAAATGTAAACAGTTGTGTAAAGGACAAGAATGCTATGATCAATAAAATGATCCAATTTAAGCATACATTCTTTGTTACTGCATTGTCTGTATGTATCTTTGCTATTTACTTTCTTTAAATGTTTTTAAGTTTTGGCATCATCAAAAAGGGGGAAATTGTTAGGAAATTTATTGAGTAGATTTTGATGATACCATGTAAAACTTAAACTAGGAAGTTGGCACCCCATTTTCCTTGTAATTTGTATTGTAATAGATAGGGCTGAAAAACTGAGTCAAGTCAGCTATGCCAACGATTACAAGAAGTCAACTACAGACTATGTGAAGACTCTGATGTGTGTCAGCTGAGTAATGCCATGAAGGAAGTCAAGGACTCGACTGAAGGAGAGTCTGCTAGGGAACAACTGTAAGAAGTGCCCGTCAAGTCAACCGAAGAAGCTAAGTCTCAAGTTGAAGTGACATTTGAGTTATCCAATAACTGGAGCTAACTCAAGTCACCTGGGTTAAAGGCATCAGTCTAGTCA
The DNA here is from genome assembly GCA_016081115.2 of Rehmannia glutinosa. Taxonomy (NCBI): domain Eukaryota; kingdom Viridiplantae; phylum Streptophyta; class Magnoliopsida; order Lamiales; family Orobanchaceae; genus Rehmannia; species Rehmannia glutinosa. Next base: position 461,159 of record JABTTQ020000308.1, read on the forward strand.
AGACAACTGACTTAGATCCGTTGAATAAAGTTAGTAATATGTAAAAGCTGTCAGGTCTAAAGTGTTAGTCCCAGAATTGTGCAAAAGGAATGAACCAATGGGAAACACTGCACCTTGTGTCAGGCACCTTCAATGCTGCGAAGACATTTAATACGAGGAAAAGTCAACATCAAGGACTGCAGACAAGACAAGCCAATGAACACAAGTGACATTTGAAATTAGCCTATCTCTTCAACGGGTAAAATTTCAAATGTGCACTACAAAAGGCTGAGGAAGTTATTAAGAAGAGGCAACCTGAACCACGAACAAGCAAGCAATATTCAAGCATCTAACCTGAAATATTCTCATAAACATTCAAGCAAATTCCTCATGCCTGAAACTCGAAGGAAATCAATCCAACACAAGTTGTGAAGGAAAGATAACTTCAAATCTGTTGAAGAGGAAACTTTTGAAGAAAACAAAGTGGTCTACTTTCCAAGCTAGGATTGTAGAAAGGTTACAGGTCGAACCATTATCAAGTTTGTTGGAGGGCTTCGTGATCAAATCCAAGAACTTGAGAAGTGAGCTGAAATAGCAATGCAGCTGCCCTGCGAAGAAGCTGAGTCGCAAGAGAAGCCAGCTGTGTGATCAAGGTTGTCTCCATACTGTTCACCGCTTTGTAAACTGATCTGTTACATAGTGGATTCCTCCAGGAGTTGGAGAATAGAGGATTAGAAGAATTACCCCATCTTCGAACCTCTATAAAAATATTTGTGTCATTTACTTTCAGCAAATTTACTTTCATGCATATTCACTTTATATCTGCTGTCAATTATTATATATGCTATCCAACTGATAAATAACTAAGTGCTAAAACTCAAGTTTTTAAAACAGGCTAAAATCTAATCAAAGGGTGTTAAGTCTTCCGCTGTTAAAAACCAATCAGTCAAGTTAAGTATTTTGCTTGAGCAGAGTTATACTATCCACAGCTCTATCGAATATGTTGAGTAGGTAACTTAGCTGAAAAGCCAACTTAGTTGTCCATCAAGGACACAGTTGTTTGAGTCAACTATGTTGAATAATTTTAAAAGGACTAAATTAAAGAAAATTTGGTAAGGTTTATTCAACCTCCCCCCTTTTCTAAACCTTACTTTACACTCCTTGGGACTTACATTGGTTTAGCTTGCAACGCGATCAAGTTGCTTTCTAATATACCGATAAGTCTTCGGCTTTCAACCACTTACCATACTCCCCTTCCTTGAATGTATTCTTACACAGCTCCTTTCTCTTTTTTTCACACATTTTTTCAGAATGACCCACCAACCCACAATAGTAGCAAAAACTAACCAATTTTTCATACTTAAAATTAACCCAGTGGGAGTTGCTTCCAAGTTTTATAATGTACATCTGAGGAGAGGTTTATCAAGATGAATCGATGCCAGAATCTTGATATGTCTGCCCCGAGCACTACCTGACTCCAGTATGAATATGTCTGACATCGAGGGGAAAATCTTCCCAATCCTTCTTGTCGTATCCGTGGATATCCAGTTTAGAGGTAGATCCCACACCTGTATCCATATCTCAAAAATGGAGAAATCAGCTTTCGTCATATCCCCATCTTCCTCCCACTCTTTTAAAATTAAGAACTGATTATCAAAAGACCAGGTTCTGCTCTCAAACACCCTGCTCCTATCCTCCTTGGAGTTGAACACAAACTGAAACAAATTTAGACCTATCTCACGGAGCTGGAAGGGATTTTTTAGAGGCCATATAAGAGCTAAAGTATTTTTCAATAATTAGTAGAAATTCTTTTTTTTGGTTCCGTAGATTTTTTCAACCCTTGGCCTAGCTCATTATCCATCACTCAAAACTTCACTACCCAAAGAAGGATAAACCCAAAACTAACAACTTGAGGAATCAAAACAAATGGGAAAAAAACGAAAAAAGCAGGGGGGTTAAGCCAGGAAAAAAAAGGAAAGAAAAATAAAAATAAAATTTGGGCAATAGAACAGTACGAGAAATAAGGGAAAAATAAAATAAAGCAAACGAGGAATTTACCAGGTCAGCCACACAAACAGGATAATAATCAGCTAAAGACAACTAGTAGTAATGAGAAATATATGAAGCAATAATAAGAGAAGTTAAAGAGAAAAACAAAGAGACGGCTGAAGAGTTAAGACAAGATAAAACCCTAGGTAACCAACCACCCTTGGAGAGGACAAGGCATTCTAGAGAGAGAAAAAAACTACTCCACAAGGAAGACATTTCCATAGGAAGCAATTTAATTGTTATCTATTTAATTACCTGGTAAAATGTTAGTGGAATTGTTACCAGGTGAGGGGTGCACCATTGGAGAAGGTCATAAACAATGATGGAAAAAATGTGATTTCCTTAAACTAATTTATAGCATTTGGAGGCAGAATTTTGACTCAAGTCTTGAGTCAATCACGTTAGTGATGTGAGATTATGTGCAACAGAGTATGGATTTATGTAATAATTTTGAATGTCTGTTTTCAATGTTTGAAATGGCTTCCCCAAAGGGCTTAAATCTTTTTACTGATTTCACTGCAAATAGTTGTAATTAGAGTTCAAATTTGAAGTGGTGATTAACTGACCAAATGTCTTTAAGAATCTGGCGGCAATGAAGATTGAATACAAGGTTGAAATCTAGATTGCATCAGATTATTGTCATAGTGTTGGACCTGTTTCCATGCTACATTTACTCAAAATTTTCTTTTTTTTATAAACCTAATTATAGAGATAAAACTTTATATTTTGGAAAAGAAAAGAGATTAATTGATATTTAAAATGATAATAATTAAATTACATGCATAGATCTACAATATTTTTAAATTTGACATAGACGTTAAGTTAGTTAATTTATTGTCTATATGATATATAAAGTAATAATAAATGTGTTACGATAAATAATTAATTTTTGATTGTCAACTTTGAATTTCAAGATTATTTAATGTGATCAATATCTAACGTGGTCAACTTGCGCAATTTTTATACATTTAAAGTTTTAATTAACTTATCAATAAATTCGTCAAATATTGAGTTATTCTTGAGGCACAAGCTAACAAACTGCTAATAAACATTAAAAAAATTTATTTAGTATCGCGTTTCATTATATGGAAAGATATATAAATGAACACATAATATCTTCGTACAACATAAGTATATACTTTATATCCAAAGAAGACTTGTAAAGATATGTAAGTTTAATTTATTTATGAGCGAGTCTTCCATAGGACCTAATCCGTAAGACGGATCCTACCAGATCCGGATCAGATCCGCACCCCTAACCCGCGTTGACCAGTTGACTATTTTAAAAAAATTAAAAACGTACCTTCAAAATAGAACCCGCCCGCAACTGCAACCTACAATGCCCAATGGAACAGGGTACGCGCCTCCTCTGACCCGCTTTGACACAACTCACAATAAAAAAAAATTGAAAACCTAATTTCAAAAAAAAACCGCAGCTGCAGGATTTAATGGAACAGGACTCTTTCTCAGCCCCAACAACGACCATTGATTAACATCTCCCAACTCCAAAAATTCAGCCCGTCATCTCCTCTCCTGTTGCGCAACATAGCTATCTTTATCTCCTCCCAAAGCTCCGCAAGTAAGTTGACGTTCACCTATTTTCAACAAAAAGTTTAAAATTTGTAAGCATGAATCTCCATTGTTGGTGCAGCAAAAAGCTTCATTGTCATCCTTACATTGTACTTTCAACCTGTTGTTGCACGATTTTCGAGAATCTCTCCAATGGAGAATGAAGATGCACACGTCTCATTGATGAAAGAAGGTAATGTACTCATACATTGAAAAATTGATATTTTTGTTGGAAATACTGATCATTTTGAATTTAAATATGATACTTTTAATGGAAATAGTGATACTCTTGATATTTTATATGATACTTTTGGATTAGACTATCATATTTTCAATATGATGCTTTATGAGGAAATACTGATACTTTTGAGTAATAACAATGATACTTTTAATATGAACACTAATGCATTAAATTTTTACATATTCAAAAACATGACATTTTGATGTACTAACTAGAGTCTCATAACTATGATACTTTATCTGAAAATAGTGATACTATTTATGAAAAAAATGATACTTTTATGATGGGCAGTTAAATTTTACAATTTTATATTTACTCAATAAAAGTGAAATTTTACCATATATTTTGATGTAATAATATATTCCATTTATACATATAGGTGAAAACTTGGTTTCCGTACTTACTGTTTTTAGTGATGAAGATGATATAGAAGTCATTGAAGGTGAAAATCTGGATTCTGCCAAAGATTGATCTACAACTACTTCCTTTACTGCAATATCTTCCTCTACATCAACATTATCCTCAGCCTTTTTAGTCTCTTCGGCAACATTTGCTTCTTCTTCCAGAGGTTTTTCCACAACAACCCCTTGACCATCATCAACCTTTTCCTCATCTTTTTCAATCTCTTTTGCAATGTTTCCGGATTCTGCCAAAGATTTGTCCACCACACCCCCTTGATCATCAGCAGGATTTTGCAAATCATGACAAGTAACATCTTCCTTCTTTGGCTTTCTCCTACCATGTCTTCTCCCAGGCTGCTTCTTCCCCTTCCTCTCCTTTGGATCAACAATTTATGGCGAGCCATCTACAAATATGCAAAACACTGATACTTTTAACACAAATTCAGATACTTAAACATTCATACATGTATATCAGATGGTTAAACATTCATATTAGTGTGCATTTTGACATGTGGAAGAAATAAACCCACACTTATTATGTACTAGTAAGGAACACGTGCGTCGCACGTGATCCCGTATTTTTCTAGTAAAATAATTATATTATTAAATATTTTTATTGATGAATATTAAAATAGTTTAATGTACTTTACCATTAACAAATATATAATAACTAAATAATAAAAATATTAAAAAAATCAAAGTATTTTAATATATATTTTATTTCCATAAGTGTAAATCGATAAAAATGATTAAGTAAATATCTTAAAGAACTCAAGCCAACCAAAAAATTCAAAATTAATATAATAACAAAATAACTTCATATATTAGCTTACAATCATATTAATTAATTTATTGTTAATGCTTTAATTGCTATGAACGTCTTTGTGTTAATTAGTTTCAGAAGTCTTTTAGCATATTAGATGCATTATACATGATTATTCGGTAATTTGTGAGCTAAATATTCATATATCGCTATCACATCAATCAAAAATATAAAATTGATATAAATTACTTATTTACCAAAAATCAGGCATAACCTCATGATTTTAGTTGTAATTGTTATTTATCCAAAAAAATTATAAATTAAAGATTAATATTACCTGGTACGATCGTGTGTTTCTTTCATTCTCTCGAACTACTTTGGTTAACAAAATGTAACTCAAGACAAATATTAAAAATAAAACATGTGGACAAAAAGGAAAACTCTTTTCATATAAAATCATAATTCTACTTCCAAAGTGAATACTTTTGTCATAATATAACTTTAACTTATTGCAATCTATCTATTTTGGGTGTCGTCTTTAAAATAATACACCTTAATCCAGTAAATATGAAAACTAAAACATTATTGTCATCTTTCATTAAAAAAATATTATTGTCTCAAGAATCCTGTTTTAAATAAAACTATAAAAGGTGATAACTTGAAATCTAAATTTTAAAACTCTATCCAATTGTATATAAAATATATCCACTTAATAATTAATAAAACCAAAGATAGTCTTAAAAAATCAGTTTTCAAAATTCATATTGAGTTAAACTTCAATAGTTAAATATAATACTAATAAACTTTTATACTCTAAAATTACTTTGCAAGAAATATATATATTATGCTATTAGCGATGGTACCTGCAATTGAATTTGACTCTTTACGTTTGTTATAAAATTAATGTATATGTAATTTTTTTAAGCATATTGTTATCCAAACTATAATTACTCTTAATATGCTAAAACTAATTTATATTAGTTTTATTTTTGAAGAGACCACAAACTGTAAAATTAATCTGAATCATTTATTTTCTAAATAACACTTTTTATTGTAATTGAAAAAAAATATATATATAGTACTTTTAATCTTTATTTAAATTTTTCATTATTGTGATCAAATAAGAAATTATACTTGCCAAAAATTAAGATTTCATGTTGTAAATAATCCCTTAACTATCCTTATGTGCCTCCTTAGACCCAAAGAATTCTTATAATTAGACTTTAAATATGATCGCTCCACTCTAGTTTAGTATTGTGTATGGTTTAATATAGTTAATTTGATATATAAGTATGTTATTTATACTATATTATTACCTACATTAATTTGTAATTTAAAAAATATCAAAGTTTGACATATGTATCAAATTATTCATTTATTAATTTTTCTTATTAAAATTTCATATGAGTATCACTTTTCATTTGTGATTCTTGTCACAATATTTTTAATTCTCTTATCCTTCATCTTGCAAAATATAAGATATTATATACCTGAATTTTGCAATAAGTATTGTTTTTGTGCTTGAATCTTTATAAACTTTTCAAATGTGTGATTTTTAAGTGAATTAGTTTTTTTTTATAGAAATGGCATAGTATTTATATATATTACATGAATTTTTGACACAAATATCATTTTTAACTATTTAGTTTTAATGATTCAACTTTTTATATGTTTTATTTGGTTAAACGAAACTATCTATTAATAACATAAATTTAAAAAGTTGAACTATACATCATCATATAAATAATATATATTTAAAGGAATGGAAGTGATTGAGTTTACAATTAATTTGAAAAAAATTAAATATTATGTCATAATACTTTTGTCAAATCAAAAGTTTCAAAAAAACCATCTGACCTATGCACATTTTTAATATAAGTATAGATAGATAGCTGCAAAAAAGTATTAGTATAGATTAGATATCGATATAGATATAGATTAAAAACATGTTGTTTATATATATTTGTTTGGTTTATGAATTTAATCATAAGTATTGTGTTGATTTTCAATTTTATAAGTTTATAGAGGTATAATTTTTTAACTGGAAATTAAGTCATGTTACTGAGAAACTCAAATTCATATTATATTAAATGACTTCTATTTAAATATTTTCTTGAGGACGTATATGCCAGTTTTAACTCTATCACACGTAATTTTTCTTTTAATTGTTAATTTTTCGTCTATTAAATCATACTTTTTCTATTGATGATATAGATTGAAATCATGAATATAGTTCAAGAACAATAACTTTTAAACTAAAGTTTATGATGTGAGATAAAATATTATTTTTTAAAACTCATATTGTTATCCTTATTTAGAGTCTAATAAAACATTTGTCTTGTTGCGGAGTTTTTGTCAAGTCTTTCTTCTTTTTCTTTGTTAATTTTGACATTTTCGTCATTTCTTTTAAGCCATAAAGAACAAAATGCACAACAAAACACTTAAAATAAAACAAAAATTACTCTTTCTTATACCTCTATATTAAAACCCAAAACTTTATCTCGTTAGGTTAGAAGTTAAATATGGATATCATCTAGGTTTAGTTTACTATTCTTTTTTTATTGGGAGATTTTTATATTACTTTTAATATATTTGCTTTATAATTAAACGACATATATTTTGCTGAAACAAAAAGTTGTTGTCTTTCTTAATCTTTTGCTTTGTTATTTCTTTTAATACTTTCCACTTATTTTCCAGGCCATAAAAATATATAACGCACAAGAATACAATTAAAATAAAATAAAGAGCGCTATTATTTTATCCGCTCTTTGTTATACATCCACATTAAAAATTATTAGTTTAGAAATATTGATATCATCAAGGTTTAGTTAATTTCTTAATTGTTTTTATTTGGGCGTGAAATATTTATATTTTTTAAATATGTTTATTTTAAAATATATCATGATAATAATTGGTTACTAATAAAAATATCATCAAAATTATTGAATATATAATTGAGTCTAAATTTAGACTTAAAATATTAAAGGATACATCATTAAAAACTTAGATAAAAATTTGTTAGTTCAAGATTATTTGCATTGTAATCTTAAGTGAGGTTCATGGAACATATATTCTGTCCTATTTCTATTTAATCAAAATCCCTAAGATTAGAATTTTGTTTCTTTTTGTTTCAGTTGTAATTTCATATTTCTTTTTCCTCTAGAATTATTATAAATATATTTAATTTCAATTGTTCAAAAATACAATATATATATACAACTTTGCATAACAACTAAATTTAAACATCTAAAATGATCACACACGAAGTCTTCTATATAAACTTGTAATATATAGTTGGAAAGCTTTCGGAATAAAGTTTAATATTAAACTTATAATATATAAAAATTTAAAATAATGTAAAAGTTACAATTGAAAAACAAATATAAGAAAATTTTGGGATATAAAAGGTCACTCACTAGTCTTGTAACTAAACAAAAGCCAAAATAAATACTAAATTACTTAATTGTCCCTAAACTTGACTATGTTGAAGGGATATTTTTATCCAATCAAAAGTTTGAAGAAACCATTCCACCTATTCACACTTTTTAGATTAGTATAGATAGATATAGATTTAGCAAAATAAACTTCAAGCAACATAAACACATATATCAACAAAAACACACATATATCAATATATAGACAAAGAGGGCATATACATGGTACTTTTAAGTCATTTACTAATACCTTTCAAGCAATTTCAGATACTTTTAGTTCTATTTAACAACAAACAATCAAAGACCCATACACTAGGTTTAAAAAAAACACTGATACTTTTGAACAAATATATGATACTTTTATGCGAATTTCTGTTACTTTTAAATATCATTGTTCCCCAGAAATTTTGCAAATAACACCAATGTATCTACTAACAAATTTTAACATGAACAACAATAAATCAAAACTAGTGTATAACAATGGCGAATTTAACTCATCCAATGAAAAAAAAAATGAAGACTAAGAGAACAAGAAGAAGAAGAAGAATAAAAGAAGAGGAGATACTCGAAAATACCTTTTCAACTTGAGAGAACTTGAATTACAGTTGAGAAATTTACCTACGAACGGTGACAAATCGTTGGAGAACTCGAACCTTTCCACATTACAAAAACTTTTAATTTAACTCCAAAATTGAAAATCCTAGGCTAGAACGTGAGATTAAACTGGGGACCAACCTCGAACGTGAGAAAATCTGAATGTGAGAACGTGAGATAACTAAAAATGAACGGATATTGAACGAAACCGGATGGAAATTGAACCCTAGTTCGTGAGAAAATTGAAAAAGTGTGAGAGAACGTCGGAGAGAGAACGGGTGTGAGGAGAGAGAACGTGTGAGAAAAAAAAAGAAAAAAAAAATATGGCGGGTCGCGGGTAAAGGGTCGGGTCGGGCGGGTAGGGAGATCCGTCTTACGGAATGAGACCCGTAAGACGGTCTTATACAAGTTTTTGTCATTATTTATTATCTTCTAATATACGAAAAGATAAATAAATAAACACCGTACGACGTAAATTTATACTATATATATTTCAAAAACACTGGTCAAATTTAGGAAGGAAAAAAAAGAAAAAAAGAATGTCATCTAAACTATGGTTGTTTTCTGGATTTCCATCTAATTCTTTTCTTTACAGTTTTAATTTCTTCTCAACTATACGAGAACTGTGGAAGACCATCAATGAACCTACATACAAATCATCCCATCGATCGAGATTTCACAGAGTGTGCAAGCAGGGGCGGACCCAGGATTTGTAACTGAGGAGGGTCAATAATTCATTTAGAATTAAAAGTCTTTTTCATGCACTTGTTTGGTTCATAGCAAATTTTATTACTAAATAGTTTGGATTAGGAGGAGAAAATACAAAAACATTACATATACATACATATATTAATATATATAGGTACTACTATAATTTTTTTTTTGGGGGGGGCAAGGCCCCCCTTGGACTATAGGTAGTTCCGCCACTGTGTGCAAGCGCATGAGGACAAACTTGTCAATTTATTTAAACTAAATTGACAAACAGGTGACCCCATTAACCTGGTTTAAACAAAAAAGTTGTCTTTTTCCAATAAATAAACTTTCTTTGTTTTATTACAAAATCAAAAGAAAATATGTTTAGTAAATGTGCATATAACTTCTCTTTTTATTCGATTTAGATATATATATATTTTGATATTATAATTTATTAATTTAGTTGTTATTTTTATTTGTCAGTTTTTTACTTTTTACGTATGTTTAGTTATATTATACATGTATGTATGTATGTATATATATGTGTGTGTGTGTATACGTGTCAACAAGTTTAACCGGTTGAATCAGTAACCCAATGACCTAATTATTATTTCGGTTTGATGTCAGGTCCGAGTTTAAAAACATTGTCAAATCTAACACTTACCTCATAAGTTTTTTGATCGGGGTAAAATATGTGGCTGAAAAAGAGTTTTCTGGAGAAAATATTAAGGTTGGTCTCATGTTAGACGGTGTAACAGATCTAAGTTCGTTAGACGGATCCCAACACCTGACCCAAATTTTAAAACATCCCAGTCACCCTTCTCGTTCTCACACGCATCGTCTCTAACACTCTCCATGTACTTAGCACTTAACGTACAATACTGACTGGCAAATTTTCAATTCAACATTAAGATTTAACAAACAACTAACCATTTTCTTTCATCAAATCAATTGAAATAGTGAAAAACTTATCAGAGGCGACCCACTTGCTGTCGCAGACTACATCTTTAATCTATGTCCAACTAACCCCTCCCCCACCACACAAAAACCAGAATGTATATTAAGTCGAACTGCAAACCCACTTCTGAATATGTAGAGCAGTGTCTCGGAAAATGGATGTAGTTTTGCTGGGTGGTGTTGACAGAGGTAGTCCAACGACTTTAGGTTGATGAAAATATAAAAGCCATTTTTTTTGTTTTTATATAAAAGACATCATAAACAAAGCAAGCTGGAATACCTTTGGAAAATGTATTGGTAGAAAAGTGGGTTTATTGAATCAAGTAGATGTGTCTTTCAACTCCATTTTAACTGGAGTTTTGAATTTTCTTGTTTATATATAGCCTACCAATACTTTTCAATTTAACTACTAATACTTTTTATTACGAAAATTAATACTTTTTTAGGGGAATTACTAAAAACTTTTCAAGGGAAAGACTAATATTTTTCAGGAGAACTACTAATATGTTTCATGAGTAATACTAATACTTTTGACGAAAAAAACTACTACTTTTTAATGGGTACTATTAATTTTTTTCAAATAAACTATGTACTAATACTTTTCAGAAGGACTATTAATAGTTTTTAGAGGAACTGCTAATACTTTTCAGCTGAGGAATTGCTAATATTGGTCCATGAAAATTATAAAAATACCACCGGGTCGATTTCGGGTCCGTCTAACATATTTTGACCCGTTAGACCGTCTGAGATGAGTTTTGGTCAAAATATTATATGAAGTGCATCACTATAATAAATAAAACTTAAGGGGTTAAATTGTTTTAACTTTCTTATTCGTCTTCGTCTTTCAAAAGAAAAAATTGCTAAAACAATAGAATTTTAGGGCAAAATTCCACTTATCCTAAAAAAACTGATTGTTCGTTTGTTTGTGCCATTGTTAAAGGTTTTGGTTGTTTTTAAAAATATTTTTCATCAGATTTCAAATTAAATTCCCTTTTTCATGGGCTAATGTGACAGAATTGCTAAACCTCTTTCACTAAAATTATTTGAACTCCAATGGACGCGACGATTTTTTTGGGGGTAACATTAAAATCTGTCTTTTCTCTGTAATTTTGGGCGGGGATAACAAATTCAAGGTACATGTTTAGATTGCATCTTGACACACACACACATATCTATATATATACATATATAGATAGATATGAACCTCAAGAATTGGAACTCCACGCATGTTTCAGCTCAAAGATCATAACCTTTTTTTCCCCCGTGAATTTCCTGCATCTTTAATTTTGAGATAATTTTTATGGATTATATTTAAGTTGTTTGAGCGGGCACAACAATTTCTTTCATATATGTATTTGAAAAATCGAGGGTATATATTATAAGCTACGCCTACACCTACCGTTTTTCTATTTGTTGAGTTCAAAGTGTCATTTTTATTCCATTGTGTAAAATTAACTTCTTTATGTCTGGACTGATGCTATAGGAATTTAATGTTGTCCCGTGTCCGGCTGATCTTGACGTGGAAAGTACTACAAGTTTTAGCGGTTTCAGTGGAATTAAGCGGAATCGAAAGTTTGAAGTGAAGGTTGTGTTAATGTTTGAATTTTCTCAAACATTAGGTTTTTCTTTCATTTTTTTCTTCTAGATTTTTGGTTACATTTTAACGGTTAATATCTTCAGTTTTGGAGTTATTTTAGAAGTTATAAATTCAGTTTTCTAACTCCTTAGAAGTTTATTGTAATGGGCGGTTTTCTCCTTAATCTTTGCAGGAAGTTTTCTCTTATTTTCTTGCAGGAAGTTATCCAAGGGATAACTATTTAAGGATCAGAACCAACACAAGTCGTGTACAGATTTTAGAAGATTTGAGAGTTCATCTTCCAGCTTTTTCATACCAGAAAATTATGCAGCTAAGTGATACCAAGAATATTGGCAACATTGTTGGCATCATTTTTAGAACTCGAGTGTTGAGTGTTTATGTGAGATAAATTCAGTGTAGATTGAGTGTTTGGAGTGCACTAAATGTATTCTCACATTTTGTAAAGAAGTGTTGTTACTTTTGGAGAAACAATGGGAGTTGTTCTTCTGGTTTCCTTATTTACTTTGTATTCTTGTATATTGTAAACAACATCATCCTTTGAATAATTTTGTTTTAAAGAACACCGTACAAGTATTTTATATTTGTACAAAATTTTCAATCTCTTGTGTCTTATATTTCATTCTGTCTTTATTTCATACTTTAAAAAATTGTGTTTTTAATTAAAAGTCTTTCGTTGTGTTTTGCAAAGTGTTAGCATCACTTTTGACTGCACACTACATTATTCATTAGAATTGGACCCTTCAAATCTTTCAATTGGTATCGGAGAGTCTTCACTAGACGATACTTAGTGTGATACTGTGTTTTCCAGTGTTTTTATGATGGAAATCCATAGTAGTTCCATGGTTCGATCTCCAGTTTTGGATGGGACGAACTACTCTTACTGGAAAGTGAAGATGAAGGCTTACATTAAGTCCAAAGATGAACGAGCATGGAGATCTATCCTTGCTGGTTGGACACCACCAAGACTTGTTGATGTAGATGGTGATACAGTGATCAACCCAGAAATAGAACGGCTGAATGATGAAATTCAAATTGCTAGCTTTAGCTCTAAAGCTTTAAATGCCATTTTCAGTGTTGTGGATCTATCTTTGTTCAAAATAATTTCAAATTGTGTTTCTGCAAAAGATGCGTGGGATGCATTGCAATTACATTGTGAAGGAACGCATGTAGTTAGAAGAACAAAGCTGAGATTACTTGCCAACAGATATGAGAATCTTCAATTGGAAGAGGACGAAACCATTGCATCCTACAATGCAAAAATCTGTGACATTGCTAATGAGGCACAATCTCTTGGAGATCCTATTAGCAATAAAAGGTTGATAAGTAAGGTAATGAGGTCTCTTCCTGAGAGATATAATATTAAGATTTATACTGTTGAAGAAACCAAATATACTGATACTGTTAGACTTGATGAACTCATTGGTATTTTACAAACTTTTGAGTTAAATTTGGCACAACAAAAAGAGCATTAAGTTAAAGACAAAGGCAAAAGTATTGCTTTCAAATCTGAAACTGATGTTGGTTTTTGTGATGATTCAAATAATTCTGATTTTGCAATAGAAAATATTACTAAAGATCTGCATGATGTTGATTTAAATGAAGATTTTATTGCTTTGTTGACTAGAAGGTTTAATAATTTTCTCAGAAAAACGAAAAGGAAAAATGATTCCACAACTTTTGGTAACAATAGAGATTTCAAGTCTAAGAGACAATTTTCGGAAAATTCTTCAAACTTTCCTAAAATATTTGAATCAAATCAAGAGAACAATTCTTTCAAACCAAAAAATCTTGATTCGATTCAATGTCGTGCTTGCAAATGATTTGGATATTATACGAATCAATGTGCAAACACTCTTAGGGAAAGAGGTATGAATCTAACTGTATCTCTTAGTGATGAAGAGACCGAAGAGAACAAACTGGAAGAAGATGAAAGCTGCAAAGGTCTGATGACTATTTTGGAGAAAGATCAGGTAAATTCTGAGGATTTAAAAAATTATGCTGCAAGTGTTACATCATTTCAGATATCACAGAACAGGTACAGTTAGTCTGTGTATTATTTTGTTGATCATTTCAGATATACTCTTTGTTTGTTACCTAGAAAACTTGAGGATAATTGTCAGGATGATTTAAAACTCAGGTTTGATGATATTATAAAAGAAAATGACATTTTGAGAGTATGTGACTAGATTAGAAGTTATATTAACAAAGAAAGACAAGGAATTTGAAATGATTAAATCTGAACTCAATGGTCTCAAAAAGACTGGGAGTAACTTTGATTCAAGTTCTACTGTTATTGATGACATGTTTCTAAAAGCTAGATTTGATAAAACTGGATTAGGTTTTACTAAACCTATGAAAACAAACTCTTGTCAAAAGTCAAAACTTTCTTTGAAGCAAGGTGGCATTAGTAAGAATAATTGATCTTTTCTCAAAAGCAATTTTAAGAAGTCTAAGAGTGTTTTGAAAAGAAAATTTGTTTGTCATTATTGTTTTAAACCTGGGCATATCAAACCTTTCTGTTATAAGCTGAAGAAAGATAAAGCTTCAGGTAAAATGATTTTAAAATGATGCCTGACACTGCTGAAAACACTTTCAAAACTGCAGAGAATTCTTCTTATTTTAATGATGATTTAGTTTGCACTGATGATCAGTCGTGTCTTATTGTGTATACTTCACTTAGAACTAATGTTGAAGGAACATGGTATTTTGATAGTGGGTGCTCACGACATATGACTGGTACTCGTGAATATTTGACTGGTTATGAATCTATTAATGGTGGAAAAGTTCAATTTGGTGGTGGTGTGAAAGGTCAGATTGTAGGAAAAAGAACACTTCATGTAAATAGTCTTCCTTGTTTGAAAAACTTATTGCATGTGAAAGGACTTTTTGCAAATCTGATCAGCATTAGTCAATTATGTGATGATAATTTGCATGTGAAATTTGATAGAGATTCATGTTCTGTTTTTAATGATAGCAATACTTGTGTCATGACTAGTACAAGGTCTATGGATAATTGTTGCATGGTTGAACTGAGTCAGATTTGTCAACATGTTGAGACTAATGAGTATATGTTGTGGCATCAAAAACTTGGGCATGTTAATTTTAGAAACATGTTTAAGTTGATCAATTTAGAAGCGATGAGAGGTATTCCTAAACTTCAAGTGAAAGGTAAAGTAACACAAGTTTGTGGGCCATGTCAAAAAGGTAAACAAACAATAGTTCCACATCATGTGTTACAACATTTTAGTACTTCTCATTTTTTTGAATTGCTTCATATGGATCTTATGGGCCCTGTAGAAATGGGTAGCTTGGGTGGAAAGAAATATTCCTTTGTTTGTGTAGATGATTTATCAAGATATTCTTGGGTTGAGGTTTTGAAAGATAAGTCTGAAACTTTTGAAGTGTTTAAGAAATTGTATTTGAGAATTTGCAACATGCATGGTTCTAACATTGCAAGAATTAGATCTGATCATGGGAAAGAATTTGAAAATTCTTCTTTTTCTAATTTCTGTAATGAGAAGGGCCTTTTTCATGAGTTTTCAGCTCCCATTACACCCCAACAGAATGGGATGGCTGAAAGGAAAAATAGAACCTTGCAAGAAATGGCATGAGTGATGTTGTTTTCTAAAAACATTTCAAAAAGATTTTGGGCAGAGGCATTGAATACTGTCTGTCACATTTCAAACCGTGTTTACTTGAGATCGGGTACCACAATGACAAGCTATGCGATTTTAAAAGAAAAAAACCCAATCTCAAGTATTTCACGTGTTTGGTTGTGTATGCTACATCTTGAATGATCGAGAATATCTTGGTAAATTTGATGCAAAAAGTGATAAAGGAATATTTTTTGGATATTCCAAGAATAGTCATGCGTATAGGATTTATAATCTTGGGACTAGGACTATTCAAGAGACTGTGAATGTGGTGTTTGATGATCATACAGGTTTTGAGAACAAGGATGAAGAGGAAGATATAGCTCATGTGCAGAAAATTGCACAAAAACAAGCAACTAATACTAATGTTGTTCAAAATGATGCTAGAAATGAAGCATGATCTTCAGCATCATCGACTCAAACTGTATAGGGAACTCAAGTTATGACTAAATCGGATTCAGAAGGTGATGAGAATCTTGATTTTTTTCAAAGGGATCCATCCAGGAAAGTCCAGAAAGATCATCCAATTACACAAGTAATTGGAGAGGTTACTGACTGAGTCAGGACTAGAGATAAGGAAAATGTGGATTATAGAGAAATGGTGAGACCTTCTTACTTATCCTCTATTTGTCTTATGGTTAACTCTACATGCTTTTTATCCATTACTGAACCTAAAAATGTGTTTTAAGCTTTAAAAGGTGTGTTTTGGATTGAAGCCATGCATGAAGAATTAAACCAATTTGTTCGTAATGATGTGTGGGATTTAGTTCTTAAACCTGATAATGTTAACATCATGGGTACTAAATGGATCCTTAAAAACAAGAGTGATGAGAATGGTAACATTATCAGGAATAAGGCTAGATTAGTTGACCAAGGGTACACTCAGGTTGAGGGTGTAGATTATGATGAGACGTTTGCTCCTGTAGCAAGACTTGTATCAATTAGGCTTTTGATATGTGTTGCCTGCTTACTCAACTTTAAACTTTTTCAAATGTATATAAAAAGTGCCTTTTTGAACGGATTTCTAAATGAAGAAGTTTTTGTTGAATAGCCAAAAGTCTTTCAAGACCCTCATAAACCAAACCATGTCTTTAAACTTAAGAAAGTCTTGTACGGCTTGAAACAAGCTCCAAGAGATTGGTATGAGAGGTTGTTCGCCTTTTTTTTTAAGCTCACCGCAAGTGTACGGTATAAATTATAGAATAGGTTAGCAAGGTCGTATCCACGGAGACTAATAAATTAACGTGCTAAGTATCGAACTAAGATAGTCATTTTTATTTAGACGATCGTAATATGATGATTGTTGTGAGATTAGACAATTAAGACTACTAAAAACACAAGATTAAGACAATGAGAATAATAGAAGTATCATGATGATGAAATGGATTCCCGGGTTAAGGTTTCAATTAATAACCCTCTTGTTGTCCGAGTTAATCAAAGTCAAGTTATTATCAATATTCCTATAAGACGATCACGAAAGTATTTTATCCTCCCTCTCAAGATGCATATAAAATGTAGATTGAAATACCTATGCTAGCATCTCTACTCAACATGAGATATTCAACTCCCAAAAGCACAAAAGATCAATTGTCCTCACAAATATTTACAAACCTCTCGATTTATGCAAATATTTGTGTCAAGTACTTAAGATCTAATATTGAAACTCATCTCTCGAATTATGAATCAATATATCAAACATGCTAAATCATTGATCAAGTGATAAAACAAGAATAAGCTCAAAGTACTCAAATAGGCTTCAAGACAATAACTTCAACTAAGATTAAAACATTCAACAAGAGTTCATTAATCTACTTCGATAACCCGGAAATCTAAAGAGTTTAGCTACTCATGATGTCTAAACAACTCATAGACAAATTTTTCAAAGCCATGACAAACTAAAACAAAAGATTAAAACTACAAGAGAAGCAAGAAAAACTTAGGAAAATCGACAATCTCTCGAAAATATATCTCCATTCCTCAAGCTCCAATGCGACCCGATTGTCTCCTTGATGTCTTCTTCCAAGAATAGAACTTTGTCTTGTGTACTAGAGCCAAAAATGTCAGAATATGCCTTGGTGTGCACCCCAAAAAGAGCTTATATACCTTTTAGAAAGTTTAGGGCACATTGCTGTCATGATACTGCATTACAGCAGGGACGCACGGGTCATACGTGGGCGCATAGGTTACCCGTGCGTCATTCCATAAGACAGGTCTTGCTTTTCACCAACCAGCGCATGGGTCGTGCGTCCACGCACGGGTTACCCGTGCGCATTGCCGTAGGCAGCTTCCAATTCTTCAGTGGCGCACGGGTGGTGCGTGTACGCACGGGCTACCCGTTCGCCATGGCGTATCCTTCAGTGTCATTACCCAGGGGCGCACGAGTGGTGCCTAAGGCACGCCCTACCCGTGCATTCCCTATATTTTCCTTATAAGCTCAACTCCATCTCATTTTAGCTTCAATTCTTGTACATTCACTCGGTTCTTGGTGTTTCCACTTCGCGATGCTCGTCATTCCACAAGATTTTTTTTATCTCTACACTTTTCATATTTTAAAATACTACCTCTCCCCCCAAACTTGAATGAAATTATATGGTCCTGAAGGGGAAAATAGAATTTCAATAATGAAAAGTGAAAATATACATGGAGCCAAGCAACAAATCAATCAAGCCTCAAATATCTAACTTTGTGGAGGTGGCGGCGGGAAGTGGCCTTGTGAGATGTGGCACATTTGTATCAAATCAATTCATTGTATCATTTGCAACATCTCCAATTCCCTTCGTTCCTGGGCCGCATATCTTTGCTCCTGGGCCGCATATCTCTCCTCTTGGACCGCATACCTCTGCTCCTGGGTAAAATATCTTTGTTCGAGGTCCAAGGTCCTCCAATCGTAGTCCGCATGAGCCCAGAATGCACAAAATCATCTCGATGTTGCTGCAATTCTTCCCTTTGTTGCCGCAACTCCTCCCCGTGATGTCGCAAGTCCTCCCCAAATTCATAAAGCATGTCATGAAATTCATTGTCGCGTTGGCACTCGCCACCATAAGAAGTTCCAGGATGATCCCCGCTATGTGATGGTCTGGGGTGTTCTCCTCCTCGTGAGGACTCGGGAATGTCATACCCGATTTGAGGGTGAGAAGGTTCCATTCCCCTTTCTTGTCTATTCAGCTCTTCTTCTTCCGCCACCATGTCCTCTACATCTGGGAAACCTGCAACTCGTTGCCTCTTCCTTGCATTGATAGCATCAGTAACTCTGATATGGGCTTCAGAGTTAAGCAAAAAATTGGTAGTGTCCTCAAGGGTATCAACCGTGGTGTATCTCGGGTTAGGTAATGGAAATGCATCACCCCGCTTCTGCTGCAGAAATAACATACCATCTTCATTTGTAATAAACTTCATATGATGCAAAGATGATATGTTGACCCGAGTGCTGCCTGGTATAGGCTCCAAGCATCGTAAATCTATGTTAAAGTGTTGGGCAATAGGGGTAATTAGACCCCCTATAAAAATAGCACCACCACCCCGCTTTGCTAAATGATCAACTTGTTCAATGAAGTATGCGGCCGTGTTGTAGGGTGTACTCGTCAACATACACCACAATAAATATAATTCTCTGACTGTCATTCCCCCTATGTTTTCTCTAGCAAAAATCAAAGTTGACGTAACCCGTTGTATATATCGGAAAACTGGATTCCGGATCGACGAAGATTTAGTAGTGCGGGCCTCGTAGAGCATGGGACCTGTTTCCAGTGTTTGGACTAGTAAGCGCCAAAATTCAACTTGGTTATATCGGTATGCTGGTCAGAAGGGCGCATCGGTGGGAACCTCAAATATGGCATTCAACTGTTCGATGGATAATTGTCGCTGCACATTCCCCAACTGAAATTTCACTCCAATGACCTCGTTACCTATATCTTTAATCATCTAAACTGTGCTCAAGAATTCGAGCGTGAATTTCTTGTAACTAGGCCATTTTCTCCCCATAAAATTTGTCCAACCGACCCTTGCGAATAACCGCCACGCGTCATCATGTATCCCAAGAAGTTGGGTACAATCATCGTCGGCGTACTTTGAGGGGGCCATTGTTCGGACAACCAGCTTATTCCATCGCTCTAGGGCATTCGCATTTGTTAGTACGACTCCAGGCGCAGGGCTATCGGGTTGTACTTCTTGTGGTGGTTCCGCCCTGGGACATCGTCTCCTTCCTTGAGGGTTCCGTCTATCCGCCATTAACTGTGAATGGGTACCTGGAATAACATGTATTAACAACCCAAAACAAACCAAATACAAGCACAAGTATGATGAATGTAGGCAAACAAGTTAAATGGGGTGTAATGATTCTCATACATCAATTTGACCGATCAATTAAGCTCCAAACAATCAACTAATATGGCAAATATAGAGAATCATTATCTAAAAGCCCCAACAATTAAAGCTCATGCCCGGTTCATCATCAATTCATCCAAATAGACCTCAATTCACATGCTCACATGGTGTTTGATAAATTGCCTTAAAGAAGAAATCATCCAAATCATGGCAAAAATATCAAAGCAAGAACCCAACATAATCCCCAATACATAATTCACCAGAAATTCACAAGAAAAAACGAAGTTCTTACCGGAATTCTCGAAATTTAGCAAAAGGGGTTAACTTGGAACCCTAGGTGCCTTTCAACCAATTCTTAAATCCAAACTCGAATTTGATGCAAAGTGTGCGTGTACTATGATGAGAGTATGGATTATGTGAAAGAATTGGTAAGAAAAATCGGAACTTTGAGCAATGTGTGGGAGAGGGCGATTTTTTTCGTGTTGATAGAGAGTTTGCAAGTTTGAAAACAGTCTGCCCAGACCCAATATATCTCCCAGCGTGAAGACGCACGTGTTACCCGTGTGTCATGCCGTATGGACAAAATTCATTTTCTCCAGGTACGCACGGGTCATGCGTGGGCGCACGGGCTACCCGTGCGTAATGCCGTAGCTCCAGTTGTTCCCCCTCTAGGCACACATGGGTTGTGTGTACGAGCATGGGCAACCCATGCGTCCCTGTATAGCAATACTCAGGTATTTTCAAAATTTTCTTTGTATTTGTTTTTTCACACACAAAAAAGACACAAACTTAAAACACAACACACATAAAACAAATGAAATCCACACCAAAAATCATTGGGTTGCCTCCCAACAAGCGCTATATTTAACGTCTTTAGCTTGACGCCTGTTTCTTTTCGTCACGGGTCTCGCAAGGTGATGGATGTCACCTCCTCTTGGTTACCTCGGTGGAAGTAATGCTTAATCCTCTGGCCATTTACCATGAATGTCTCACCGTCTTTTGTTAATAATTTCACGACTCCGGGAGGGTTCAGTACCTTCTTGATCACGAATGGCCCCGACCACCTAGACTTGAGTTTTCCAGGGAAAAGTTTAAGGCGTGAATTGTACAAGAGGACTGGTTTCCCTAGCAAAAACTCTCATTTCTTGATCATTTTGTCATGCCATCTTTTGGTTCTTTCTTTGTAAATTCAGGAATTTTCGTAAGCTTCATCCCGAAACTCCTCCATCTCGTTTAAATGGAGTAACCTCTCTTCACCGGCCTTTTTAAAATCCAGATTTAATTTCTTGACCGCCCAAAATGCCTTGTGCTCCAACTCTACCAACAATTGGCACGATTTCCCAAAAACAAGTTGTTATGGGGATGTGCCCAACGGTGTCTTATACATAGTCCATTATGCCCATAGAGCATCATCCAATTTCAATGCCCAATCCTTTCGATTGATGTTCACCGACTTCTCAAGAATTTGTTTGATCTCCCGGTTGGCCACTTCGGCTTGCCCATTAGCTTGCGGATGATATGCCAATGCAACTTTATGTTTCACCCCATATTTTGCCAACAAGTTGCTCATCAATATATTTACAAAATGCGACCCTCCATCACTAATTAAAGCTCTTGGAGTGCCGAATCGAGTAATTATATTTTTCTTGAGGAACCGCATCACAACTTTGGCATCATTTGTTTGTGAAGGAATCGCCTCTACCCAACGGGACACATACTCCACCGCAAGTAGAATATATTGATAGCCCGAAGATGATGAAAATGAGCCCATAAAATCAATCTCACACACATCGAACAATTCAACTTCAATTACATTTGTCATCGGCATCTCGTGTCTCCTGGAAATGTTTCCCATCTGCTGACACCTGTCACATTGTTGCACTTACAAATAACAATCATTAAATAAAGTGGGCCAGTACAACCCACTTTGCAATACCTTCGCCGTCATGCGAGTCGGACCAAAATGTCCTCCAGAGGGTGAGGAATGACACTGTTGTAGGACTCCTCCCATTCTTCTTGAGGTATGCATCTTCTGATGATTTTATCCGCGCACCTCTTAAAGAGTAGGGGGTCATCCCACATATAGAACTTGACATCGTGGAAGAACTTCTTCTTTTGATATGACGATAGATTTGGAGGCAAAACTCCCGCAGCCAAATAATTGATAAAATCCACATACCACGAAAATTTTGCCTCGACCATGAGTAACCGTTCATCTGGAAATTCCTCCTTTATCAATTACGTGCCTCTTTTCGCCTCCTCTTGATTTTCAATCCTAGATAAGTGGTATGCCACCACATTCTCACATCCTTTTCGGTCCTTGATTTCCACATCGAACTCTTGCAATAAGAGAATTCACTTAATCAACAATGGTTTCGCATCCTTCTTATCAAAAAGATATTTGATGGCCGCATGGTCGGTGTGAACAATCGTTTTCGTTCCAATCAAGTATGATCGGAATTTATAAAATGCGAAAACAATCACCAACATCTCCTTCTCGGTGGTGGTATAATTCTGTTGAGCACTATCCAACGTTCTACTAGAATAGTAGATGGATCTAAACAACTTTTCCCTCTTTTGACCGAGAACAGCCCCTACCGCAAAATCGCTAGCATCACACATCAATTCAAACGGTTGACTCCAATCTGGGGCTACAAGAATAGGTGCAGTCACCAACGCCTTCTTCAAGGTTTCAAATGCCTGCAAACAATCATTGGAAAAATTGAAAGCAATATTTTTTCTAACAATTGGCTCAAAGGCTTAGAAATTTTTGAAAAGTCACGGATAAACCTTCTATAGAATCCGGCATGGCCCAAGAAACTCTGAATGGCTTTTTCGTTTGTAGGAGGTGGTAACTTCTCGATCGCTACAATCGTTTTCGATCTACTTCCAAACCTGCGGAAGAGACTCGATGACCAAGTACAATACCATCACATACCATGAAACGGCACTTTTCCCGATTGAGTACAAGATTGGTCTCTTCACATCATTTGTAAGACTAAGGAAAGATTGTGAAGACAATTATCAAAAAAGATTCACCAAACACAGAGAAATCATCCATAAACACCTCCATAACGTTTTCAATAAGATCGTGAAATATAGCCATCATACAATGTTGGAAAGTTGCAGGTGCATTACATAATCCAAATGGCATATGGCAAAATGCAAATGTGCCCTAGGGCATGTAAATGTCGTTTTTTCCTGGTCTTCTGGTGCAATCATGATTTGATTGTACCCGCAATAACCATCTATAAAGCAATAATAATCATAACCCGCTAGACGATCCAACATCATATTTATAAAGGGGAGGGGAAAATGATATTTTTGAGTGGAATCATTAAGTTTTCTATAGTCAATGCAAATTCGCCACCCGGTAACAATTCAAATAGCAATTAATTCTTCATTATCATTTTTCACGACTGTTACCCTCCCTTTTTTCGGCACCACTTGTACCGGACTTACCCATGAACTATCAGATATAGCATATACGATTCCAGCATCTAACCATTTCAACACTTCTTTCCTAACCACATCTTGCATGATAGGGTTTAGTCGTCTTTGGTTTTGCACTGATGATTTATAAACATCTTCCATCCGAATTTTATGCATTACAATAGATGGACTTATGCCCTTTAAATCAGTTATTGACCATCCTAGTGCCGACTTATGTTTTCGTAAAACCTTTAACACTTTATCAAGTTGAGTAGGAGTGAGAAGAGATAATACGATTACCGGATTTGCATTATTCGCCTCAAGAAATGCATATGTGAGGTGCTCGGGTAATTGCTTGAGTTCGGAGTTGGCGTTGGTGTCTCAGGGTCACGCACGGGTTGCCCGTGCTCAGGCGCACGGGCCGTGCATGATCCCTTGTCTCCAGATTTTCCTTCGGCATCAAGCACGGGTTGCCCGTGCTCTGACACACGACCTGTATGCTCTTCAGGGTTCTCAATTTTTGCTTCGGCACCACGCATGGGTTGCCCGTGCGTGGACACACGAGCCGTGCTTGGCTGTAGGCTTGACTCCCTTATTTCCAATTTCGCGTTCTCGCCTCTTGCGCTCCTTGGTAGTTCCTGCATATGACCTAAGGCACAAACATAATCGTACAAATCTTGGTTATCAAAATCAACCACAACACTCGACGTCGAACACGAGTGGGTTAGACCAAATTCCAAATCATCCGTAGACAATGCATGATCAACATAATCCTCAATGCATGAACTAACTATATCTAAAAAACTACAATTCTCCACCGTATCATGAAATTTCATTGCCTTATATATAGAAAATAAAACTTGCTCATCATTGACCCGTAAAGTGAGCTCTCATTTTTGTACGTCTATTAAGGCTTTCCCGGTAGCAAGGAATGGGCGTCCAAGTATCAGTGGAACGTCACGATCTTCTTCCATATCTAGAACCAAGAAATCCGGGGAATAAAAATTTATCAACTTTTACATGCACGCGTCTTCTATAATTCCCTTTGGATATGTAAGTGACCGGTCCGCAAGTTGCAATGTCACCGTGGTTGGCTTCACTTCGCCTAGTCCAAGCTTCCTAAAAATGGACAAAGTCATCAAGTTAATACTTGCTCCTAAATCACACAACGCTTTATTAAAGAAGTTACCACCAATGGCACAAGGGATAGTGAAACTCCCCGTATCTTTTAGTTTTTGTGGTAGCTTTCTTTGAATTATCGCTACATTCTTCCGTCAAATTCACCGTTTCAAAGCTTGTCATCTTTCTCTTCTTTGACATAACATCCTTAAGAAATTTTGCATAATTTGGCATTTGCTCTAGTGCGTCTGCAAAAGGAATGTTAATGTGCAATTTCTTAAATATATCAAGGAATTTTGCAAATTGATCATCAAGCTTTTTCTTTTGAAATCTTTGATGGAAAAGAAGAGAGATAGGTAATTTAGATATATTAGAGTTAGACGAAGATTTAAGCTCCTCTCTTGTCTCTGTTTGTTCCTCTCTTGTCTCTCTTTTTCCCCATCGATTTTGACATCATCTTTTATCACCGACTCAACATCTCCCGACTTGGATGCTTCATCTGAAATTTTTAGATTCTCAGATTTTTCTTTAGGCCCCTCATATTTTGTACCGCTCTTTAACCGAATATCCTTGCATTGCTCCTTGGGATTAACTCCTCGTGTCACTCATGAATGCATTTGATTGATTTATGAACGAGGTGATTGCATCTTCCAAAGATGATTTTCCTTCCACATTAGAACCCCCATGTGACGCATTAAATCCCGGCGGTGGTTGCAACACATTCTTTGTATTGGCATAGGAAACATTTTCATGGTTTCTCAATCCCGGATGGTAGTGTGTTGGGTTTGAATTGTTTGGAAATTGCTGAAAATCCGGTTATTCACATAATTGACCTCCTCCATCGGATATAGAAGAGCTTCTCTACTCGTGATCGTGCTTGCTTCTGGCCCTTTCGTAAAAACACTCAAATGATTTGTCAATGTCGCCACTTGCGCAGTCAACAACTTAATTGGGTCTGAATCCAAAATTTCAGCCACTCGTTGTACATTGGATCTCTCAGATGACCACTGGTAACTGGTTATAGCCATTTCTTCAAGAATATTTAAGGCGTCTTGTGGAAACCTTGACAATAATGCTCCTCCCGCTGCGGCATCAACAAAGGCCCTCGTTTGCCCCATTAAACCATTGTAGAAGGAACACAACTGATGATCCTCTGGAAAACCGTGTTGTGGACATCTTCTTAGCAAATCCCAAAATCGTTCCCAAGCTTTGTACAAAGGCTCGGAGTCAAATTGTCGGAATTCAGTAATCTCGCTTTTGAGCTGCAAAGTTTTACTCGATGGAAATAATTTAAACAAGAACTTTTGGCTCAAATCGTCCCATGTGCTCACACTTCCTTGCGTCAAAGTACCCAACCAATTCCTCGCCTTATCCCTCAAAGAGAAAGGGAATAGGCGCAATCTTATGGCGTCATCCAAAAATGCATTCATTTTTATCGTATTGCATATTTGGATAAAATGCGCAAGGTGAGAATTAGGATCTTCAGTTGCGAAACCCCCAAACTGGTTATGTTGTACCATGTTTATCAGTGTCGGCTTAAGCTCAAAGTTGTTGGCATTTATCGGAATATGAGCAATACCACCGTAATTACGATTCGTTTGAGATCGAAAGTAATCACGGATAGCTTGGTGTTGAACCGTTATTGGTAACTCGTTGATCCCATTGTTACCCCTATTTTCTTCTTCCGCGTCCCCATAATCTGATTTTGTTGTCTTTTAACCCGTCTAGTAGTTGCACTGATTCTCCTTGTGAAAGCCTCAACTTCCGGTATGAGCGGTATTAACTCTCCTCGCCTAGAGCGAGTGTTCATGCACTACTTGGACCAAACTAAAGGAAACAAGTCAGATAATGAAGGATTAAAGTCAAACAAAAATATAGAAAATTAAAAATGTCTAAATTAAGAATAATTATATCTATCACAATATTTGCAACAAAAATTGTATTAGTCCCCGGCAACGGCGCCAAAAACTTGTTTGCCTATTTTTTTTAAGCTCACCGCAAGTGTACGGTATAAATTATAGAATAGGGTAGCAAGGTCGTATCCACGGAGACTAATAAATTAATATGCTAAGTATCGAACTAAGATAGTCTTATTTTTATTTAGACGGTCGTAATATGATGATTGTTATGAGATTAGACAATTAAGACTACTAAAAACACAAGATTAAGACAATGAGAATAATAGAAGTATCAAGATGATGAAATGGATTCCCGGGTTAAGGTTTCGATTAATAACCCTCTTTTTGTCCAGGTTAATCAAAGTCAAGTTATTATCAATATTCCTATAAGACGATCACGAAAGTATTTTATCCTCCCTCTCGAGATGCATATAAAATGTAGATTGAAATACCTATGCTAGCATCTCAACTCAACATAAGGTATTCAACTCCCAAAAGTACAAAAGATCAACTGTCCTCACAAATATTTACAAACCTCTCGATTTATGCAAATATTTGTGACAAGTACTTAAGATCTAATATTGAAACTTATCTCTCGAATTATGAATCAATATATCAACATGCTAAATCATTGATCAAGTGATAAAACAAGAATAAGCTCAAAGTACTCAAATAGGCTTCAAGACAATAACTTCAACTAAGATTAAAACATTAAATAAGAGTTCATTAATCTACTTCCAAAACCCGGAAATCTAAAGAGTTTAGCTACTCATGATGTCTAAACAACTCATAGACAAATTGTTCAAAGCCATGACAAACTAAAACAAAAGATTAAAACTACAAGAGAAGCAAGAAAAACTTAGGAAAGTCGACAATCTCTCGATATATCTCCGTTTCTCAAGCTCCGATGTGACCCGATTGTCTCCTTGATGTCTTCTTCCAAGAATAGAACTTTGTCTTGTGTACTAGAGCCAAAAATGTCAGAATATGCCTTGGTGTGCGCCCCAAAAAGAGCTTATATACCTTTTAGAAAGTTTAGGACACATTGCTCTCACGATACTGCATTACAGCAGGGACGCACGGGTCGTGCGTGGGTGCACGGGTTACCCGTGCGTCATTCCGTAAGACAGGTCTTGCGTTTCTCCAACTAGCGCACGGGTCATGCGTCCACGCACGGGTTACCCGTGCGCATTGCCGTAGGCAGCTTCCAATTCTTCAGTGGTGCACGGGTGGTGCGTGTACGCACGGGCTACCCGTGCGCCATGTCGTAGACTTCAGTGTCATTACCCAGTGGTGCACGGGTGGTGCCTAAGGCACGCCCTACCCGTGTGTTCCCTGTATTTTCCTTATAAGCTCAACTTCATCTCATTTTAGCTTCAATTCTCGTACTTTCACTCGGTTCTTGGTGTTTCTACTTCGTGATGCTCGTATTTGTATCCAAATTGTTTCAAATATCATTAAATTCCTACAAAACAAGCAAAGCGTAATATCTTTTCCATAAATAGTGAATACACATCATTTTACATGAGTTTATGCATGCTTAATCACCATTTTTATCATAATTATACCTCAAAATACATGCAAAACTGACACCTATCAGAGGCTGGCTGAATTTTTGGTACATGTTGGTTTTCAAATGGGAAGTGTTGATAAAAACATTGTTTATCAAAAAAGGAAAAACAACACATTGTCATTGCTCAAGTGTATGTAGATGACATTGTGTTTGGTTCAACAAGTGATGTTTTAAAAGATGAATTTATCAAGTCAATGTCTTCTACCTTTGAGATGAGCCTTGTTGATGAACTTAATTTTATCCTTGGTTTGCAAATTAAACAGATGTCTGATGGGATCGTTGTTTCTCAGTGTAAATATGCAAAAAACATTGTGAAAAAATTCAGTTTAGAAAGTAGCAAACATATGAAAACACCTATGAGCTCAAGTATGAAACTATCAAGGAACAATGATGGCATCATTGTTGACCCCACTTTGTATAGAAGCATGATTGGCAGCCTTTTATACCTTACTGCAAGTCGACCTGACTTAATGTTTAGTGTATGTGTTTGTGCTCGATACCAAGCTGAGCCTAAAATCACTCACCTAAATGTTGTGAAAAAGGATTATTATATATGTGAGTGGTTCTATTCATTTAGGCATTTGGTATACAAAAGACACTAACATGAACAAAGTAGGGTATAGTGACTCTGATTGGGCTGGGGATTTGGATGACAGAAAGAGTACTTCAGGAGGTTGCTTTTAATCTTGGGAATAATCTTGTTTCATGGTTCAGTAGAAAACAGAATTGTGTATCATTATCTACTGTTGAATCTGAATATGTTGCTGCTGGTGCATGTTGTTCTCAATTAATGTGGATGAAACAAATGCTGAATGACTATGGTTTTAATAGTAAGGTGTTAACCATGTATTGTGACAATCTGAGTGCAACTATATTTCCAAAAATCATGTTCAACATTCATGAACAAAACACATTGACATCCGACATCATTTTATAAGGGACTTGGATGAGAAAAGATTGGTTTGTATCAAACATATTGCCACTCAACACCAGTTAGCATATATTTTTACCAAATCTTTGGACTTTGAGAGGTTTTCTTGCCTAAGGAAATCTATTGGTTTGTGTGTTCTTTGATGTGTGATGCCTCATGTGTTGCATCATTGTGTAACACATTCTATATGTATATATATGTTTTTTTCTGTTGTAAGCATGTATATTTAAGGTTTTCTGTTCTGATGCTTCATCTTTTGTAGGAATTTCTGTGAAGCTCAACTTTTAAAAGAAGTCAGCAAACAAATTTTTTACTATTAACTTGCTTTTTGTGCATATTTGTATATTTTGGCTCGTTAATCATGTAAATGGATTGAGCTATATTTCTCTAACTTTCATAAGTCTTCTTGTACTATCCTTATACTTGTCAATCTGCTATGCAAGTGAAAAACAAAAATCTGTTTCTGTCATATAAATAGAGTTTGCTGTTACAGAATCATCTTGTAAATGATGACATCATTGTACATATCACCTCATGGTACTGCTGTGTGTTTTTATATATATATATATATATATATATATATTTTTTTTTTTTCTCTCTTCACACTACAACATAAATGACATTAGGTAACACAAATTGTGTAGCACTTTTTACATAAGATACATATGTAACACATGTTTGTAACACTTTTTACATTACAATATTTATGTAACACTTTTGTAGCACTTTATCAATATGTAACACTTATATGTAACACTTTTATATAAGTAACACTTTTTAAGTATCACTTTTTTTGTTATTTCTTTTGTAACGCAAATAGGTAACATTTTTATCAATATGTAACGCTTATATGTAACACTTTTATATAAGTAATACTTTTTAAGTATTACTTTGTTTTTGTTATTTCTTTTGTAACGCAAATATGTATCACTTTATTTAAGAAGCACTCTTGGCAACACTATATTTTATTCATTGTAATACTTTTTCAGCTATATTTTAGTAACACAAAATTATATAATTATCATTAAATCATTTCAAAGATTTATTTAATTAATTGGTGTCACCAAACCTAAAAATTGTAAACATCATGTACTTTGTTTTTTTTAACTGAATTGTTGTTTTCTTTTTTCAAAGTATTTTCGTTTTGCTTTTATTTTTTTATTTTTTACGAAAGCAATTAATTCCGTCTTAATACAGACGGAAAATGCGCATGTATATATTTTATTATTATTATTATTATTATTATTATTATTATTATTATTATTATTATTATTATTATTATTATTATTTATTAATTTTTACTAACGGCGACCAATTTCATCGTTAAACCTTTTTTTTATTTTTTTACTTTTTTAAAAAAAAATACTAATGAAAATTGATGTTGTCGGTAATTACTTAGGAATTCTTTCCGTCGGTAAATTATTTTTTTGTTATTTTCTTTATTATTTAATTTTTTTACTCTTAGAACTTTTTTATTTGTCGGTAAATTAATTTTATATTTTTATATATTTTTTATTTTACCGATTGAATATTTATCAGTCGGTAAATTTATTTTATATATTTTTGAAATTTTTAATTTGTTGTGTCCTTTAATATATAATATAATATGATTTTTAAAATATATACTATACATTATAAAATTTGATATATACAGTGTATAATATAATTTAATACATATATTATAAAATATAATCTTTATTATATAAAATATATTATATATACATATAATATATATATGTGTGTGTGTGTGTGTGTATAAAATAAAGCAAAAATTGTAATAAGAATCAACTTAGCTTAATGGCAAATTGCCACATCCACACATAATGGGTCGTGGGTTCGAATCTACTTGGTGGCAAAAAATAATATTTCTACGAAGTGCTACAAAAAATGTGTTACATAAGATTCAAATGTAACACTTTACAAGTATTTTTTTTAAAAGTGGTACAAATATAAAAAGTGTTACAAAAAAGTGTTACATAAGATTCATACAAATATATTGCTTCAAAGTGTTACCAATAGAAAACTTAATGTAACACTTAGAAAAAATGTTACTAAAAGCTAATAAAAATGATACCTTAGACTATAGGTAGCACGGGCAAGTGCAGCGCCATAAAAGTGCTACCTATTATCTATAGTAACATTTTATGGCCATTAGGTAACATTTTTTTAGTGTTACCTAATGTCATTTATGTTGTAGTGTCATTTTCTAATTTTTTCATTAAAAAATATATATATATGCACTATCTGGTGTTGTGGAGTAGTGGGTTGGTTCTTCCATTTTCTCACCATGTTCTAAAACAGTTTTCTTTAATTGCTGGGTTAGTGGGTTTTGTGAGTTGTAATTTCACTTAGTGGGACTTTATATGGTTATTACTATCATTTTAAATACCATATGATCAATTGTTTGATTGTTCCACTATTCAGTATTTTTATTTTGGTTTCCATATTTTTTTATCTCTTTTATTATGGAAGACACACACGTTGCTGAACTCCTCACTCAATTAAAAGAGGGTGCACCACTTGATTCCACTCATACCAACCTCATTTCTCAGAATCACCCACCAACTCAAAAACCTTCCTCTCTCACTCCTTCGTCTTCAATCCCAGGTGGTACTAATATTTCCATGGCTGATTTTGATCCACAGGATATTAGGTCGGAATTGGCACAATCAACTTCAACAGGTCTTCATTAGGCGCAAGGGTAGGAAGAAAGGAAGGTGATGAACCTCGCATCGAACCTCAATCGGCAGAACAAAATGTTAAACCCGAGCAAAATTTGGGAGCAATTGTACACGTACCTGAAGCCCCTCAACCTCTAGGGTTTGAAATCCCTGGTGAAAAAGGGAATCCTGTCTATGTGGAGAACCCTCCGAACATGCAAGATTTTAGGGAAGTCTTTGGTCCTTTAATTCCACCTCTGACTCGATATTCACGGAGAAGAAAGGGGTTATCACCTATACTTGCCGGTGATGCTCGACCGAGGAAGAAGTCAAAAGCCTCAAGCTCTGCTGAGGGTTCCAAGGCAAATATTGAAGTTCCTGTTCAATCTTAAGAAGTTTTTACGAACCCACAAAATTTCAGACACAGGCCTAAGAGAAATTGGTTCAAGAGTCACCAACGTAGGACACAAATGTTGTAAATGATGATGCCAACATCGTAGCATCATCTGTTACTCTGTCTTCAGGACCAGAGGATCCTTCTCTAGCAAATGTCGCGAAAGATGATGCCAACATCATGGCATCATCTGATATTCCTGTTCAAGCCTCAGAGATTCCACTTCCTTCAAGTCTTGTTCACAGTCCAACACAAATTCCATCGAAATCAGTTGTTGAGGAAGGCACGGAGACTGATGAAGAAACTCTGCTTGCTTAGGCTGAACGAAGAACAAAGTCTCGATTGGAGAATCCTCAAACAACAATGAATGTTCAGTCGTCAAATCTTTCTTCTACTATAGTCTCCGAAATGGCTGCCGAATTTGCAGAGGCTAGGGCTGCTCCCACAGATTTAGGTATTGGTCCCTCAAAGTCTCATTCTGAGGATTTTGTTTCTTTTGGTGCTTCCAAGAATTGGAATTCTTATCTAAATCATAGGATTTTTCTAGATAAGAAAATTCATATGCAAGAATTTGAATCTAATAATATGGTTGGGTATCTTAAAGAACGAAACCTCTTTGGCACTGTCTCATATGCACGACCATATGTTGAAAAAGTTGTTAAGGAGTTCTATTGCAACCTATTGTTAGATTCCTTTAATCCAAACTCTGCAAATTTTGGTGAAGTTTTCTTAAGGAGAAAGGTTTATTACTTTACTCCTCAAATTGTGATTGAATTGTTGGGGACTGAGGATATAGAAGAAGAAAGACCAGATGTCTCAGATGGCATGGTTGTAAAGAAGCTAACGGCTAATCACAAGTCTGAGTGTCCTGAACCGGGAAAGAAACCCTATTCAACACATATATCATCCAAATATATCGTGCTACACAAGATTGCTATTGCTAATTGGTTGCCAAACAACCAATAATGCATCAGTTACCAAAGAACATGCATATTTTTTGTACAGGATTGAGATGAAGCATAAGATCAATTTTGGCTCCCATATTAGTAAAATCATCTCTTCCTATGCTGAACGGGTATTGGATATGGGTCTTTCTTTTCCCTCACTTATCTATTTCATTCTGGAAGCTCAGGATTTTGCTAAGAAAGAAAGGAAAATTGACTCCTATTTCATCTTTCATCCGGATCAACCTCCTCTCCTCAAAGGTCAAAGGCATGTGGATTTGCCTCTGAAATCCGAAGATGATATTGCTGAAACTAGTTCACCCTCTCTAGTGACTGGTCCAATGCTGGACTATTTGCTCAGACAAGAGAAGTATCTTGCTTCTCAAATTCGTGGATCGATTAATCAAACGGATGAACTATGGAGATTGATTTCGTGACAAATAGGGGTAGTAAGTGGTTCAAAATCTAT
Source organism: Rehmannia glutinosa (assembly GCA_016081115.2). Taxonomy (NCBI): domain Eukaryota; kingdom Viridiplantae; phylum Streptophyta; class Magnoliopsida; order Lamiales; family Orobanchaceae; genus Rehmannia; species Rehmannia glutinosa. The sequence continues at coordinate 494,832 of JABTTQ020000308.1, forward strand.
CTGTCAAGATCTTTGAGGTTCTCCTGATGAAGAAGAAAGGATTGGACGTGGACATGGAGATGGTACTGGAAGTGGTAATGATGTTGCAAATGTAGCCAACATTTAAGCATCATTTGGTCTGTTTGTTATTTGGTTATAGATATTTCTCTTATTTTTTTTTAATATTAGTAAGGATTTGTTTAGGTTTTGTTTGAGTGTTTGCTTTATAAATGTTGTAGTTTGTAAGTATGCTTTACTAATATATTAGCTTTTTTCCTTAGTATATTTTTGTTTGCATCTTGAATTCAAATGGGAGTATGTTTCTATTGTTTGTCTGATGTTTGCACCTTGAATTCAGGGGGAGAATATTAACAGTGTTGATTTGCAGGTTTTGTCCTGAAATCTGTAAGAAAGGGGGAGATTGTTAATGTTTGAATTTTCTCAAGCATTAGATTTTTCATTCATTTTTTTCTTCCAGATTTCTGGTTACATTTTAACAATTAATATCTTCAGTTTTCAGGAGTTATTTTAGAAGCTATAAATTCCGTTTTCTAACTCCTTAGAAGTTTATTGTAGTGGGCGGTTTTTCCTTAATCTTTGCAGGAAGTTTTCTCCTACTTTCTTGCAGGAAGTTATCTTATGGACAACTATTTAAGGATCAGAACCAACACAAGTCATGTACAGATTTTAGAAAATTTGAGAGTTCATCTTCCAGATTTTTCATACCAGAAAAGCCTCTAGAAGCTAAGTGATATCTAGAATGTTGGCAACATTGTTGGCATCATTTTTAGAACTCGAGTGTTGAGTGTTTATATGAGATAGATTCAGTCTAGATTGAGTGTTTGGAGTACACTAAATGTATTCTCACATTTTGTAAAAGAGTGTTGTTACTTTTGGAGACACAAGGAAGTTGTTCTTCTAGTTTCCTTATTTACTTTGTACTTTTGTATATTGTAAACAACATCATCCTTTGAATAATTTTTGTTCTAATGAACACCGTATAAGTATTTTATACTTGTACAAAGTTTTCAATCTATTGTGTATTATATTTCATTCTGTCTTTATTTCATACTTTACGAAATTGTGTTTTTAATTAAAAGACTTTCGCTGTGTTTTGGAAAGTGTTGGCATCACTTTGACTGCACACTGCATTATTCATTAAAATTGGACCCTTCAATTCTTTCAATTGGTATCAAAGAGCCTTCACTAGACGATACTTAGTGCGATCCTGTGTTTTGCAGTATTTTTATTCTGGAAATCCAAAGTAGTTCCATTGTTCGACCTCCAGTTTGGATGGGACGAACTATTTTTTACTGGAATATAAAGATGAGGGCTTACATTAAGTCCATAGATGAATGAGCATGGAGATTTGTCCTTGCTGGTTAAACAACACCAAGACTTGTTGATGCAAATGGTGATACAGTGATCAAACCAGAAATAGAACGGTTGAATGATGAGATTCAAATTTCTAGCTTTAACTCTAAAGCTTCAAATGCCATTTTTAGTGTTGTGGATCTATCTTTATTCAAAATAATTTCAAATTGTGTTTCTGCAAAAGATGTGTGGGATGCGTTGCAATTACATTGTGAAGGAACACATGGAGTTAGAAGAACAAACCTGAGATTACTTGCCAACAGAATTGAGAATCTTCAAATGGAAGATGACAAAACCATTGCATCCTGAAATGCAAAAATCTGTGACATTGCTAACGTGGCACAATCTCTTGGAGATCTTATTAGCAATACTCTTAGACTTGATGAACTTATTGGTATTTTACAAACTTTTGAGTTAAATTTGGCACAACAAAAAGAGCATCAAGTTAAAGACAAAGGCAAAAGTATTGCTTTCAAATCTGAAACTAATTGTTGGTTTTTGTGATGATTCAAATGACTCTGATTTTGCAATAGAAAATATTATTAAAGATCTGCATGATGTTGATTTAAATGAAGATTCTATTGCTTTGTTGACTAGAAGGTTTAATAATTCTCTCGAAAGAACGAACAGGGAAAATGATTCCACACCTTCTGGTAACAATAGAGATTTCAAGTCTAAGACACTATTTTCTGGAAATTCTTCACACTTTCCTAAAAAATTTGAATCAAATCAAGAGAAAATTTTTTTCAAACCAAAAAATCTTGATTCGATTCAATGTCATGCTTGCAAAGGATTTGGACATTAAACAAATCATTGTGCAAACACTCTTAGGGAAAGATCAGGAAATTGGAAGAAGATGAAAGCTGCAAAGGTCTGATGACTATTTTGGAGAAAGATCAGGAAAATTCTGAGGATTTAAAAAATGATGCTGCAAGTGTTACATCATTTCAGACATCACAGAACAGGTACAATGAGTCTGTGTATGATTTTGTTTATCATTTCAGATCTGCTCTTTGCTTGTCACCTGGAAAAGTTGAGGATAATTGTCAGGATCATTTAAAACTCAGGTTTGATGATATTATAAAAGACAATGACATTTTGAGAGAGTTTGTGACTAGATTAGAAGTTAAGTTAACAAAGAAAGACAAGGAATTTGAAATGATTAAATTTGAACTCAATGGTCTCAAAAAGACTGTGAGTAACTTTGATTCAAGTTCTGTTGTTATTGATGACAAATTTATGAAAGCTAGATTTGATAAAACTGGATTAGGTTTTACTAAACCTATCAAAATAGACTCTTGTCAAAAGTCAAAACTTTCTTTGAAGCAAGGTGGTATTAGTAAGAATAATAGATCTTTTCTCAAAAGCAATTTTAAGAAGTCTGAGAGTGTTTTGAAAAGAAATTTTGTCTATTATTATTGTTTTAAACCTGGCAAACCGTTTTGTTATAAGCTGAAGAAAGATAAATTTTTAGGTAAAATGATGTCAGAAATGATGCCTGACACTGCTAAAAACACTTTCAAAACTGCAAAGAATTCTTCTGATTTTAATGATGATTTAGTTTGCACTAATGATCAGTCGTGTCTTGTTGTGTATACTTCACTTAGAACTAATGTTGAAGGAACATGGCATTTGATAGTGGGTGCTCACGACATATGACTGGTACCCGTGAATATTTGATTGGTTATGAATCTGTTAATGGTGAAAAAGTTCAATTTGGTGGTGGCAAAAAGGTCAGATTGTAGGAAAAGGAACACTTCATGTAAATGGTCTTCCTTGTTTGAAAAATGTATTGCATGTGAAAGGACTTTTTGCAAATCTGATCAGCATTAGTCAATTGTGTAATGATAATTTGCATGTGAAAGGAACAATACTTGTGTCATGACTGTTGCATAGTTGAACTGAATCAGATTTGTCATCATGTTGAGACTAATGAGTGTATGTTGTGGCATCAAAAACTTGGGTATGTTAATTTTAGAAACATGTTTAAGTTGATCAATTTAGAAGCGGTGAGAGATATTCCTAAACTTCAAGTTAAGGTTAAAAAAACAAAAGTTTGTGGACCATGTCAAAAAGGTAAACAAACAAGAGTTCCACATCATGTGTTACAACATTTTAATACTTCTCATTTTTTTGAATTGCTTCATATGGATCTGATGGGCCCTGTAGAAATGGATAGCTTGGGTGGAAAGAAATATTCATTTGTTTGTGTAGATGATTTATCAAGATATTCTTGGGTTGAGTTTTTGAAAGATAAGTCTGAAACATTTGAAGTGTTTAAGAAATTGTATTTGAGAATTTGCAACATGCATGATTCTAACATTGCAAGAATTAGATCTGATCGTGTGAAAGAATTTGAAAATTCTTCTTTTTCTAATTTTTGTAATGAAAAGGTCATTTTTCATGAGTTTTCAGCTCCCATTACAACCCAACAGAATGGGATTGCTGAAAGGAAAAATAGAACCTTGCAAGAAATGGCAAGAGTGATGTTGTTTTCTAAAAATACTTCAAAAGATTTTGGGCGCGAGGCATTGAATCACTGTCACATTTCAAACCGTGTTTACTTGAGACCGGGTACCACTATGACAAGCTATGAGATTTTAAAAGGAAAAAAATCCAATCTCAAGTATTTTCACGTGTTTGGCTGTGTATGCCACATCTTGAATGATCGAGAATATCTTGGTAAATTTGATGCAAAAAGTGATAAAGGAATGTTTCTTGGATATTTCAAGAATAGTCATGCGTATAAGATTTATAATCTTAGGACTAGGACTATTCAAGAGACTGTGAATGTGGTGTTTGATGATCATACAGGTTTTGAGAACAAGGATGAAGAGGAGGATATAGCTCAAGTGCAGGAAATTGCACAAAAACAAGCAGCTGATATTGATGATGTTCAAAATGATGCCAGTAATGAAGCATCATCTTCAGCATCACCGACTCAAACCGCAGAGGGAACTCAGTTATGACTGGATCGATTCAAAAGAGGTGATGAGAATCTTGATTTTTTTCAAAGGGATCCATCCAGGAAAGTCCAGAAGATCATCCAATTACACGGGTAATTGGAGAGGTTCTCGATTTCGAGCCGGGACTAGAGGTAAGGAAAAGGTGAATTATAGAGAAATGGTGAGACCTTCTTACTTATCCTCTATTTGTCTTATGGTTAATTCTACTTGCTTTGTATCCATGACTGAACCTAAAAATGTGTTTGAAGCTTCAAAAGATGAGTTTTGGATTTAAGCCATGCATGAAGAATTAAACCAATTTGTTCGTAATGATGTGTGGGATTTAGTTCTTAAACCTGATAATGTTAACACCATCGGTACTAAATGGATCTTTAAAACAAGAGTGATGAGAATGGTAACATTATCAGGAATAAGGCTAGATTGGTTGCCCAAGGGTATTACACTCATGTTAAGGGTGTTGATTATGATGAGAAGTTTGCTCCTGTAGCAAGACTTGAATCAATTAGGCTTTTGATATGTGTTGCCTGTTTTATCAACTTTAAACTTTTTCAAATGGATATAAAAAGTGCCTTTTTGAATGGATTTCTAAATGAAGAAGTTTTTGTTGAACAGCTAAAAGGCTTTCAAGACCTCATAAACCAAACCATGTCTTTAAACTTAAGAAAGCTTGCGGCTTGAAACAAGCTCAGAGCTTGGTATGAGAGGTCTGGTGAATGTTTGGTAATGTTGGGTTTCAAAGGGAAGTGTTTATAAAACACTATTTATAAAAAAGTAAAAATAACACATTGTCATTGCTCAAGTGTATGTAGATGACATTGTTTTTGGTTCAACAATTGATGTTTTAAAAGATGAATTTATCAAGTCAATGTCTTCTACCTTTCAGATGAGCCTTGTTGGTGAACTTAATTTTTCCTTGGTTTGCAAATTAAGCGGATGTCCGATGGGATCTTTGTTTCTCAATGTAAATATGCAAACAACATTGTGAAAAATTTAGTTTAGAAAGCAGCAAACATATGAAAACACCTATGAGCTCAAGTATGAAACTGTCAAGGGACAATCATGACATCATTGTTGACCCCACTTTGTACAGAAGCATGATTGGCAGCCTCTTATACCTTACTGCAAGTCGACCTAACTTAATGTTTAGTATATGTGTTTGTACTCGATACCAAGCTGAGCCTAAAATCACTCACCTAAATGCTGTGAAAAGTATTATTAAATATGTGAGTGGTTTTGTTGATTTAGGCATTTCGTATACAAAAGACACTAACATGAACTTAGTAGGGTATAGTGACTCTGATTGGGCTGGGAATTTGGATGACAGAAAGAGTACTTCAGGAGGTTGCTTTTAATCTTGGGAATAATCTTATTTCATGGTTCAGTAGAAAACAAAATTGTGTATCATTATCTACTGTTGAATCTGAATATGTTGCTGCTGGTGCATGTTGTTCTCAATTAATGTGGATGAAAGAAATGTTGAATGACTACGGTTTTAATAGTGAGGTGTTAACCATGTATTGTGACAATTTGAGTTCAATTGATATTTCCAAAAATCCTGTTCAACACTCACGAACAAAACCCATTGACATCCGACATTATTTTATAAGGGACTTGGTTGAGAAAAGATTGGTTTGTATCAAACATATTGCCACTGAACACCAGTTAGCAGATATTTTTACCAAATCTTTGGACTTTGAGAGGTTTTCTTCCCTAAGGAAATCTCTTGGTTTGTGTGTTCTTTGATGTGTGATGCTTCATGTGTTGCATCATTGTTAACACATTCTATTTGTATATATATATATTTTTTCTGTTGTTAGCATGTATTTTTGAGGTTTTCTGTACTGATACTTCATCTTTCGTAGGAATTTCTGTGAAGCTCAACTTTTAAAAGAAGTCAGCAAACAAATTTTTTACTATTAACTTGCTTTTTGGGCATATTTGTACATTTTGCCTCGTTAATCATGTAAATAGATTGAGCTATATTTCTCTGACTTTCATAAGTCTTTTTGTACTATCCTTATGCCTGTGAATCTGCTATGCAAGTTAAAAACAAAAATCTTTTTTTGTCATGTAAATTGAGTTTGCTGTTACATAATGATTTTGTAAATGGTGGCATCATTGTACATATCACCTCATCATACTGTTGTGTGTCTTATGTATATATCTATATATATATATTTTATCCGTTTTCTAATTTTTTTTAAAAAAAATTATATCTGCACTATCTGGTGTTGTGGAGTAGTAGGTTGGTTCTTCCCTTTTCTCACCATGTTCTGAAACAGTTATCTTTAATTGTTGAGTTAGTGGGTTTTGTGAGCTTTGTAACTGCACTTAGTGGGACTATATATGGTTATTATTATCACTTTAAATACCATATGATCAATTGTTTGATTGTTCCACTGTTCAGTATTTTTATTTTGGTTTCCATATTTTTTTTTATCACTTTTATTATGGAAGACGAACACGTTGTTGAACTCCTCGCTCAATTAAAAGAGGGTGCACCACTTAATGATTCTACTCATACCCACCTCATTTCTTAGAATCACCCACAAACTCAAAACCCTTCCTCTCTCACTCCTCCGTCTTCAATCCCAGGTGGTACTAATATTTCCTTTTCCCTCTCTTATCTATCCCATTCTGGAAGCTCAGGGTTTTGTTAAGAAAGGAAGGGAAAAATTGACTTCTATTTCATCTTTCATCCGGATCAAACCTCATCTCATCAAAGGTCAAAGGCATGTGGATTTGCCTCTGAAATACGAAGATATTGCTGAAACTATTTCACCCTCCAGTGACTGATCCAATATTGGACTATTTGTTTAGACAAGAGAAGTATGTTGCTTCTCAAATTGAGTATTGGATTAATCAAATGGATGAACTACGGAGATTGATTTCAGGACAAAAAGGGGGGAGTAAGTGGTTTAAAATCTGTTGCTGAAGATGCTGAGGGTTCTGCTGATGAAGAAGAAAGGATTGGAAGCGGCCATGGAGATGGTACTGGAAGTGGTAATGATGCTGCAAATGCGGCCAACATTTAAGCATCATTTGGTCTGCTTGTTATTTGGTTATAGATATTTCTCTTATGTTTATTTTTGTTTATATTAGTAAGGATTTGTTTAGGTTTTGTTCGACTGTTTGCTTTATAAATGTTGTAGGTTGTAAGTATGCTTTACTAATATATTAGCTTTTTCCCTTAGTATATTTTTGTTTGCATCTTGAATTCGGGGGGAGTATATTTATGTTGTTTATCTGATGCTTGCACCTTGAATTCAGGGGGAGTTATTAACAGTGTTGATTTGCAGGTTTTGTCCAGAAATTTGTGAGAAAGGGGAGATTGTTAATGTTTGAATTTTCTCAAGCATTAGTTTTTTCTTTCATTTTTTTCTTCCAGATTCTGGTTACATTTTAACAATTCATATCTTCTGTTTTCAGGAGTTATTTTAGAAGTTATAAATTCAATTTTCTAACTCCTTAGACGTTTATTATAGTGGACGGTTTTCTCCTTAATCTTTGCAGGAAGTTTTCTCCTATTTTCTTGCAGGAAGTTATCCTAGGGACAATTATTTAAGGATCAGAACCAACACAAGTCGTGTACATATTTTAGAAGATTTGAGAGTTCATCTTCAAGTTTTTTCATACCAGAAAATTCTGCAGAAACTAAGTGATACCAAGAATGTTGGCAACATTGTTGGCATCATTTTTAGAACTCGAGTGTTGAATGTTTATGTGAGATAGATTCAGTGTAGATTGAGTGTTTGGAGTGCAGTAAATGTATTAACACATTTTGTAAGGAGTGTTGTTACTTTTGGAGGCACAAGGGGAGTTGTTCTTCTAGTTTCCTTATTTACTTTGTATTTTTATATATTGTAAACAACATCATCCTTTGAATAATTCTTGTTCTAATGAACACCGTAAAAGTATTTTATACTTGTACAAAATGTCTTATATTTTATTCTGTCTTTATTTCATACTTTATGAAATTGTGTTTTTAATTAAAAGTCTTTCGTTGCATTTTGTAAACTGTTGACATCAATTTTTCGCATAATTGAATTATTCATTAGAATTGGACCCTTCAATTCTTTCAGGTTGCTTCAATTAGTTGTTGTGTACAAGGAGGTTAGTAAAAATAAGATGGTTCAAGCTTTCGAAGTCTTGAGCAGTGTTGTTAAATTGTCCTAGGCTCCCTTAGGCCGAGGCGATTATGTCCAAATCGGTAGAAAAATCACCTAGGCGGCCAAAATCTGCCAAAACTAGATTAAAATAAATAAATTAAAAGTGATCCATGAAGTCTTGAGTGATCCCAAAAAGAGAATTATGATGATTATGTTGAAGTTGTCCTTAGGGAGCAAATGGAACAATGATGCATATTATACATTGAATATATTTGAATCTCTTTTTTGTTGGTGATTTATTGTAGGTTTTGGCAGTGAGATTGCTGATTTAATATTACCGTATATGTGAGAGTGGTAGCGTTGGCTAATCAGATATATAAATTATTTTTGTAGGTGGAGAGGCTCCAGAAGCAAACGAGAAGACGTGGTGCTATACTGATCGATGATGGATTCTGAATCTAGAACACTTTTACTGAGGTAACACTAGAAAACTCTGTTTCTGGGAAAATATTGTGCTCCACATGTGAATTGTATATATATTTTCTTGTGAAAAAATCTGCCCATGGTTAAGTTTCCAGTAGAGTAGATCACTTTTTCGGGCAGTTCTTGCTGGTCAGTTATGATGTTAATTCGTGATTGGTGTTATTCTGACTGCCAAACATTACTCTTGTCTAAGTTATGGTGTTTCTTCAGCGGACTTCTGTTGGGGTAAATCACAATATGTTTGTCAAATTTGTAGTTCATGTTCACAATGCTCGCCTCTTATGAGCACTTTATACTACTTGATAAAAAATATCACACATAAGTACTTTGTTCTGTGCCTGTTGATTTAAAAAATTTCTAAGGTCAGATATCTGGAGTTTGGACCATCAAAAAAATGTTAACTTGTCAGAAATCTGAGTCGATTTTCTAGCGTATAACATGAAAATCAGACTGAATAATTCATTCTATGTGTTACTAATCTAATGCAAAGGTAGTCTTGTGTTTCAACTTTTGTGACAGATCACAGAAGCTGAGAGAGAAACTCAGGCACAAAACTGATTGCAAATTTATATGTTATTTTAGAAACTAGAAATAACACCAAATCAATCAAGTGGCCAGGTTTTGTTCACTAAGAAATATGCATCTAGTTACATATCATGAAATCATGACTTATGGGATATAACCAGTGACGAAGCCAAGAATTTTATGTAGGGGGACCCAATTAACATTAATATAAAAATAAAATGCAATACATAAACTCTAAAAATAATACTATAAATTAATAAATACTAACCTCAATTACATCTTAATATTAAAAACTAAATAACATAATACAGTTACATCAAAATATCTTAACATCCATCTTCTTTTCTCATTTTTTTGAAATGGTTGCATAACCCATCATGGATGTTGAATTCTTTAGTGAGAATTTGATAATGAACCTTAAATAATCTCAAAAGATATCATGAATAGAGGTACAAGAGAATGATGCCAAAATTCATATTCAATATTATGGTGGAGCAAAAGAAAATATACAAAATTTTGAGAAAGGAGAAAAAATGATCAAGACTTAAATATTTTTCAATTCACAAATGAGAAGGGAACAACAAAAATGAAGGACTTGAAAAGCTTTTTTTTTTTTTCATTTTTACCTATTTTCTGCATTTTATTAAGCTTAAAAAATGAAATTACCAAATTACCCTAATTTTTTTCAAGCTTCGTCCCTGTATATAACCATGGACAAAGCATTGAAGTTCGTACATCGATAAACCTCTGCAAAAATTAGTTTGTATCAAGAAATAATATTATTAACTACATATATTTTTTCCATTTGTGAAAAATGAAAATAATTATATGATATATATATATAATTAGCTCTCCAAAATTAATTTTTACTATAACCATTCTTGTTATATTGTAAAACTTAAACAACTATTTATATACACTTACATACATAAAAATGAAACAATAGCATAAGAGAGACCAGATGCAGAGGCCATAACCCCAAATTTTATTAAAAATGTTTTACATAAAAAATCTTGTATGTTTTGTCAAAATAAAACAAAATCATCAACTTTCTTTGGTTATTGTTTCAGCTACTTTGAGGGATGTGCTTGTTCTCCACCAATACCCTCACCGTTTTGTTATTGCTCATTATTATATCGGGCAATTCTAATGTTGTAAAAATAATTCTTCCAAACTCCGGATCTTTTCTACGTCACATGTGCACATAAACATGCTCCACGCAGTGTTCATACTCTCTGCACAAGCAAAGGAAAAATAATAATTTAAAAGTAAAAAAAATTCAAAAAATGAATTGTGCATTAAGAAAATATTTCAGGCATTACCTTCACGTGTTATATAAATGCACTTTGAAATAACAGTGAAAATAAAAGATTTTTGGTGTTTGGATTAGCCAACAATAATAAAATTTGAAATATCTGTTGTACTATATTTTACCTTGGTAAAATGTTGGTGGATTTCTTGCCAAGTGGGGGGTGCACCATTGGAGAAGGTCATGAACAATGACCTTGCGTCCCTCGATGTACTATGGGATGGCTGCATTGTAATTGGTCGTGCAGGTTGTGCGCCTAGTATGAATTGTTCAGCATCTGCGCTCAATCTGCTCTTGTCTTAGCTGGTGGTTTGGTTTGTGACTTGTGAGGTGGAGGTGTTTGGATGTAGAATTCTGACTCAAGTCTTGCGACAGTCGCTTTGCCGGTATGAGATTATGTGCAAGAGAGTCATGTAATAATTTTGGTTGTGCTGGAATTTTTACTGAATTTCATTGCCTATAATTGTTAGAGTTCAGATTTGGAGCAAAAATAGTGATTATGTATTAATGTTTTGGAGAAAATCTATAATGCATTATGATGGTCTAAGCTATACTATTATTCTATAATGAAAACAACTTTGAAAAAGACATTAATTTGTCAGATTATCATCGTGCATGAAGAATTTTAAATTTTTGTTTTGTGTATGAAGAAAATATTCCAGGCTCTATATTTATGTGTTACATAAATGTACATTCTGAGCAGACTTTAATTTAAGGATTGTCATGAAACAAACACACAATCAATTCATATACATTTGTAATAACAATGAGTTTATAGATATTTTTCTAATAGCCAACTCTTTGATGAATGTTTAAACATCTATTGAAATTTGTTTACCTAGTGAAAATGTTGGTGATTTCTTGTCAGGTGAGGGGGCACCATTGGAGAAGGTCATGAACAATGACCTTGCTTCCCTCGATGTAGTACTATCAGATGGCTGAGGTTGTGCGCCTAGTACGAATGGTGTTGGATCATGACCTTGCATAGTCCAACAATGCAACATGTCCGTTCCGAATGCATAGGATCAGGTACATATAGAAACATCTTCCTGTTTTCCATTGCTCTAACCTCCATACACAGAAACAGAGAAAGACAATAGAAAGTTGATAAAAATCTAGGCCTAAGTTTAGCTAGTAAATTGTACATGGATTTGTTGCGACATGAGTGGCGCCCCCATTGGAGAAGGTCATGAAGAATGACCCGTCTTTCTTCCCTCGATGTACTATCAAATGGTTGTGGCGCTGGTCGTGCACGTTGTCGTGCAGGTTATGCGCCTGGTACGAATAGGTCAGGATTTAGAGTTTTGAACTTTGTTAGAGTAGAAAGATAGTTTCTTTCTTTTTCTTTTTGTTGTCAATATATTTTGATGAAAGAGTGTGTTTTCTTTAACTTATTTACCGGAATTTGGAAGCAGAATTTTGAATATGGCATCATGCATTTTGGGTTTGAAGATCATGGGTCAGAATGTTGGGTATTTGAATGTTTGCCTTCTAGGCAACCTGACAGTGTTATTAATGTTTGGACTGACTTCTAAAATTGCTTGGTTTTTTCCATTGAATCTCATTGCAGTAGGTTTCCGGCTGCTAAACTGGAAGGGAAATAGTGATTGTGTATTTAACGTTTTGAAGAAAATGTCTTTATGAGATTAAGGTTTAAACTATTGTACAATTAAAATTACTAATTCTGATTTTTTATCTTCGTTCATTTTAGGGAAAAATTAATTAAATAATTAAATGCATAATGTCTTCGTGTAGCATAAATCTATACTTTATACTTTGTAAATATTTGTCAAACTACTCAAGTATCTACGTGGTATGTGAAAATAAATATGGGTTTCTATTTTAAGCTTCTTGGATCCGTTCTTCTATTTGAAAGTATATTATGTGACCATGAATAACAATATCAGTGTGATAACCATATTTACTGTTGTTGGCATATCTGATATCTTTAAGTTTTATTTATTTCAGCAAGAGATTTATATGATGAATATATATATATGGTGACGATGCCCTTAATATGCACATGATTGATTATATATATTTGAATCTGTTTCTAGTGGTGTCTACTGGAGGTTTTGATCAGATGGTAATGGTGGGTCTGATATAGCAGTTAATTACCAATTTTTACATTTTATAGGTGGCAGAGACGACACAAGGTGAAGATGTAGTGCATGAATGGAGGATATCTATACAACAGTCAAACAATGTAGCACTAGATGACTCTATTTTTGTCTGAATATATGTTGAAGTGTATATTTTCTTGTGCAAAATTTTGCCCATGGTTCAGTTTCTAGTAGTGTAAATAAATTTTGGGGCTGGTTTGCAATAATGTTAAATGCTATTCTGTGATTAGTGTCACAGTTCTGTCCAAGTCTCTTTAGACTCTAAGAACTTGTAGCCCTTCTCTTTACCCTTATGCACAACAGCACAACTCTCTTAATGCTTAAAGTTTATTAGAGATAATGTGATGTCCGGGTCCCAAATAGATTATGAAATCATATCTTTTTTTTTTTTCTTTTTGATCGGTAATTATGAGATCATATCTTGAGTGGTTTATTTTTTTTTATCTTTTTGGTTTTTTCCTTCTTAATGCCAAAATCAAACCATTACAATAGGATGGAGCCGAGTGATAGGGTTTGAACCCTTGGCCTTACCTCTATTAGGTGAGACCAAGTATGACAATAGGGCGGGCGGATCAGGTGCTTGAAGACCCATCAGAGATTGCGGGCCGGGGCAAAACGGGTCACTCGTATATAATTAAAAATTAGTATTATATTATAAATATCCACAATAATTCACATAAAAATGAAATTAAAAAGAATAAGAAACAAGAAAAATAAATTATTATAAACTTATAAGCATATTTATAAGTTTTTATCTTGGATCTTTTTTTATTAATGCATATTATTTATAAAATAACTTATTTTTAATATATGTATGTTAGATATAAATTGAGTGCGTACAATAAATTACATTGTTATATATATACATTATAAATGTAAAACATATATTAAGTATATTTAAAAAAATAAAAATACTAAGTGGGTCGGGGTGGAAGTGATATCTATGCCCACCCACCCTGTTGTAGGTCACGAGACCGGCCAACCCAAATGCGACGGGTCGAGCTAAAATTGTCATCCCTACAAAGTATCACATCTCTTAGTGAAAGGTGCATGGTAACTCTTCTAGCAATTTGGGCTAACTATTCTCACAAAAAGTGAGGACGAATGTGAAGTTACTGCTAGCTACCGAAGTTACACTTCTAGGCCCCCACCCTGAACCCGGGGACCATCACATGTAATCACGTATAAGAATCTTCAGTCTAAGAACCGTGTTCATGAACTCTAGGCTTCTCAACATTAGGCATTGCTCCAAATAAAAATCCCTACATTTATGTCCACTATCATGACTTACAAAAAAATTCCCTGCACTTGTAGCAGGATAGATGCTGAGTTAACAAGTTCAATGAAATCCTCTGACATCGATAAGTAAAATTGAAGTTGAAACATTACTCTCCACTGTTGTCAACCCATTTATACTATTGCACAGCAACAATATACCTAAAATGCATTTGTAAAAAGAGAAACAGGTCATGTTATGTTGTGGTTGAAAATAATGTGACATAATTTCACATGCCTCCCACTATGAGTAGTCAACTTTCAGTTTGTTTAGATTGTGCTAACATGCTGGACATTTTGGAGTGTAAAATTGGAGGTTTGAATATAGGGTTATAGCTCTAAATGGACATATCACTACAAATTAAAGTTTATGTTTGCCAATATATTTCCAAATGTTTTCCCAAGTCTTTACCTCAATCATGAGCTAACATAAAGATAAGTTCCTATAGGCTGAATACTTAGCTCTATGCAATTTTTAATATGGGACCAAAGTGATATTTATATCGTACTTTTTTAATATTGGAAGGCAAGGTTGAAATTGCTAGGCAGTAGCCCCAATGCCTAGCACCTAAAAACAATACTTTTTTTTTTATTTTTTTATTTAATGCTTTTTTGGCCAATTTTTGGTAGCTAGGTCTGAATTTTGGTCGAGGAGGCTTCTCCTCCAATTTGGACATAATCGCCTCAGCCTAGAAACACTTGGGGCTTAGGCCAATCGTCACAAAACTTGTGGTTGGTTAATGAATAAAATCAACAATCGAAATTTCTAAATAATGTATTCAGTTAGCGTGTGAAGCATCTCGTCTGGATAAGACTTTCATATTAATGTGGGTCTAAATTCTAATATCAATGGTCGTCTCAGAAATAATAGCGTGAAACTAACGTGTTAAGTATCCAGTCCGAGTTTAAATCCCGACTCTTAAGTAGGATAAAATATGATTGAGAATTAGGTGAAACATTTATGCAATTTTCACTTCTAACATTCAACTTATTATCAAAACTCAAAAGAAAAAAAGAAAACAATCGAGAGAAAAAAAAAACATATGTTTTGGAGTTTGCTACTTGTGCCCACAATGTTTACCACAAAACATGTTATGTGGTTTACAACGAATGAATTTAAAATCTCAACCTCCCCACAGAGTATAAAGTTGGCTGCATTAAATGCCTCATTCTTCAATCAGTTCCTTGTCCACCCATGTTTCTTGTGCTCAATTCCAAACTCCTTGTCTGTTCTGTTCTGTGATGATCATATTTACCTGCACTTTTATGCTCAATCTATAGTTTTTTCCATGCCTCATTTCTGATTTTGCTTATATTAGTTAATCAATTTGCGTAGATAAGTCGTATCAAAATGTTGGTTGTTACATTGATTTAATGTTACCTGGATACACACATGCGCGCACATTTTATGTATATTTAATTATAAAAAAATAATTGAAGTTTTGAGAATATCCAAATCTTGATTTTGATTTGGAAAATGCATGGTAACTTACAGAAATAGTTGTTAGAGTTTTAAATTACTTTATTAATGTTCTTAATTAACACAATTATATGTGAAAGTTTGAATGGTCCCAGATATTCAAGGATAAACGAACAAAATAAATTGTTGCTATAAGTCCCAGTAAAACTTATACCAACTCGCAGCGGATTAACAAAATAACAGAGAGATAAAATTTGTCTGTAAGTAAAAATATACTTGCAGACGTGCTGACAGGGCGAAAACTTCACTAGTTCATTGAATCATTTACAGAGCTCACATGTATAACTCAACTAGTACAAAATACCTATTAAAACCCCTATCTATGAGTACATCTATGAAGTGTTAATCAACTGATTCAAAACAATATGAATATAAGCTTTTCAGATCTGAATCAAAATAAAAGATGGAGGAAAACAGAAACAAAGACTTGCAATCTTCGAAAGTCTTATATTGGAGACACAACAACACTTCATACAACACTTCGATCTTTGTTTCTTCACTCTCAAACTCGAATTCTCTGAATTTCTCGTGTATTCTCTGTCAAAGAATATAATTATGTGTATCAAAATTATGAGGGACGAGGTCTCTTTATATAGCCGCTTCCAAGCATCCAAGTCCATACAAAACATGGAAAGAGATATCTACAAGAACAAGGATTTATATCTCATATAAGGTAGGACTCTGGAATCCTTCCGTATCAATATGATGTAAAATAATAAAGAATAATATCTTTCCATATCTTAACCATTGTTTGAGAGTCAAGTTATACTAAAATCCTTCTATAATCAAACTTTCCTTATTTAATAAAACATATGACATATAAATAACCTAGAAAAGGAAAACAAATAATAAAACCAATTTTCACATAAGGAAACTTGTGGACGTGTAAAACCACTAGGGATGGCAAAATCTCCGCATAGAACCATCCTCGTTGGTACCCGAGCAATATGGGACGGGAAATCCCCGATTAATTCGGGGATGGGACGGGGATGTTGATTCCTCACTTCTCTAGAATTGGAGATTGGTTTGAGATGGTATTTATATCCCCCGTCCCATCCCCGGCCTCGTTTCGATAAACGGGGAATCCATGTCCCCATCCCCATTCCCCGAATATATATATATATATATATTAGTAATTATATTTATAATATTTTATTTTATTAATTTTAAAACTAAACTCTTAAATATTTATAATTTTAGTTGTTCTCATTATTTTTTTATGCATTGAGTTATGTTATTTTATTTATTTTATATATTTTAAGTAATTTATTTTCTGATTTTCTTATTAAAAAAATTAAAATGGGAACATGATTCTCTCCGCAGGACATCTTTCCCTGGACGGGGATTCGTCATCCCCGCCCCGGATATCCAAAGCGAGAGAATGGTATGTGGATGCCATTTGGGATGGGATCCGGGGACAAGGATGGAATGTTCAATACAAGTCATGTCCCTGCCCATTGCCATCCCTAAAAACCATGCATTCCAACAATCTCCCATTTTTTGCCTTTCTGGACAAAACCATTTAAAATCAATAATAGGATTTAGAAAACAAGCATCTCCTTCTCAGTTAGATAATGGAGTTTAAAGAAAATTTTATCCCCCTAAATCAGAAAATCGACATGCTCAAGAGTGTTGTTACAAGAAATCCATATATTATTCAGAGTATAATAACAAAAGTTCAAAAAGGAATACTAGAACGAAAAGTGTTAGAGCGAATAACGAAATACCAAAACTTCCTAGTATCAGAGCAGCATGAGAAAAAAATATAAGTATCAGAACAAAACATTATCTTGTTAGATCCAAAAATAAAACAAAAACACCAAAATACATCAAGAGTAATCACTTCTCAGAGTGATATAGTTCTGTCTCTGTTTCTTCAATGTCAAAATCTAGTTCCAAGTCATCGGCTCAACCTTAGTTCCACTTAAACTAGCTCCTCCCCACTTGTGCTAGGTCCAGAAACATCAACACGAACTCCAATATCAACTCATTCTCCCCCTTTTTGTCCAGAAAGATGTGAGAGCATGCTTTGGATGTGAGCTTTGTAGCCTTCAAAGTATTGGATATGTTGCTAGGCCAAAGTAATCTGCTAGTCAGCAAACACAAGTTGTCCCTACATAAAATTCATAGCAATAGAAATAACATTAGAAGTATCAAAATAGATGGTTAAGATATCACTATGAAGACCATAATCCTCAACTAATTTGATTCATCCAGAGTAATTGAGAACAACTCCCAATAACAACATATTCAGATTCATTAGTCGAAAGAGAAACACAATTTTATTTACGACTATACCATAATACCAAATTATTTTCAATATAAAAATAACCACCCGTTGTACTTTTTCTATCATCTACGTCCGCAATCCAATATGAATCACTAAACCCAACAAGATTAGTATTTATATCATTAGTGTACCAAATCCTTAAATTTGTAGTGCCTCAAACATATCGGATAATTCTTTTTAAGGCTTTCAAATGAGTGATCTTAGGATTGGCTTGATAACGAACTCACAAACATACACTACACATAATATATGGACGGCTAGCAGTCAAATACAACAGGCTGCCAATCATACTTTTGTACAAAGTGGTATCAACACTTTCAACAACATATTCTCTACTCAGTTTTTGACTCGAAGCCATGAGAGATTTAAAACGCGATGCACTGTCTAAGTTGATTTTTTTTCACCAAATTTTGTGCACACTTACTTTGAGAAATGAAAATCCCATCATTCGACGGTTTGATTTGTAAACCCAAAAAGTTAATCAAGTTCACCATTTATACTCATCCAAAACATAGAAGACATACATTCAACAAAATCATTCAAAAGTTTTTGACTAGAAGATCCAAACACAATATTATCTTCGTAGATTTAAGCTATCAAAATACTGTGGTTGGTCCTTTGGATAAAAAGAGCTTTATTCACTTCACCATGTTTAAAACCGATTTAGAGTAAATGCTCAGTCAATCTCCCATACAAGCTCTAGGAGCATGTTTAAGACCATAAAGAGTTTTTTTAAGCTTGAACACATGGTTTGGCTTATAGGGATCTCAAAAGACTTTTAGTTGTTCGACATAAGCTTATTAATTTAAAATACCATTTAGAAAAACACTTTTACTATCCATTTGGTAAAGTGTCAGTCCAAGATGGCAACTTATACCAAGAAGTAGTCTAATTGACTCAATTTAAGCTACAAGAGCAAGAATTTCATCGAAATCCACTCCCTCAACCTGTGTATAGCCTTGAGCAACTAAACATGATTCATTGTGCACAATATTTCCTAACTCATTAGTTTTATATTTAGAAATCCATTTAGTACCAGTCACATTCACATGGTTAGGCCTAGGGACTAAATACCACACATCATTCCTGGAAAATTGATCAAGCTCATCTTGTATAGCATTGATCCAAAATTCATCTTTTAAAGCCTCATTAACATTCTTAGGCTCAAAATTAGAGATGAAACAACAAGTTCTTACTAGAGTGCAGTTTGAAGACATGTATGCCAACCTCACCATGTCGCGATAGTTTACATTCTCTTTCCTTCTTGAACGAATGCCTTCATAAATATCACCTATCACTTATTGAGTTGGGTGATTCTTCGGATTCTGCTAGGAATATCTCTGCCACGGACAACCATAAGATCATCAAGTACCTGGTTTTGTTCAGTCTCAGGTTCAGATTCTATTTCTGAGTCATCTAGGAAATGTGTGTTTACAAGTGTTGTTGCGGGTGTTTCAACATCTGTCGGAACAATTGTAACAATATGTGTTGTAACACTAGGTTCAATTTCAGTTACAGGGACTAACTCAGTCGCCTCAACCATCTCAAGCAGATCAGAGACATTATCTTCTTCAGTCTTTTCTGCAAGGTCGGCCAAATCATCGAATACAACATTCACAGTTTCCACAATAGTTCTTGTTCGAAGATTAAACACTCTATATACATGACTATTAATGAAGTAAACTAATAAAAAACACGTATCACTCTTAGAATCTAACTTAGCAAGTTGATCTCCATCATTCAACACATAGCGCACATATTCAAACACATGAAAATATTTAAGGTAAGATTTTTACCTAAAAGAATCTCATACGGTGTCATAATACTACATATCCTTAAATAAACTTGATTAGTAATATGGCATGCAGTATTCAGGGTCTCAACTCAAAAGCGTTTGGTCAAATGTTTGAAACTTAGCATAACTCGTGTCATTTCTTGGCATGTTCAATTCTTCCTTTCCGCTACCCCATTTTGTTGTGGAGTTTTGGCGCAGACCATTCAGAAATACCTTTCCAATAATGAAAAGATTCATTCTCAAATTCTTTACCATGGTCAATTCTAATCCTACCAATAATGATAATGTACAAATTACACAATTTTTTGTGCAGATTTCTGAAAGACTCAAAAGTGTCAGATTTTTCACATAAGAAGCACACCTAAGTATAACGAGAGAAGTCATCAACACACATAAAAGAATATTTCTTGCCTCCAATACTTCAACCTCAATAGGACCCATAAAATCCATGTGGAGAAGTTCAAAATACTGGGTAGTGTTAAAGTGTCGTGACACTTGGTGCGACACTCGAACTTGCTTACCTTTTTCACAAAACCCACAAACAGGTGTATTTTTCGTGTTCAGCTTAGGTAAGCCTCTTACAGCTTCATATCTAACCAATTTATCAATCATTATGAAGTTCCCATGTCCTAATTTTTGATGCCACAAATAAGTTTATTCATTCAAATTCACACTATGTATGCATGAATACCACCAAATTGGTAACAATTATCAATCGATCTCAAACCTGCTAGAATGAAAATGTTAGAATCATCAAAGACTTCATAGCAATTCTTATCATATTTAACATATAGGTTGTCATCACAAAGTTGGCTTATACTAAGAAGGTTTGCAAAAGTCCTTCAACGTGCAACACGTTTCCAAGCTTAGGAAGACCTTTCACATTCAATGTCCCTTTACATACAATCTGTCCACGTGCACCACCTCCATAAGTTACCTTACCTCCATCAAAAGACTCATAGTCCATTAGGTAGTCAATTTTGAGTCATATGGAGAGAGCACCCGCTATCAAAGTACCATGAACGAAATGTTAGATCTCAAGGATGTAAATATAACATTAAATGTCAATTCAGATTTACGGACAAACATATTTTGGAAAATGTGAGGTGTTTCTGGAAGTGTTAGAAGACACTTGTGGCGACATATGACCAGAAGACTTTTGATACTTTAAATCAGATTTTAGCTTTCGACAGTATGGTCTAATATGGCCAAACATATAGCAGTAATGACAAATATAGTTTTTTTTCTTTTACGTGTTCTATGGTTAGAACATGTAGATTTTTTAACTAACGACGTAAACGCCTCAGAGTTTTCATTAGCCTTGACAAAAATAGGTGTTTTTATAGCATATACCAGCCTTGTTATCACTTCCAAATGTCAAAATTTAATCAAGTTTAGCTTTATCAGAATTTAGTCTCTTTAAGATGTCAAGAGATTTAGCAAGTTCAGATTTTACCTTTTCCAGTTCTTTGTCCCTTCTAGTCAGTAGTACCTCCAATCGAGCTAAAGAGCTCTTCTAATCCTCATTCTCCTTGGTGAGTTATTTATTCTCCTTTGAGAGACGTCCAAGTTATTGAACACGTCTGAGCCAATTGTAATAAAACTCTTTGTGGGTCTCTTCTATATTTTGCTCTTCACTATCGGAGTCCTTAGCAAACTGAGCATCTATTCTAACTAGAGAGATACAAGTTAGGAAAAATGTATCTGAAGTGTTAGAGAAAGTGTACTTGTGAGGTATTGGAACATCTAGAGCAACACCTTGAGAGACACCCAGTGGATTAATTTGCAGCGATTTTTTCTATTTGATGATAGTCATGAGGGCAGTATTATCATCTTTATGGTCTAAGTTTGCCTCCTCAGATTCATCATTACTCAATATAACACTCAAATTCATACCCCTTAAATTTGCGCAAGGTATTTGCACACTGATTTACATAGTGCCCAAAAACCAGTGCACTTAGCTTTCTCAATAGCAAATTAAATTGATTTCTAGATCTACCTTGATTCCTATCACGGATGCTTCTTTGAGGATATTTGGGAGTATCGGTTTTGAAAGGCTTTTTGGATTGGGATGGAAACCGGTTTTTGCTGTTGTTATTCATAATATTACTAAATTTCTTAGCAAAGAAACTATAGACTCCTCACCTAGTTTAGGTTCCTCAACCTCCTTGGTTAATTGGGTTAGATAATTAGTATCACCGGGCAATACCTGTAAGGCAATATTTTTCTCTTTAGGTCTTCTCTTGTTAGCAAAGTTGAGTTCCCATGTCTGAAGAATCCTAGTAAGTTCATCAAGACGAAGCATGGTAATGTTTGGCAATTCTTTGATGGCAGCAATCTTCATGTCAAACCTTTCAAGCTGGGATGGGATACCGCTTGACTGACCCCTTCATAGTCCATTCATTAGGTTGGGGATGAATGAAACCAATCAGAAGTGCTCGCGCAAGCAAAGCCGGGAAACGGACCACATCGCAATGACTAGGACTCGTGTCGGAGGAGTAAGGTAAGGGGTACGGAAACTTAATTTGCATGTCCTATTATAAACACTAACTGAATGAAACAAGGACTTTTCTAACAAAACAAATTGTGCCACATCTTCTAAAAGACTCCTTGGGAACAGCTGACCAATTGAATATGGGACGCTGATGTTGATCGAATCAAATGTAAAAGCACCATTTCTTTTGACATTTAACTTGCTCGTCAGCCTCCTCTTTATAGAACTAATCTTAAGACAGGTGACCACATCTAGTTCCGAGGTTGGCGGTTGGCATAACCTAACTTGATGCCACGTTTATAGAGTTGTCAGACCAGAAATGAAAGCGTCTTTCTTGCTTGGTGATCAGTTAATGAAGTCATTCTGGATCCCTGACTCGTCTCATTCTAGGCCTTTGGCCAACTCCTCAAAATTTGGTAACTTCATTAGTTATCAAACTATCATTCGAAATTGGTTCTTCCAAAGATTGGGATTCATTACCAATCTCACATAATTTAATGTTGTATGAAGTGATGTCTTCATTCCTCTTCCATCTTCAAATTTTTGAATCTTACTATCCGGTGTCTTAACTTAGTATAATGAACACATGCAAAACCTTCACAATGCTTTTATAGTGCTTCACATGCTTCTTTTGCTTCAAAATAGTTTGAGATAATTTTGAACATATTAATTTCCACAACCCCAAAAATCGCATTGAGAGCTTAGAATTTAGGTTCTCCAATTGCACTTCTTCAATAGTCCAACTGATTTCTCCTTTGTAGGTCCCAAGGAGTGTAAGTAAGGTTTAGAAGGGGGGGTTGAATAAACCTTACCAACTTTTAGATTTCAGTCATTTTAAAATATTTCAGAGTTAATTCACAACTAAGTCCTTGAGGACTGACTAAGTTAGTTAATCGTAGAGTTAGCCACTCAACCGACTCGATAGAGTACATTGATAGAATAACTCAGTTGTTTAGTCTAAACCTTAACTTGGCTGTGATGAGTTTTTCAGCGGAAGACCTAACACCCTTGAATTTGATTTAACTTTGTTTAACACTTGGTTTTAGCACTTAGTAATTTATCGGTTGGATAACAAATTATCAGCAGATATAAAATATGTGTGCAGGAATGTAAATATGTTGAAATGTAAATGACACAAGTAAATTTTATAGAGGTTCGAAGATGGGGTAATTCTTCTACTCCTCTCTTCTCCAACTCCTGGAGGAATCCACTAAGTAATGATCAGTTTACAAAGTGGTTATCAGTCTAGAGACAAGTCTTGATCACGCAGATGACTTGCTCCTTTGACTCAGTCTGGAGATGCCTTGGTTAAAAAGCTGGCTTCTCGTCCGACTCATCTTCTTCACAGGGCAGCTGCCTTGCTACTTCAGCTCACTTTCTCAAGCTTCTTGGATTTGATCACGAAACCCTCCAATAACTTGAGATTGGTTTGACCTTGAACCTTCCTACAATCCTCCTTGGAAAGTAGACCCCTTTTGATTCTTCAAAAGTTTCCTCTTAAACAGTTTGAAGTTGTCTTTCCTTCACAGCTTGGTGTTGGATCGATTTCCTTCGAGATTTAGGCTTGAAGATTTTTGCTTGTATAACTTGAGAATATTTTGCAGGTTACAGTTTGAATATAGCTTGCTTGTTCGTGGTTCAGGTATGCAATGTAACCTTTTCTCAATGTGATTCCTCAGCCTTTTATAGTGAACTTTTCAAAAGTCACTTGTGTTCGTTGGCTTGTGTTGTTGCAGTCATTGATGTTGACATTTACTCGTATTTAATGTCTTGCAACATTGCAACATTTCGATACAGTGCGATCTTCCCATTGGTTTGTTCCTTTTGCACACAATGGAACTAACACTTTATCTCGACAACTTTAACAAGTTACTATTCGAGTAACATTCTTGACTTTCATCAACGGATCTCGTTCGGTTGTCTAGACTTGATCGATCTTTTATTTCCCAGGTGACTTGAGTTAGCTTCCAAACATTGGATGACTCATCTGTCACTTCAACTTGAGACTTGGCTCCTTGAGTTGACTTGGTGACTCTTCATGCATTGTTCCTCGGTGATACACCATCAGTCGAGTTCTTGAATCTTCTTCTTGCCGATACTCAGTTGTTTCTCGGTGAGTCTTCACTTTAGTCTTCATTGACTTCTTGTATTTCCAGGCATAGCTGACTTGACTTAGCTTATTCAGCCCTATCTATTACAATACAAATTACAAGGAAAATGAGGTGCCAACTTTCAAGTTTAAGTTTTACATGGCATTCATCAAAATCTAAAAAATAAATTTCCCAACATCCCTTAAGTATGAAGTCGCCATTATTATCAATAATCTTTGGAGGAGTCCATATTGCACGCAAGCTCTTTCATCAATGGATTTGATGAGCATGCATCTTCACTTTCCAAATGAATAGTTCATACCATCAAGTATAGGAGGATTTAAACACAAGTAGCTCTGAAACATCCATTGCTTGCTCGACGCAGGATCAATATTTAGTATAATCAAGTATTGGTTCTAGATGCCAATTGAAAATTTTAATGGTCCCAGGATATTCAAGGATAAACGGATAGAATAAAGTGTTGCTATAAGTACTAGTAACACTTATACCAACTCATGATGGATTAACAAAATAACATAGAGATAAATTTTGTCGCGCAAGTAAAAATATACTTGTAAACATGCCAACAGAGCGAAAACTTCACAAGTTAATTGAATCATTTACAGAACTCACTTGTATGACTCAACTACTACAAAATATCTATTAAATCTCCTATTTTTGAGTAGATCTATGAACTGTAAATCAACTCGTCCAAAACAAGATGGATATAAACCTTTCAGATCTTAATCAAATCAAAAGATGGAGGAAAACTGAAACAAAGACTTGCAATCTTCGAAGATGTTATACTTGAGATGCAACAACACTTCAGACAATACTTCGATCTGTGTACTACTTCTATCTTTGATTATTAACTCTCAAACTCGAATTCCTGAATCTCGTGTATTCTCTTTCAAAGAATGTAATTCTGTGTATCAAAATTTTGAGGGACGAGTTCTCTTTATATAGCCACTTCCAAGCATCCAAGTCCGTACATAACGTGGAAAGAGATATCTACAAGAATAAGGATTCATATCTCATATAAAGTAGGACTCTAGAATCCTTCCTTATCAATATGATCTAAGATAATAAAGAATGATATCTTTCCATATCTAAATCATTGTTTGAGAGTCAAGTTACAATACAATCCTTCTATAATCAAACTTTCCTTATTCTATAAATCTTATCACATGTAAATAATCTAGAAAGTCAAACAGCATAATAGAACCAAATTTTCACACGAGAAAACTTGTGGATGTGTAAACCGCATGTTCCAACAATATATATATATATATATATATATATCTATTATATATATATATATATTTGATTAAATTATATAAATATATTTTAAACTAAGATATTTGTGTATACATATATAAGGTAATTTTATAAATAAAACAATTGAAAGAATTGTTGTGGGCAACTTAAAATAAGTAATGTTGTGGGGTAAAATTGTCATTTTATTTTTATTTAATTATGTTTATTATTTATTTATTCACCCACGGTGACATTTATCATTGGACTGAATACTATCAATTGACCCATAAGGTCAGGACTATGATTGAGCGATCAAAGAGGCCCACTAACATAGGTATATAAAGGTCCTCTAGCTCATTTCTAAGTAAGTTCAATTGATTCTTGTGAATTATATTCCTACGCTTTGGTTTTTCTCTTCTATTGGCACTGACTTGAGCGTTGGAGGGGTCTCTTTGGGATCATCTTAGGGACTCCCTAACCTTGCTCTGTGTATTGCAAGCTAGTTCTAATCTGATGGCTCTACTAGCTTCAGAGAATAAGTTGGACTGACTTAGGAGATTCCTTGACTTGGAGTGAGAAGCAAAAAAAATAGCATCATTTTAACATCGTCTGTGGGAACAACCAAGACACGAGAATGCAGAAAAGGTCACAGACCTGCGGAGTTACCTCCCAAGACGGAAACTCCAGAGCGGGGAATACCAACACTACAACATAAGTGACATAAGGTAGCACCCAAAAAATGTTACCTAATATCCATTAAATGTTACTATTGACAATAGGTAGCACTTTTTATGGTGATGCAGCTGCCCGTGCTACCTATAGTCTAATGTATCAATTTTAATAGCTTTTAGTGACACTTTATATAAGTGTTACATTAAGTTCACTATTTGTATCACTTTGAAGTAACACTTCAAAAGTGTTACACATGAATCTTATGTAACACTTTTTAGTAGCACTTTTTCTATTTGTAACACTTTGAAAAAAAATACTTCTGGAGTGTTACGTAAGGGAATTATGTAGCACTTTTTGTAGCACTTTATAATTTTTTTGCTCC
The DNA here is from genome assembly GCA_016081115.2 of Rehmannia glutinosa. Taxonomy (NCBI): domain Eukaryota; kingdom Viridiplantae; phylum Streptophyta; class Magnoliopsida; order Lamiales; family Orobanchaceae; genus Rehmannia; species Rehmannia glutinosa. The sequence goes on from JABTTQ020000308.1 coordinate 521,435, forward strand.
CAAAGGGCTTCGAACCTGAGACCTATTATATTTGTGAGTGGCAATTTGCCACTAAGCTAAGTTGATATTACAGTAAATTTTAAAGGACATAACAAAAAAAAAATATAAAAATATATAAAATAAAATTATCGACTTATTAATTTTCCATTGATAAAAATAAAACATATAAAAATATGAAATTAAGTTACCAACGGATTCAAAAATTCTAACAATGAAAAAAACTTAATAAATAAATAGTGAAAAAGTAATTTATCGACATAAAAAAATCATAAATAACTATCAAGAACATCAATTTTTCATTGGTAAATATTTTCTAAAAAAGAAAAAAAAAAGTTACCAAAGAAATTGGTTTGCTTAAAAATTTAAAAAATTATAATAAAATATTTATAGGGATTTTCCGTCGGTATTACGATGAAATTAATTACCTCTATAAAATATTTAGAAAAATAAAATAGAAAGACTTTATAAAAAGAAAACAAAAAATTCTATAAAAAGACAGAGCACATTTGTTTTCACCTATTTTGTGATATTAATTGATTAAATAAATCATTGGCGTTATTTAATGAAAGCGATATATTTTTTATTAATAAAATATACCCCAGAAAGTGTTACAATTAATAAATGCACTCTTAACATCCATTTGATATATAGTAAAGTTCTTATGTGCATCATAACAAGAAACATCCTTATTTCTTCCAATCTGGCAACAGGAGCAAAGGTTTCATAAAAATCTATACCTTCTTCTTGGCAATACCCTTTTGCTACCAATCTTGTTTTGTTTCTAACAACAGATCCTTCCTCATTCATCTTGTTTCTAAAAACCTACTTAGTACCAATAACATTTTGGTGGGTTGGCCTTTGAACTAATTCCCATACTTTGTTCCTTTCAAACTGATTCAGCTCTTCTTGCATGGCCTGAATCCAATGTGTGTCATCCAATGCTTGAGACACATCTTTAGGCTCTATTTGGGAAATAAATCAAGTGAACATAGTTTCATGTTGTGCTCTGGATCTGGTTCTTATGTCATCTCTAACATCTCCAATAACTAACTCTGGTGGATGGTCTCTCAGCCATCTCACATCCGGTTGGAGTAAGTCTGCTGGATTCAACCGTCTCACAGCTAAGTTGTCTTGAACAGCTCTTTAATCTTCATTCAACTGTAGATCTTCCAACTGTCTTTGAGATTCAGCTATCTCATCATTATTAGGGTTGAGTGCTCTAACTTCTGCTTCAACATAAGGACTCTTCTGCATAGTTGGCTGATTTAGCTTATCAGCTAACTCATCAATGTCTTCTTCATTCACATTAGGTTCATCAAAAACCACATGGATAGACTCTTCCGTGACCATAGTCCTCTTGTTCATCACTCTATGGGCTTTACTCTCAGCTGAGTATCCCAAAAAGATACCTTCATCAGTTTTGGCATCAAAAGCCTTCAAATTATCCTTGCCATTATGGATGAAGCATTTACATCCAAATATCTTGAAATATCCAACATTTGGCATTCTCCTTGTCCAAATCTCAAGGGAGTCTTGGTCAATTGCCTATTAATCATGCATCTATTTTAAGTGTAGCATCTTTGTATTTATGGCTTGACCCCAAAATCTCTTAGGCAATCCGGCCCAGCCTAACATTGTCTTGCAGCTTCCTTGAGAGTTTTGTTCCTTCTTTCTATTACTCCATTCTGTTGTGGAGTTCTCGCAGCTGATAACTCATGAGCAATACCATTTTCAACACAATATTGAGTTATTATCCCATTGACAAACTCAGTTCCCCTGTCTGATCTTATCTTTATAATGATTTGACGCTTCTCATTTTGAACTCTTCTCATCAACTGAGGTAACTTCTGCAGTGTTTCCTTCTTTTTACACATGAAAATTGTCCATGTATATCCTGAATAATCATCCACCACCACTAAGGTGTATTTCTTTCCACTGATGCTAGATGGCTCAACTGGACCAAATAAATTCATATGCAACAGATGCAATATCCTTGTTGAAGAAGGACTTGGCTTGTCCTTGAATGATGATTTGATTTGCTTTCCTATCTGGCATGCATCACATATACTTTCTTTCTTGTACACTGAGTCTGGCAATCCTTCTACAAGATGACTCCTTTCAAGCTTGTTGATTTTCTTGAAATTCAGGTGACTCAGCTTCTTGTGCCACAACCAACTTGATTCGACTGTACTCTTTGCTAGCAGATATGTGCTTGGTGTAGCAGTAGACCAATCTACCACGTACAAATTCTTTTGCCTTGTACCTTGCATCACTATTTCATTAGATTCAACATCTGGCATATTCCCATGTTGAATCCTACATTGTAGCCCTTGTCACAGAGTTGGCTGATACTTAACAGATTGAAGTTGAGACCTTCAACATAAGCAACATTTGTGATCTCCAATCCATTTTTCTTGATGGATCTTGTGCCTTTGATCTCCCCCGGAGCTTCATTTCCTCCAAATATGGTTGTGGCACCTCTAATCTCCTTGAGTCTTGTGATTTTTCTTATTTCTGTAATACATCTGGGCAGACCACTATCCATGTACCAGGTTCCTTGGCTTTTCGGCTGTTCCTTGAACCTACAATCAAGGAAATCAGTTTTTAGGTACCCATACTTGTCTGGGTCCTGGGGGTTAGTGCTATAAGATGTTCCAACCAACCTATTGCGGATGATCGACTCTAAGAGGTTGCCATCTATCAGTGCCATAATCATAGTGCACATTAGCAAATTGCTTGGGAGTTTTAGGATCATACAACTTTCTCTTTTATCTGTATGCACGTGTGGGTGTTTTAGCAATTGCTTTCTTGGGATAGCTATGGTATTTCTGAGTGTAGTGCTTGGGTGCATATGTGTCCTCATAGTAGCTCTTTTGCCTTTGGAATGACATTTCTTTGAGGTTTAGGTCTTTGCCATTTTGGCTTGTATTCCATAGGTCTTTCTTTGATGTTACACATTATTCCAATCACTTGGTTTGGATAGTTTCTACCATTCCCATCATATGTATTTCTTTGATGAAATTTCTAGGTTTTTGTTAGCTTTGTTTGCTTTTTACATATTATTTTCTGTTTGGAGTCTGCTGAGGGACCTGTCTGAATTTCTTCTCAGTTGTCATTCAGCATACTCAACTGGCTTCTTTCCTTTCTCTTTGTAACCAAGGCCAATGTGATTGTGATTGTGCTTTGGAGTGAATGTGGGTGCAACATTTGGTGTTTTGGCTTTTTGGAATGCTTCATTGCTTGAAGATCCCTTTTCCAAAATCACTCTTGGAGTTTGACTATGCACAAAGAAATTAAAACATATGCCCGTCTTATCTCCACATTCCTTTTGACTCGTAATAAGTTCATCCAATGATTTGGATGCTTTTCTAAATGAGGCAATCACATTTTTAAGATTTTTTCCCTCTTTTCTGTAGCAGCTAACTCTGCTATGATCTTGGCATTTCCAGCCTTCAGCTTTGTATTCTCATCAGCTATGTGACTCAGAGTACTCAGCTCTTTTGTCAGCTATGAGTTTTGGCTTTTAATCTGGTTGTTTTCCTCATTTAAGATTGTGTGTGAGGACTTTATGTGTTCAAAATCTTTCATCATTTTGCCTAATGAATCATAAAGATCTGTGGGTGATGAAGTGTGTGTATCACAGTCACTCTCACTTGAATCAGAAAGAGATGAGTTAGTGTACCTCATCTTCTTGATCTTATTCTTCGGCCATGAGGCAGATCATAGCCTCTTCCTCAGAATCACTTGAGTAGTCTGCTTCACTACTATCTGAGTCTGCTGCCTCTTTGCACTTGACTGGCTCAGTAATCTCAGCAGCCAACATGGCTTTCTTCTTTTTCTGTCTTCTTTACCTGAAGACTTTTCTTTCTTCTTCATTTCTATACTTGTTGACTGGTAGATAGGAACAATCAACTGCAAAATATCCTGGTTGTCTGCAAATCCAACACAAGTTCTCAGCTCTTTGATCAGCTCTTTTTGTTCTTGGTTATCAGCTCTCTGATAATCAGCTCTTTGATTCTCAGCTCTCTTGGGTGGCTTGTCTTCCCTTGCCTTGGAAGGTGCTGAATGTCTTCTGGAGGTTTCACCCTTGTTCCTCTTATAGTTTTTGTTAAAGAATTTGTTGAATATTTTCACCATGAGGGCAATCTCCTCCTGGTCAATGGTCTCCTTTGGCTCAGCTCTTTTCCCATCACTGGCCAACAATGCAGCGGTCTTAGGTACAGTTGTTTCCTATTGCTCTTTTCTTCTCAGCTCAAACCCATAAGCTTTGAGGTTTGAGAATAGCTCATGGTTAGATGTTCTTGAAAGGTCCATTGAATGTCTCAGGGCCATCCTTCATTTCCCGTTCAGCTGGGAGGGCTCTTAGAATCTTCATACACATCTCCTTCTGTGTATATCCTTTCCCAAGAGCTGAAAGCTCATTTGTTATCTCGGTAAATCTGGCATCCAATTGATCCAAAGTTTCACCTACAAGCATTTTAAAAATTTCAAATTTTTGAACAGCAACAGTTAATTTGTTCTGATCCTTCACAAATTAAGGTCAGGTTATCCCAAATTTCTTTTGCAGATTTACAAGATTTGACTTTGTTGAACATGGCTTTGTCCAACGTTTTATAGAGGATATCCTTGGCCACATTGTCTAGGTTATATCTCTTTCTATCTTCATTTGTCCATTCCATACATGGTTTTTCAACCATGGCTGGTCTAGCTTCAGCAGCAACTTCTTCTCCCTCAGCTCCAACTGCTCTTCTTACAGCCGTACTGACTTTGAGTATTTGCAATGGCCCATCCTCTATCACTAACCACATTTTATAATGTAATGTTGATAGATGAGCCTGCATGCGAATTTTCCAGTCATCAAACTGTTCCACAGTAAACATGGGAATACGAGTTAGATTTGCTTCCATGATAATAACTTTGCTTAAAAGATGAAAGACTTTGAAAAACACAAGTGTTAAAACCTTTTGAAAAAGATAGAGATCTAGTTCAGTAACCAGTGCAGAAGGCTCAATGAATTAACCACTCTGATACCACTTGTAGGTCCTAAGGGGTGTGGTGTAAGGTTCATAGGGAGGGTTGAATAAACCTTACGAAATTTTCGATTTTAGACCTTTTAAATAGTTCAACGAGTTGACTCAAATCGATTGTGTCCTTGAGGGACAGCTAAGTTATTACATTCAGGCGGAGTTACCCACTCAACAAACTCGAGATTTTGTTGATAGTATAACTAATTTGCTTAAGCCAAACACTTAACAGGTGATTGATTAAGTTTTTAACATCGGAAGACTTAACACCCTTTGATTAATTTAAAGCTTATTTTTAACACTTGATTTTAGCACTTAGTTATTTATCAGTTGAATAGCAAATATAATATAACAGCAGATATAAAGTAAATGTGCGAGGAATGAAAATGTTAAAAGTAGATTGACACAAGTATTTTTATAGAGGTTCGACGATAGGGTAATTCTTGTAATCCTCTCTTCTCCAACTCTGGAGAAACCACTAAAATGTGAGATCGGTTTACAAGCGATTATCGATGGAGACGCCTTGATCACATAGGCGGCTTCTCTTGCGACTCAACTTCTTCAAAAAGTAATTGTCTGGCTACTTCAACTCACCTCTCAAGTTCTTGGATTTGATCACGAAGCCCTACAACAAACTTGATACTAGGTTCGATCTTGAACCTTTCTACAATCCTTCAACTTGGAATGTAGACCCCTTTGTTTCTTCAAATGTTTCCTCTTCAACTGGTTGAAGTTATCTCTCCTTCACAACTTGTGTTGGATCGAGTTTCTTCGAGTTTTAGGCTTGAAGAATGTCTTGAATTGCTTTGAGAATATTGCAGAATAATGGCTTGAATAATGTTTGCTCTTACTTGGTTCATGTTATCAAGGTTACCTTTTCTCAATAGCTTCCTCGGCCTTTTATAGTGCACATTTGAAATTTGCCCATTGAAGAGATAGGCTAGTTTCAAATGTCACTTTGTGTTCGTTGGTTTGTCTTGTCTTGGTCTGCAGCCCTTGTGATGTTGACCTTACCTTGTATTAAATGGCATTTCAGCTTTGCAGGTTCTAACACAAGGTGCAGTGTTTCCCATTGGTTCATTCCTTTTGCACAATTCTGGGCCAAACACTTTAAGACCTGGCAGCTTGACATATTACTATATCGAGTAATATTCTTGACTTTATTCCAATGGATCTAAGTCAGTTGTCTTTACTTGACTGTTGCCTTTACCCCAGGTGACTTGAGTCTGCTCCAATCATGGGATTGACTCAACCATCACTTCAACTGATAGACTTGGCTTCTTGAGTTGACTTGACTGACACTTCTCATAGTTGTTCCTTAGCTGACTCTCTTTCAGTCGAGTCCTTGACTTCATTCTTGGCCATACGCAGCTGACACACAACAGAGTCTTCATTCCAGTACGCAGTTGACTTCTTGTAATCTTGACTTAGCTGACTTAACTCAGCTCTTCCAATCCTATCTATTACAATACAGAATTACAAGGAAAATGGGGTGCCAACTTCCTATTCTAAGTTTAACATGGTATCATCAAAATCTAACAAATAAATTTCCTAATAATGTGTTGCAGGCTATTTATCGTCCGAAGACTCCACCAACTTTGGAGAAAAAGTTGGACCGACTTATCAGATTCCTTGACTTGGAGTGAGCTGCGGAAAAAAAATAGTATCAAGTAGTCTCTGTGTTTCTTTTAAGTTTGTCTCACTATTAGTAGATGTTTAACATATCTCTTACATTTATTACTTCTATTAAGAATATTCGACATTATAAGGCTCTATTTCTTTAATTGAAATTATTCAACATAAGATATTCTAAATTAATGTAAACTTTAAGTATATGCATTATGTTGATTAAAACAGTTTCTCAAAAAATGACTAGAATAATGGAACATAAAATGAGTTGAAGCAAGAATTAGACTAAAGTGCCCCGTATAAGTATTTTACAGTTTTAGACAATTGTCTCAAAAATAAAACTACTCTACTAATTGAAGATAGCACAATACTTCAAATATCGGATAATGACGAGCAAAATACGTTTAGAACTTTTAAGACTGGGATATGCAGATGCAGTGGAGTGCCTTCGAATGCAGAATATGGGGGTCTATTTATAGATTCTTGAAAGTCGTGTTAAACAGATGATGCGTGTAAAATATACGTGCACTTTGGGGATTAAATTGATATATAATTGATGCATTTGCATGCATATTTACTATGTTTTTACTTGGTTTTCTTTAAAGTGCATGATACTGCATAGTATTGTAATTCTTGCAAGAAACGAAGCTTAAAATGAAGAAATATCAGTTGGGATGCCCGGATAAGATTGTCGAATGTAAAGAGAAGATCAAAACGACGGAAAAAGGGAACAAAAGCAAGTCACACGGCCGGACCGTGTAGCCTCACATGGCCGTGTGGACTAGTGGTGTGAAAATCACACAGTTGTGTTAAGAAAGGAAGAAAACAGAGGATGGATGGAAGCGAGTCCACACGGCCATGTGGACAAGGAAACCAGCCGCACAACCTACCTACCGTGCGACAAAGGGTGAGCCCAAAGCCACACGCCCGTATGGACCCACACGGCTTGACCGTGTGGGAGTCTGTTTTAGCGCGTTTTTTAGAGTTTGCTTCTCGTCCCAACTCTACAAGTGATCTCTCCAAACATCTATAAAAGGGGATCAAGTCTTGCATGAAAAATCATCACTCTCTGCATAGAAAACACATCAAATAACACAAGAACGAAGGAATCGAAGAGCTTCTGAGAGCAAAAGGCTATATCACAAAGAACACCACAAGGCTTTCGCATCTAGGGAGCACAAGAGTTTTGAGGACTTGGAAGGCGAATCCATCCTGACAAGGAGGGGTTTTCTTTCTATGCCTAAGAACCCTTGTATGTGCTTATATGATGTCATAATATTGATTCGGATTTGTCTATGAGTTTGTAATCAATGTTTAACACATTTTTCGGATCTTAGGGGCATAATCGAAACTGTGGATTTGTATTAAATATGATTACTTGTTTTCTTAATTGCTTCATGCGTTCTATTTTATTAATTCGAGTGTTTATTTATAATTGCTAGTTAGGGACTACTTTTAGCCGGAGGTAAGCCAAACTTATTGGGGTGTGGCGCCTGCCAATCAATGCGAACAATTTTGAACTAAAAATGGCATTGATCCAAATGGTGTCACAAAACCATTTTGGGGGTAGAGCCGTTGAGGATCCAAACGCTTATCTGGCGCACTTTCTAGAAATTTGCGATAATGTTAAGATGAATGGTGTTTCTGAGGATATCATTTAGCCGCCTTTTCGCATTCTCTCTGCGCGATAAGGCTAAGGGATGGTTATGCTAATTAATAACACCTGCCGTAAATTGGGCAGGACTAAGTCAGCGGTTTCTAGCCAAATACTTCCCCCTCGGAAGACGCAATTGAAATCGAAATCCTTGATTTAGGCAATTAGATGTTGAGCCGCTACATGAAGCATGGGATAGATTCAGGAAATTTCTAAGGAAGTGCCCTCAACATGGATATCCCGACTACCAACAGGTTCAGTACTTCTATAATAGTTTACGAGGTAACATAAGAACAATTATAGATGTTGCATCCGGAGAGTGCTTTGCTAGGAAAATATCCGAGGAGGCACTAGAATTACTAGAGGAGATGGCGAACAACAGTTACCAATATCCATCCGAAAATAGACATATCATAGAAATTCAGGATAACGATAGGATCGCCATACTCATAGAACAAATATCCATGTTAAGTATGAAATCGGATGCGATGCAGCAAGTAAATTCAAGGAGGTAGCAGTGATTGTAGAAGAAGCAAATTTTGAAGGGCAGCAAGGGTACAACTACTACAGAAATAATCAGACACAACCTCACTACAATCCAGGGTTACCAAAGGAACAGAAACCATCCCTAGAAGAAATGCTAGCTTCATTCATCGGAGAAACTTGAGAGCGATTAAATCAATATGAAGCCAAGATAGACAAAATCGAGGATCAGGTAACTCAATTAAATATAACATAAATGATAGATTGAAATCTTTGGAAAACAGGTGGGGCAGATAGCTACACCAATACATGGCCAACACCAAAAAGGCAAACTCCCAAAAGCTAAAAATACGGACTTGGGAGAACAGTGCCAAACCATTCGTCTGAGGAGTGGAACAAGTTATGAAGGTCCAAAGATGCCAATTGATCAAGAAAAAAAAAGCAATCGAGGAGCAGAACACGGAAGAGGAAGTGGCGCCATCCCCCATAGAAACAGAAAAGGTAAAATCTGCTCCAACCATTGCAAGAACTGAGTTACCTATCCCTTTCCCGCAAAGGTTTCAGAAAAAGAAATTAGATGATCAATTTCTCAAATTTTTGGAAATCTTTAAGAAAATTCAAGTTAATATACCTTTTGCGGATGCACTTGAACAAATGTCAAACTATGAGAAATTTCTTAAGGATATCATGGCAAAGAAAATAAAAATCTCGGAATATGAAACGGTTAAACTAACAGAGGAGTGTAGTGCAATTATTCAAAAGAAGTTACCTCAAAAACGCAAGGATCCCGGGAGTTTCACGATTCCATGCGTAATTGGGGGAACAACCTTTGATAAAGCACTATGCGACCTAGGTGCAAGCATTAACTTGATGTCGTTATCAATATTTCGCAAATTGGGACTCGGCGAAGTAAAGCCTACGACAATCACCCTACAATTAGCAGATCGCTCGCTAACATATCTAAAAGGAGTGATTGAAGACGTGTTAGTTAAGGTAGACAAGTTCATCTTCCCAGCAGACTTTGTTGTATTAGAGATGGAAGAGGACCGAGAGGTTCCATTAATTTTGGGAAGACCATCTTGGCCATAGGTAGAGCACTTATCGATGTGCAAAAAGGCGAATTAACATTGCGAGTAAATGATAAACACGTATTATTTTCAATTTACAAGGATATGCAATTTCATGAAAACGTCGAACATTGCAACATGATTGATGTGCTAATCCCATGCATGGAAGCTGAGTTTGAACAGGTTGTGATGAAAGACGCATTGGAATGGTGCTTAACTCACTCAATGGAATCCCAAGGTATGTGTTTGGATATTACTAACAATGAGGTTATCAAATTTGTGTTTGCCTTAGATTCAACGGACGAGAAAATTCAAGAAAACGGTGATCTAATAATCCCACCCGACCGTGTGAAAACACAAGGCCAGAATGTGCGATGCATGTTTCCAGACGCACACGGCCATATGGATCTTCACGGTCGGGCCGTGCAGTACGCTGGAATTGGAAACCCTCAGTCACACGATCGTGTGACCCTACATGGCCAGACCGTGCGACAAGATAAGGGTGACTCACATGGTCGTATGGCCTCACACGGCCAGATCGTGCGTGCAGATTTCGATATCCCAAGTCCAAACGGTCGTGTGGTCTTACATAACCTAACCGTGCGACACTTTTTTCAGCTGAAAATCCAAACAATGAACTCCCGGGTTCTCTAGAACTTAAACCTCTCCCGGACCATCTCAAATATGCATTCTTAGGCGACAACGAGACCTATCGGTAATGGTTTCCTTTTCCCTTACTGAAAATCAATTAGAAAAACTACTGCATGTCTTAAGGGAACATAAAACTGCGATTGGGTGGTCAATTTCTGATTTAAAAGGTATAAGCCCTTCGATTTGTATGCATAAAATAAGAATGGAAGATGATTGTAAACCTTTTGTGCAACATCAACGTAGACCTAAACCAATTATGCAAGAGGTCGTTAAGAAAGAAGTAATTAAATGGCTAGATAATGGCATAATTTTTGTTATATCTGACAGCAATTGGGTACATCCAGTACAAGTCGTCCCAAACAAGGGAGGAATGACAATAGTGAAAAGTGAAAACAATGAAATTTTAGCTACTAGAGTTGTTACAGGGTGGCGCATTTGCATTGATTATCGTAAATTAAATTGCAACTCGAAAAGATCACTTTCCCCTCCGCTTTATGGATCAAATGTTAGATCGCCTTGCAGGTTATGAATACTACTATTTTCTGGATGGGTACTCAGGGTATAATCAGATTGTGATTGCTCCAGAGGACTAAGAAAAGAGAGCATTTACATGCCCTTATGGTGTGTTTGCATTTCGTAGGCTACCATTTGGGCTATGTAATGCACCTGCAACATTTAAAAGATGTATGATGGCGATATTCCATGGAATGAATGAAAACATCATGGATGTTTTTATGAATGATTTCTCAGGTTTTGGTAGTTCTTTTGATCATTGCTTGCATAATCTACTCCTTGTTTTTCACAAATGCGAGGAAATGAAGTTAGTATTAAATTGGGAAAAATGTCATTTTATGATAAGAGATGGCATTGTACTCAGTCATTGTGTTTCTTCAGCAGGTCTGGGAGTCGATCGAGCAAAGGTGGTGGCAATTGAGAGGCTTCCACCTCCAAGGAATGATAAAGCAATAAGGAGTTTTTTAGGACATGCGGGTTTTTATAGACCCTTTATCCAAGATTTTTCCAAAATAACCAAACCTCTTTCCCACTTACTTGAAAAAAATGTACCTTTTGCTTTCACCGATTGTGTACGAGGCATTTGAAACATCTGAAGAAGGCTCGGTGATGCACCAATTTTGATCACACAGTTGGAGTCAACCCTTCGAGATAATGTGCGACGCGAGCGACTATGAAGTAGGTGCCACACTGGGACAAAAATGCGAAAACTTGTTTCATGTTATTTACTACGCAAGTCGAACTTTGGATCCGGCACAACAAAATTACACAACAACTGAAAAAGAATTGCTAGCAGTGGTGTTTGCATTTGACAAGTTTCGGGCCTACTTGATTGGGACAAAGACAATAGTCCATACAGAGACCATGTTGTGGTCAAATACCTATTCTCAAAGAAAGATGCAAAACCGAGGCTCATTCGATGGATACTCTTACTACAAGAGTTTGATATCAAAATTCGGGATAGAAAAGGGTGTGAGAATGTGGTAGATGATCACTTCTCACGACTGGAACAAACAACTCACGAAAACATGACAGGCACAATAATCAAAGAAACATTTCCGGACAAATTAATCCTGATATTTTCAATTATTTAGTAAGCGGGGTTCTACCACCAGATATCACATCTCATGCTAAGAAGAAATTTCTTTATGATGTGAGATATTTTCTGTGGGACGAACCTCTTTGTTTAAAAGATGTGCAGATTCAATTATTAGGAGATGTGTACCTCAAGAAGAATAGGCAAGCATTCTGGAGCAATGTCATTCATCACCATGTGGGGGCCACTTCAGGCCAACACGCACGGCGGCTAAGGTACTACAACCCGGTTTCTTTTGTCCTTCTATTTTTGAAGATTGTTATAAGTTTGTTTTGCAGTGCGATAGGTTTCAACGTATGGGAAATATCTCAAGGCGACACGAGATGTCATTAACTAACATCATGGAAGTGGAATTGTTTGATGCTTGGGGTATATACTTCATGGGACCATTTCCAATCTCAAATGGGTACATGTGCATCTTCCTTGCGGTAGACTATGTATCCAAATGGGTAGAAGCAATCCCTACTAAAACAAATGATGCCGTGGTTGTGCTAAAGTTTCTAAAAAGAACATATTCACAAGGTTTGTTACCCCACATGCACTCATTAGTGATGGAGGATCTCACTTCTGCAACAAACTGTATAACAACTTGATGGTAAAATATGGAGTAAAACAACGAGTGGCCACCACATACCATCCACAAACAAATGGGTTAGCCGAGTATCCAATAGGGAAATCAAGCAGATCTTAGAAAAAAAGGTTAGCATAAATTGAAAAGATTGGGCTTTAAAGCTCGATGACGCTTTATGGGCTTATCGAAAGGCATACAAAACACCTTCGGATATGTCTCCGTACCGATTAATTTTTGGGAAATCATGCCATCTTCCGGTGGAATTAGAACATAAAGCATTTTGGGCAGTGAAAAAGCTTAACTTTGACATGACTGCAGTAGGCGACAAGAGCAAATTGCAAATAAGTGAACTAGAGGAGTTCCGTCAAGATGCATACGAAAATGTCTAAATTTACAAATATCACACAAAGAGATGGCATGACAAAAAGATTATAAGACGAGAATTCCTAACCGGACAAGTAGTACTGTTGTACAACTCAAGATTGCGATTATTCCCGAGTAAGCTTAAATCAAAGTGGATCAGTCCTTTCGTAATTAAAAAAGTGCTATCACCAGGAGGAGCCGTTGAATTATTATCAACAAGTGGTCGAACTTTCATTGTAAATGGACAAAGAATTAAACACTACTATGGGCCAGAAACTCCACAAGAAGTTTCGACCATCCGCTTATCATAATAAAACAATCTTTGTAAGTACTTATTAAATTCCTCTTTTCTTTTGATAATTTCCTCATATGTTCAAGACAAAGCATAATTTAGTACTGTTGCGTTTTGCATTACATTTAGAACTGCATGTAGAAGCACTTGCATTATAATTTTCGGGAAAAAAATGATTTTTGTTTTGATTTTTCGATTTTTAGATATTTCTGTTTTAGCACGTTTACCGCTTTAGCATGTTTAATTACTTTTGTGTGTGGTTTTAATCCAGTTTTTATGCCCAACTCCCTATGATTTTACTATGAATATTTCATGGCATGGGATAACATACTTGTGGGAATAATGAAATAAATTCTTAGGAGGAAAGTAATTTGTTTGCTTGGCATGTGAGCTTTTGTGCCTTAAACTGCTTTACATTATGCAGACTTATTTTTTTATTGAGTGTATAAATCATGATTGCCAGAACTCTATAACTTGCTCTGGTGTCTTCATTGAAGCCATGTGTGTGTGCAATTTTTGATGATGAACTAAAGCCATCTTTGTTTAGCCTACTTAGCCTAAAAAGCCTACCTATGAACTCATGATTCCCTAGCCAACCAAGTTTGAGCCAAAACTTTTACTCTGAGCCACATTGATCTTTAAAATTTACATGTTTTTATCCCTATAAATTCTTGACCTTATAGAAAATGAATAAGTTTGGGGGAGATGTGGTGAATATTTATGAAAAAGAGAGGAAATTGACAAAAGAAAGAGGGATGAACAGTATCTAAGTTAATGATAAAATATATGAAGCTCGAAAAAGAAAAAAATATATATATCTCTGAAAAAAAAGAGAAAAATCGAGCAAAATCTGAAAATTATGAAAAATAAGAGCTTGAGGCTAAAGAAAAAGAAAAGAAGGCAAAAAAAAAGGGCCTAAGAATGAAAAAGGAGAAATAAGGGTGGAATTGAAAAAGAAAACGTATATGATGAAATTGGGTTGGTGAATTGCAAGTCATACTTAAATTCTATTTGCTCAAGTCAAGTCACTTAATCCAAATTTCCCTAAACTTACCAAAGAGCATACTTTACGACCAAATAAAAAAAAAGGTCCTTTTTGATTCTTAGATTGTACACACAAAAGTGTTCGAGATGTTAGACGATTTGCAAGCCTATGGTAGTTTTACTTTCACTAAATTGAATTCGAGCATAAACACTTACCATACACTTCTGAGAGTAGAGTGATACACTATTTACTTGTGAGTCGCGATGTCAAATACCCGAAAGAGTATTAATGATGCCGAGTTTATGAACAATTGATCTCTTGATGATGAATTGCATGGTTTCCTTGAGTATGGAGTCGAGTGCTATCTAATGTTTATAGTGTTCTTGGGTGTTCTTTCGTTTTACCCCTTATATTATTTTTCTAAATTTACTCGAGGACGAGCAATGCTTTAAGTTTGGGGAATTTTAATGTGTATACGTGCATTTTGGGGGCTTAAATTGATATATAATTGATGCATTTGCACGCATATTTACTATATTTTTACTTGGTTTCCTTTAAAGGGCATAATTCTGCGTATTCTTGTAATTCTTGCAGGAAATGGGGCTTAAAATGAAGAAATGTCAGTTGGGATGCCCGGATAAGATTGCCGAATGCAAAGAGAAGATCAAAACGACAGAAAAAGGGAACAAAAGCAATCACACGGTCGGATCGTGTAGCCTCACATGGCCGTGTGGACTGGTGGTGTGAAAATCACACGGTTGTGTGAAGAAAGGAAGAAAACAGAGGATGGAGCAGGTCCATACGGCCGGACTGTGTGAAGTCACACGGCCGTGTGGACAAGGAAACTAGCCGCACAACCTACTCGTACGACCAGCCTGCCCGTGCGACAAAAGGCTGAGCCCCAAGCCACACGCCCGTGTGGACCCACACGGCCTGACCGTGTGGGAGTCTGTTTCAGTGCGTTTTTTAGAGTTTGCTTCTCGTTCTAACTCTACAAGTGATCTCTCCAAGCATCTATAAAAAGGGACCAAGTCCTGCACGAAAAATCATCACTCTCTACATAGAAAACACATCAAATAACACAGTAACAAATGAATCGAAGAGCTTCTGAGAGCAAAAGGCTAGGTCGCGAAGAACACCACAAGGCTTTCGCATCTAGGGAGCACAAAAGCTTCGAGGGCTTGGAAGGGGAATCCATACTGACAATAAGGGATTTTCTTTCTATGTCTAAGAACTCTTGTCCGTGCTTATATGATGTTATAATATTAATTTGGATTTGTCTATGAGTTTGTAATCAATGGTTGGCATTTTTTTGGATCTTAGGGGCATAATCGAAACTGTGGATTTGTATTGAATATGATTACTTGTTTTCTTAATTGCTTCATGTGTTCTATTTTATTAATTCAAGTGTTTATTTATAATTGCTTTTTATTTGGCAAATAAATTGCATGTGAGATTTGTTATTACAAAATTTCGGATGATGAGTTTTAACAAAAACGGAAATCGAATTCAGACATGAAACATGTGTGACAGGCATGTTTTTGGGGAATCATTCGATTCACAAAGCTTTTTGGAGTTAATAAGAATTGTAACGTTCTGACCAGACTACAATTGTTATTAATCAACTGTTTACGCACCACCTGGCCAGGGGAGTAAATGAATTTAGGAATTGAACCCATAGAATTGCATGAATTGGTTTTTAAAACTTTATTCGCATTTAATATTAAAGAAGCATGTTGAGATTATTTGCCTAAGGTTGCTCCCAAAGATATTGAAAATACTTGTGGGGTTCACAATTTTTTTTATTTTTCCTTATTTTTGATTTTTAGTAGATAAAATACTTGGATTTCCGGTCGCTTCAATAAAATTAGAATATGATGTTATTATAGCCTAAGTGTTTCGAGATTCAATCCCTCATGAATACGACCTTGCTTGTCATTATTCTATAAACTATACTGTACACTTGCAGTTGTATGAATCAAAACAATTTTTGGCGAACAACAGATACAACTTTCTGGAAATTAGAGGAATAAACATGCACAATTTCAAGTTGGGGTGGTAGCACGGCCTAGGAGACGTCACTTGATTCAAAACGTTTGTTTCAACAACCCAAATAGACCAATTGACCAAGCTCAAGCCCAAACTCATGATCCGGATGAGAAGCATGCAAGTGTTCCCCCTTCCAAAGACTTGTAGTGCCCCTTATGGCTCAAACTCAATACTCAAACTTGAGTTAAATAAAGTGGAGTAAGTTTAGCTTATGGATGAAGTCTTTCCATTTTTCCACATTTCCAACTTCCATGTTTATTGCAATGAAGTGGCTAATTTTAAGCATTAATTTTTCAATCACTCGGAATTTATTTTGAGAAATTCAAAATATTAATTTCATCTAAGCATAGATTCAATTTATCTCATTTTTATTTTCATTTTTCATTAATGGAATCCATTTAAATTATTGGTCCAATTTGTAAAATCAAATTTCCAACACATTGAAAAATCTTTTATTGAACTTATTTCATTATTATTTTGTTATTCGATTAGTGATCTTAACTATTATTATTAAAATATTATACATTTCAAGCATATGATAATGTTAAAATCATACCAAGGAAAACTAGAAGTTGAAAAAAATAATCGAATGTTAAAAAATCTGAAATTTCGGTCGAATTTCAATATTCTGATAGAAACTTAAATCCATATGATAATGTTGAAATAAGATATAAAACACGTTTGAAATAGAGAATTCACACAGAGAATCAACACATTAATTCCAATTCCAATAAGTATAAAAGTCGTTTGATTTTTTATGTAAAGAATGTTTAATTGTATTTATTCTAATACACACCTACTTCAGTAGTTCAACAACTCCACTTTCAAGTAATTAAAATTCTTCCAAACTAATTATTTTGTATTAAGATCCAAATGGTGCCAGGGGAACCTGCTGATTTTATTCGAGTTACTATTATTGTATATACAGGAAGGGTCGTATGAGTTTTGACTACATTTATAGAATTTTTTTCCTTTTTACCAAATTCTAAATTATTTGAATTTTTCAGAAAAAAATTATTCGTTTAGAATTTGGCATTATCCAAGTTTAATGACCTTTTAGTATCTCTATTTTTTTTAAATAATGTTTTAATTAAAAATGATCTAACTTGGCCACTAATTGGGTGAACTTATGGAGTATTAATTCTCTTAATATACAAAATTTTATTATTGTATCTTCAATCTCTTCCCTGATTCATATTATATTATTGTACGCTTATTTTAATTTATTTAATTTTTTTTGCTTGATCTTTTCCTTTTTGTTCTGTTGTTTCACTATAGGTTCATTACATGTAGTTTTTTGGCCTTTTCCTTCGATCGTATATTGTTTGTAGAGATTCTTTGAACTTTTTTGTTGTATTTGTTAATTTATTCTGGAAATTCCCATTTTATAGTTATAAATTAAATTCTTTTGAGTCGTCCTGAACTTCTTATTAGTAATTCCTTTTCCAAGGATTTGTATTAATTTATTTAATTTCTCTTTATTTATGATTTTCACAGTATTTCAAAAGTGTTTTCTTTGAGAGAAAATTAATAAAATTGAATGTGAATATGGTATCATCTGCAATAAAATTCTCCTCCAATCTTCGTTATTTTTTCCTCATAGCTTTAGTTTATATGAAATTTCAATAGCCGAATGTAAACTCCCTCAAAAAAAAAAAAAATAGCCGAATGTAAACTAGCATTGGGCGCCAGATGTCTGCTCCAGCACTTATGGCGCTATTTCAGGTTTTTCACATTGCAGTACCAGTAGAGCTATCGATATGGTTTGATTAATTTGGAATATTGTTATTAATTTTGTGTTATAAATAATCTAATAGAAAATAATTGTAAACTTAATTGAATTATATGTGATAAAAAATTAATAATATGATGTTTAATGTCAATACTAATATATAAATTTCAGAGTGCAATGATATTTAGATTACTACACAAAACAATTATAAATCTTACATAAAATTACATTCTGAAATAATGAAACATAAAATAAAATTATAAAAAATGATAAAAGTTAAATAAAATCACTAAAATAGATAAATTACATAAATATAAATAAAATTATTGAAATACAAATAAAATTAGATGCACTATTTTTCTTAGTAATATGATAGATACAATATTTCATTAGATTTTACATATTTTTTGAATTTGATTAATTTTGAAAATATAAAAATTAATAAATAGTATATTAAATAAAATTACATATATAATATGTTTATCAATTATAAAGTAACAAAAATTAATATTAAACAAATGAAACAAAGATCTTATAGAATATTTCTTTTTACAGCATAAAGTGGTGCAAATTGCTTGAGGTAGAATATAGATTAGGCACAAAAGTAGTGCAGAATGTGTATGTTCAACATCTTTTGTAGTACATATTAGATTGTCAACAAATTTAATCACTTCTATTTAGCTATTTTTAATTTGTTTGAGTGTTCATTTTCATCATTAATTCTTGATTATTGGTTGCTTATAATCTTTTAGTATTGTCATCAACATAATGTTTTTTTACAATTTATTATCAAATTTAACATGTAAAATTACAAATTTCTAAAATTGTTATTTTTTTATAGATACCATGGGTTTTACACTAGTTATTAAAGATATAATCATGGAAAACCCGAATTATATTATGATGTCGAATTGAATATATGATACTGAAGTTTATGATTTGATTCTCTTGATCTTGTTTTACTGATCCATAAAACTCAAGTAGTCATGTATAGAATCAGTCTCGTGCTTCAGTGATAGATCTAGGGCAATTGGCAGATTTGGTTCGATCTCATATGAATACGTGTATTTTCTCCCCTACTATCCCTTTTAAATAAAATTGTCGACACGTATGAGATGTTCATAAATTGGTGATGCATATACATCAACTTACTTTATTTCTCAAATCAGTATCATATTAAATGATCTAATAAAACTTTAATGGCTTTTAATGAATTTCGATTGGACAAAACAATTGTTAATTAAGATCTCTAAGAGTAAATGATCGTCCAATTTTAAGTTTAGGCATATCTAAATCGTGCTTTATCATTTTTGGGAGGAAGATTTGCAAATCAAAACTCACCAAAAATTCGAGTCATTTATGTCTCTCAACTACTCCGTGCAAAGGATGAAAGTGATTCCTCTTAATTTACCCTATGAAACAAGCTAAGGTTTTCCATGTTTGCTTGAAATGTTGGGTTCCCTTTTGCTTATGGCAGCTCTGCGGAAGTCTGTCTTAATCTTAAAATTAATAAATGTGAATGTTACATAATTATAGTTGTAGAAAAACTGAAATGGTTTACTGTTTGGGGGGAAAAATGACATTTAATAATTAATATATAATTCAGTTTATATATTGAAGTAATATTAATTGCCCAATAGGCTATTAATGGAATAACCCTACCAACGGAGTCAGGGATACGAGACCAATTTCTCCTACACGACCCACGAGACCCACCACCCAGGTATATAAAGGTCCCTCATCTTTATTCGAAAGTATATTCTCTCATAGTTACTCTTACGCATTAATTCAACATTCGTTTACTGTCTTAATTTCTCTCTCGATCACTGTGTTGACTTGAGCATTGGAGGAGCCTCCCTGGGACAACCCTGGGACCCGTCTAACGCTTGCATGTGTGCAGGCAAGTTTTTAACTAAAGAATTTTTAGCTCCCGGAGAAGAAGACTTAATTAGAAGACTTGACTTTCATCAGAATCCTTGACTTGCAGTGACTTGCCATAAAAAATAGCATTATTTTGGCGTTATCTATGGGAACAACCAAAGCACAAGAAGATACAAACCCGATCTCAAGTGCATGGAGCCGGATCCCAAGCTGCAGGCCCCAGGGCCAAAGATCAGCAAAGGAACGGCTGCCTGGAAGGCGTGGGCCAGCCTCCCTCCTACCAGAGGAATGTCGCCCCCGTCACCGCATGCAAGATGGGCGATCTCCTGGAAGAGGCTCCGGCAGCTGAAGAAGTTCACCTGACCTAGGAAGCCCTTCAGACTCTGATGGATGAAGTTGCCTGGAATGCTTTGAGACATAAAGGTGTAGCTGGAGCCGCAGGGGGACCACCACGGGCTCCTCCCGCTACTAAAGACCCTGACCTGAAAGGTTGGGAAGGAAGAGATGAAAGACGCAATGAGAATCATGAGGAGCTGCAACTAGCTAAAGAATCTCATGCTATACAACCTAACCATGCCACCGCTTTGATGAAGAGAAGTCCACTGCCCCTTGCCATCCTGACTGAGTCGCTACCTTCGGGAATCAAGACCTCCAATATCCCAAAGTATGATGGAATGGGAGATCACCAAGAACACTTGGATAAATTCTATGCAAAGGTGGATCTCTACGACATGACGTACACCCCCTACTGTAAAGTGTTCCGTACCACTTTGACTAAGCGAGCACTGACTTGGTTCAATCAGCTCCCGACAGGATCAATCTCTGGGATGGACAAACTTACTGACGCTTTTATGCAACAGTTTTCCATCAACATAAAGTGGCCTTAGACCATTTCTCACCTCTTTCAAGAGAGACATGAGGAAGGAGAGAAGTTGCAAGAGTTTATGAAGCGGTTCATAGAAGTCGTCAATAAAGTTGCCAATCTCCAGCATGAAACTTTGGCCAGAATATTGCAGCAGAATCTTCACGAGGGACGTTTGAAGGAGACTTTAGCTGGGAAACCTCCCTCAACCCTGGAGGTGTTACTAGGCCGAGCAGAGAAACATATTCAAATGGAGGAATCCACGAAACCAGAGCCCAGCCACAAGTAGAAGGCCAGATAAAACGACAGTGACATGCCAGAAAGAAGTAGTAGAAAAGTAGGTGGAGAAGAGACCACGAGTCACAACTCACTCCCTTAAACACTCCCTTAACCGAAGTATTAACCACCGCACATAAGAAGGGGGTCATAGAGCCTCCCCTCCAATGACAGACAATCCGAACAGAGCTGTATGAAGAGTCAGTCAAGTCAACTCAAGAAGCCAAGTCTCAAGTTGAAGTGACAGATGAGTCAGCCTTTGATTGGAAGCTAACTCAAAGTCACTTGGGGAATAAAAGGACTATAGTCAAGTCAAGACAACTGAAAACAATCTGTTGCACAGGAGTCAAGAAGTTTACTTAAATAAGTAATACTTCCATGCTGCCATGTTTTAAAGTGCTCTTTCAGGAAGCGTGCAAAAGGAATAAACCAATAGGAAGATCGCACCTCGTGTCGATTCTCGAAAAAAGTCGAACGTTCATTTAATACGAGGTAATGTCAACATCAAGGACTGCAACAAGCCAAGCCAACGAACACAAGTGATTTTTAAGAATCAACCTATCTCTTCAACGGGCAGATTTTTGAAAGTTCACTATAAAAGGCTGAGGAATCACTTTGAGAAAAGGTTACCTTGATAAGTGAACCACGAACAATCAAGCAATTATTTAAATCAGAAACTGCAATATATTCTCAAGTTATTCAAGCAAATCCTCAAGCCTAAATCTCGAAGGAAATCGATCCAACACTAATTTTGTGAAGGAAAGACAACTTCAAATGTTGAAGAGGAAACTTTTGAAGAATCAAAAGGGGTCTACATTCCAAGTAGGATTGTAGAAAGGTTCAAGGTCGAACCAGTCTCAAGTTATTCGAGAGCTTCATGATCAAATCCAAGAAGCTTGAGCAAGTAAGCTGAAGTAACAAGGCAGCTGCCCTATGAAGACGCTGAGTCAAACGAGAAGCCAGTTGTGTGACCAAGGCATCTCCAGACCGAGTCCCAAAGGAGCAAGTCGGAAAATTTGTGTGTGATCAAGACTTGTATCTGGACTGATAACCACTTTGTACTCTGATCAATACTTAATGGATTCCTCCAAGAGTTGGAGAAGAGAAGAGTAGAAGAATTACCCCATCTTCGAACCTCTATAAAAATTATTGTGTCATTTACATTTCAGCATTTCATTTATGCATATCACATTATATCTGCTGATAATTTACTATCCAACTGATAATTAACAAAGTGCTAAAATCAAATGTTTAAAACAAACTTAAATCAAATTCAAGGGTGTTAAGTCTTCCGCTGAAAATCTCATCACAGCCAAGTTAAGGTTTAGTCTAAACAGCTGAGTTATTCTATCAACAGCTCTTTCGAGTCTGTTGAGTGGCTAACTCTGCTGATTAACTAACTTAGTTGTCCCCCAAGGACTTAGTTGTGTACTTAACTCTGTAATGTTTTAAAAGGACTAAAATCGAAAAGTTGGTATGGTTTATTCAACCCCCCCACCCTTCTAAACCTTACTCACACCCCTTGGGACCTACAAGTGGTACCAGAGCGGTTGGTTCATAGAGCCTTCCGCATTGGTTACTGAACTAGATCTCCAATCTTTCAAAGAAGTTTTAACACTTGCTCTTTCAAAAGCTATTTCTATTCAGCAAAGTTATTATCATGGAAGCAAATTTAACACGCATTCTTATGTTCACTATTGAGGAATTTGATGACTGGAAAATTCGTATGCAGGCTCATCTATCTGCTTTACATGATGAAATGTGGATAGTGATAGGGATGGGCCACTGCAAATCTGAAAGTGAACACTGATTGTGCAGAAGAAAATTGCCTTGTGCCGAAGGTGAAGAAAAGTTTCGTCAGAGCTGAAGCGAGACCTGCCTTAGTTGAAAAACCAAGGACTGAATGGACCAATGATGACAGAAAGAGATACAACTTGGACAACGTGACCAAGGATATTCTCTACAAGACTCTGGACAAAGCAATGTTCAATAAAGTCAAGTCATGCAAAACAACAAAAGAAATCTGGGATAAATTAACTTTAATTTGTGAAGGATCAGAGCAAATTAAAGAAAACAAATTATCTGTTGTTGTTCAAAAATTTGAAAACTTTAAAATGCTTGCAGGTGAGACAATGGATCAGTTGGATGCTAGATTCACTGAAATTACAAATGAGTTCTCAGCACTTGGAAAGGAATACACACAGAAGGAGATGTGTATGAAGATTCTAAGGAGTCTCCCAGCTGAATGGGAAATGAAGACCATGGCTCTAAAGCACTCGATGGACCTATCAAAAACATCCAATTATGAACTATTCTCAGACCTCAAAGCTTATGAATTTGAGCTGAGAAGAAAGGATCAAGAGGAGACATCTGTACCCAAAACAGCTGCACTTGTAGTCAAGGATGGGAAGAGAGCTGAAGTCAAGGAAGCCTTTGACCAAGAAGAAATTGCCTTGATGGTTAAAAGATTCAACAAGTTCTTCAATAAGAACTATAAAAGAAACAAGGGTGAATCCTCCAGAAGACATTCAGCTCTCTCCAAGTCAAGAGAAGATAGGCCACCCAAGAGAGCTGAGCATCAAAAAGTTGAATAACAGAGAGCTGACAATCCAAGAATGGAAAGAGCTAATCAAAGAGCTGAGAACCTGTGTTGGAACTGTAGACAACCAGGACACTATGCCATTGACTGTCCATATCCTGTAGTCAATAAATACAGGAATGAAGAAGAAATAAGAGTCTTCAGAGAAAGAAGATTTGGAAAAGAAAAAGGCCATGTTGGCTGAGATCACGAGACAAAGCTAAGTCCAAAGAAGCAGTGGACTCAGAGAGTAGTGAAACTTACTACTCAAGTGATTCTGAATAAGAAGCAATGATCTGTCTAATGGCTAAAGAACAAGATCAACCTGACCAAGAAGATGAGGTACACTCTAACTCATCTCACTCAGATTCTAGTTATAGTGATTGTGACACACACACTTCATCACCCACTGATCTTTATGATTTATTAAGCAAAATGATGAAAGATTTTGAACCCATTAAATCCTCACACACACTATTAAACGAGGAAAACAACCAGCTCAAAAGTCAAAACTCACAGATGACTAAGGAGCTGAGTACTCTAAGTCACATAGCTGATGAGAACAAAGAGTTGAAGGCTAAAAATGCAAAACTAATAGCAGAAATAGTTGTTATAGAAAAGAGGGAAAATGATCTTAAGAATGTGATTGCATCATTTATAAAGGCATCTAAATCATTGGATGATCTTATAATGAACCAAAAAGAGTGTGGAGATAAGACAGGCATAAGATTCAATTCCTTTGTGCACCGTCAAACTCCCAGAGTGATCTTGGAAAAAGGATCTTCAAGTAATGAAGCATCTTAAAAATCCAAGACACCAAATGTTGCACACACATTCACTCCAAAGCACAACCACAAACAAACTGGCCTTGATATAAAGGAAAAGAAAAACAGCCAGTTGAGTATGCTGAGAGGACAGCTGAGAAGAAATCCAGCAGAGTTCCTCAGCAAACTCCAAATAGGAAGTACTCTTTGAAGAATAAACAGAGCTACCAAAAACCCCATAAGTTTTATCAAAGAAATAATGTGAAATATCAGCAAAGACCTATGGAATACAAGCCTAAATGGCAAAGGCCTAGAACTCAACAAAGGTCATTCCAAAGACAAAAGAGCTATCATCAGCACACATATGCACCCAGGCACTACACTCAGAAATATTACAACTACCCAAAGAAAGCAATTACTAAAACACACACAGGCATACAGACAAAAGAGACCGATGTATGAACCTAAAGCCCCCAAGCAATTTGCCAAAGTGAGTTATGATTATGGCACATATATATGGCAACCTCTTAGAGTCAAGTCATTTGGCTATAGATTGGTTGGATCATCTTACAACACTAACCCCTCAGGACCCAGGCAAGTATGGGTACCTAAAAATTGATTTCCTTGATTGTAGGTTCAAGGAACAACTGAGTGCCAAGGAACCTGATACATGGATAGTGGTTGTTCCAGCCACATGACAAGAAACAAGAAAAATCTGTCAAAATTCAAGGAGATTAGAGGCGCAAAAGTCATATTTGGAGGAAGTGAAGCTCCAGGGGAAATAAGAGGCACTGGATCCATCAAGAAAAATGGATTAGAAATCACAGATGTTGCATATGTTGAAGGCCTCAACTTCAACCTGTTAAGCATCAGTCAACTTAGACAAGGGCTATAATGTTGGATTCAATATGGGAGTGTGCCAAATTAAAGACACTGAATCAAATGAAATAGTGTTGCAAGGATCCAGACAGAATAATAAGTATGTGGTAGACTGGTCGACTGCCACACCAAGCACTTGTCTGTTAGCAAAGAGTACAGTCGAATCAAGTTGGTTGTGGCACAAGAAGTTGAGTCATCTGAATTTCAAGATAATTAACAAGCTTGCAAGGAGTCATCTTGTGGAAGGTCTGCCAGACTCAGTATACAAGAAAGAAAGTGTTTGTGATGCTTGCCAAATGGGAAAGCAGATCAAATCATCATTCAAAGAGAAGTCTAGTCCATCTTCAACAAGGATATTGCATCTGTTACATATGGATCTATTTGGTCCAGTTGAGCCAGCTAGCATAAGTGGAAAGAAATACACCTTAGTGGTAGTGGATGATTATTCAAGATATACATGGACAATCTTCATGTGCAAAAAGAAGGAAACCTTGCAAAAGTTACCTCAGTTGATGAGAAGAGTCCAAAATGAGAAGAGTCAAAACATTATAAAGATAATGTCTAATCAACTGAGTTTGTCAATGGGATAATAACTCAGTATTGTGTTGAAAATGGTATTGCTCATGAATTATCTGCAGCAAGGACTCACGTGAGAATGGAGTAGCGAAAGAAGAAGAAACAGAACTCTCAAGGAAGCAGCAAGGACCATGTTAGCTGAAGCTGGACTGCCTAAAAGATTTTGGGTTGAAGCCATAAACACTGCATGCTATACTCAAAATAGATGCATGATTAACAGACAGCTGACGAAGACTCTCTATGAAATTTGGATAGGGGGAAAGCCAAATGTTACATATTTTAGAATATTTGGATGCAAATGCTTCATCCTTGACAATGGCAAAGATAATCTAAAGGCTTTTGATGCTAAAGCTGGTGAAGGTATCTTTTTGGGATACTAAGCTGAAAGTAAAGCCTACAGAGTGCTGAACAAGAGGACTATGGTCACAGAAGAGTCTATCCATGTGTTTTTTTATGAACCTAATGTAAGTGGAGAAGACTTTGAAGAGTTAGCTGATAAGCTGAATCAGCCAACTATGCAGAAGAGTCCTTATGTTGAAGTTGAAGCTGGAGCAATCAATCAAGATGAAGATGAGACTGTTGAGTCTCAAAGACAGCTGGAAATCTGCAGCTGAATGATGATGAAAGAGCTGCTCAAGAAAACACAACTGCAAGACGACTGAACCTAGCTGATTTACTACAACCTGATGTGAAATGGCTGAGAGACCATCCACCAGAGCTAGTCATTGGAGATGTAAGAGATGGTGTAAGAACCAGATCCAGAGCTCAACAAGAAGCTATGTTAACTTGTTTCATTTCTCAAATAGAGCCAAAAGATGTGTCCTAAGCTTTGGAAGACACACATTGGATTCAAGTTATGCAAGAAGAGTTGAATCAGTTTGAAAGGAACAAAGTGTGGGAATTGGTGCAAAGACCAACCCATCAAAATATTATTGGCACAAAATGGGTTTTCAGAAACAAGATGAATGAAAAAGGTTATGTGGTAAGAAACAAAGCAAGATTGGTAGCCAAAGGGTATTGCCAAGAAGAAGGAATAGATTTTGATGAAACATTTGCTCCTGTTGCAAGATTAGAAGCAATAAGGATGTTTTTTGCCTATGCTGCACACAAGAACTTTACTATATATTAAATGGATGTAAAAAGTGCATTTTTAAATGGATTGTTAGAAGAAGAAGTCTATGTTGAGCAACCTCCAGGCTTTGAGCAGAAGACTCTTGGAGACAAGGTGTACAAGCTCAAGAAAGCTCTATATGGATTGAAACAAGCACCTAGAGCATGGTATGATACATTATCTCAATTTCTGGCAGACAATGAATTCACCAAAGGCAAAGTAGACAGAACACTCATGGAGAGAGTATACTGCTTGTTCAAATATATGTGGATGACATCATTTTTGGATCCACAAACGAAGAGCTGTGTGATAAATTCTCAAACCTCATGCAAGGAAAATTTGAAATGAGCATGATGGGAGAGCTGACATTCTTCTTAGGACTTCAAGTTAAACAGCTGAAGGATGGAACTTTTATAAGTCAAACAAAGTACACCAGGGATTTAATGAAGAAATTTGCTATGGAAGAGAAATCTTCTGTAAAAATACCAATGAATACATCAGTCAAGATGGACATGGATGCGGATGGCAAGCCTGTGGATCAAACAAGATCTGAGCACTTATTGGAACATCGCTCTATCTAACAAAGAAGCAGGCGGACATCACCTTTGCAAATAGGAGTATGTGCAAGATTACAACCGCTTCTAAAGGAAAGTCACATGATGACTGACTAAGAGAATCCTAAGATATTTGAAGGATGCCAAAAAGTTGGCTTATGGTATCCAAAGGAAGGTGGATTCAAGCTTATTGGTTATTGGACTCTAACTATCTTTGGATGTAGAGTTGAGGAAAAGTACTTGAGGCACATGTCAAATGCTTGGAAACAGATTGGTTTCTGGTTTAGTAAACAAAACTCAATAGCCACATCCCACAAAAGCAGAGTACATAGGCTGGGGCGTTTGTTGTGCCCAAGTCTTATGGATGAGACAACAGCTGAGAGATTATGAAATTGAAGAAAAAGAGATTCCAATTATGTGTGATAACACAAGTGCTATTGCAATCACTCAGAGTCTTATGCTGCATTCGAGAACAAAGCACATTGACGTCAGATATCACTTTATAAGAGATCACGTTGAAAAAAAAAACATCACTTTGAAATACATCTCAACTAATAAACAGTTAGCTGACATATTCACCAAACCCCTATGTGAATCAAGATTTGAAGAGCTTAAGCATGAGCTAGGGTTAATTGAGCTGAGTTAATACTCAGAAGACTCAATGAGAAGAGATGGAATGTGAAGAGATGAAAATTGAACAAAATTAATGAATCAGCCAAGTGAACCAGCCGTATCGGAAAGTCAGCTGTATCAAGTTGGCTGACAGTTGAGTCACTATTCGAATAGAGAGAAGAAGGGTTGAGTCATTTAAGGAGTAAGATGAGTCATTTATAAGCTAAGTGACAAAAACGCAGTCGTTTTTAATGAGTGGGAATGTTTTTAAGGATGACATCAGCATAATTATGACGGGTACAGTCAAAAGCTGCACAACAAGCATATGATTGGATATAAATGTTGCCGCATTAAATGCGAGAAATTAAATGCAATGAGACGTGCTAAATCTGAGCCGTTGATCTCGATCAAAATTCAAAAACCAAAAACACGTCCTTTCATAACCCATATACTCATTCTTTCAGTTTTCTCTCTCACACTGAAAACTGTTCATCTCAAAACTAAGAAAGCAAGTCTCTTTTCTCTCTCAAAACCCTACCTGTTCTCAAAACAAGTTTATCAAGATTTAATCGGTAGAATCTTCTAAAAATGGCACCAGCACATGATTTCACGAAGCTCGCAAAACAAAACCACACCGGATCAACTGTGGATTTTGAAGGAATGATAAAGCAGGGTTTCGATGAATCCCTTGTGAAGAAGATAGTGGATAAGATCGAGAAATCCGGACTGAAACCATTCCTCGCCATGGAATACCAAATGACGTACGTTGAGGAGGTCGCACAGTTTTATGTCAACGCTGAGGTACAGGACAAAGGGATTAAATCCTCTGTCCACTGCAAGGACATTCTAATTACTGCAAAGGACCTTGCGGAGCACTGTTTATTGTCGTCGGAGGGCATGCCGAAAATATATGAAGCCGACGTCAACTTGGTTGCTGCATGGAAGGAAGTAGCCAAAACGAATGTCCGCAAAAAGTCGCCTACACAATTTGAGAAGAAGGCTTGAAGGAGGATTATCATAAACTTATGGATATCGTTGCGAAGTGTGTAGATATGAAGTTTGGTAGCTTCAATCAGCTGTCCAAACCCAAGCTGATCGTCATGGTTGCGATCATGGAAAAGGAGAAGATCAATTGGGCTGAATTCCTTTATAGCAGACTTTGCCAGAATATTGGCAACAAGTCGTTCAAGGAGGATAGATCCTTTGGAGGATCACCTGGCTATGGCCTAGTCATCGGCCATCTAATGGAGATGAAGGGTGTTCCCCTTCGACATGGAGAGCCATTCCATGTCAACAAGAAGATATTCCGGGCCAATCTCTCAGGAGCCCAGAAGAGAGCCTACGCAAAAAGGGCTGACACCAGTGAGGGGTAATCAGCTGACCCCGTCGACACAACTGCTTCCTCCCCTCTTACAAAGAGAGTTGCCCCTGCAGCTGCAAAGAAGAATGCTGCTCCTGCAGCAAAGAAGAAAGACGCACCTGCCCCTGCAGCCGAGTCACCTTCCCCTACAGCCGTGTCTCCTGCCCACGCAGCCGAGACGGAGAAGGAACCTCAAATACCTTCTCCGACCATCAAAAAGAAAAAGAATGCCAAGCCAAGAAAGGTAGCTCCTCAGTCAAAGACGAAAGATGCACCGACCCCCGCCGCCAAGGAAGCTGAGGAAGAAGTATCTGAACCAAAACTTTCTCTGGTAAGGACAAGAAGAAGAAGAATAATTACCAAACTCTCGAAACTTGAGAAGACAGCTGAGTCTGCCACTCAACTGGAAAAAGTCACTGAGACTACTGAAGAAGTGCAGTCTCCAGAAGTAGTTGATGAAACAGCCAAGTCTGCTGAGGCCGATCAGCAGAGGCAAAAAGAAGACCCAGCTATGGATAGAACAGCTGAGGAATGAGAGACAATAGAGATAGCAAAATCTCCTAATGAAAGGGTTGTGTCTCCACCTACCCCCGATGCTGCTGAAGGTGAAGAGCAGCAAAGTTTGCTACATTCTATTCCTGAGAAGGAAGGCCAACAAGAGGAGAATGATGATGATGACATATTTAAGTACTCTCCCTTGTACCAGACATCCAGAGCCGTCTGCGAGAGTGGAGGAAATGGAAGCTGAGTCACTCTAGGGCGCAGTTTGAACATCCAGAGTTCATTGAAGAAGAAGAGGAACTCTTCCGGTTTCTTGAAGTTGATACCATGCTGTAAGCCCTGGATGATGATAACTGTATTAATATGCTGCAAATTCACAAGGAATAAGAAAAGGCTAGAGCAACTGAGGAAGCCGAGGCTCGTGAGAAAGCCAGCATTTGTACTCTCACTGAAACCAGCGACCACACTCATCCTCACATTGACATGCTCTCAGATAGTGATGAGGATGTGGAACCTGCTGTTATGACGGAGGAGTTGGAAATGCAGCAAGCCATGCGGGAATCCAGATTAATGCATGAGCAACAGCTGAGGGAATGACCAGGAGAGTCTTCTAAATCTTAGCTGGAGATTGATCCGTTCGGAGTGGTACAGTAGATTGCCACAGTTATTACTGCAACCACTTCCCCAGTCCACTCAGAGAACGGATCTAAGGGAAATGGCGATGACACTGGGAATTTGGGCACCCAAGTTGAGCCAACCCATGTTGAAAGTGTCTTACCCCCTGCCCCTACGGCTGAACACTCAAAGGAAGCAGCCGGGAGTCTGGAGCAGAGTGACCCCACCATCAGTCACTCAGCTGGTGCGCCAGCTGAGGGGGAAAGTCACTCCACTGCCGCTAGGTCGGAGGATGGTGCAGATGACTCCACAACGCGGAAAGGAGGCAAAGTGGAGAAGGAAAAAAATAGAACAACAGCAAGTTGTCACTGACGAAGCTCGGACAGTTGAGTCTGTCCCAGCTGAAGTGCCAACAGCTTTGCAAGTTGAGGACGCTACTGATGCAGTCGAGGCACATAATGGATCTGCCCCGGGAGTTAACACTCTGGGCAATGAAAGTGCAATCCAAGGAGTTGACTCCTGTGGATGCCACTGCTGAGGACCCTAAGACAGCTGAGTCTGTCGAATGGAATGTACAAGGCCTTGTTGCAGTTGAGACTGCAGGAGGAAATGAAGGTCGAAGGGAGGTTGAGACTTCCCTGGGTAAAGTGACGGATATGCAGAACATCCCTCCTGTTCACATTGAAGAAACTGAGAAGGAGATAAGTGCTCTTCATGATTCCCAAGACAACCCTGACATATCTTTTCTGGGATCTGAAGATGAAGCTGAGTCCACCCCTGCTGCACATTAAAAAGACTCAGTTAAGGATGTTCTTCCAAGAAACGAGTAAGCGGACTTCAAAGTTGCTCGACAAACGTTAAATTTTGATGATAAGCCAAACCTCAAGTCTCATCATCTTCCGATGATGCTACCTCACGTCTGACAAGGAATAGTCAACTCAAAAGGACAAACAAGCCGAGAGAAGAAGAAGGCCGTTAAGACAAAGGAGGTGGCGTAGCACCGGGTCAATACCATCAAAGGCCCCCAGTGAATCACAATCAGCGTGCAGGCTTCAGAGCGCGCGAGAGACCACCTCGCGCACAATATCTCAAGTGCGAGACAATGCTTATGAAGAAGTATTTTCTTTTTCTCATGAGCTGCCCATGCTCGAAGAAGAGACTGCAAGAGAACAAAAGCTCTACACCATCCAAGAAGATCTTGTAATTCCTACTGATTCGATTATGCCAGTTCATTTCAATTTTGATGCAGAATGGCCGGCAGCTGACTCAAGTCAGACAGCTGAAATGCGTGAAATCTTCAAGAAGATCTGTGAAGAGATTGAGAATATTGAACGGCACCAAGCCTCCTCGACATGCGCCTGGACAATAGAGATGCCACTCTCACAGCTGATTTGAGAGGAGTGGTGGTCAGAATAAGGGAATGGTCTCAACAGCAGAGTGCCATGCGTCTCGAGCAGGTTCGATACTTCAAGCCACTATACAACCGAATGCTGATCTGGAGTGCTGACAATGCTGACATGAAGGCAAGGATGCAGACCTATATGGAGAGATTGCATGCCTCCCGTACAACTAAGATGGAATTGTTGTGTGAATTTCATCGCAAAGAACTTCTGCGCGTAGAGGAGAATATGAATGCCAAATTCAGCCTTCTTATGGCTGAAATGAAACTGGTGGCAGCCGAGTCCAAAGCCACCCGCTCAGAGTTTCGAACAGCATACTCCGCATCCGACTCCAAGTAGAATTCAGCCATCAGCCGACTGGACTTCATGTTTGCTGGGATGTTTCTAGGGGTTCCTCTCTCCTTTGATGATGCCAAAAAGAGGGAAGAGGAATACCAAAAGAGTTTGAAGGAGATAGCCGCTGTAGAAAAGACAGATGCAGCTGTTGAGAAAATGAAAGAAAAGGGAAAAGTTGTTGAGAGGGAAAGGTCAAAGGATGTGACCTTAATGCTTGCTGAAACCCCTCAGCAAGGTCATGTCACAGCCAGCATAATCAGCAAACTTCATATAACTCTGCCGCTCTATCACTCTGTTGTGCCCATGTCTCATAAGAAAAAAGATTGTAGAAGCAGAGATGGAGGATTTCGACAAGAGAACGGATGTCCGTGTTGAAGAAATGTTAAAACAATTTGGGGGCATTCCGGCAGGAAAAGATAAAGATGACATTCCAGATGACGGACAAGAGCCAAGATCTGTTGAAGAATTCAAAACGCTCGAGTCCGAAGGATACTTCAAAAATATGTCCATAGTCGAAGCCTGGGACTTGTACTGGGAGAAAGGTCTGAAGTTGTATGAAGAAGCTGACAAGCAGCAGACTACTAGCAGTCACTCTGATGGTCACTCTGCTGGTAAGAAGAAGATTCCAGTACAATACACGCCCAGAGGAGGAGGAAGAAGTGGCGGAGGTAGAGGCTTTAAACCTAGACCTCTACCCAAAAATATTGAATATATAGATCCAGGCAAGAAAGGAAGGATCTATTGGGCTGGGTACGATGAAGTAGCCAATCTAGAAGTGAAGAGGAAGAATGCTGAATATGTAAAGAGGATTGAAGAGGAAAACAAAAGGTAAGATCAGCTGTGGCAAGAAAGACAGGAAAGAAATAGAAGAGATGAAGCTGCGAAGAGAGCTTACGATAAGAAGAAAACAGCTGAAGAAGAAAAGAAAAGAAAAAGAGCTGACGAAGACAGAGCTGAAGAAGAAAGAATGAGGCAGCGAAGGCGATGAAGTGTTGCTACCAACCCCTTCATGTATTTTACTTTTGTAAATACATATGTATGTAAGTCTTATGTACATTGAATAAGAAATTTGTAATTTCTATATTTTTGCGTAGATATAGAATGCTATGTTTGCTCTGATACACATTAAAATTGATTGTGTAAAGGACAAGAATGTTATGATCAATAAAAAGATTGATTCTACATTCTCTCATTCTTGCATTGTCTGTATGTATCTTTGCTATTTACATATTGTGTGTATGTATTTAAGTTATGGCATCATCAAAAAGGGGGAAATTATTGGTAAATTTATTGTTTAGATTTTGATGAATGCCATGTAAAACTTAGACTAGAAAGTTGGCACCCCATTTTCCTTGTAATTTGTATTGTAATAAGATAGGGTTGTATGAGCTGAGTCAAGAAAGCTATGCCTAGATATACAAGAAGTCAACTGAAGACTAGGATGAAGACTCCGCTGTGAAGCAGCTGAATGTGGCAAGGAAGAGATGTCAAGGACTCGACTGAAGGAGTATCAGCTAGGACACAGTTGTATGAAGAGTCAGTCAAGTCAACTCAAGAAGCCAAGTCTCAAGTTGAAGTGACAGATGAGTCAGCCTTTGATTGGAAGCTAACTCAAAGTCACCTGGGGAATAAAAGGACTGCAGTCAAGTCAAGACAACTGAAAACAATCTGTTGCACAGTAGTCAAGAAGTTTACTTAAATAAGTAATACTTCCATGCTACCATGTCTTAAAGTGCTCAATCCCAAAAGTGTGCAAAAGGAATAAACTAATGGGAAGCACTGCACCTCGTGTCAGATTCTGAAAAGCTGAACGTTCATTTAATACGAGGAAATGTCAACATCAAGGACTGCAACAAGACAAGCCAACGAACACAAGTGATTTTTAAGAATCAGTCTATCTCTTCAACGGGCAGATTTTTGAAAGTTCACTATAAAAGGCTGAGGAATCACTTTGAGAAAAGGTTACCTTGATAACCTGAACCACGAACAATCAAGCAATTATTTAAATTGTAACCTGCAATATATTCTCAAGTTATTCAAGCAAATCCTCAAGCCTAAATCTCGAAGGAAATCGATCTAACACTAAGCTGTGAAGGAAAGACAACTTCAAACTGTTGAAGAGAAAACTTTTGATAAATCAAAAGGGGTCTACATTCCAAGGAGGATTGTAGAAAGGTTCAAGGTCGAACCAGTCTCAAGTTATTGGAGAGCTTCGTGATCAAATCCAAGAAGCTTGAGCAAGTAAAGTCAAGTAACAAGGCTGCCCGCCTGTGAAGAAGAAGCCGAGTCGGACGAGAAGCCGATTGTGTGACCAAGGCATCTCCAAACTGAGTCCCAAAGGAGCAAGTCAGCTGTGTGATCAAGACTTGTATCTGGACTGATAACCACTTTGTACTCTGATCAATACTTAGTGGATTTCTCCATGAGTTGGAGAAAAGAGGAGTAGAAGAATTACCCCATCTTCGAACCTCTATAAAAATTATTGTGTCATTTACATTTCAGCATTTTATTTCTACATATCACTTTATATCTGGTGATAATTTGCTATCCAACTGATAATTAACAAAGTGCTAAAATCAAGTGTTTAAAACAAACTTAAATCAAATTCAAGGGTGTTAAGTCTTACGCTGAAAATCTCATCACAGCCAAGTTAAGGTTTAGTATAAACAGCTGAGTTATTCTATCAACAGCTCTTTCGAGTCTGTTGAGTGGCTAACTCTGCAGATTAACTAACTTAGTTGTCCCCCAAGGACGTAGCTGTGTACTTAACTCTGTAATATTATAAAAGGACTAAAATCGAAAAGTTGGTAAGATTTATTCAACCCCCCTTCTAAACCTTACTCACACCCCTTGGGACCTACAAGGAGAGAGGGTCTCCCTTATGGGAGGTACTCGTAAATAAACCCCTATGGTGGTGCTACGAGCTTCAGGATGTTAGGGGCTCCCTCACGAGGGAGTCCTCGTAAAGTAAATCTCATTCGGTGCTCTTGGAGGGGAAGGGCTGTTAGATAAATATTTTTATCATGATTTTGACGATTATGTTCGATTTTGTTCAAATGAGTTTTTAAACCAAATTAATGACCCTAAATGTTGTCTGAATACTTCCTATCAACTTAAAATGTTTTTACTATTTTTTGGAGTATTTTTTGGAGTTTATTTTCGATAAAAAATTGGACAACACATTTGTTTCAGGCTCGACCGGTCGCCCTATAGGGCAACCCGTACTTGAGTTGAGCTGAGAAATAGAAAATGGGGCGTAAGAAAAATAGGGCAGGGTGACCGGTCGACCGGCGGGCGACCTGTACCTGGGAGTTGGATTTTTGTTCCAGACTTCTCTGTTTCGTAAATTCTTCAAGTCCAACCGGTCACAGCTAAGGGCGACCGGTCGCACCCCCCTCCGACCGGTCCCCCTGTGTAAAAATTTGCAGAATTCAATTTCAATCTTATCTTTGCGCGACCGGTCGAACCCCCTGTTTATCGGCAAACTATCCGTTGCGTTTTCAGACAGCTTTTCCCTATTTTGTGGGATTGATTTCTAACAACTATATTGATCATTTTAAATGGTTTCTTTTGTAGCAAATCACTCCCCAAGGAGGAGCCAATGTCTGGAAATGAAAGCCAAGTCCTCTCCTATAAATAGAGGCTTCATTCAAGCAACAAGACACAACACTCTATACAAGAAAAGAGCAATTGAGCAAACACTTTCATATATCTTATTGTATTAGCCTAAGCACTTTCACTTGCACAAATTTGAGGTCTAGGCTTTCAATTCTTGATTACACTTGTACTCATATTGTATCAATCATTATTGATTTGTAATCTTGATTTGGTCATCATTCAACACAAGACATCCTTGTGAGTATTCTTGTGGTAAGAATACACTTGGGTGATCTAGGTGATACGTGTTTGAAGGTTGTGGTAATCTTCAAAGGTGTTGTAAGAGGGTTGTGGTAATCCTCAAGGTGTTGTAAGAGGGTTGTGGTAATCCTCAAGGTGTTGTAAGAGGGTTGTGGTAATCCTCAAGGTGGTGAAAGAGGGTTGTGGTAATCCTCAAGGTGTTGTATTAATTTTTGGTAAATTAATAAAATCTTTTTTTCTTTTTGAAATCCATCCCGGATATACTGGGGTGGTAGTAGATTAGGCCCTAGGTGGGTTGAACTACTATAAATCAACGTGTGCTATTTACTTTCCGCATTTAGCATTTTATTTTTGCTTGAGTTTTTCGAAAAAGAGGGCAATATCTGAAAAACCGGGATAATCTATTCATCCCCCCTCTAGATTATTGTAGCCACTTGGACTAACAAGTGGTATCAAAGCCAAACTCTATGGCTAGCTCATTCCGAGTAAAGAGGAAAGATCCATGGCTACAAATGATGCTCATCTCACCACCGGCGCCTCCACCAATAAGCCACCGCTATTCGACGCCAACAACTACGCATTTTGGAAAGACCATATGGAATGCTTCCTACAAGGGTGCGGGTTCGACATTTGGAATATGGTCATTGAAGGAGTTGATCAACCAATAAAGAAATCGGAGGATGGCACCTTGGCTCCTAAACCTTTCAAGGAGTTTGATGAAAACGACAAAAAGGCTTTCTCTCTAAACGGTAAGGCTTTAAATATTTTGCATTGTTCTCTTACCGCCACCGAGTACAATCGTATAAGAGGCATAAGGTCGGCACATGAGGTTTGGGAAAAATTGGAGACAATCTATGAAGTGACTAAGAAAGTCAAGCAAGCAAGAAAAACCATGCTTGTTAAAGACTTCGAAAACTTTAACATGTATGTTAGCGAAAGCATCTCCAAAATGGTGGAAAGGCTTGACAATATCGTCAATCCTCTTGTGGCCCTCGGCAAAGTCATTTCCGAAGAAGACAAGGTGACCAAAGTATTAAATGCTCTTCCCGGCTCATGGTCCGAAAAGGTAACGGCAATCACGGAGGCACAAAATCTTGAGACACTCAAGTTTGACGAGCTTATTGGAAATCTACTCATCTATGAAGTCTATCTCAAGGAGAGGAAAAATTCCAAACCATCCACAAATCAATCGAGTATGCAAATTATTCCTAAAGGTCTTGCTTCTTCTTCTAATAATGCATACTATGATAATGATGATGATGATGAGGAGACGGCCGCACTTGTTCGAAAATTTGCAAAATTTGTGAATAAAAATAAAGCGAGAAAACCAAGAGATAATGCTTGCTTTAAATGCGGAAAACTGGGGCACTTTATTGCCGATTGCCCGAAGCTCGATGAAGAGGAGCAAAAGAAAAAGAAGCCTTTCACAAAAAAGAAAGCTCTAAATGCGGAAGTCAAAACATGGGATGAACTACTCAAAACAACCAATGAGGAAGGAGAAACCGAACACGGTCTCATGGCCATAGACGATGAAAACAATGAGGTACACTCAAATTCTTCTACTTCCTCCATAGTTGATGACTTGCAATGTGATTTTGATGAATTGCAAATTGAGTTTCAAAATTTAATTGTTAAATACAAAAATTTGAAAAAGGAGCATAAGGAGCTTAAGGTTGAAAAGGAAAAATTATTTACCTCTTATGAATCTCTAGACAAAGCTCATGCTCTTACTCTTACTAGAATTCATTCTCTTGAAACCGAAAAGGAATCGCTCACAAAAGATATTGAATGTTTGAAAAATGATATGCATCGTTTCAACATAAGTACGGATAAAGTCACAAAAATTTTAGATGCACAAAGAGGTGAGCATTCCAAATCGGGACTTGGTTATAAGCCATTTCAAAGTGTTTTTAAGAAAAATAACCAAGGTCCGACATTTGTACGTGCTAATAATTATAATACTCCTACTTG
The DNA here is from genome assembly GCA_016081115.2 of Rehmannia glutinosa. Classification (NCBI taxonomy): domain Eukaryota; kingdom Viridiplantae; phylum Streptophyta; class Magnoliopsida; order Lamiales; family Orobanchaceae; genus Rehmannia; species Rehmannia glutinosa. The sequence continues at coordinate 559,678 of JABTTQ020000308.1, forward strand.
TTTTTATTGTGGCAAAGTTGGACATTATGCTAATAATTGCAAATTGAGAAATAGCTCAAGACATGTTTGGAGACCCAAAGGTCTCAAGACTAACCCCATGGACCCCAAAATTATAGGGTACCTAAAAGAAATTCTTTTGTAGGTAATAGGGGCTATAACAACAATGGAAGATTCAAAATGGCTCGTGGACAGCGGATGTTCACGCCATATACGACCGGGAGGAGAGAACTTTTTACCAACATCAAGCTCCAAGAAGAGGGTATGGTCATGTTCGCAATGGCAAAGGAAAAATTCTTGGAAATGGAGAAATTGGTAACTCTTCTTTCTCTCTCTCTTAGTAATGTTCTTTTAGTTGAAGGGCTTAAGTTTAATTTGGTAAGTGTTAGCCAACTTTGTGATTCAAAATATGATGTTTCCTTTAATAAAGAAAAATGCCTTATACTTAAAAATGGTGAAATTATTTGTGAAGCAAATAGAAAAGGCAATCTTTACAAAATTTGTACAAGTGATTTGGTTAGTCAAAATGTTTCTTGTTTAGTCGCCAATAATGATTTAACTAGCTTATGGCATAGGCGACTTGGATATGTTGGATACAAAAATTTGAAAAATATTTACAAAAACCAACATGTGAAAGGACTACCCAAATTGAATTTTGAAAATCTTGGCTTATGTGACACTTGTCAAAAGAACAAATTAGTTAAAAGTAGTTTCAAGCCCAAAAACGAAATTTCCACAACCAAACCCCTACAAATGCTTCACCTTGATTTGTATGGGGATATTGGTACGGCTAGTCTAAGTGGAAAACATTACACTTTTGTTATTGTCGATGATTTTTCTAGAAATACTTGGGCTCTTTTTCTTACAAATAAAAGCGATGTCGTTAATGAGTTTGTTAAGTTGTGTAGACTTATTGAGAATGAAAAAGAAGACACTATCAAGTCTATTCGAAGCGATCGAGGTGGAGAATTTGACGGTGAATTTAGAGTATTTTGTGAAACCAAAGGATATGCTCATAATTTCTCGGCTCCAAGGACACCTCAACAAAATGGAGTAGCCGAATGGAAAAATCGGACATTACAAGAAATGAGTCGGTCCATGCTCAATGAATTTTCACTTCCAAAATATTTTTGGGCCGAAGCCGTAAGTACCGCTTGCTATGTCATTAATCGAGTTTATATTTGTCCTAAAATGAATAAAACTCCATATGAGCTTTGGAAAGGTAGAACTCCAAATATTAGTTATTTCAAGATATTTGGTTGTAAATGCTTTATTTTGAATACCAAGGATCAATTGGACAAACTTGATCCTAAGGCCGATGAAGGGATATTTATGGGATATTCAACAAAAAGCAAAGCATATCGGGTTTATTGGAGTTGTTGAAGAATCCATCCATGATAAATTCAATGAAGCTTCGGGAATTGAAAGAATTCCTAATGATGAAAGTGATGAAGAGGATATTATTGAACAAATTGTTCAAATTGATGATCAACCGTCTACATCAAATGATCAACCGTCCACTTCAAATGGTCCTCAAGAAGATAGAGGTGATATCTCGGATCTTCCCGTTGCATTGAAATTTAAGGGAGATCACCCAAAAGATCTTATTATTAGTGATCCCTTGACAAAGTGATGACTCGGAGAAAATTTGCCGAGAAAGCTCTTATTTCTCAAAAAGAGCCTAAAAATGCTAAAGAGGCTATTGAGGATGAGGATTGGTTCTTAGAGATGCAAGAGGAGTTGAATCAATTTGAAAGAAATGATGTATGGGAATTGGTACCTTGTCCTCCTTCTCAAACCATTATTGGTACAAAATGGGTATTCCGGAACAAACTTGATGATCAAGGCAATATTGTTCGAAATAAGGCAAGGTTAGTAGCTCAAGGGTATTGTCAAGAAGAAGGTATTGACTATGATGAAACTTTTGCACCGTAGCACGTTTAGAAGCTATTCGTATTTTACTTGCCTATTCTTGTTTTAAAATTTCAAACTTTACCAAATGGATGTTAAATCCGCTTTCTTAAATGGTATTATTCAAGAAGAAGTCTATGTAAAACAACCTCCGGGGTTTGAAAATTTTTCTAGGCCTAATGATGTTTATAAACTTAAAAAGGCTTTGTATGGTTTAAAACAAGCACCCCGTGTATGGTATGATAGACTTAGTTCTTTTCTTTTACAAAATGGTTTTATAAGAGGTAAAGTTGATACAACTCTATTTGTTTTTGAAAAAGGGCAAGATTGTTTACTTGTGCAAATTTATGTTGATGATATTATCTTTGGTGCTACTAATGATTCTTTGTGCAAGAAATTCTCTAAGTTGATGCAAGGAGAATTTGAAATGAGCATGATGGGGGAGCTCAACTTCTTTCTTGGACTCCAAATTAAGCAATGTCAAGAAGGTATTTACATTTCACAATCTAAGTATACAAAAGAACTTTTGAAAAAGTTCGGCATTGAAGAAGGAAGAACCGTCTCTACTCCCATGGCAACAAATGTCAAAATTGACAAAGATGAGAAAGGCAAGTCCGTGGATGAATCAAAGTATCGAGATATGATTGGTAGTTTACTTTATTTAACCGCTAGTAGACCGGACATTCTTCATGCCGTATGCCTATGTGCTCGTTTTCAAAGCAATCTCAAAGAATCTCATATGAGTGCCGTTAAAAGGATTTTTCGATATTTGAAAGGCACCATTCAATATGGTTTATGTTATCCAAAGAATGAAAATTTTTGTCTTAAAGGTTATAGTGATTCGAATTATGCGGGAAAAATTGATGATCGGAAAAGTACTTCCGGATCATGTCAATTTTTAGGCGATTGCCTAGTTTCTTGGTTTTCAAAGAAGCAAAATCGTGTTTTTTCTTTCAACGGCCGGGCCGAATATATTTCCGCCGCATTTTGTTGTACTCAACTTCTTTGGATGAAACAAACCTTAGCGGATTACAAATGCTATTTTGAAAACGTACCTATCTTTTGTGATAATATATCTGCTATAAATATTGCTCAAAACCCGGTTCATCATAACCGTACTAAACATATTGAGATTCGACATCATTTTCTAAGGGATTGTGTTTCAAAACGTAAAATTGAGATATCTTTTGTGCCATCTCAAGATCAATTAGCGGACATTTTTACAAAACCGCTATCTTCCGAGACTTTTTCATCAATACGAGCTCGGTTAGGCATAATGCATATTGAATGAAGCTTATGTTTGCATTTTGCACGTTTTTAAAACTTAGGGGCGAAAAATCGGATTTTTGGTTGAAAATTCGGATTTTGGAAAAACCGAGACAAATGGTCGAAAGTGGTTGAGGGCAACCGTCGCCCTCAACGCCGACCGGTCGCCCTCAACCACGACGGCCGCCTAAGCAAAATCTTGGATTAAAATGGTTTCGCTCTTCAAAGATTCGCAACTCTAACATATTTTGGCCATTTTTCGTCCCCTTTGCCAAATTCTCACATATTTCATTCAAAACTGGTTTTCATGTTTTTTTTTTCACAACATGGACATTATATAGCATGATCATCATCATTATGGCTCATCCTTTCCGATCAAATGGTAAGAATTTCTCTTCTTTTGCTCAATTGGGTTGAACCCTTGAGTTAATAACCTTGGTATATTTCTTGATATTTTATGCATATGATTTTGATGAGCTTATTTATTATGATTGAATTGTATAATGATTGAGGTGAATTGGTGATAAAAAATTTTGGCTTGCAACATTTACAAGGGTTATATACAACCTCTTTTATTTTTCACGCACACAAAGTGTTCGATGAAATGTCACAATGAAAATTTCAACTTTTTCATGATTCTCTTGCTTCCAAAAGTCTCCTCCATCTATTGAGATCATGTTTTGCCTAATAAAACAAGCGTATGAACTCTTCATGATACATTTCTCCCATTTTTTTGGATTTTACGCTTTAATTGCTCAACGGTTAATAAACCGTCCCTTTGGTGCACTTTGATATTATTATATGGTATTTTCACCATCCTAACATTCTTTTTGATGATTCCAAAGGGGGAGAAACAGGATAACAGGATATTGGCTCGTTAGCTCAAGAAAAGCTCATATAAGCTCGCAATAAAAAGCTATGACGTCTTAAAGCCAAAAATACCTAGTCTATGGCTTGAATTTTGGACTCAAATGAAATAAACTATAAGTATTGTGACAGGGGGAGCTTCTTAGCTCATGATGCATCTTATATAAGCTTGTTATAGCTTGTACTTCTAACTTTTAATAATCGTTTGTTGATATGCTCATAGATAGGGGGAGCTTTGTATGATATACTTCTAACGGATAGTTTTCCTGTAAAACCGAAAATTTTATTTGTTTTTCAAATCGTCCTCAAGAAAATTGTTTTGGTTTGTAATCATCAAAAAGAGGGAGTTTGTTAGATAAATGTTTTTATCATGATTTTGATGATTATGTTCAATTTTGTTCAAATGAGTTTTTAAACCAAAACAATGTCCCTAAATGTTGTCTAAATACTTCCGATCAACTTAAAATGTTTTTACTATTTTTCGGAGTATTTTTTGGAGTTTATTTTCGATAAAAGATTGGACAACACATTTGTTTCAGGCTCGACCGGTCGCCCTATAGGGAAACCCGTACCTGAGTTGAGCTGAGAAACAGAAAATGGGGCGTAAGAAAAATAGGGCTGGTCGACCGGTGAGGGTGACCGGTCGACCGGCGGGTGACCTGTACCTGGGAGTTGGATTTTTGTTCCAGACTTCTCTGTTTCGTAAATTCTTCAAGTCCAATCGGTCACAGCTAAGGGCGACCGGTCGCACCCCCCTCCGACCGGTCCCCCTGTGTAAAAATTCGCAGAATTCAATTTCAATCTTATCTCTGCGCGACCGGTCGAACCCCCTGTTTATCAGCAAACTATCCGTTGCGTTTTCAGACAGCTTTTCCCTATTTTGTGGGATTGATTTCTAACAACTATATTGATCATTTTAAATGGTTTCTTTTGTAGCAAATCACTCCCCAAGGAGGAGCCAATGTCTGGAAATGAAAGCCAAGTCCTCTCCTATAAATAGAGGCTTCATTCAAGCAACAAGACACAACACTCTATACAAGAAAAGAGCAATTGAGCAAACACTTTCATATATCTTGTTGTATTAGCCTAAGCACTTTCACTTGCACAAATTTGAGGTCTAGGCTTTCAGTTCTCGATTACACTTGTACTCATATTGTATCAATCATTATTGAGTTGTAATCTTGATTTTGGTCATCATTCAACACCAGACATCCTTGTGAGTATTCTTGTGGTAAGAATACACCTGGGTGATCTAGGTGATAGGTGTTTGAAGGTTGTGGTAATCTTCAAAGGTGTTGTAAGAGGGTTGTGGTAATCCTCAAGGTGTTGTAAGAGGGTTGTGGTAATCCTCAAGGTGGTGAAAGAGGGTTGTGGTAATCCTCAAGGTGTTGTATTAATTTTTGGTAAATTAATAAAAAAAATTTCTTTTTGAAATCCATCCCGGATATACTGGGGTGGTAGTAGATTAGGCCCTAGGTGGGTTGAACTACTATAAATCGACGTGTGTTATTTACTTTCAGCATTTAGCATTTTATCTTTGCTTGAGTTTTTTGAAAAAGAGGGCAATATCTGAAAAATCGGGATAATCTATTCACCCCCCCTCTAGATTATTGTAGCCACTTGGACTAACAAGGGCTCCCTCACGGGGGTGTTCTCATAAATTTTTCCTCCTCCGGTGCTCTCGGAGTAGAGGGACTCCCTCACGGGGGAGTCCTCGTAAATTAAACCTTCTCTAGTGCTCCCGAAGGGAGGGGCTCCCTCACGGGGGAGTCCTCATAAATTAAACCACCTTCGGTGCTCCCGGAGGATAGAGGCTCCCTCCCGAGGGTTTCCTCGTAAATTAAACCTCCTTCATTACACTCGGAGAGGAGAGACTCCCTCATGAGGGAATCCTCATAAATTTTTCCTCCTTCGGTGCTCTCAGAGGGGAAGGGCTCCCTCACGAGGGAGTCCTCGTAAACATAAGTCACAAAAATGTGGAACAAAAAGAGAGCGAAAAATTCTTACACCCACACTGAAGGAATAAATGTGTTATCAGAAGAATAATGAAGATAAGGGCTCCGAAAAGAAACCCAGGGCTCCTGAAGGGTGCCCCCTCCAGGCCACCGGAGGGCGCCCCCTGAGCTCTTGAAGGGCACTCCATCCGGGCCATGGGAGGTCGCCCCCTCAGCTCCTAAAGGGTGCCCCTAACATTCGTACAAACATCTCCGACCATTCCAGAAAAACTAATGCTTCCTCCCGAATGGGATGATCTATCTCCACACATAGTATGAACAAGTCTCCACCAACAAGAAATCATATGCAAATACAACAAGTCAAACATGAAGAATCAAATACACATAAGGAAAAACACAAGTATAAGTGTAACATCAAAGCCGGAATAAACTGTCACTACTCAGACATGGGGGCTCCGTCCTTCTCCGTAGCATCGGCATCGCTGGGCTCCTCTCCGTTGTCACCACCCTATCATCAGCTCCCTTGGAAAGATCCTACAAGGCCTCAATTCTCAAGTCTCACGAAAACTCACACAGGAGATATGTTGCCTTCCTAAAAAGGCTAAGTCCCGCGGGGACTTGTCACTTGCAAGAAACTTCAATGTTGGGCTACCGTACTCCGGGAACCTCCCCCCTTTTTGTGGAACCGCTCCTCTTAAGGATACATCACCATGTTCAAGAGATCAACTCCTACCAAAATTACATATACACAGGAAACTTAACTTCTCCCGCCTCCGCAACTCAGAAACTAGATCAAGACATAGCCCCAGAGCCAACATACGGAACATTGAAGGGATCCCCAATTGCCCCATCAACTTACGAAGACAATGGGAGAAAACTTTTATGACTAACTCTCCCGGGACACTACTCAACACCCAGGCAGATGCTTGGGACGATACTTGGGCCAAGGGCCCTCATCTGAACTATCTCCTTCAGACTTCTCCTCGGGAACCTCATCACTTGGGCACGAATCCAACTCAAGCTCTACTTCCCCTCACCATCATAACATAACTTCGGAGCTAGAGGGGGAATATCAAAGCCCATGGGCAAATGTGCAAATGGAATAATAGAACTAAAGACCAAACGGCCGGTGACACCCCGACTCTCGAGCGAAAATGAAGAAGGTCCGGAATCAAAATCTGGCCCGAAATATGGCATAACTCTGGGAAAGATGGAGACCAACACAAGAAATAACAGACCAGGGGGCTCGGGTCGTCCCTCATGGGCGTGCCCTTCCCTGCGCTGGAGGGCGCCCTTGCCCGCTCTGGGGAGGCGCCCGGAGCAACCTCTCTCAACTCCCAGGCTCTCATCTTGTTCTCCTCACTCACTCGATGTACTCCACTCCTCCCTACAACTCTCCATATGCACTCTCCTATATTTTCAAGAAAATTTCACTAAGTGTTCTACCAAGCAAGGGAATTGGAAGACATGGTCAGAGCTGGGCTCCCTCAAAGCGGGTCCTCATAAACTAAACCTCCTCTGGCACTCCTGGAAGGAAGGGACTCCCATACATGGGGGTCCTCGTAAATTTCCAATGAATCTCAAGACAAGCCAAATACAACATCAGTTTAGCTCTTGCACTGCTCTATTCCTCTGCAGTGTCGGAGCTGGGAGGCTTATTTTGGGGGAAAAAAAGGCATTTAATAATTAATATATAATTCAGTTTATATATTTAAGTAATATTAACTGCCTAATGAGCTATTAATAGAATAATCGGCCTAAAGGAGTTCGGGACCGGCCCACATGCCAATTTCTCCTACACGATCCATGAGGCCTATCACCCAGGTTATAAAGGTCCATCCTCTTCATTTGTACGTACATTCTCTCATAATTACTCTTACGCATTAATTCAGTATTCGTTTATTGTCTTAATTTCTCTCTCGATCATTGTCCTGACTTGAGCGTCGGATAGGCCTCCCTAGGACAACCTCGGGGCCCTAATATTTTTGTGTGTGCAGACAAGTTCCCAACTGAAACAATTTCAGCTCCCCGTTACCCCTAAGGAAGAAGAAGACTTCACTTTCATCAGAATCCTTGACTTGGAGTAATATGCAGCAGCAACAGCATTTACTAAAGGAATTTTGAACTTCAATAATTGCAATTACAATATTACGGATTAAAAGAATGATGAGGGTATTGAAATATTCCGCTAACCTGGAAAAATAAATATGTATCTTATATCTTTACCTATATCAATATTATTCTATATTATATATAAAAATATGAGTTTTACAAGTATTTATTTCTGTTGTGAAAAAGACATTCAAATTCTATCGTTTAAGAACTTTCCCTTAGTAACAAATCCATATATATTTATATATACATATATGTAGGGTCAGGATTAAATGTGGCAAGGAACATACGGTGTGGCAGTGTGGATTAATCCAATCTATCCACACCTTTTATTCAATTGATTTATCAATTAATTAATAAGTAAAAAGGGCATAATAATAACTAGCAAAATGCCATTAATCACGCCCCTACAATCAAGGGATTGATTAATATCATGTTTCCATAACTGAATTGTGCACCATTTTAATAGATGAACTGTACGCTATTTAATAAATGACTGTACACCATTTTATATCTTACAGTGCATCATTATATAACTAATTGTACACTATTCAATCCCAGTGATTTTTATGGGATTTTATTTAACAATTTGTTCCCGCTTTTCATTCAATTGTGGTTTACTCATAATGATGTACAATTAGTTATACAATGATGCACTCTTAGATATAAAATGGTGCACAATCAATTATTAAATGGTACACAATTTAGCTATTAAAATGGTGTATAATTCAGTTATGAAAACGTGATCTTTATCGCATCCATGATTGTAAGGCGTCATTATAGGAAAGTGGTTATACCATTTTATCTTTACAAAATTTTTAGATGATGTACAATTACTTATACAATGATTCACTGTTAGATATAAAATGGTGCACAGTTAAGTTATTAAATGGGAAGATGGTTACACCATTTTGTTATTATAGTTCCTTTAGATAATGTACAATTAGTTGGGTGTCCCCAACATGGATTTTCAAAGTTTTTTTAACTTATGGAATTATATTGATTTTAAGAGAATTCTATGGATTCCAGTAGATTCTAATGGAATTTTATAATGTGGAATTGTGTGGATTTTAGTGGAATTAGTGGGATGTTATAAAAAGTATAATTAATATTTTATTTATGAAACAAGCAGAATAACATCATAATCATTAAAAATATGAAATGTAAATATTAAAAGAAAGTTATTAGCAAAAAAAAAAAAAGAAGTTGTACTTATGGGTTTGGGCCCTTGGGGGCACCCAAATTTTTAAAGGGGTGAGGACCTACATGCTTGTGGGTTTGGTTCAAAACATACGCGCGCGCACCGCGACCGCCCACTGGCTCAGCCCAGCCCGGGTCCGGGCCATGGGTCGTGGACCTGGTCTTGGGCTTGGGCTTCAAGGCCCTTATTCTTTTTGGACCAAAAACCTTTAAAATAAATATATTAATTAATTTTTGTAATTAATTAATTAGGATTTCAACTGGGAAGTGTTCGCACTCGAGGAAGACAAAGTAACGCACGCCCGTGCGCCGGGTCGTGCGTCAGTCGGTCTCGCATCCGAGCATGAGCTGACGCACGGAACTTTGCCATTTTGGCTCGCATCCACGCACGGGCAGGCACACGGGCCGTTCGCCAGGTCGTGCGTTGATGCGAAGTGCAGAACAGATGCGTCTGTTCATTCAAAACCTATCTTTTCGAGCCAAAAGACGTGTTCTTTCCGTGCGGGGCACCTGGTGCCTATAATACTCGACCCCTGCAGATGAAAACTGATACGAAAAACATCAGATAATTAACCTGTCATATTGCATTCGAGCATATTGGCATATTTCCATTCAAAGCTTGAAAGTCAGAAACTCTTTTGTTGTTCGCTGTGTTTCGGGTTTGCAAGTGTTGTAAACTCGAAACTGAAATAGTCGTTGTATCTTAGGGATGTACGCCGGAACCATTAGCACTTGTATACGGGGCGTTTTCGTCTTACGGAGACTGAATCCAATTCAGGCCTTGACTAAAGCCTAAACACTCAAACCTTAGCCATTTCCTAAACAGAAACCATACACTTTTTTCCTAACATGCATATCATCTATTTGTAATTTACATGTGTATAATAGATTCAATTATGAGACTCCTTCTGTATTATAATAAGGGATAGTTACAAAATAACCCCTGAGATTTGGGTAGTTACAAAAGAACTCATAGATGTTCCAAAATTACAAAACGCTACCTTGGGTTTGTTTTTTTCAAAAATCTATAGGTTTAACTGTTATATTTTTATAACTATTACGGGGATTTTGAAATTTTTTTGTTGATAAGGGAAAAATTAAAAATGTAAGACAGAATCAAACCTCAAATAATTTTTTGTAATTTTCAAAAAACTCCGGGATTCTTTGTAATTAGCCCGAACTTCAGGGGTTGTTTCGAAATTATCCCTTATAATAATTAAGCTATCTAATAAAATTGATTTTACCTTTATTTCTGAATCGAAATTTTCATGCATTAAAGTTTTTTTTATATGCCATTAATTTGCTCATATAAGTAATCTATTTAAAATATTAGAAGATTTTAACAGTTAAACTTGAGGAATTGAAGTAAAATAATTCCTATAGTTATAGTTTAAGGTATGGGCCATATCTATATATAAATGACGAGACCAAACAATAAATAAATAAGAACAACATAACCAAATTACTGGTCCATATCTTTTGTTCATAATTAATAGCTTTTCATGATATTTAGTACAAAATGGCCTCTTCTATTTTCCCTATATTTGATTGATTAACTTATCTGCAGGTTCTTTACCACTCTCATTTTTTATTGTTATTTCTTTTTTTTTCTTTTTTTTTGGTTTTATATTATTTCATATTTTTGTCACTTTTCAAAATCATTTCCAGATGATTGGAAGAATCTGCAGTTGTGCAGGACCACCAGCCATGAGGTGACAAAAATGCAAAGTTTTGTAACATTTTTTTCTGCCTAACTATTTGAAGGGCCAGTATAAAGGAGACATTTAGAAGGGAGTGGAAATAGCATTTAATATTGGGTGAATTAGGACAAAATATGTTAAATTTAAATCTCACATATTAATCACATAATCTGGTTAATTATCTTCTGCGCATGAAAGTCTGTACCAAAACATTCATGCTATAGATTTTATTTCAAGATTTCATGTCAAAAATCCACTACCCTTTCTCAAAGGTTGTGATTACTTTATTTTTTTCACCGGAAGTAAAAGCTAATTATAACATTGCATCAAAAAATCAAGTACAGACTTGGCATATACAATTATTAATAACTACAAATTAATAATAAAGTATATATAGGTGATAAAATAGTTTTTTTGGTCCTGTATATAACTTGAACTACTCAGAGATTTATTCCTCTAAGTAGTCACTTTTAAATCTTGATTCTATATCTTTCAAAACTTTGGACATTTAGTCTGATTTTGATTGAAATTGTGTAATTTTACTATAATTGCAAACTAGGACCCATGTATGTTAATGTGTTTAAGAAATTTAGGGATTTTGTTGACTTGATGAAAAAATTAATGCATTAAATCAGCAAAAATTGAGATTCAAAATTTGGGAGCTTTAATTGTTTGGTGGCAATATTTGTGCGAGAACACCAAATTCCCCAATTGTTTCGATTTGTCTATTTACAAAATTTCGGTCAAAATATAACTAAATGTCCAAATTTATAAAAGATATTGGACTAAAATTTAAAAGTGACTACATAGAAGACTAAATAGCAAATTAGTCTAAGTTACAAGACCAAAGAAATTATGACTAATTAAATTTTAAGTGTAAACTGATATTATAAACAGACTGCCTTATTTCATCGCAAGACAGGCAACAAATTAGAAAAAATAACACTCTTCAAGTCAATATGATGAGACTTAAACTCCAACCTTTGTATTTATATAGTTTTTGATAGGTTGATAATTAGTTGTTAAAATAAATGATGATGAAAAGACTAATTTGACCACTCAGAAAAAAAAAAAGGATTAAACCTAAAACTGAATTCCAGCAAATATTGGGCAGGACCCACCTAATTTGTTCAACAGCCTTGGACCCACTGGCATGTGATGACCCAGACCCATGTGTATCATGGTTACAAATATTTTAATTTTACTTCATTAATTCCCAGATCCAAACTGAACTTTGAAAACTCCCACAAAAATGTAATTTTTTTTGTAAATTGTAACCATATAAATTACAATATGAAATAACTTGTCATGTGTTTGGGAGTTAAAATCGTTGTCATCATCCCTGATAACAAAATCCAGATTTATAAGCTCATGGCAACATGGAAAAATATTGTCCCTCAATTATAGTTGCTACACGATAGTTTATTTATAGTACCTTCTGTTTCTCCTTAATTTAATCAAAATTTTCAAATGGTCAAAATTCATAACATGGCGCCGTTACAGCAGAAACATTCATTGTATTCGGTGTTCTCTATTACAGATTACTTGGGAAGAGTACTACAAATTACATGACACGACATTGGATAAAAGTTCATGTGTTTGGTACATGTATATTAATATGCCTAATTAAATTGTTTTCTGGCAAAATAGATAATATTGAGCAATAGACTATAGTTATTATCGATCTTGCGTTTTAATTTTTTAGACATTTATATTTCAGTTCAACCACTTCAGGTCATCATCATATGGTCGTATTATAGATGTTAAACATGGTGTACATACAGACTAACACTACAAAAAAAATTGTGTTTAGTGACGCTAAAATTTTCACTTGGTGATGCTTATTAGCGTCACAAAGTATATTACCTACGCTTTTCAAAGCGTCATGAGTTGTGTTGTTAAATTTGATGTCATGAAAATATATGTGACGCAAAATCTATGCATAGATAAATATCATTTCCTGACGCTTTTATCAAATGTGTCATTATGTGGTGACGCTATTATATGTCACAATCAATAAAGATTTAATATATTTTATATGAAGTTTTGCTTACGCTAAAAGCATTATTAAATTTAGGTACGTTATTAAGCGTCTTTAATATCGCGACACTTTTTAAAAGTAGTGTCATTAAAATTAAGACGAATTTCACATTTCTAGCTTTTATAAATTTTATTAGAGATATTTTTATTTATTTATTTTTTAAATTTAAACTTATTTTTAATTTTTGAATTATTTTGAGTATTCATTGTCAATCAAATATACACCACATGATCTCTATTTATTAACTCTAAAGTCACTCTCAACACTTCAATCTTTCGATGTAGGTTAGATATTCCAAATTTTTTCTTTGTGACGCTTTTTAATAAGTGTCGTCATTTTAATGACACAAACAATAAAAAGTGTAAGTAAATTTTAAAAAATTGGCGACAAATAAAAAAAATGTGTAAGTAAAATAGAAAGTGCATGTCATCAATTTTATAACGTTTTTTAACAAGTGTCGTCATTTTAATGACACAAACAATAAAAGTGAAGTGAATTTTAAAATTTGGCGATAAATTAAAATGTGTAAGTAAATTAGACAGTGTAATGACGCTTTTAAGGACACAAATAAAAAAAGCATAATTAAATTTTATAATTATCATGACACTTATTAAAAAAGTCAGTAATTTTATTAAGATAATGACACTTCAATAAAAGTGTCATTAAATTTACTAAAATGCTAACGCTTTCTAGTAAGTGTCACTAATTTTTATAATTTACAACACTTTTTAAAAAGCATCATTAAATACTTATTTATAATGATGCTTTTTGGTGGTGTTATTAATTTGTGTTGGGATAGACCATTTTTCTTATAGTGATTATAAGTATAGATCTATCGTCCATGCATACATGGATATGGCATAGGCACGACATGTAAATAATATAAATTAAATTAAAAATGCAACACTAACTTGTAATAGATGTTCCAAACTATAGTATGACTCTCTTGACATTTGTTTCTATTTTACAAATCGCATCTCAGAAGACGATATATGTTAGATAAATACAAGCCTCAAGAGGGTAGTCGTAACACCTTAAAAGGATACTTGTAATTTATGAAATATAATTGAAATATTCTGTAATTAATATAAAACCTCAAGTAGAGGAGCAATTTTTGACACGATACGAACCTAACACATTATAAGCGGGTTAGGATTGAGGCTTGGTAGTGTCAGATTTGGGTCGAATCCAAATAACACAAATAATAAATAGGTCGAGTTAGAGTTGACTTGAGATGACATGATTAACCGTTTGATATGATTATATTGTTCTTATATTGCTTTTTGTAATGATTTTGATTGATTAAATATATTTTTATAATGATTGAATTTCAAAAATTATCAAATGTATGTAAATATAAATGTTTGTATTATAATTAACTCACATGACTTATATAACTCATATAAATAGATGAATCAAATAGATTTTTAATATATATATATATATATATATGTCATTTTGGGTAGACCCAGAAAACACGAATAATAAAACGATTAGATTAGAGTAGAGAAATTTGACATGAATAATTAAAGAGTTGGGTTAGGGTTAACAATCTAATACGAATAACATGAATTTTATATCTCACACAATACATGAACCCGGATGCGATACGAATTGCCACCCCTTATTATATTTATTTCTATCTCCATAATATATCATAGATAATGTCACAAGGGTAATTCCACCCAAGAATTGCGCACTCACCTAGGGGTATTGATCGTATCATATTTCGTATCGATATCGTGTTCTGACACAGGTATTACAGTTCTGACACGAACACGAACACGACTCATTTAATTATTCGTATCAAGATACACGACCCATTTATGACACGGGTAACCCGATAGTACACAGAAAACCTATATAATTTAAAGTTGACATGAAAAAAATAAAAATAGAGAAAAATATGAAATTACAAATTAAAAAATACATTAATTATTAAAAAATTATTAAAAATGCATTTAATAATTTATCCATCAATATATAACCAACTAAAACATCACAAAATATTAAAATAATATGTCACTATAAAATTAAATGGGTTACATAGGTCAATCGTTTAAACATGTGGGTCGACCAGACCTGCCTATTTATGTGCAGTATTAACTGTGTCCGACCCGATTTTAACTCAAACTTGTTAAGGGTTGTACCTATACCTGCTAAATTCATGTTAGGTTTGTATCGGGTTATTGTGTCGTGTCACAAATTGACGCTCCTACACCCACTTATGCGACTGAATTACCTCGCACAACCCGTCAACCTTAACACTCTCTTGCCAACACTCGTGTATCCCATCGGTTTCCCCTCATCGCGCACTCGTGTTTGGACAATCCCAAATGAATGGGACTCGAATTCTCAGCCAATCACCCCAAGTTACCCCACAGATTGCCCACACGACACACACACACACAAGTAACATTGTTGTAACGTAAAAGAACACACAACAATCTTGCTATATGATTCACACAACAATATATAAGGAGGACCAAGACTGCACACGACTCAAGCTACCAAAATTGTGCACTCTTAGCCCTATAAATAGCCTACAATTATGCATTTGATAAAGCGCCCAGCGGAACATGAACATGACAGTGCATCTGCCTCGCCACTTGGCATAAGCTATCCACATCTGTTGCCATATGTCGGGTAGTTACGACCAATCGCCCGTACATGCCTTGCACATTGATGCCCACCATCAGCACAATGCCTTGATAATAGTCCACCAATTGCCTGCAATCGTCTCGGAACTTCCTATAACTCGCCAGCAACCGCTGTCACAACCACTTGGCATGGAGTGTGCAATGCCTAGTAATCATCCTGTAACCATCTGTGTCAGTTGGATGTGGCACTCGTGTGTGCCCATCTCCCGCCAAGACTTGCAAGCACTATCTATCGTTCCAGTGCATGCTCGGCCCAAGTCTCGCTCCAATCCAAGACATGTTCTGCACACCGGCAATCCGCTGCATGCCGAGGGAACTGGCACATCAAGCTAACGGTATCGAGCCATCTTGCCTAACGTGTGCCCAAGGCCCAGCCTCTTGTGCACACCATCCAATCATTGCCCCACATAATGTCTAAATATGCCCAACGTCGCCCATCGATCATTGAGCCAACCGGAAAGCATCGAGCCCCTGCAAGCATCAAGGGCATTTTCTGCACATGCCCATCACCCTTGTGTTGCACATGCCCGCAGGCGTCCCGCACATCCCACACATGCGGCTTCTATGTCCGATTACCTTCAAACAAGCCCATATATTTTTAAATCGACACATCCATTTGTCTCGTATTAGCCCCACAATCAAAACTATATGTACCGACTTTTTCTGATCGTCGAACCAGTGGTCGCCATCGAGCTCTAGTAAAATCGCTGGTGCCGCATCAAACCTAAGGCACCGAAGCTTGGTCGAGCCCCAAGGCGTGTCTCCCTTGGTCGCCCACCATAGGTCGTCGATTAGGAGAGGGCCTCTCAAACACCTCCCCTCTCCATAATAAGCTTAAAAAAATTCCATGTGATGGCATGGACATTAGGATACGAGCGGGGCTCACTTTTTGGTCCAGCTCCAAACTAGCTAAAGCCCCATCAATATTGATCCTAATAATGCCTAAACCAAGTGAAATACAAACACCAAAGTTTGCCCATGAAATTTCAACAAATTCCCATGGACGTCCCCTATCCTTCGATGTTGCATTTTTTTTGCGTCATCATGCAAAGACCTTAGCCGATCATTTCGGATCATCATCCCCAAGTCCTGGCATCGATCCAACCCGTGCAAAACTTCTAAGGACATTCTCTTTCAGGCGACATGTGTTGTAAAACAACCCGTGTCATGCCACCACTTGGTGCCATGCCCCATTCACCCTTAGCCCACTGAACTGGGCCACTGTCGAGTCCAAGCGCACCATCCGCACAAAAGGTCTAATAGATTTAACTACATTATGTTCAACTTATAGGGGTGGCAATTTGAAGCACGTCACGATTGACCTACACGAACACGACACGGAATTATAAGATTTGGGTTAAGGCTTATCCGGTTTGGGCCGTTATCGGGCTGGCACTATAAGGCCGGTTAAAAATCAGGTTGAAATCGAGCCAGCTCGATAAACACGATAAGGCACGATAATTTTTTAATTATCGGTAGTTGATTATTTGTATGGGTAATTTACTAGTAACTGATTATTTGTAATTGACTATTTTTATAGATAATTTATTAGAATATATGTTTTAAGTATCAAATTAAAGAATATAAAAAAGATCATATATTTTATTTGTTAACGGGCTAATTAACTAAATAAACTTGACAATTTTGCTTATCATGTTTATCGTGTCGTATCGTGCTTTTCGTGTTTTTGAAGTGTCGTGTTTGGGCTTAAATTTTAGGCCTGTTCAGATTATCGTGTCGTGTTCGTGCTTGAGCTTATCATGCCGAAAGATTATCGTGCCGGCCCGATAACAGCCCGAAACGAACAATTTGCCACCCCTAGTTCAACCTCGTTGGTTTTGCTCTTATATTGAAATTTTGACCCTACAATTCCATGCCGACTTAAGTAAATATAAAAGAAATTTGACCAACCTAACAAAGGTTTGATTGATGTCGTAATAAATGCAGAAGCCCAATGGTAGCAAAGAAGTCATCGATCATTCATTTTCTGTGTTAAAGGATTTTCCAGATATTAATGGAATTCGTTCTTAATAACCCTACCCGCTGCCCGCAAGGCCCCTACCCCCAAATCTATGATTTATGAATCTGTACAAAATAGCTAGCGTTGGCCCCATTGCTTATCTAATTTACCAATGTGACCCCAACAATTTGCATGTCTGTGTTGTGGATACATAAATGCTTGCCGTCAATATATATTTGATTAAATTTTATCTGAATGCCATCATGATTAGGAAGCTATTTAAAACACATAACATCTATTTCAATTTTATGTAAATCTCATGTCACGTATTTTTTAATATAATTTTATGATATACTCTATATATTGTGTGTCTAGCTATGATATCAATAGCGGGGACCAGGTATACTGCGACCCGCCCCTATACGTACTGGATGTAAAAATATAAAAAAACTTATATGATTTTTTTTAGTTTTCCATTCGGGTCACTCTACTTTCATGTGTTGCGTCCCTATTGTATGATATACAAACAAATCATGTGATTTTAAATTAGAATGGATAAATCCATATAGAATTAAAAAGAGTAACAACTAAACAAAGTAAATGTGATTAAAAGTTAAATCTCAAAGCATATGCTATTTATATGCATTATATATTAGAAGTGCCACTGCCACAAGAGGTAAAGAGCTCAATATGGTTCTCTTTTTCTTTTTGTTTCTCTTTATATTAATTAATGAAATTTGTGAAAAAAAGAATCTTATAAACCCAACACCCTTTACTTTATGTAGCAACATCATTCATATTCTTTCTTAGCTAGTAGCCTACTACGCACATTAACATGGAGGAAAAAATCATCTTCGAGAGTGCAGCTCAAAACCAACTTTTTTCCACCTCCTCCGCCGCCACGTGGTTGTCCGGTGGTTCAAGTTCTCCCTCCGCCACATCCACCTCTTCCTCCACCTCCGAAACACAAAGCACAACAACAAGCCCAAATGAGTCCAAAAAGACTACCACGGCTAAAGTTCAAGGCGAGAAAAGTGGCAATGAAGTCAGCAAGCGGCGGAGCAACGGCGGCGCCGGCAATGACAAACACCCAACCTACCGCGGCGTGCGGAAGCGGAATTGGGGCAAATGGGTTTGCGAAATTCGAGAGCCGAGGAAGAAATCCAGAATATGGCTCGGGACATACTCCACGGCTGAGATGGCGGCTCGGGCTCACGACGTGGCGGCTTTGGCTATCAAGGGCCAATCGGCTTACCTCAATTTCCCTCACTTAGCCGAATACCTACCCCGGCCCGCCTCCACGTCGCCCAAGGACATCCAAGCCGCTGCCGCGAAAGCCGCGGCAGCCACATTCCCATCCGAGGAAACAAGCCAGTGCAGTGGCGAAGCCGAGCCGAGCCGAAGCAAGCTGCCTAGTTCTCACTCTTCCACGAATTTGGCTTTGGACAACATGCAGGAATCGTCAAATTCGGCTTCGACGGCTCATGATGATGACACATTTTTCGACTTGCCGGATCTATCCCTCAGTGGCGCGGATCGCGGTAATGGATTTTGTTACTATGCTTCTTCGTGGCACCTGGCTGGAGCCGACGTTGGATTCCGGCTTGAAGATCCATATTTATGGGAGTGTAATTAGCTAAAAGTAATAAATTAATTTTTTTTTTTCAAAAACCACTTTTGTCCAATGAAATCACTAATTTTTATAACTAAAAAAACACCCATATTTCAATTTGTTTCCTTTGAAGTTTAATTATAATATTGTTAGTAAATATATAAATTAACGTCATTAATATATAGCATGTATTAATTTATTTTTTTATTACAAATCCTGGGAGAGGATGGGTGATCTGAATCGTACCTCATACCTGGCTTGAAAGTCTTTAATAATAATAATCCTCCGTCCCAAATATATAGTCCATTATTATTTTTGTGATGTCCCAAATAAATTTAATATTATTTTATACATGTTGATTACAATATTACAGAATAGGGAATGCCTTCAAAATGGCAAATTACGTAAAAATGTAAAATTACGTAAATTGAACTAACTATTACAATCGGTTAATAGAATTTTGGTTTAGTCGAGACGAATCTCTTTCCGCAAAGCAATTACGTCCCGCTAGTGCTCACGGTTTGACGTATTGCTTCCAAAGATGAAACGGCTTACGTCTTTCGTAGTAGCACCACTAACACGTAAGCACCTTCAACTAGAAATGTCAAGACTGGTTCTTTGGACTAAGTGCGAATGTAGAAAATAGCCTTTGGAGGTGTAGGAAATGCAATGAATTTTTCGTGTAAAATCGCAATGCACAAAGAATGATTTTATAGACAACCAACACCGCAGGAGATAAAAAAGGTAGTGGGCATTAATCCAATTGTAACATCGGATGTTACACCCCACTACTCCATACCGCACAAGTAGTGGGCTCTTTTCGGATGATCACTACCGTAGGAGTTACTAACTCCAACATCACACTAACCGACACCTACAATGCCCGATTCATTGGGCTTCAATAGTCAAATACTCGAATATGGGCCAAGCCCATTTTCGAGTGGCAAAACTTTAGTGGACTCGACCCGGGCCCACAGGCCGGCCGCCCTGCCCAAGCCCAGCCCCGAGGCCCTGGCCGAGGCCGGCCGGGGCAGGGCAGGCGGGCGCGCGCGCACGTGTGGCCCACTTGTGATCATCCACTTGTGTTATAGTTTATACAACAAATAACACCTTCTAGTAAATAAACTAGGATAAACTATGATTTGTATTCCATGTGGGATAAGGCATAAGCCTTTCATCTCCCTTTAAATAATCTTTACATAATGCCCATTTATGTGGCTACCTTCGTGTATTAATTTCTCACTCACCGAAATTCGGTTTTGAGAAATAAAAAATACTACGAACATCTACTCGGAACGTAGATTAATAATATATAATTTAATTTCTCCAGAATTAAATATTTAGCCACCGAAAAATTGGTCAAAGTCGGGTCGACACCCACTTTATCAAAACCAAAATTTCCAACAATCCCCACATAAGTGGAAATTAATGTATGCATGAATGCGACACGCAAACCATCCTCAAGAGACAATATTGCATTCGGAAAGGTAGCTTATGGCTTTGAACCTTCCGTAGTCAATACCATCGGTACATGGCGGCTTAGTGGACGCAATGCGCTTGAACTATTCCTCCACGGTGTATACCTAGTCAACAAGATATTAACAATAAGGTCTCAACACCGTCTGTTCTCGCGTTTTGTGTCCGTTTGCCATGGACACCACTTTGGATTCATAAGTGTTACTTTGAAGCGCCCGCACTTCTCACTTTATAGGTGATCTCCTATCCGAGTATCCTGCCATACTCAACCTCAACGAGGTATAGGAATCATTAAAAGTCAAATGACTTAGCCTCACCACAACTTTGCAGGTGTTTCAACACTTGGTTTTGCTTTCTAGGGATGGGTTATAACATTGTTTTCAAGTGTTACAACATAACCTTCATAGTTTAGTTTTCCCATTGAACCAATTTCTTGGGATCTCCGGTCATCATGGTCAAGTTACCACTATGATAGTTATTTTTACTTTGTGGACTTCAAGCCCATTCCCTCAAAGCAATTTACCCAATTGATCTCGATTGATCCTTTTGTCAAAGGATCGCCAAATTGTCTTTTTTACTTTACGTAGTCAATTGACATCACACCATTTGAGATCAATTGTCTAACGGTATTGTGTCTCCGCGAATATGTCTAGACTTACCGTTATACATATTGCTCGTGCTCTTCCTATAGCCGCTTGGCTATCACAAAGTGAATCATCACGAAGGGCACAGCTTCCTCCAACATGGAATATCTTCCAGAAAATTTCAAGCCACTCGCTTCTTCACCAGCTTTATCCAAAGCTATAAACTCGATTCCATGGTGGACCGAGCTATACACGTTTGCTTCGTGGACTTCCATGATACCGCACCACCTCCAATGGTGAATATGTATCCACTAGTTGAATAAGAATCTTTCGAATCAAATCCAACTAGCATCACTATATCCTTCAAGTACACCTGGATATCTTGAGTAGTATAGCCCATAATCCAAGGTATACTTCAAGTATTTTAACACCTGGTTAACGTTTTCCAATGCTCATGGCTTGATTGCTCGTGAACCTACTCAACATATTTACAGGGTAGGCCAAGTCCGGGCGTGTACAATTTGTGATGTACATCGATCGCTTTATTATACGTGAGTATTCCATCTCGAGCCACGGTTCGCTTTTTATTAGCAACCAGATTTATACTTAAATCAATGGGCGTCTTTTGACGGTGAATCGTCAAAAGCATTGAATTTCTTGAGCACTTTCTCCACATAGTGGGATTGTGACAAGATAATTCCATTAGAGTTCTCACGATTTTTATCCCAAGGATTACATCAAGAAATCCCCATATCCTTCATGTCAAAGTTCCTCTTTAACATTCTTTTAGTCTCCATGATAGTATCATGACTACTACCCATTATTAACAAATCGCTCACGATAGACAAACTATGACAAATGCTTCGATGTCCCTTCGACATATACGCATTTATCACACTCGTTGATTTTAAATCCATTTGACAACATCGTATTGTCAAACTTAAGATGTCATTGTTTTGGAGCTTGTTTCACCGCATACAAGGATCTTATTAACTTGCACACCTTCTTTTCTTGACCGGGTGCAACAAACCCTTCAAGGTTGTTCCATGTATATTTCAAAGATCTATCTCTCCATTCGTAAACGCCGTCTTGACGTCCATATGATGAATCTCTAGATTGTGCAAAGCAAAGAATCGCAAAGAAGCACCGAATAGACGCAATCCTCGTTCATCGAGAATAGGTATCAAAGAAGTCATATCCTTCTTTTGTTTAAAGCCTTTGGCTACAAGCCGTGCTTTATACTTATCGTAGTTCCATCTCGCTTTATACTTCTTTCTTTAGGATCCGTTTACATCCTAAAGGTTTATGACCAGCAGGAGATCAACCAACTCCCAAGTATGGTTCTGCGAGAATGGACTCGATTTCACTATTGATAGCTTCTTGCCGAGCGGAGCATCCGGACCGCTAGCAGAGCCTCTTTAATCGAGTTTGGCTCACCATCTAACATAAATGTTATGTAATCGGCCCAAAAGACTTAGCCGTCTTAGACCTCTTCATCGCGTCTCGGTTCTTCACTAATTGGTGTTGAACCACTTGCGATTCGTGAGTTCTTTTATTAGTACTCACTTCTAATTTTTCTCTACAAGGGTAGACATCCTCAAAGAATACAAAGATTCCTTGATTCGATTATGGTACCTTCAACCATCATTTCCGGATTTTCTGACTTATGTATCATAAACCTATATGCACTACTTTGGTATGCATATCCCACAAAGACACAATCAACTATCTTTGGTCCAATTTTAACTTGTTTTGGTTCAGGTATTGCTACCTTAGCCAAACACCCCCACACTTTAAGGTATTTATAAGAAGCTTACGATTTTTCCACAATTCGTAAGGTGTCTTATCTTTCCCTTTAAGTGGTATTTTATTCAATATGTGGTTGTTAAAAAAAGACTTCCCCACATATTCGGGTAATCCGGAACTTATCAACATGGCATTCATCATCTCTTTTAGAGTCCGGTTTTTGCGTTCAGCAACACCGTTAGACTGTGGTGAATATGGTGCTGTTGTTTGATGAATTATGCCCGACTGGGTACATAGTTCTTCAAATGGTGCAACATATTCGCCACCTCTATCACTCCGAATTATTTTAATCCGACTGCCAAGTTGATTTTCAACTTCATTTTTATAATTCTTAAAAGCCTCTAATGCTTCATCTTTGCTTCTTAACAAGTATAAGTAGCAAAATCTTGTGCAATCATCAATAAATGTGATGAAATATTTTTTACCACCTTTAGTTTGCACAAATTTTAGATCACACACATCAGTGTGTATCAACTCTAAAGGTGAAGTGCTCCTTTCAACCGAGTGAAACGGTAATTTAGCCATTTTAGCTTCAACACAAACTTCACATTTTCTTTGTGAGTTTACTTCGTAAATTAATTAATTCTAAATTAACCAATCTTTTTATAGCATTGATTTACATGTCCTAATCTAATATGCCATAAATTAGAGCACTCAAAGAATATAAATAGGAGAAGATTCATTCTTATTCATATTCTCGCCAAAACGGCGCGACAACCATTACATTCATTTTGAAGTCCTTTGTCTAGATAACCCCTACCAAGGAACTATCCAAATTTGCTAAGTACAAACTTTTCGGACTCAAAAACTAGTCTAAACCCATGGTTGACTAGCGGCCGAACCCGAAACAGATTTTTGCGGATGTCCGTGACATGCAAGACATCCTTCACCTTCAACTCCTTTCCAAGTCGCTTTAGCACCACCGTTCCCCAACGCCAAAGAACATCGAAGAGGCGTGATTCCCCATATGGAGCTTCCTTCCGATCGATGGGATGTAAGAAGAGAATGCATCCTTATCGTAATGTACATGGCAAGCGGCACCGTATCCACAAACCATTCTTTCGGGTTATCCACCAAATTGGCTTCAAACACACCACCGATATGTCACCTTCGCTCCTTTCTTCAACCACATTGGCATTGGATCATTGCGGTTTGGTTTTCTTTTTCTTTTGGCCGACGGCGATCTTTGCCATATGGTTCGGTTTGTTACGCTTGTAGCAAGCTCCTGGAATTTTCCGATTTTTGCGGTTTCTTGCCTTTATCGTTAGGCCTTTTCTTCAAGTTACTTGACGAGCCGTGCTCCATCAAGTTGGCTTTTGACTCCAAATGGACAAGTTTGGACTTAGAGTCAATCCTCCTATTGTCTTCCTCAATTCGAGTTTGATGTTTTATATGTTTTTGTGTGTGAATTTTGCGTGATTTTATATTTTTGTATGAATGAGTGTGCGTATTTTTGTGTCTTTTCGCCCCATTTTATATTGTCATATGTTACGTATGGTATTTTTGGTTGTTTAGTAGGTTTTTGTAAAAAGAGAACTTAAAAACGGACAAAAACAAATAAACGGACATTATGGGCGATCGACGGTTGGGGATACTGAAGTTGTGCGCGCGCGCACACTGTGGGCGCGCAACGCGTCAAGGTTGACGTAAATGAGCGCGCCAGCAAGAATCGCAGGCGCGGACGCGCACTCAGTTGGCGCAGCAGACGGACGCAACGCGCGCACAAGACGCACAAGAAGGCGGGCGAGCAAGCCACGCGCAAGACGGGCTAGGCACCGCACAAGGCAAGGCTTGCTTGCGCGCGCGCAAAGAATACGCTGTGGGTCCATGCGCGGGCGCTGGCAACACTGCTTGGACGCGCACCGGGAGATGTTTCTAGAATTTTAAATCCGATTTTCCCTTTCCTTTTGGATTCTTCCACCTTGTATAGGTTTAGGCTTATAAATAGCCCTTGGGGATCCATAATTTCGTACACTCTCATTCATAGCACTTCTATACTTTAGTTTTTTGGTATTTTCTCTTGTTTTCAATATTGGGATTGCTTGGATTCTTCCCCTTGAAGTTATTTTTTTCTTAATCAAAGAGTAAGATTTCTTCATCTCTTTTGTGTGATTTTAATTGTTGGGAGATTATTATTATTGCATGATCATGTTTATGATTGTTTTCTTTCCTTCAATTGAGATTATGATCCCATCCCCAAGCATGAACTAATTTCCTTGTTCTAGGATTAGGATGATTTGATTCAAATAAACAAGCATGAGTATTGATTAATTGATCCGCTTTCTGGATAAATTGCTTTATTTGATAATTGATTGTCTGATCAACTTTTGATTGTTTTGGGGGAATAATTGAGATCGAGAGAAGATATTATTCCTGGACTAAATTTATTCAGGGGGTTAGGTATGAATCAGAAATGTATTATCTAACCTTAGGTTTAATGAAAATAGCAAATTATGTTGGGATAGCCCTAACTGTGAATACGAAAGTTATCGACCTAGCCTAGTTTTTACATGTTTGTTATATTTTGTTAACCGCATGATCAATTAATTGGTATCCTGCTTGCAAGTTTGATGAGATGAATCCATAATCCTAGATTTTCTTCTAAATCTTTTTTTTCCAAAGTTTAATCCAGCTTAGTTTTAATTTGTCTTTTTAATTGTTTTCTTTTAGTTTAAATAAAACCAACAAATCTGATTAGAGTGTTTAGGATTTATTTTCTGTCTATTGTGATTCATAATAATTATTAGCCGGCTAAGTCTTCCTTGAGAGACGACTTGTGGTCAACTTGCTACCCTACAATTGATCTCGTTCTCTTGCGAGGATTGCTAGATTTATTTTAGGTGTTTAGCGGTTGAACAAAAGTTTGGCGCCGTTGCCGGGGATCGAACCCGGGTCTCCTGGGTGAAAGCCAGATATCCTAACCAATCATTGTCCCTGTTGATTTTGTTGTATTAGAAGTAGGGGAAGTGCAAAACCAAGCTAATGAGCACACACTTCTGTTAGGCCGCCCATTTATGGCCACCACGCACACACTTATTGATGTAAAAAATGGGCGCATGACTATGACTGTTCTTGGGGAAACTGTGACTTTCTCTATTTCTGATACTAAACCTATCCCCTCGCATGCATCACTTGAAAATTGCTCTTTCATTGATTTGATTGATGGGGCAGTCGAAAACACCTTTTTGCATGATTATAGTCTTGACACTTTGTTTCTTGAGAAGGATGATATTTTTGACGTCATGGAAGACGTATGGGCAAGCCTAAAACGAGGGGGGTGATGGAAATATTCACGTTAGAAGATGTGGATAATAAACCCCAACAAAAACTGGAATTGAAAGAACTCCCTAAACATTTAAAATATGTGTTTTTAGAAGAAGATGAGCAGAAGCCGGTGATTATTTCTGCTGTACTTTCTAAAGAAGAAGAGGGAGAATTATTGGTGGTGCTTAGAAAATTTAAAAATGCAATTGGATGGGGATTGAGTGATATCAAAGGGATTAGCCCTGCTACATGCATGCATAGAATTATTCTAGAAGAAGAAGCTAGACCTATTAGAGAAGCTCAAAGAAGATTGAACCCCATTATGATGGAAGTAGTGAAAAAAGAGGTATTAAAACTCCTAGCTGAAGGGGTGATATACCCAATTACGGATAGTGAATGGGTGAGTCCGGTGCATGTTGTACCAAAGAAAAGTGGGATAACAGTTGTAGAAAATGAAAAAGGTGAAATTATTCCCACTAGGACCACGACTGGATGGAGGATGTGCATAGACTATATGAAGTTAAATGTCCTTTACTAAAAAGATCATTTTCCCTTCCCTTTATTGATCAAATGCTTGACAAACTTGCGGGACATAGTTTCTATTGTTTTTTGGATGGTTTGTCGAGGTTATTATCAAGTGGCCATCGCAGGAGGATCAAGCAAAAACTACTTTCACATGCCCGGTTGGGACTTTTGCATTTCGACGAATGCCGTTTGACTTTGCAATGCGCGCCAAAGAACCTTCCAAAGGTGCATGTTTTCAATTTTCTCGACATGGTTGAAGACTTCATTGAGGTATTTATGGATGATTTTTCGTATTTGGATCCTCTTATTTCGATTGTCTTAATAAATTGGCTAAGGTTCTTGAACGATGCATTGAATGCAATTTAACTTTAAGTTGGGAAAAAGCCATTTTATGGTGACAAGCGGAATCGTTTTAGGCCATGTGGTTTCAAAAAGAGGGATCGAGGTTGATAAAGCTAAAATTGATGTTATTGAAAAATTACCTCCTCCCATTAATGTTAAGGGCATTAGGAGTTTTCTTGGGCATCCGATTTTATAGAAGGTTTATTAAGGATTTTTCAAAAATTAGTCAACCTCTTTGTAAATTGCTTGCTCAAGATGCCCCTTTTGATTTTGATGAAAAATGTTTGAATGCCTTTAACACATTAAAAGAGAAGTTGATAACTGCTCCTGTTGTTGTTGCTCCTGATTGGTCATTGCCGTTTGAAATTATGTGTGATGCGTCTAATCATCTTTGTAGGGGCCGTCTTAGGACAAAGAATTAATAAATCGCTCCATGTGATTTACTATGCTAGTTTGACTCTTAATGATGCACAAGTAAATTACACTACCACTGAAAAAGAACTATTAGCTGTTGTTTTCTCCTTGGATAAATTCAGATCTTACATTGTTGGGTCTAAAGTAATTATTCATAGCGATCACGCAGCCCTGCGTTATTTGTTGAGTAAGCCACAAGCTAAACCTAGGTTAATTCGGTGGATTTTGATGTTGCAAGAATTTAATGTTGAAATAAAAGATAGAAAAGGGTGAGAGAATGTAGTAGCAGATCACTTGTCTCGTCTCACTCTTACCGATGATACTCTTGCATCTCATAAAAATGAGCGGATAATTGATTCTTTCCCCATGAGCAATTGTTTGAGGTTACTTCAATTCCTTGGTATGCCGACATTGTGAATTATCTTGCATGTGGAATTGTGAGAACTAACCTTTCATTTCGGGAAAAGAAAAGATTTTTGTCTACTTGTAGATTCTACTATTGGGATGACCCATACTTGTTTAAAATGCAAAGATGAAATTATCGAAGATGTATTCCCAAAACGCAAGAATGATGTATTGGCCTTTTGTCATGAAATGCATTGTGGTGGGCACTTTGGAGGTAGAAAAAGCCTTTTAAAGTTCTCCAATCAGATTCTATTGGCCATCATTGTTCAAAGATGCACATAATTTTGGGCCGACATGCGATAGATGCCAAAGGATCGAAATATTAGTAGGAGGAATGAGATGCCTCCGAATAGTACATTGGTCGTTGAAATATTTGATGTATGGGGTATTGATTTTATGGGCCCCTTCCCAAGTCTTTTGGTTATGAGTATATACTTGTTCTTTGTCGACACGTGTCCGTGGGTTGAGGCAATCCCGGAAGGACTTGTGATGCTAATCTTGTCATCAAGTTTGTGCAGGAAAATATCTTAAGTGGTTTGGATTCGAGAGCTATCATTAGCGATGGGGGAAAACATTTTTGCAACAAGTTATTCGAAAAATCGATGAAGAAAAACGGCATCACACATAAGGTAGCTACACCTTATCATCCTCAAACTTAGGACAAGTGGAGACTACCAACAAGCAAATAAAAGGAATCTTAGAGAAGACTATAAATCCTACAAGGAAAGCTGGGCGACCAAGTTAAATGATGCGCTTTGGGCATATAGATGACTTATAAAACAGTTTTAGGAATGAGCCCTATAAACTAGTTTTCGGGAAAGCGTGTCATTTACCGATTGAAGTAGAGCACAAGGCATATTGGGCCATCAAAGCGACAAATTTTGAATTGGATAAGGCAGGAGCCGAAAGAAAGTTGCAACTTTCTGAACTAGACGAACTTCGCAATGACGCTTATGAAAATGCGCGGATATATAAAGACAAAGTGAAGCAGTTGCACGACAAGAAAATTGTTCATAAAAATCTCGAACCAGGTATGAAAGTTCTTTTATTCAATTCACGACTGCGTTTATTCCCAGGTAAATTGAAATCGAGATGGAGCGGGCCATTTGAGATCGAAGAGGTATACCCCTATGGAACGGTAAAACTACTTAATCCAAGGACGCATGAATCTTTCAAGGTAAATGGTCAACGGGTTAAGCCATATTTTGAAGGGGTATCTCGGGCTGAACGAATTGAGAGTATAGCCCTCGAAGACGTCACATAAGAACCGTACTCAGGTATCGTCAAGCTAAAGACGTTAAATAAGCGCTTATTGGGAGGCAACCCAATTTTTGTTTCCTTTCTTTTTTTTTTCTCGACTAACCGTATCTAATGGTTTGTTTGAGTTCTTTTCCTCTTCTTATAAAAATAATAATAATAATAATAATAATAAAAATAAAAAATATATATATAAAAAAAAAAAAAAAAAACAGGTTGTGCGCGGACGCGCACATTTGCGCGACGCGCAACAGACGGACGGGAGAACAATCGACGCTACAGCAGGGGGTGCGCGCGCGCACAAACACGCACATCGCTGCGGACCAAGATCGGTGCGCGCGACGCACAC
Organism: Rehmannia glutinosa; assembly: GCA_016081115.2. NCBI lineage: Eukaryota > Viridiplantae > Streptophyta > Magnoliopsida > Lamiales > Orobanchaceae > Rehmannia > Rehmannia glutinosa. The sequence continues at coordinate 589,381 of JABTTQ020000308.1, forward strand.
TGGGACATAACTCGTTATCAGCAAAACAGGGGCGATTTTTTCCCCAAAAATTCACTTGCAAATCTCCTCTAAACCCTCTCCAAATTCATCCTCTACACAAATTCGACCTCAACAACATCAACACACTCCGATTAATCGGTCATCTTCCATCAATGGCATCACATAGAGGCAAAAGGGCACAAGAGGGAACTTCTAGGGCTCACGAGGACACTCCAATGGTCCCGGTTGATCTGGCCGAACAATTCGACGCCCCCTTTCCAATCTACTCCGAGGAGGAGGGGCAACGGTATACACGGATTAGTCAACGCGAGATACCCTCTTCTCACCTACTAAATTTACGAATTTTGGATGATTTGGGATTGAAGGGTGATTTCATGGCTCTTGTTGAAGCTTTGGGTTGGAAGAAATTTATTAAATTGACGGGTGTTGCATACTCGGAATTGGTTGTTGAATTTTATACTACACTTCGCTTTTCTGACACGCACTTAACGGACTTCACTTGCCGTTTGCTTGGGGTTGAGTATAGGGTGGATTATAGAGTAATGAAATCGATTTTTGGATTTTCTACTAGAGGTGTGCGATCTGTCCGAACTCGTTTAATGCTAAACAATTTTGGTTGGAATTGATGATTTCGATAATTTTTCGAGTAAAGGACGCCTTGAGTGGGTTCATTCAAGACCGGGCTACTTATTTGTTTCATAAATTTCTCGCACATCGCTTATTTGGGAAAGATGAAAGTAATAAGGTGACATGCCCAGAATTATTTTTATGTATTGTGCTAAGTCCCGTACCAAAATTTGCACTACCGCTTTTGTGTTTGATACATTTTATCGGATTGAGAAGAAGAGTACATACAAATTGGGAATGGGTCATTTTGTGTCACTTTTTGCCCTACATTTTGGGATTCTTTGATGTCGCTAGTCTTAATTATCATGAGGTGGAAAGAACTTTTATTACTAAGGAAAGTATGCTTGGTTCAGAATTTTTAACTAAGGCGGGGAATTAGGGATCCTACTACTCGCAAATGTTTTAACAACCATAAGTGGAACCCGGATGGCGCCACCGGCCTCGCCTACTACCTTTGGGGACGATAGTCGAGGTGCCGATGATCTTCGATCCGAGGATGAGCCACAGGATACTCATTTTGCCGGTCCCTTCCCCCCGGGCCCATCTTCAGCCCCGGGCCAGGGCGACACCACTGTTTTGAATGCCATCCTATCACGCCTTGATTCTATGCAAGGCAACTTCATCCATTTTCAGAATCAGATGATCGACGTGCGGCGGCAGATAACCGGCCTTAACACCCTCATGAGTGATATGAGCGTCCAGCTAAACTCACTTGACAGTCGGGTGCAGAATATTGAACAGAACTGTACGCTATCTTTTTCGCCTCTCCACCCCCCACCACCTCCCGGGGATGATCAGTGATGTTTTTCTGTTTCTCTTTTTCTTTCCTCTTGTGTGTTTTTCTCCCTTTGCATGCGGATGTTTTCTATTTTTGCATTTTATTTTTCACTAACTCTCGATTTTCTTTTAGTTTTTTGTTTTGGTGTTTTCTTCTACATTTGTCTTTTGCAGAATCATAGACGGATGTACTTTTGATATTACTTAACAATCTCCGAAATTTTCAGGGACGTATTTCATCCCTCCTTCATTTCTTTTACGCATTGAGGTCATTGCGTGTTTTAAGTGTGGGGGGGGGGGAGTAATTTCGTCATTAATTATATAGATTGATTGCTTGTAATAAAAATTTTACTTTGCTTTACATTAATTGTCCCTAGTTTAATAATAATGCTATTTAGTTAACTTGAAATCGATGCATTACTTTGAGACTCAATTAGGAAATGACATTACGGACTTGATGCATAGGATTTGACTAAGTTGTGAATTAACCTTTATGATAAACGAGTTAGGCGATGGGTAAACAATACTCAAGGTTGTGGGGTATGAATTACAGGATTTTATTGATGTAAATTGAGTTAAAACTCTTATTTTTATTGTATGGATTACAAAATTGCTAGCCTTGCGAAAAAAAAAAAAATGCAAAGATATAAGCGTAAAAAAAAAATGCAATAACGAGCGCTATATAGAAAAAAAAAAAAAAAAAAAAAGGAACAATCGAGATTATACTCCGCTGGGTAAACTGCTTAGTAACTAGGAGCATTCATGTGCCCCATGTTTGACTTTTTACGTAAAACGGTTTACACATGAGTATGGGAAACCACCCTAGAGTCTTTGGAAAACATCCAAAGTTTACACCTAGTGGATTAATATCTCGGGAAGTCCAAGCAAAAAAAAAAAAAAAAAAAAAAAGGGCTAGTACTTAACGTAATTTATACATGAATATAAGGGTTGCGACTTTTGATACAAATTTGAAATTTTGTGAATAAAGCCAAACACTTTGAGTAATTGCTTAACTTTAGCTAAGTGAGTTTATTGCGAAGGTTGAGGATCGATGAGGAATAATCCGAGGTAGCCGGAACTTGATGTCATGGAAAAATCAATTTTCAAAATAAGCATTATATTTCTTGATTAAATTTATAGGCATTATTATTTGCTTGAGGACAAGCAAAAGGCTAAGTGTGGGGGAGTTGTTTTATATGTTTTTGTGTGTGAATTTTTTGCGTGATTTCTATATTTTTGTATGAATGAGTGTGCGTATTTTTGTGTCTTTTCGCCCATTTTTATATTGTCATATGTTACGTATGGTATTTTTGGTTGTTTAGTAGGTTTTTGTAAAAAGAGAACTTAAAAACGGACAAAAACGGTCGAAACGGACATTATGGGCGATCGCGGTTGGGGATGCTGAAGTTGTCGTGCGCAGCGCACCTCTGCGGCTGGCGCGCGCAACGTCAAGGTTGGCGTAAATGAGCGCGCCGCGAATCGTGCGCGGACGCGCACTCGATTAGCGCGCAGCAGACGGACGCAATCTTGCGCGCAAGACGCAGCGCAGCGGGCGGGCGAGCAAGCCACGCGCAAGACGGGCAGGCACCCGCACAAGGCAAGGCTGCGCGCGCGCAGAATACGCGCTGGGTCCATGCGCGGGCGCAACAACAACTTGTGATGGACGCGCACTGGAGATGTTTCTAGAATTTTAAATCCGATTTTCCCTTTCCTTTTTGGATTCTTCCACCTTGTATAAAGCTTAGCTTATAAATAGCCCTTGGGGATCCATAATTTCGTACACTCTCATTCATAAAGACTTCTATACTTTAGTTTTTGGTATTTTCTCTTGTTTTCAACATTGGGATTGCTTGGATTCTTCCCTTGAAGTTATTTTGCTTCTTAATCAAAGAGTAAGATTTCTTCATCTCTTTTGTGTGATTTTAATTGTTGGGAGATTATTATTATTGCATGATCATGTTTATGATTGTTTTCTTTCCTTCAATTGAGATTATGATCCCATCCCCAAGCATGAACTAATTTCCTTGTTCTAGGATTAGGATGATTTGATTCAAATAAACAAGCATGAGTATTGATTAATTGATCGCTTTCTGGATAAATTGCTTTATTTGATAATTGATTGTCGATCAACTTTTGATTGTTTTGGGGGAATAATTGAGATCGAGAAGATATTATTCCTGGACTAAATTTATTCGGGGGTTAGGTATGAATCGAAATGTATTATCTAACCTTAGGTTTAATGAAAATAGCAAATTATGTTGGGATAGCCCTAATGTGAATACGAAAGTTATCAGACCTAGACCTAGTTTTTACATGTTTGTTATATTTTGTTAACCGCATGATCAATTAATTGGTATCCTGCTTGCAAGTTTGATGAGATGAATCCATAATCCTAGATTTTCTTCTAAATCTTTTTTTTCCAAAGTTTAATCCGACTTAGTTTTAATTTGTCTTTTTAATTGTTTTCTTTTAGTTTAAATAAAACCAACAAAATCGATTAGAGTGTTTAGGATTTATTTTCTGTCTATTGTGATTCATAATAATTATTTGCCGGCTAAGTCTTCCTTGAGAGACGACTTGTGGTCAACTTGCTACCCTACAATTGATCTCGTTCTCTTGTGAGGATTGCTAGATTTATTTTAGGTGTTTAGCGGTTGAACATTTGACAATCAAATCCTCTAGTCCCATCTCCTTTCGCTTATGTTTGAGATAATTCTTGAAATCCCTCCAACTTGGGGGCAATTTCTCAATCAAGGCGGCCACTTGGAATGCTTCCGGCAGAGCCATTCCCTCGGCATAAATTTCATGTAGGATCAACTGGAACTTCTGAACTTGTTCCATCACGGTTTTAGAATCAACCATCACAAAATCCAAGAACTTACCGACAACAAATTTCTTTGTGCCAGCATCCTCGGTTTTGTACTTCTTCTCCAAAGAATCCCACAATTCTTTGGAGGATTTCACAGCACAATACACACTGTAAAGTGCATCACTAAGTCCGTTAAGGACATAGTTACGGCACATGAAATCACCCTGGCCCCATGCATCAAACGCAGTGCGTTTTTCAACATTCGTTTCGTTCTCAGCAACAACAGGAGCGTCCTCGGTCAGATACTTCGCCAGACTTAGGGTAGTCAGGTAGAACAACATTTTTTGCTGCCACCTCTTGAAGTCGAAACCCATGAATTTTTCGGGTTTCTCAGCTTGAACAGGAGGGATGATCGGAGTTCTGCTTGTGCTTGCCATCGTGAAGTTCAGATACTTGCTTTGCGATTGTTGATTACAATGTTACAGAATAGGGAATGCCTTCAAAATGGCAAATTACAGAAACAAAAAATTACAGAAATTGAACTAACTATTACAACTGGTTAATAGAATTTCCAGAAGCCGAGTCGAGACGAATCTCTTTCCGCAAAGCAATTACGTCCCGGCTAGTGCTCACGGTTTGACGTATTGCTTCCAAAGATGAAACGGCTTACGTCTTACGTGTACTAGCACCACTAACACGTACACCCTTGAACTAGAAATGTCTTTCAAGACTAGTTCTTTGGACTAAGTGCGAGAATGTAGAAAATAGCCTTTGGAGGTGTAGGAAATGCTATGAATTTTACGTGTAAAATATGCAATGCACAATGAATGATTTTATAGACAACCAACACCGCAGGAGATAAAAAGGTAGTGGGCATTAATCCAATTGTAACATCCGGATGTTACACCCCACTACTCCATAAATGACAAGTAGTAGGCTCTTTCGGATGATCACTATTGTAGGAGTTACTAACTCCAATGATCACACGAATCCGGACACCTACAATGATGCATTCATTGGGCTTCAACAGTCCAGCGATCACTCGAATCGGGCCAAGCCCATTTTCGGGTGGCAAAATTTTAGTGGACCAGGACGGGCCCAATAGAGTGAGCCGCCCCCCAAGCCTTGATCCGTGCCCGTAGGCCGAGGCGGCCGGGCCGAGCGGGCGCGCGCGTGTGGCCTACTTGTGATCATCCACTTGTGTTATAGTTTATACTACAAATAACACCTTCTAGTAAATAAACTAGGATAAACTATGATTTGTATTCCATGTGGGATAAGGCATAAGCCTTTCATCTCCCTTTAAATAATCTTTACATAATGCCCATTTATGTGGCTACCTTCGTGTATTAATTTCTCACTCACCGAAATTCGGTTTTGAGAAATAAAAAATACTACGAACATCTACTCGGAACGTAGATTAATAATATATAATTTAATTTCTCCAGAATTAAATATTTAGCCACCGAAAAATTGGTCAAAGTCGGGTCGACACCCACTTTATCAAAACCAAAATTTCCAACAATACATTCTTTTATTACTATCATAGCCCTATTTAATAATTATTTTGTAATTTACACTATTCATTATATAAGGAAAAATCAAGTAAATATTTTGCATATTTGTAATTTTCAATATTTTTTTTTATCTGTACGAAAAGTCACACTAGACTATATAATTTAGACGTCGAATGGAGTAATATGTAGCGTGTATTAATAATAGTAGAATAAAAACAAAATATCAATTACTAATTATTCGAATTTCAAATTTACCCATATTGATATTATAACAAATCGAAATTGCCCATATTGATCTTATTAAAGAAATTTAAAGTATATTTATGCATCTCCTCTGTGAGCCAATGTTATGGAAGAGCCCTTTGTCCTACGCACAAAGTGGTGCTGGTAGTGGTGGTAACACCAAATTCTAGGTCAAACCTATTTTTGGATTATTTTATTTTGTTCAATATATATAGCCTGAAATCTCTACACGCATTAATTAGTGAACTTGAACCACTGTATTAATATGATTCTTTGGATTAATATAGGTCGATCGAGTTTCATTTTGAATTTTTTTTATATTTGATTTTAATATTTTATATCACATATTCCATATTTACTGTTATATGCGCATTAATAGTATGTTTAAAGGAATCAACAAATTAATTTAATGAAGGAATATGCATTTGACGTTCATATAAAAACTATAAATCTATATATAGAGGAGTTTGTAATTTTTCTTCTAAAAAAGGATGAACTCTATCTCGAGGGTCATCGCACTGCTCCCGTTCGCGGAGTTTTGTGGATAATGTGAATCGAGGGATATGACTCAACGAGTTAGGGTCCTGAGTTGATTTAGTCTGAGTCACCACATAATCCTTCTCCACTCTGTTACTAACGGGATTCGAACCTCCATATTGTTGCGATTGCCAGCGAATCGGACATCATATCATCTAAGTTTTTTACTAGCTGAGTTATGCCTGGACGGCTTGTAATTTTTCTCCTACTTCTCTTATTTAATGGTTTTAATTTACTTTTTTTATACATCTCTATACATAGGCATATGTACATGTGTAAAACAAAAAATAATCAGATGATAATTAAGATCCAATAATGGGTTCATTGGGACTTGAAGCTCTTTTAACTCCAAATGTACTATTTTTAGATGCTCTTTTTGATATTGTTTATTGCTGTCCTCAATTCTACCACTTGCTAATTTTAGATATTTTATATCTTTTACAATTGTTAAAAAAGATTTCCGTTAGATGCGCTGCGTCACTATCATAAATTGCTCCGTATTAATCATCACAGTTAATTATTTTGTGATGTGACCGTTTGATCTTCTTTTTATAACTTTTGTCATCAATGATTAAGATTTATTTAGCAAATCCACAATTTCGAATGCAAAAATGATCATGCAACTTTAGGTGCTAAGCAATTTTAATTCTGTTTATTTTGTAATTTGTAAATTTATTTCTATAATTTAAAATTTATCGCGATTTTTGTCTTGTCCGTCACCGGAGTTCAAAAATCCGGCAACACGTGGTCCATATAAATGCTGAGGTGGACCCGTTCCATTTTAGTCAAAATATTTGGTCAAAGTCAGATCGAAATTGGTCCTGTAACATTATTTGGCTAGTAAAAAAAGAAAGAAAAGATAAAAAAAGGGTAAAAAGAAAAAAGAAATTTATTCATATATTAAAAATACGAATTTATATAAATGTTATAAATCTAAATATATTAATAACTTATATAATAAAAATGCATATATCAATATTAAAATATTTTACTAACATTTTTTAATTTTTATGAATGAAATATATATATATATATAAATCATATAAAATAAAAAGTTATAAAGACACGTTTAAAGTTATTTTAAAAATAAAAAACAATAATAAGAAGACTAATAAGATTAAAAATAGTTTACATTTATAATTTTTAAGTATCGTAATGTTAAAAAACACCCCCACACACACACACACACACACACATATATATATATATATATATATATATATATATGAGTTATGACAAACCATATAATAAAAATAGTATGTGCACTTAAAAAATATATATTTAAGTTTAAATTCAAAGTTTTAACTAAATAAAAAAAATAAAAATTAAATTTTTATACAGTTATAACTAAAAAATAAAAAATGAAAAGAAACTTCATCTTCCGCTGAACTTTGTCCCTCAAATTTTTATTTTTATTTTTGTACATAATGATTTTATTTTTATTTTTATAATTTTCTTTATTAAGTAAAGAAACTTTTGAATTTTCTTTAAATAGTTTTGTATGTTATTTAAATTTAAATAGTATTAAAATTTAAATAACATAAAAAATCTGTTTAAAGAAAATTTAAAAGTTTCTTTACTTAATAAAGCAAATTATAAAAATAAAAATAAAACCATTATGTACAAAAAATAAAAATACAAATTTGAGGGACAGGAGTTCGGGTGGAAGATGAAGTTTTTTTTTTCATTTTTTATTTTTTAGTTATAACTGTATAAAAATTTAATTTTTAATTTTTTTTATTTAGTTAAAACTTTGAGTTTAAACTTAATTATATATTTTAAGTGCACATACTATTTTTATTCTATGGTTTGTCATATATATATATATATATATTTTAAGTGCACATACTATTTTTATTCTATGGTTTGTCATATATATATATATACGTGTGTGTGTGGGGGTATTTTTAACATTACAATACTTAAAATTATAAATGTAAACGATTTTTGATCTTATTATTTTTAATATAAATTTATAACATTTATATAAATTTATATTTTTAATATATGAATATTGTTTTCTTTTTACCTTTTTTTACCTTTTCTTTCTTTTTTACTAGCCAAATAAAGTTACAGGACCAATTTCGCTCTGATTTTGACCAAATATTTTGACTGAAATGGAACGGGTCCACCTCAGCATTTATATGGGCCACTTACAAGGGCGTAGCCAGCTCGACTGGTTACCCCTAGCCCAAATTTTTTTCCCTCCATTTACCCCTAGCTCATTTATTTTTTTCCCTTAAAAAAACACATATAATTTTTTGTGCCATGTGTTGCCGGATTTTTGAACTCCGATGACGGACAAGACCAAAATCGCGATAAAATTTAAATTATAGGACTAAATTTGCAAATTACAAAACGAATAGGACTAAAATTGTTTAGCACCTAATTAAAATTGCAGGACCATTTTTGCATTTTTCCAAAATAGCAAGTTCTTTTTAAAAATTCAGCATATAGCTATATTCTGTATATATTAAGTGAATTCTCATAACATACACGTCCACCTTGTATTCACACTTTCCTTTCTTTTTTTTTTCTTTCTTTCTTTTTTTTTTGGCAAATAAAGAGTACATGTTAAACGCCTACCAATGGCGTAGCCAAGAAATATATCGAGATGGGCCGATACACGAAATTGGAATGGATCAGATAAAAAAATTAAAATAAAAATCATATAGATACTATAGTATGGCAACCAGCTTCAATAATCTCTCAACAATTACATAATAATCAATCATACAAGTGATGGCAAGAAAAATATAATAATCAACTTTTATTTGATGTTATGCAAAATTTGCCGTCTCAGTATAATTATTTTAGAACAAAATATTCCTTGTGTGATGACTCTTTACTGTATAGTATTTGCATTTAGTTAGATACAAAATTAATCTATAATTAGCAAAAAAAAATATTGATTACGCAGAAAGACGACTAGCACTAAAAGATGAATAAATAATAAACAAAAAAATATATATTTGTCACAATATTAATTATTGTAGTGTTCACATGAATCACATCCATTTTTATGCTGGACGCAATAATTTGCTCATTTTAATCAATTAGATCGATATTCATTTAAAAAAGATTTAAGGCTTGATTTATGCACCCATTAGACTTGTTTATCACTATTTGCTAGTGGAGAAGTGATCTCACCATCACTATGATGTCCACCTTAATTCTTAGTCTACTCTTCAATCATTTAGTCGTCTTAATATCTTTTTGGCCCCATGCCAAATCATGCATATATATTAATTGCTTAATTAAATATATTATTATTGTATGTTAAAATTAGGACCCATAGAACACCCCTGAGCACAGCAGCATAAATAAATTGGGAGGGGTTTGTATTATTGGATCCGATGAGGTAATTAAAGTGCATGAAATCTCTTAACCATTGGATTAATTTAGATTCCATTTCAAGGGGCACAGGAATGAAGTAATTCTTAAAATTGTACCGTATTCTATTTTAGAGGTAATTTTAATTTGCACTCAAATTATGTGTGTTTTTCTACTTTACCCAATCAACTCTAAATTGTTCTAATTTATCCCATGAACCTTGTAAATTGTTGCACTTAGCCTATAAATTTCAAATTTAACCCTCATTGTTAGTGCAGTGTATGTGGCTATTACATCTCGAACAATTAATTGAATCAATTTTCTCTCAAAATCTTCTCATCTTTAGTCAATATATAAATAGTATTAAATAATAATAAATTTCATCAATAAACCTAGGCTATGATACCATATTTAGATATCACAATATAAAATAACCATACATGTTAAGGGGTAAATTTGGAATTTATAGGCTAAGTAAAATAATTTGAAAATTTAGGTTGTAAAGTAGAACAATTCAAAGTTAAGTAAACAAAGTAAACAATCGCATAGTTTAATTTGGGGTAAATTAAAATTACATGTTTATTTTATGGGTCAACAGTTGTCTTTCCCTTTGTCTTCATTTTATGAAAAATAATATTTGTTTTTTGGTTTTGAGGGGAAATGCAAAAGAATTTAGGTTAATACAAATATGATTTTATTATTGATTTATGCATATATCATATTATATGTTTTTTTTCTCTCTCTCTCTCTCTCTCTCTCTCTCTCTCTCTCTCTCTCTCTCTCTCTCTCTCTCTCTCTCTCTCTCTCTCTCTCTCTCTCTCTCTCTCTCTCTCTCTCTCCTGCCCTGCAACATTAATTACATGTGAGTTTGGAGAGTATCTTCAAGCTTTTTAGCCTAATTTTTAAATTAAAACCCTGATGGTGTATTTGGATTGGGGGATTTGTGAGGGGATTTTAGATGGGGGATTTGAAATCTTTAGCTAAAGCTGCATCCTTGTTTGGTATATAAATCCAAATCAATGGATTTTAAATCCATCTTTAAGTTTTAGTTCATTTTTAAAGGATTTCAAATCCCTCCCAAAAACCTAATCATTTGAAATTCATTGTTTTTTTCATCTTATGCTCAATTGCAATTTACACACACTGCACACACAATTACACACGCTATACACACTGCACATATTTACACACACTACGCACATTTACACACAGTGCACACATTTTACACACAATGCACATATTTACACACAATGCACACACACTACACACACTCACGCATACTCTCTCTTACATATTTACACACACTGCACACACACTACACACACTCACGCATACTCTCTCTTACATATTCACACTGCACTATCTTCACACACACATATTCACACATAATAAAAGTTATATATTTCATATTTTTATTATTGTACAAAATTATAGTTATTTAAAAATTAATGAGATTATATATTTTATTTTATTTATTAAATGTCAATTAACAAAATAAAAAGAGCTTTTTATTTTCTTTTATCAAAATTTACGATGGATTTGAAATCCCTATACAAATCCACATCATTCAAACAAGAGGTGATTTCAAATCTAAGGAGTTTAAAATCCATTCATTTGAAATCCCTTGGAATTTCAAATCTCTCCATCCAAATGGACCCTGAAATATTAGTATTTCTCCTAGGGTTCTTCACAACACATCATTATTTTTATTAGAGAAAGTTCACTAAAACACAAGTGACATAAGATAACACCCAAAAAATATTACATAATAGCTACAAAATATTACTATACATGATAGGTAGCACTTTTTGTGGTGATGCACTTTATCTGCTACCTATAATCTACGATATCACTTTTAATAGCTTTAGTGACATTTTTTCGAAATGTGACATTAAGTACCCATCTATTGTAACACTTTCAAAAAATAATTATAATTACATATAGTCTAATATAGTACCCTTTTTTTTGTCAAAATAACACTTTTTGGCAAAATGTAACAATTTTTTGTAGCACTTTTCATTGCATTTAACAAGCAATTTTTGCTCCCAAGAAGCATCGAACACAAGACCTATACTGTTTGGAAATGGCAGTTTGTCATTATGCTAAGTTGATTCTTATTGCATATTTTTGTTTTGAGTTTTATATATATACACATATATACTTATATAGATATTAAAAATTATATTATATACTATATGTATTAAATATATTACACACTATAAATATATAAGTCTATATCACATATATATTATAAATTATATTTTATATTATAAATTATATTATATATTAAAGAATAAAATAAAAATAATAAATAAAAATATCAAATAAATTTATCAACGAATTGATTTTCCAATGGTAAAAATAAAAAAAAGTATAGAAATAAACAAATTAATTTACCGACGGAAAAAATCCATAAGTAATTACCGATGACACCAATTTTCATTGGTAATTTTTTCTTATTGAAAAAAGGTTGCCGACGAAATTAGTTTCCATTGGTAAAACTAAAAATATTAACTAAGAATAATAAATTACCTGGGGATTTTTTCGTTGATATTACGACGGAATTAATTAAATTGGTAAATTTAAAAAAAAAGCCAAAAAAATAAAAGACCTTTGGTAATACCTACAAATTGTTGCCATCAATAAAATTTGTGTTATTCTATAAGTTTCTTTTAATGTCATGTAACATTTAGCAACTGATTATGTATCACTTATATATACACTTCATATAATAGAATTAATAGCAATAAGTTGAAAATTAACAAAATAAATAATCAATACATTTTATTTATGAAATATGAAATTATGTTAATGCTACAAGTAAACTAACTAAAATCTCGTATACAATAAAGAATAAAATAAAGGGTAAGAATCTATGAAAATTGACATTTATTAATATTTATAAATTAATATTACTAAGCATTAAAAAGAAAATAAAAATTAAGAAAAAATATTGCATTGGTCATTACCTAATTTGCGATATCAATTAACTGAATAAATTATTTTCATTATTTAATTAACAACATAATTTTGTGTTACCAAAATATAGCCAAAAAGTGTTACAACTAATTAAATATAGTGTTTCCTGGAGAGCTATTTAATTAAAGTGATACCTCTTTGTGTTACCAAAACAATGACAACAAAAAAGTGATACTTAATAAGTGTTACTTATTTGAAACTGTTACAAATAAGTGTTACATATTTATAAAATGCTACAAAAATGTTACATAAATATGATATTGTAAAAGTGCTACAATTAAACATGTGTTACATAATATGCTTTATATAAAATGTGCTACAATTTTATGTCACCTAATATTATTTATGTTGTAGTACTAGTAACATATTCAGAAATTAGTTGACCTTAAATATATGTGCTACAAAGTTGTTTTCCAAACCAACACGTACCAAGTCACAATGTCTTGATATACTATTTGATTAAAGATCAAAGGTATGCGTTTATATCCGATCAAGAATGTTTTGTTTGCCAATCAAATTAATGGCACCATAATCCCAAGATTCAATTCAAAATATCAAACCAAATTGCTCGATACGCGACTCAATATTATTGGAAAGCTATTGAGAGCATAATATGAGAGAGAAGACTGTAAGATATTATTATTAAAGTTGCTGATAAATGATTTATATAGAAGATGAGAGTACGGCCATCTCCAACACATTACATCAAATTTGGTGTAAAAATACACCAAATTTAGTATTTTGGTGTAATTTTGTCAAACCATCTCTAACCCATTACACTAAATCTTACACGAAATGAATATTTTATTCTTTTTCCTTTATTTTACATTAACCAACTTTATTTATTTATACAATTATTTTATTTACTTATATTTTATTATTGTTAATGTAATTAACTATAAACTTTCATTTAATTAATATTATATTAATTAATTATATTACAAAAGTAAATGTTAAAAAAATTAGTTTACATTATAATTATTTGTTATTTATTAAAATTATAGAAAATGTTAATTAATTATTAAAATCATGTTATATAAATTAATTACATATAAAATGAGGATACAATTACAATTTAAATTTGAAGTAAAAGAGAATTTGAGGGCAAACGTGGGATATTGCATTACACCAAATTTGGTGTAAATGAATAGTGTTACACCAAATTTGGTATAATGCTATTCACTACACCAAATTTGGTGTGTAGTTTAGAGTTGGGTTGGAGAAGAATTTTGGCATATTTGGTGTAATAAGGTGGCATTTGAAGTAGGGTTGGAGATGCCCTAACTAACTACTAATTGATTTAGCTAATTAACTGACTGTTAGTTACATTATAACACTCCCCCTTTAAACTGTATTGGTGATGAATTTGTGGTAGATTTTTAAGAGTAGGCTTACTGCACAGACATTGAAATCGAGTGGCTGGCAAAGGTTTAGTAAACAAATATGCTGGTTGTTCTTCTAAAGGAATATACCTCACATCTATTTCCTTGCCCAAGACCTTTTCTCTTATCTAGTGTATATCTATCTTAATATATTTTGTTCTTGCATGAAACACTAGATTACTTGCAAGAGTCGTTGCACTGTTGTTGTCACACCAAGTTGTGGATAGAGATTCAACTGAAACACCAAGTTCACTTAGGAGAGAGTGTTGGGAAAATTTATGTTTAGATATTGATGATACCATGTAAAACATAGATTAGGATGTTGGCACCCCATTTTCCCAATGTAATTCAAGTTGTAATAGATAGGGCTGTATAAGCTGAGTTGAAGTTAGCTAAGTTGAAGATTACAAGACTCGACTGAAGATCGAAGAGAAGACCCAGCTGTGTGAAGTAAAGTAAAGACTCGGTCAACTGACAGAAAAGTTGTCTCAGTCAGCTGACTGACAACTAAGTCATTCCAAAATGATTGGAATCGTATGTCAAATGGGTATGCAGCAGACAGGACTTGAAGAAAGTTGAAAGAGATCCGTTGTTTTGCTGGAAATAGGCATGTGTGAGACTACGAGTAATAAAGTTGTTTTGCTGAAAGAGTACGAAAAGCAAGGAACCAATAAGATGTGCCTGAAGACCTGTAGGGATTAAGGAAAGGCTGCAGCGCATTTAATTCATGGTACGACTTTTATCAATGTTGCAAGACAAGACAAGCCAACAACCTACGAGCGTGGTTTGAAATCTATGTCTATCTCTTCAACGAACATAATTTCAAATGTACACTATAAAAGGCTGTGGAAGCAAGTGAGAGAAGGAGAACGAGTTCATTACAAGCATACAAGCAATCAAGCAATAACCTGCAATTTTTCTCAAGCTTTTCAAAGAAATCTTCAAGCCTAACTTCGAAGGAACTCAACCCAACACACTCAGTGAAAGAGAGATTACTTCATCAGTTGAAGAAGAAAACGGTTTGCAAGAACAAAGGGGTCTACTAGATCTCCAAGGTTGAAGGAGAAGTAGTGAGGTTCCGGTTTGAACCAGTGCTTTGAACTGTTGGAGGGCTAAGTGATCAAGTCCAAGGTTTTGAAGGAGGCTGAAGTAACAGGACAATTGTCTTGTGAAGAAGTTGAGTCCCAGGAGAAAGAGGAACAATAAAGAACACGAGAAGAAGAAGGGAACCCACTTTGGAGCCCAAACTCGAGCCACAATCGGAATATGTGGCCAATGAACCGAAAGCCTCGAATGTCATCTTGCCGAATGAAACACATGGGCTAGATAGGCGATACTCTATTATCGACCATGGATAAATACAAGGTACCCCGATGAACTACTCTTGCTAATTTGGGTTTATTGGAAGGTTTTTTGGACTATGGGTGGTCGGGTGGATTGGCATAAATTATTGAATGGGCGTTGGACTACTTATTCGATTTACACGCTTGAGTTCTTGAGTAGTTTCGAATTAGTAGTTCGAAAACGAAATTTGATGGGGATTCGATTTCGACTGACAAATGACCCGAGGGAGTTGACTATTGATGATTTAAATGAAATATATAGAACTCCAGCTTATGGGGTTGAGGAGCATGAGGATTTTGATAAAGATAAATTTCGAAGGGAGATAACTGGTAAATGAATCTACACGTTGAGTACCTCGAAGGCATCTGGCATTCGAAACTACGTATTCCGCTATGTACAAAGAGCATTAGCGGAAACAATTTTTGCGAGGGAGGAAAGCAAAGGAGCCTTGCGAGTAGATGAGTTATTTATTACTTGGTGTATGGCATCGGGGATGGAGGTTTCGCCAAATGCCAGGGCTATGATAGCCCGAAAATTTGATAGAGTGAGAAAGTCTGATAGGGGAGGAATTCGTATTGGGGGGATGATTACTCATATTGCTGAATATTCCTGCGCAGGGTCAAAACTAATTGATTTGATTGTTTTATCTGCTATGAAAATGATTTAATCATATGGGCGTGATTACTGGCTAAATCAGGCGGATAGAGCAAAAGCTAGGCTCCCTAATCCAGAAGCTACATCTATAAGAAATATGAGTAATTGGTTACTGAGATGTGAATAGAGGGTTGGTGCTCAAGAAGAGCAAGATGAGCCTATGAGGGATGTGTCGAAATCCTCTAGACAAGGGGGTAACCGGCCATTTAGCATGAACTGCTTAGCTAGAAAGGGTGGAAACCGATATGGGCAAGTTGATAGATGATACTTATCAGTTGACGACTACAGTTGACGAGTACCACATGGGGTACTTACAACGGTCCGATGCTATCACCCAGCACCAGCAGTACATGTACGAGATGATGTCTCGTATGGATCAGTGGCATATTTCACAAAGCTACTATCTCCACTCCACCACCACAGTGAGCCATGTAAGTACTTATTATGCATTCATCTTTACTTTTGATAACTTCCTCTTGATGAAGCATATTTTAAGTTTGAGGGATTGTCAAGAATGCGTAATTTAGTACTTTTTGCATTTTGCATTGCATTTAAGATTGCATGTAGAGCATAAAAATTTGCATAAATATTTTTTCGATTTTTCTTATTTTTTTATTTTTATTTGATTTTTATTCTTTTAGCACGTTTAATTATTTTTGTGTGTGTTTTTAATCAAGATTTTCGAAAGAGCATAACTTCCATATGATTTTTACTATGAGCATTTGATTTTATGAGATGACATGTTTTTGTGAATAATGCAATAAATGGTTAAGGATTGAGCATGTTACGAAAAATAAGCCTGTGAGCTTTTGTGCCTTAAATTGCTTTATCTTATGCAGCTTATTTGTTCTTGAGTGTGTCATTCATGATTGATAGAACTCTAGAACTTGCTCTGGTATCTTCATTGACGCCATGTGTGTGTGTGCAATTTTGAAAAATAATTTAAGGCCATTTTTGTTTAGCCTACTTAGCCTAAAAAGCCTACCTATTAACTCATGATTCCCTAGTCAACCAATTTTGAGCCAAAACTTTTTTGTTTGCCACATTTATCTTTAAAATTGAAAAATAATTTTATCCCTGAAATTTCTTGAACTTATAGAAAATGAACAAGTTTGGGGGAGATGTGGTGAAAATTTATGGAAAAAAGAGAGAAAGTTGGCAAACGAAAGAGGGATGAGCAGTATCTAGGTGAATGAAGAATGTATGAAGCTCGAAAAACAAAGAAAATCTCTGAAAATAAAAAAATTGAGAAAACCGAGCACAATGAGAAAAAGAAAGAAACATTCTGAAATTTTTGAGAAATTGAGAGTTTGAGCCTAAAGAAAAAGAAAATAGGCAAAAAGGCCTAAGAATTAAAAAAAAAAAAAAGGTGGAGTTGAGTTGAAAAATAAAATATCTTGAAAAGAATGAGTATTATGCTGAAATTGGGTTGGTGAATTGCAAGTTTGTATACTTAAATTCTATTTGCTCAAGTCAAGTCATTTAATCCAAATTTTCCCTACCCTTACCAAAGAGCCTACGTTACAACCAAATGAAAAAGTCCTTTTTGATTCTTAGATTGTGCACCCAAAAGTGGTCGAGATGTTAGACGATTTGCAAGCCTATGATATTACTACTTGTGAGTCGCGATGTCAAGTACCTGAGAGAGTATTAATTATGTCGAACTTATAAATGATAACTTCTTCATAATGAACTACATGGTTTACTTGAATATGAAGTTAAATGAGATTAAATGTTTGTAGTGTTCTCGTGTGTTCTTTGTACCCCTTGAGATTATTTTTCTTAATTTGCTCGAGGACGAGCAATACTTTAAGTTTGGGGGATTTTGATGCTTGTAAAATATACATGTATTTAGGGGCTTAAAATGGTATATAATTGATTCATTTCCATGTATATTTAGTGTGTTTTTACTTGGTTTCCTTAGAAAGGCATGATATTGCGTATTGTTGTAACGTTTTACAGGAAACGGAGCTTAATTGAAGAAATATCAGTTGGAAGGCCCGAATAGGATTGACGAGTGCAAAGAGAAGATCAAAAAGATGAAGAAACTGGACAAAAACATGTCACACGGTCGGACCGTGTAGGACCACACAGTCATATGACTTGCCCGTGCAATGAAGATATGTCCGTGTGAAGTTGAGAAGAAACAAGGGACGAAAAGAAGCCTCACGGTTAGACCGTGTGGAGTGGTCGTGTGATGATGCACAACCTGGTCGTGTGATGCACTATTTCGGATTTTTATGTCCTTTTCCCACTCAAACTCTACAAGTGATCTCTCCAAGCATCTATAAAAGGGACCCAAGGGCTACACGAAAATTCATCCATTCATACACCATACAACACATCAAATTTCACAGGAACACAAGATCCAATGTCTTCTGAGAGAGGAGGGCTAGGTTACGAAACACATCATAAGGCCTTTCACATCTACGGAAGCACAAGAGCTTCGAAGGCTTGGAAGGAAGTCCCATCCTGACAAGAAGGGATTTTCTTTCTTAGTGTAGATATCTTGTCTGTGTTTAAACAATGTCACAATGTTGATTTTAAGTTTGTCAATGAATTTGTTATCAATATTTGACTAATCTTTCGGATCTTAGGGCATAATCAAAATTGTGGATTCATTTTAAATCTTGATTAATTATTTTAATTAATTCATGTGTTCTATTTTATGAATTCGAGTGCTTATTCCTAATTGCTTATTATTTGGCCAATAATTTGCATGTCATATTTGTTAGTGAAAAATTCGGAAGAGGATTTCTAACGACGGAAATATAATTCAGACGTAAATGGGTGTATCGAGTCGGGAGACCTACAACTATTTGTGGAGAGTCATTCAATTCATAGATTTTTTTTGGAGTCAATAATAGTTGCATCGAGTCGGGAGACCTACAATTGTTATTGATCAACTGTTTATGCGCCGCCCGGGATGGAGAATAGACTAACTTAGGAGTTGAACCATAAAATTACATGAATTGATTTTTGAAACTTTAATGGATTTAATATTGAAGAAACATGTTGAGATTATGTGCCTAAGGTTGCTACCATAGTTGTTGAATATACTTGTGGGGTTCGGAAATTTATTTATTTTTATTTTTATTTTTTGATTTTTTTATAAAAAGTTGAGATTCGGTCGCTTCAATAAAATTGGAATGTTATGTTATTATAGCCTAAGTGTTTCGTAGTCAATCCCTGATGAATACGTCCTTGCTTGCTATTATCCTATAAACTACAATGTACACTTGCAGTATAGAGATCCAAATATTTTTGGCGAACAATTTTATAATAGGCATAAAACTAATGTACTCATCCCATAGAGATTTAAAATTTTTATAGTATGATGTTACAGACTGATTGCCCTGAGAAATCGAACTCAAAGACTTATCAAGATGAAAAACACGTGGCCCGTCACTTCGAATGTGTCTGGTTTTCAATTCATCCTAAACATCTTTCGCAGTGGTGAAATAGAATAAGGTTTGACTGATTTCTTTCGAAATCGAGTTGAGAATCCAAGATAAAACAAGATTATCTGCAGGCTGCCAGGAATTGTAAAGAACAACAGAAGTAGAAGGAGGAATTGGTATAGAACCATCAATAAAGGTTGTTTTGTTCTTTATGTTCAGCGCCATTGACGCTGCTTGACTCCATGAGATGTAGTTATCCCCTATAAAAGGCTCGTCGACAATGACTGCCCCAGGATTGTGACTTGAATGGAGGAAATACGCGAATTGAAATCATTCAATGAAATCTCAGTAGAAGCAGAGGCATCTGAAGCCATGATGAATTAGGAAGAAAAACCAAATTCTTGATGAGAAGAAGCGAAGAAAAAAATAATGGAGTGAAATGTTGTTAAACTGATACCATATCAAATTCTTCTATCAAGATTCTAATGTGAGTAGAAGCGATTAAAGCAGAACAATGTAATCGCATTTATTGATCAAAAAATTGAATGAATTAGTCTTTCTGAGATACGTAACAAAGTTTATATAGAAACTATTCCTAATTAACTTAACAAACTAATTGTATAAGTGTTACAAATATAAAACACGATTCTAGCTATAAGTATAAAATACATTTCAGCTGATTTAAAAATGTTCAGCCTAGTGTTATTCTTGACACCTATATATATCAAGGAAAATTATGGGAAGACAATCTATGTGATTGGTCGGCTCCAAGTCTAAGCATCATGTGTGAGCTTGGTAGCCATTAATTAATTTGTCAAACAGCATACGAGATCCTAATTATTCATGTCTTATTTAAGTCATTTAGATTCATTGCTCGATGGTAGCATATACCTATATAGCTAGCTAGAATTCGTTTCTATTTTTTTTTTAAGATATTTGAATTTAATTTTCGGGACGTGATTAGAATCTCTTGTATATTTGATCTCGTCATCAATCTTGATTTTTATAATCAAGAGATCGCAAGACCTAATTTTGGGCATATCCATGCAATATGCATCAAGAGCTAGCCAGTCAATAGCAAGATGTTGACATATATAGTATATATAATTGAAATTCAATTTATAGATTACGAATTATTTGAAATCGGTCATTTAGGCAAGAATGGTTGGCTAATTACATTCTCTTCAAAATATCATGTGAAATTGTCTTTTTTTGTTTTTGTTTTTCTTTTTCTATTTTTCTCCTCTTACATTTGAATACAACTCATATTTACTTTCACATTTCACACTTCACACTCTACCAACAACGCAAAATAATCCGCTAACTAATGTAGTTTATTCCAATGTTCTTGAATAAATTTGAATCTAAAAAAAAGTGTTGAAACATCTTTGACTTTAGCTCATGATTCAACATCTTCAATATCAAGTTATCCTCTTAACTTTGATTTTTAAGTTGATGCAGAGAAATTGGAAGATTTAAACACCAAGTTAAGCGACTCATCAACTACTTCGCTTATCTTTCACTCATGTGATTCTTCAAAAGTTATGAAGGCTATGACAATTGCGGCTCGAGCATCTGGGCCAACATTCCTCAGGATACATCACACCATCAAGACGATACTCGAGCACGTGCTAAAAAAATGACAGTGTCATTCGAAAATCCTCTAGAAATAAACGGTCCTTCATTTAAATTGCGATTTTAAATTATTTTTGTTGTTTCTTTTTTCTGAAGTTTAGCATTGTTTTCCCTTTGGTACCTGATCATCGCCTTGTAATCAGGACCATTTCCTTTCGTTTAATGTATTTTATTTATTCAAAAAATTTAGGGGCGTGAAAAATTTGGTTATGCTTAAACTAGAATTTTTGATTTAGTCCTGTAAATAATAAAGTTGCCCAATTTCACTCCTATTTTTGCTGGAATTTTAAAAATATTACATGTTGTGCATATAACATTTTCGGCCAATTTTAAAATTTCCACGAAAGTAGGACTGAAACTGGATAATTTAATTACTTAAGGGACTAAATCAAAATCTCGAGTTTAAGCATGACTAATTTTATCACTCCTGAATTACAAGACTAATCTTGCAATTTTACCTTCATGTAGCATACTTTACCAAACATTTCTTGTCTCCTCAACAATAATATTCTTTAATTTTTATTTTTTGGTTGGTCTCTTCATAACAAAAGTGGGTGGTGAGAGGGGAAAAAAATTGAAAAAAAAAAAAAGAGGAAAGAAAAAGAAGAAAAAAGTTGATCATCAATTCGTTGGAAAGAATTGTGTCAATTGCTTTACCACAAATAGTGTGAGTATATCGCTACTTTTATGCATGTTATTATTATCTTTACTACACTTTTTGAGGCGGAGGCTGATAGTGAAAGCAAAGGCACTGAAACAGATGTACGTGAATCACATTGCAAATATATATTTTTAAACATAGAATCTGCTAAAAAGTATCTTAAGATCTCTACATTAATCAAGATTGCCAAATATTTTTCTTGCATTTAGCAAAGACAATTAATAATATTTAAAAGTACCTTGCTGTCTCTTTGGATGTAACATATGATTCCAATTGCTCTGCTGTTATTGTCTTTAGGTTAATTTGTAGTGATTGCTTTTATCTTTGCTAGTTTGACACAGCTGGTCTTGTTCTTTACCTGTGCTATAACATAACTGTTAAGGTTTATTGGACTTGATAAAAGGCCTTTTTTTATCTTGTTAATTTCAAAATTTCTAACCAGGCCAATCTTTGTCTTCCAATTTTTTTACCCATGAAAGCAAAGGTATAATAACACAATAATACGTTGTGAAATTCATTTCTAGTCCCAAAGGTTAAAAGTTTTTACAAGTATGACTCTGGACTTATTAAAGGTTTTTTTCTTTTGGGATTTACTTTGATTGGGTTTTAACGAAGACTCGTCTTAGTTATTTGAGGGACTTGTGGTTATCTATGTATTAGATATCAGGTGCTCGGCTTTGTGAGTGACATCTTTTTCAATTTTTATATTAGTCGTGCAATTTATCAAGAAAAAGTATGACTCTGATCTTTATAAGTTTTGAGATAATAGTCTTTTTTAGGAGTGTCAGTGGGTTGGTCTGGGTCGGGTTCGTTTGGACCCGAGAATCGTCTGATGTGGTCTGCAAGGATCCAGACCCGATTGGTAGACTCATTAGACCCGTTTAATAATTCCAAAAATATCATTCTCAAAAAAAAAATATCAATTCCAAAAACATTAAAAATAAATTTATTTTAAATAAAATATCATTAAAAATGTATATAATAAACTTTTAAATAAATAGAAAGAATGGGTTCGATATGGGTCTTCTCATTACTGTTAAGTTTCGATGGCAGATATCACGTTATATACACATGGACATTAATAACTCTTTTATTTTTATAAAAGGAAATTTAAAACTTTAGAATTTTCCCCTTTTTTTTTTTTTTGAAAAGAACTTAAATTTTTTCTGAAATTTTTTAAAGTTTTATAGTCTTTTCACGACTTGGTTTTCACTTGATTCATATATGATATTGTGGGCTCATCTAATGATACATATTGATTGAAACTTTTCATATATATCAAAGGAGACGATGAAGACACACACTAAAAGATAATATTACTGCTATAATTATTGATCAGAGCTTAAAACTGTGCAATTAATCTAACTAGTCCTGCTACCCAATATTAGTGCCAAAAAAGCATCATCAGACAACAAAATGGATTTATAATTACAATTTTGCCCATAGATATTTTATTTCATTCGACATTGCACCCAACATGCCAAGATTCCAGACAGGCACAACCAATGATCATAACATTTCACACACACACACATACATATATGTAGCATTGGACTTTGTCCACATGGATGCAAGTTTCTAGAGGATTATATTGGAGAATCCTATGTTTTGTCCATGGGTTTAATTTGTTTATTTAATTTCATGTTCAACTTTTCCAAGGATACGATGGACATACATCTAAGGCACGAAAGTGCAACATTATTTGCAGAAATTTGATTTGTAATACATTAGAAGTATTTGCTTGGAATAATATATCAAAGTTGCCTTGATTGATTATTAGACATGGAATGATGTGATGGAAAATCTAGACCCGTAATTTGATTCGAATTCTTGAATTTAGACATGTTAGTAGCAAACTCTTTTTGTTAAATTTTATTTGCTCAAAAACCCCTTTTGATAATTTGGCATAGTTAATTTCCTCAAAATCAAGTTGATACAAACTTGATCTAGTTATAATTTGGCTAATGTATAGACAACAGAATTCCATAAATCATTGTCACTCTAATTACAATTTTATGGATATAGATATTACTACAATATTTTCATAATTGAAGCTGTGACCATATCGATCTCGTTGGTTTTACGATTTGACCATCTGAACAGTCTCGATTCAATGTTGTTAAGATAAGTCACTTAATTATGAGTTGTCCCACATTGGTTAATTAGGGGAAAAGAGATAATTTTATATGACAGGTAAGCTACTCCTCCAATCACCAATTGGTTTTAGAATGAAACCTCATTTGGTGGGATTCGTCTCTCCCTCATATTGGATACTCTCAGGGCCGCTCTTGACGTTAGTCGAGCGAGTCGGTCGACTCGGGCCTGGAAAAATTACAAAATTTAGGGGCTCAGAATTTGTGTATATATTTTATATATATACATATATAAAAAAGTAAGAAATTGTACAACTAAGTTCATTGTTCCAGTGGTTGATGCCAGCTGGCAGCTCTCTACCTCCGCCATGTCCAAGTTTCGAAACTGTGTAGCTGCAGATTTGTTTGTTTTTTTTTTCCTTAATTTAGATAAAAATTTAAAATCCCTCCACCAAGAATGGAGGACTCATTTCCCTTGGGCCTTGTAGCCTTAATTCTTGTAGGTTCTAACAAATTCTCAAGTTTATATCCCTTAAGGCCCAAGGTTAAAATATTCCCAATTTAAAATTTGAAAGACAAAAAAGTTTTTTTTTTTTTGAAAGGAAAGGCAAAAAAGATTTGAAAACAATGAATCCTAGAATAACTGGAAAGGTAAGGCTTAGTTACAATTGTTCAAGCATATCAGTAGGATTAGCTTTCGTGAGATTTTTCGACAAAAACTGAATAAAGAAAAAATAGGGAAAAAAGAAGAGGAAGGTGGAGAAAAAAAGAAAAAAAGAAGAGGGGAAAAAAGAAGAGAGAAGGAAAAAGGTTAAAAAGGAAGAAGATTTTCTAAACTAAATAGTGAAGGAGTGCTCAACAATTTGAGTTTTCATCCAATTTCAAAACCCTAACTACCACAAAATCATCAAAAATATATAGGTAATTTTTCATAATAATCCATGTATGCCTTTTTTTATTTCTTGTTGGGAAATAATAAACTATAAATTATTTATTTGGTTTTCTAATTTTAATTTATTTAGTTTTTCATTGTTTGTTTGAAACCTAACCCTAATATTTCATAATAATCCATGTATGCCTTTTTATTACTTTTTGGGAAATGATAAACTATAATTGTTTGATTGGTTTTCTAATTTTAATTTATTCATTTTTTTTAGTATCACCATGCTTCCCAAGTATAAGTCTGGATGTCAAAAAAGAAAAAATAAACCAATGATAGAAAAATTAGTCCAAAGTCAAGCCGAAGATATTAACAAGTGCAGAAAGAAGTTTCTCGAAGTTGAAGCTCATCAAAACTTATCTCCGGTCAACCATTTCGCAAGAAAGATTGAATGGGATAGCTATGTTATCGATTGAGAAAGGAATTATTGAACAAATTGATTATATCGATTTGATTAATACTTTTGCCGCCAAAACTATAAGGCAAGTTATATTTAAATAACTACTTGGAATTTTTAACATAGATGTCATATTAGTTTAACTATATTTGAACTGTTCTATATCTTGCACATTTTTCTTTCTTTTATTATACTAGTAAGAAACACGTGCGTTGCACGTGATCCGCATGACTTTACTAAAATAATTTTATTGATTAATATTAAAATATTAAAAAGTGAAATAAATATTCATTAAATTTGAATATTACACAGTATTTAATATATATTTTGCTTTACTTTAATTATAGATCGATATGAATTGTTAAATAATCATTTTAAAGAACTCAATCCCATAAAAGTTTACAGTTAGTATAACAACGAAATAAGTTTTATGTTAGCTTACAATCACATTCATCAGTCTTTTATTTCATTGTTATGGCTAGAAAAGTCTTTTCTCTTATATGATTTTCGAATTCTTTTAGCATTGGATGCATTTTACATAATTAGACAAATAATTTAGCTTATAAATCATAAGCTAATGATTAGTAAATCACATGCAAGTTATCGTATTAATAAAAATAATTAATTAAATATTATACCAAAATCCATCATAATATTATTATTTTATTTGTTATTGTTATTCAATTAAAATAAAATAAAATAAAGGTTAATCAAATTCTTATACTTCATGCACTTACTTCTTTTATTATATCTCAGTTCTTCGATTAAAGAAATATAAAAAAAGTTACAATATAATATATATGCAAAAAAATCAATATATTATTTTAATTCTAGTAACAAAGTCAATATTTATCATTAACACTTAAACTTAAAGTTTGTAGTCCTCTTATTTCCAGTGTCTTAAAAATAATAAACATTAACCAAATATATATAATAAAAAAATAATCCATTATTTTCATCGAGAGTCAGGTATTAAATAAAACTATGAAAAAGTGATAAGTCGAAATCTTAGTTTTGAAACTCTATTCAATTGCACACAAAATATCTTTATTTAATAACTTTTATGTTATTAAATATAATACTAATTAACTTTTATGTTAATTTGAATTTCTTTTTGCATTCACATATGTTTTTAAAAGTTATACATAATAAATTAAAAACTAATATAGTTTTTAAAATTTTGTAAAGTTTTAGAAAGATACGTTATACTATTATTTGTTTATACTTGCAATTGAATTTGGCTATTTTTGTTATATTAAAATTTACAATGTTGTAATTTTTGTGAGCCGTATAGTTATGAAAATTTCAATTATTCTTAATATACTGAAACTAATCTATATTTGTTTGAAAAGACTGTAAATTTAAAATTGATCTTATTTAATCTCGTTTAAAAAATCATATTATTTGTTGTAAATATAATTCTCAATCCATTTTTAGTGCCTTTATTGAGAAAATGGTATATAGTACTTTAATCTTTATTTAAAATTCTGATTGAATTTTTGATCAAATAAGAAAATATAGTTGTCAAAAATTTAGATATCAACTGTTAAAAACCCCCGTTAATTATTCTCTTCCGCCTCCTTATGCCCGGAATAACTCATATTACTTGGCACTAAACATGGTCGCCTTCATTCCAATTTATTAGTATATATAGTTTAACACAATAATACATAAATATTATTTTGAATATTTTGATTATTATATTGGTACCTAAATTAAGATGTAATTTAAGAAATATTAATCTTTGAAATATCAAACTATTTCATATTAAATAAGTTTAGTTTATTTATTTATTTGTTTACAATTTCATATACACACAGTGACTTTCCATTTATTTGGTTTTCAAGTTTTTCATAATATTTGATTTTGAAAAAAAAATAGAATAATTTGTATCCAATTTTATAATAATTGTCTTTGTGTTTGAATATTTATAAGTCATAAAGGTGTGCTTTTAAAATGAACTGAGATTTTATCAAAAATATCAAATTATACATATTATATGAAAGTCATTTAATTTTTCTTTAGAATTCCCAGCTATGACCCACATATTTTTTTTTAACTATTTACTTTTGTACTTTCAAATCTTTATAATATGTTTCATTTGGTTTAATCATAAAATGTCTATATATGTGAAATTAACCCCCAAAATTATTTAGAATAATCTCAACTTATTAATGTCAAGTATAACTATTTATTATTTAATATTTTTATTCTTAGTTTTCACTCTTATTTTTTTGTAATTATTTAATTTACTATGTTTTTATGAATATTATATTAGTATTTGAACTAATATATAATTTATAATTTATAATTACTTTCTCATTAGTCAAATTGTTACATATAGAATGAGTTTATTTATTTTTCGTTTTGTATAGAAGATAAGATCTTTTTGACTAATCCAATTTTAGCTCATGTTTTATTTTTTCACACCATTTTATTAAAATTTAATTATTTTGGTATACGCTTTTATTATAAATATGTATCATATTGATATTTTAAACTTATAATTTTTAAAGGTGTAATTTTCGAACGACATTCAAGTTTTATCACAAATGTCAATTTAATACGTATGGAATTTTTTTTAAGTTTGTCTTCTTTGGTTTTTTTAATATAAATTTATATATAACTTTTAACACTTTTTTGCGCTTGTTCTTAAAATTTATAGGATATAAATAATCGAAATATTGAAATTATAATACATTAAAAGTTATATATAATAAACTAAAAACTAATATAGTTTTTTAAATTTCATAAAATTTTAGAAAGATACGTTATACTATTAGAGTTTGTACTTGCAATTGAATTCGGTTATTTTGGTTATATTAAAATTTACATAGTTGTAAATTTTGTGAGCCGCATAGTTATAAAAATTGCAATTATTCTTAATATACTGAAACTAATCTATATTTGTTTGAATAGACTGTAAATTTAAAATTGCTCTCATTTAATCTCGTTTACAAAATCATATTATTTGTTGTAAAATATAATTATCAATCCATTTTTATGCCTTTTATTGAGAAAATGGTATATAGTACTTTAATCTTTATTTAAAATTTTGATTGAATTTTTGATCAAATAAGAAAATATAGTTACCAAAAATTTAGATATTAAGTGTTAAAAACCCTCCTTAATTATTCTCTTCCGCCTCCCTATGCCCGAAATAATTCATAATACTTACCACTAAACATGATCACTTTACTCCAATTTATTATTATATACAGTTTAACACAATAAATTTGATACATAAATATTATTTTCAATATTTTGATTATTATATTGGTACCTAAATTAACATGTAATTTAAGAAATATTAAACTTTGACATAAATACCAAACTATTTAATATTAAATAAGTTTAGTTTATTTTTTATTTGTTTACAATTTCATATACACACGGTGACTTTCTATTTCTGATTCTTGTTTTCAAGTTTTCATAGTTTTTTATTTTGTAAAAATTAGAATAATTTATACCTAATTTTATAATAGTTTTCTTTGTGCTTGAATATTTATAAGTCATAAAGGTGTGCTATTAAATTGAACTGAGATTTTATCGAGAATATCAAATTATACATATTAAATGAAAGCCATTTAATTTTTCTTTAGAATTCCCAGCTATGACCCACATATTTGTTTTTAACTATTTACTTTTGTTCTTTTAAATCTTTATAATATTATTTATTTGGTTTAATCCTAAACTATCTATATATGTGAGATTAACCCCCAAATTCATTTAGATCAATCTGACTTCATTAATATCAAATATAACCATTTATTTTTTCAAACTTTTTATTTTTTATCAAAATGTATTTATTTTTGTATACTTTTTTATTATAAATATATATCATATTGATGTTTTAAACTTATAATTTTTAAAGGTGTAATATTCAAACGACATTCAAGTTTTATCACAAATGTCAATTTAATACATATGAAACTTTTTTATTAAGTTTGCCTTCTTTGTTTTTTTATAAATTTATACATACAACTTTTAACATTTTTTTGCACTTGTTCTTAAAATTTATAGAATATAAAATAATCGAAAGATTGAAATCGTGATATATTAAAAAAGTAATAATTAGAAACTAAAACTTACAATATTATATATAGAAAATTAAGTAAAAGTCATATTAACATGTTAAGTAAAAGTCATATTAACATGTTTAGTTAAAATCTAAAGGTACTTTTTTGCCGCGACAAACATGTTAAGTAAAAGTCATATTAACATGTATAGATTATGTTGTATTTTAGTTTGTTAAAAAAAGGGGGGTCCAATTTTAAAATTCGACTCAGGCCAAAAACTTAATAGGATCGGCCTTGGATACTCTTCATGATGCAGAGAGAATCCTTTATTCCATTTGGTTTTGCATCTTCTATTTTAACAATATCAATACATGCCACCACATGTATATGATGACGTCACATTTGTACACGTGTCATTTTTACACGTCGTACCAAATTCTCCCAAATTTAACTAATGCGTCCCAAAAACATTGCCCTTACTAGGCATAACTGGTTATTTATAAGTTGTTTCGCATGTTCGTAATGGTAATTAATTTGCTTGTTAATGATTTTCATTCATTTGAGAGACAATCTAACAAACCTCCTTTATTAAGCTTTAGGTTGACCCTTATTTTTTGAACCTCTAAATATTATCAACTTCCAATATCCATGATAAATGAGATAATTTGATGTTATGTCATTCACGAGTTATAACATTATACGAAAAATGGTCATTTTTACACTTTTTGGGATAAGAAAATATTTTTTTACCCAATTTTCATAAAAACCACTTTTGCCCCCACTTTATCAATGAAAGATCATAAATGCCCTTGTCCTCTCTCTCTTTCTTGGTTTTAAAAAATAAATTTTCTTTTCTCTTTTCTTCTTATTTTCTTCTTCTTTCCACATATAACAATCTTCTTTTTTTTCCTTTCAGTTTTCCGATTTTTAAGATTCAAGACACAATTGGAAGAGAAGTGTAAGTCAATGTGAACCAAGCTAATATATTTATTTCTTCAAATATTTATGTATAATGCCGGAAAATCCGCTTATTTTTCTGAGGAGAAAAACAAGCTGGAATATTCAACATGGCACGATCTTGCCACCATAGATTTGAGCACGATCGTGCCACCTACGTTTTATATAAGGTTGCATGATCGTGTAGTCCTATAAAGGCGAAACAATTGTGCCACCCATGTTTTATATAAGCGGCACGATCGTGTAGTCTATATGACAAAGACGATCGTGTCACCCTGCATTTTATATAAGGCGGCTCGATCGTGCAGTCATATAGGGCATCACGATCGTGCAGTCGTATAGGGCGGCACAATCATGCCACCCTATGCTTTATATAAGGCGGCACAATTATACAGTCCTACAGAACAACACGATCGTGTCACCCTATGTTATATCAGCATGATTGTGCTACTTTAGTAAGGGTATTTTTGTCTTTACGGGTAAAAAAGATTTTTTTTATAAAAATGGGAGAAAAGATGTTTGACTATCTAAAAAGGGTAAAAACAAAACCCACCCTACATCATATTATGGGATAGGGAAAATGGTCATTTATATACAAAAATGATAACAAAACTCTTTTTTAACCAATTCTTATGAAAATATTTTTTCTACCCACTTTTTGAATGAAAAGACATACATACCCTTGTCTCACTCTTTCTCTCTCTTTACTTATATGTGAGCATAATCGTGCTCACTTAGTATTCTGAGCACAATCGTGGTCAGAATATATTGTGACACGATCATTAGGGGTGGCAATTCGAGTCATTGGATCGGGTTTGTGTTTGGTTTCGAGTTATACTTAGAATACATCAAAAATTAATTAGAATATAAAATAATTAATAAAATAATTATATTATTGATAAATTGGTAACATCGTGTCAGGTTCGGGTCAGTCGTGTTTGGGTTTGAATTTCTCATGTTCGTGTTCGGGTTTTCTCGGTAACCGGGTCGAATTTGTGTCGGGTTATCTATCATGTCGAGGAATTTCGATCCCTAACGATCGTGTCACTCAAGTATTTGGACCGTCATGATCATGTCACGTCTCTTCGTATGCGAGGGCACGACCATGTCCGTCTCTTCATATGCAAGGGCACGATCGTGTCCATCTCTTTGCATGTGAGGGAAAGATCGTATCCATTTCTTCATATTTGAGGGCATGATCATGTCCGTTTCTTGGTATTTGAGGGCACGATTGTGTCCGCCTCTTCGTATGTGAAGGCATGATCATGTCCGTCTCTTTGTATTTGAGGACACGATCGTGCCATCCCTTTGTAGTTGAGGGCATGATCATGTCGTCCCTTCGTAGATCGCGTCCGTCAGGATTACACCCACTTTAGTAAGGGTATTTTGGTATTTATGGATAAAAAAGAATTTTTTTTTTATAAAATTGGGTAGAAAAATTGATCCACTATCCATAAGGGGTAAAAAAAATCCCAGATGGGATATACATTATCTTATGGGATGACTAGAAGAACAAAATGCATGAGGTTTGGGGTAACTTTAAGAAGAAGAAAAAATAAAGAAGTTTCAAAATTACAGAAATCCCCTTGAGGTTTGACTTCGTCTTATATTTTGCCCCAACAGTAATTAATTAACTTGACGTAATTTGCTGACATCATAATATTTTATAATTACATCCATCAACTTTTCTAAATTTTACAAATAACCGGATTTATT
Organism: Rehmannia glutinosa; assembly: GCA_016081115.2. Taxonomy (NCBI): domain Eukaryota; kingdom Viridiplantae; phylum Streptophyta; class Magnoliopsida; order Lamiales; family Orobanchaceae; genus Rehmannia; species Rehmannia glutinosa. The sequence continues at coordinate 621,402 of JABTTQ020000308.1, forward strand.
AATCTAACACACATCCAGAAATAAGTAAAATAGGCCGAATTGGCCACTTCTATAGTAATAAAATGAAAATTCGCCATCTTTTTTAAATAAATATTTATAGCCATTTTGATGAAGCAAATGACATTCCTACCCTTCTAGCATATGGGTTTGATATTTGGTCTTTCTCCCTTTCTCCTTCATTTCTCTTTCTTTTTTTTTTATATCGTCTTGCTCTTTCCTTTAAATATTTTGGAACTCTTCTACCAACATTGACAACAGCCCATCCTACGGGCATCTCGAAAATGGTATCAAGCTCTTTTGATATGTTGTTTATTAGCCGGAATTTCTTATCCATTTCCAGTGAAGAAAGAACACATAATACAAGAGTCTGGACACAAAAGCTCGTTACTCGGCACCGAGTTATGTGTAACTCGATATCGAGTTATGTAACACGATACCAAGTCACATAATCGGTACTGAGTTATGAGACGAAAATCCTTAATGATGCACCAACCACCATTAATGATGTAGTTACATAACTTGGTACTAAGTTATTGTAACTCGGTACTGAGTTATGCGACGAAGACCTTTGTCATCACCCTCATTCACCCGCAACCACCATTAATGATGTAGTTGCATAACTCAGTACCGAGTTACTGTAACTCGGTATCGAGTTACGATAACTAGGTACTGAGTTACTGTAACTAAGTATCGAGTTTCGCTACGAAGACCCTTGTCATCTTTCTAATTCACACCCAATCACCATTAGTGATGCAACAAGGTTTTCAACATCAACAATCTTAACCTAAGATATCTAGACCTAAACAAATCCAACCAATCTAACAACAAATTTTAGCCTAAACAAGTACAAACTAACTAATTCAACAAAAAATTATAAAATTAATCGAAGTGAAGTTCATTACAGTCCGGAGTCGATGCCATTAATCAATGAGTGCTCGTTCAACGGTGGTTAATTTTTCCCCCAAGTTATGCTTTGTTGAGTTAGAGAGGAAGTGTGCCTCGGTGTTGTTAGAATTCAAGGTCGAATTCTTAAGTTTGCGGTGAGTGTTGTGCGAGTGTTGGCAACACCTCACAGGTGTCAACCCCAGAAACTTGTGTTTTTGATTCTTTGTTTATTTTATCAATTAAGAAAAATAACTAAAGCATAAAAATGAGATTGAACACAGGATATAAAAATTTGCACAAGTATAAAAATACTTGTGCGACGCCACTAAGGCAAAAACAATGAAGTAGAATGTTGATTACACAAAAAATAAAGAACAAGACAAAGACTTCCCTATTGTACTTGATCTTTCTATTCAACCTTCTATCGTAAGCGAGAAGAGAACAACTATAACTTTATATCCCGGATTACGGATCGTCTCTCAAAACTACCAAGAAGAAACAACTCTCAAGAGGTGTTGTGAAAGGTGACGTCAACACTGTCGAACACACTTGGCACCTCTCCCTCTTCTTGTGAAAAACTTGGACTCTTTTGTGAAAACTCTACTCTTTTGCTCTGGAATCCGTATCAAGCTTTGTGCAATTTCCTTGACCTTTATAGAACGGCCACATCCCTACAAAAGAGGTCATACAACCAACTTTCAAGTTAAGGGGTTAGTGGGAGATTGAGAGATGTTGGTTCCTTGAAAGTAGGACACAATCCTCACTATCTCTCAACTCCCAAACAGCCGACCTAAGTCTCCAAATCCAGTAATTGGGCCTGCAAATTATTAGTATATTTTTGTTCTAGAAAATTGGCAAAATAACAAGATAAAAACATATTAAAATTATTAGAGTTTTGACTCAATAGGTCAACTCTAACAAGTGTAATTAAATTGACTCAAAAGCAATTTGGGTTTTTAATGTAGTTAAATGGCTAAAAAGCATGTGTTTAAAAAAATGACTAAAAAATATTTTGACAGTAGACGAAGTAATAAATTACGAAATTACTCTTTAAGTTATGATGCTTCCATGGATGTACAAATTAACCTAGCTAAATCTGCCTTATTTATTATTGTCTACCAACAATGAAGATTACAGATTAACCTTCATGTTTCATAGGCTCATAGCCTATAAATATAATTAGCTACTATATATTGATGTAATGTGGTGACCGATTTTCTAATTTAATAGTAGTTTTGACTCGATAGAGACATTTCACATACAATCTAGAGTTATTACATTGATATATATATTCTTCTATGTTTTTGAATTATCAAATAAAAGGAAGAGATGGACAATGAGAAAGCCAATCCACCAAACCAAGTTTGCAAACTTAATTGATGCGAGTTGGGGGCCTCTCTCTTGGTACTGTGTGGATGTACACATTTTGCCACGTGATTAATGACGACCCATCCACTTCAAAACGTCGTCGTTTTCACTCGCATAAATACCCATCTCATTGAACCCAACCACCTAGTCATTTATGATTCGTGTGGGGAAACTAAGCAAACCCTAAGTCGTGGTTCAATCCCCGTCCGTCACATTCTTTAGAACAAAAATCATCAAACTCTAATTTTTAGGTTTGGCTTAATTGCATTTTGGTCCTATAAATATAAGGAGGTGGCATAATTAGTCTGTAATTGTTGTGTGTAGCAATTTTAGTCTCGTATGAATAAAAATTGACATATTTAGTCCACTAAGTATGCTATGTAGTAATTTTAGTACAACAAATTTTGATTTTGGGCAATTTTGGTCCCATAAGTTTAAGTTTGTGCGATTTTGGTCGTCAAATGATGAACTATGACTTACCCATTTGGTACCAAAATTGCACAAAAATGAAAATTTACGGCACCTAAATTGCTACATAGCATACTTACAGGACCAAATATGTCACTCATTTAAATCTGCAGGACCAAAATTGCTACATAAGATATTCACAGGATCAAATATGCCACCCTCTTATACTTACAGACTCAAAATTGCAATTAAGCCCTTTAGGTTAGTTGGAGCAACCCTTATCTAAAACTCTTTGATGCTTAAATTAAATTGGGTACTTAGAAGAAAATATGACGTCAGATCAGTAAAACGTTAAAGCTATTTTGTATCGTGATAGAGCTAGGGGACCGCTCCCCTCAACTTTATAAATTTTGCAAAATTACTATAAGTTTTAATATGTAATTATAAAATTCATGAATTTTTCATGTATTATTATGAAAACTTGAAATTTGCCCCCCAAAAAATTTAAAAGAGACTGTTTATGATCCACTATTTTTAAGACAAATTAAATCTCGTCCCCTAATGTTCATTTTCTTGCTCCATCCATGATTCGTACATTGTGAGTTGGGATGATTGGCTTTATATAGTATTTGACGTTGATATTTATCATACATTCTCAACCAGATTTAGTGAAGTGCGCAATTTATGTGGCTATTGATTGTTATTGCAATTCTTTTATAGTTAGATAAAACTTATCAGTGATATTATGTGTAATTAGGTTGCATCCATATTTGAGATAATAGGGAGTCCAATTTAGATGAGACTTACATAGAAACTTCTCCCATTAAGACTCTAATTGTGATATGGGGATTCATGAGATATATATTGATTTGTCTCCCTACATTATCAGTCGAACTGAAAACATCCTTCCCCAATTAAAAGAATAATCTCTCTCCTAAAATTTCTCTCTACGTTTTTCTTCTTGGAATATCACCAAAGTTTCTCAAGGGTTTAAGGTGTGCACATCAAAGTAAATAACTCTAGTAGTTATTTACATCAACGAGAAAGACGGTTCGTGATTTTGTTCGTGATCCTGTTCGTGGTTCAACCAATCTACGGGGTTTGTTCGTTGCTCACGATTCAATCAAGAGGAGGCTTGTAGATGGCTTAATCATGGATCAAAATGAGGCTTCTAGACGGTCTTACTCTTAGCTATGTAGATCAACGATTTTTCTTTGCAAATAGGTATCTTTCGATTCACCTTATATGTGCAAATATGTAATTTATGTTATGTCTCATATTTGCTAACAAGTGGCATATTAAGTGAATACTATTAATTACTTAGGGAAATTTGACTTAGCTTACTCGAAAAAGAAAAAAAAGGAGACATTATATTGGTCCCAAAGATTTGGAGGAGAGAGAGGGAAACAAGCCAATCAGTGGTTATATATATCGCAGCAAAAGCTAATTACTAACATATAATTGGGACAACATTAAATGTTGTCGTACGATATAGTTGGGATAATAACGATTGAAATGTGACGATTGAGAATTAATCCTAACAAAGCCAACACGCAACGCGTGTCATGGGGGCTCAACCATTTTTCAGCATATGCAATTAACCAATTTACAATATTACCCCCTCTATTCTTTTTTTTCTTTTTAAGAATATATTACCCCATTTATTTTTATTTTTTGAGAATCAAAATGAATTGTTCATTCATCATTAGATACTTACAACTCATTAAAACATCAAGTGAAAAACATTTGCAAGTCTGACAGGATTATAAACTTATAGATTTAAAACAAATTTTAAAAATAAACAGATCTATTTCTATTAATTTTTAAGGGCTTCTCACAATTGAAATTATTATAAATTTTAACCTCCAAGCTTCAATCAAAACTTTTAAAAGTTTATCGCATTGATATTACTCCCTCGGTCCCAATTTATATTCCAAAGTATTCTTTTTTTGTGTGTCGATTATGTAGTACAATTATATATTTGATAATATTTTTTGCTTTTATTTACTAATATATTCCTAATACTACAAGGAAACAATCAAATTCCAATGAAATAAAAAACCGTTGGAATTTTTAAAATTTCAACGAAAACTCCAATGCTACATCATATACTGTTGAAAAATTCCAACAGAAATTTCAATGATAAACATGACTATTAGAATAAAACCGTTGGAATTTCCGTTGGGATTTTAAATTCTAACATCACTACAAACCATTGAAAAATTCCAACGGTTGGAAATACTATTGGAATTTTAAAAATTCAACGGAAATTCCACCGCTAAAGCATATCGTTGGAAAATTCTAACGGTAAACAAAACCAATATTGGAAATAGTCGTTTGAATTTACGGTAAAGTTTTTAAAATTCCAATGCCAATTCTAACGCTATAGCATGCCATTAGAAAACTCAATAGAAATTTCGATGGCGTTGGGAAAATTTCAATAGAAGTTAAAAGGTTTGATAGTAATAGTCATATCAATAAAAATCATCTTCTTTTTTGGAGCTCATCATATTGAACTACATAGTTAAGCGTCTTGACTTGGGACAAATTTATGATGGATGACCCCTGGAAAAGTGAAAACTAAATATATTAGATAATGAGATGAAATGATTAAACATTCCAATGGATATGTACTATTAGAATTACCATTGGAGTTTTTTCCAATGATTATGATATCCCATTGGAATTACCGTTGGAGTTTTTTCCAATGAATATACCATTAGAAAATTCCAAGGATAGAACTTCATTGAATTACCGTTGGAATAATCGTGGGAATTTTTCCAACGAATGAATATTACAATGGATAATCTTGTTGGAAATCGTTGGAATTTTCGTTAGAAATTCGCCATTGCAGCGGCCTTTTTACCAATGGTGCTTTTTCCATTGGAATTTTCGTTGGAATCCAAAATTTCAACGGAAGTGGCAAAATTCAATGGAATTTTTTTTCCATTTGAATTTCCTTGTTCTCTTGTAGTGTATATTATACGGAAAACTAAAATCTTAGAAAATAGATATTTATGAGATATAGTAAACATTAGGGTGTTTGGCTAAGCTTATTTAAAAGACTTTGTAAGCTTGTACATCTTATTTTAAGAATAAGTTGTTGAAGTGTTTGGATAAAATAATATGGTGTAGCTTTTAAGAGGTAATTATTTTAGTGGCAATTTTGTAATTAAAATAGAAAGTTATTTAATTACCCAATACCCACTCAATAAGGGTATTATAGAAAGTTTGTAGGTATAATTTATTTTTCCAATACTTTTCTTAATTTGTGTAAAAAAATAAATTGGACTATATAATTAGGACGGATGGGGTATATATATGTACATACATATATAATACCTTCGTTATTACAAGACCTCGATACCTTAACTTATGTCCTAGATTTGCTTTGATGGCGTTGGTGCATGTTGGCGTCGAAAACTAAACAATGGGTTGCTCACGAAATAACATAAGATTTTATGTTTCAAATATGTATCATCTCGTGTTTCAAATATCATCCCGACACGTCGCCAAGTATATTAATGATGTCATTAATTTATACTTGTGTGTATATATATAAAATACTTGGAATACAAGACGAAACACACTTTGAAATAGAGACTCGAACTCTTTAGAAAAAGGGGCCATGCTCGATAAAAATATGGAGAATGTTTTTTTGTGCCCATGGATGGATCCAGGATTTTTGTACAATGGGGGCACAAAAAAAAATACAATTATAAACTATGTCACAAACAATTAATCGGGAAACACTTTGGTTTTGGGCACATGATTTTCCATTCTAAACCATGTATCATCTCGTGTTCCAAATATTATCTCTACATGGAAAATGTATTGATGACATCATTAGTTTACACTTTGTGTGTATTTAAGATACTTGGAATACCAGATAAAATACACTTTGGAATAGAGGATCCAAGACTCTTTTGTTTTTTAACATAATTAATTAAGAGGAGGTCTTATATGAGACCGTCTCATGGATCTAAGTTCATGAGCGGATCTCAAACACATACAAAAATATGTATTTTTTTTATGGGTATGGGTTTAGTCAAAATTCTATTTAAATATTAGATCCGTCTCATGGATTATATAATATATCCATGGGACCGTTTCACACAAGTTTCGTAGTGGGTGTCGGAAATTATTTTTAGATTTTGATGAATGCCATGTAAAACTTAGAATAGAAAGTTGGCACCCCATTTTTGTTGTAAATTGCATTGTAATAGATAGGTAATTTGGTGGTGAGTCAGTCGGCTATGCTGAACATGCAAGAAGACAATGGAGACTAGAAGGAAGACTCATTGCCAGGCGGTGAGTGTGGCAAAAGAAGAGAAGACAGGAACTATTTGAAGATGCGGTGAGATACGGTGAGTGAAGTATCGATCAAGTCAACTCAAGACAACCAAGTCTCAAGTTGAAGTGCGGAAAGAGTCATCCAATGATTGGAAGGCGACTCGAAGTCACCTGGGGAAATCGAGGAAACGCGATCAAGTCGAGATAAGCTGAAAGAGATTTGTTGCACGAAGTCAAGAAAATTACTTAAACAAGTAATACCTCCATCATTTGCCTTTCTTAAAGTGCTCGGACCGAGAAGCGTGCAAAAGGAATAAACGATGGGAAGCACTTTGCACTGTGTCGAACTACGAAAAGTGAAGAATCATTCATACGAGGAAATGTCAATTTCAAGGACTGCAACAAGACAAAGCCAACGACCACAAGTGTCTTTTGAAAATAAGCCTATCTCTTCAGGCTGATTTTCAAAAGAGAACTAAAAAAGGTGAGGAATCTATTTGAGAAACAAATTGGTTACCTTGACAATCGAGAAATCAAATACGAGCAAGAAAAGCTATATCGTAACCAAAAATATTCTCAAGTTATTCAAGTTTAATCCTCAAGCCCACTACGAAGGAAATCAATCCAACACTTACCTGTGAAGGAAAGACAACTTCAATCAGTTGAAGAGAAAACATTTGAAGAATCAAGGGGTCTACATTCCACGGAGGATTGTAGGAAGGTTCAAGTCAAACCCGGTCTCAAGTTTTGGAGGGCTTCGTGATCAAATCCAAGAAGCTTGAGCAAGTGGGTTGTAGTAGCAAAGCTGTTTGCCTGTGAAGAAGGCGAGTCGTGCGAGAAGCCATTTGTGTGACCAAGGCATCTCGGACTAAGTCCCAAGGATCAAGTCATTTGTGTGATCAAGACTTGTATACGGGTATTAACCACTTTGTATATTGATCAATACTTAGTGGATTCCTCCAGGAGTTGGAGAAGAGAGGAGTAGAAGAATTACCCCATCTTGAACCTCTATAAAAACTTATTGTGTCATTTATATTTGACACTTCAATTTACGCATATTACTTTAATATCTATTTGATAAATTTGCTATCAATTGATAATCAACAAAGTGCTAAAACCAAGTATTAAAACAAACTTAACCAAATTCAAGGGTGTTAAGTCTTCCGCTGAAAATATATCACGATCGAGTTAAGTCTTTAGTCAAAATAGTGAGTTATTCTATCAACGGCTCGATCAGTATGTTGAGTTACTAACTCTTTGATTAACTAACTTAGTTTGTCCATCAAGGACTCAAATTTGTTACACTCACACCCCCCAGGACCTACAAGTGGTATCGGGCGGTTGGTTCATTGAGCCTTCCGCCTTTGGTCACTAAACTAGATCTCCAAATTTTTCAAAGGTTGCTTTAGCACTTGATCTTTCAAAACTCTTTTATTGACAAAGTTATTATCATGGAAGCAAATTTGACACGCATCCCTATGTTCACAATTGAAGAATTTGATGATTGGAAAATTCGTATGCGGGCTCATCTATCGGCATTACACGATGAAATGTGGATAGTAATAGAAGATGGGCCACTCCAAATCTTAAAAGTGAACACGGTGCAAGGAGAGCTGCGGTGAAGGAGGAAAAAGGATCTTGCTCCCGGACGGCGATGGTTGAAAAACCAAGAGTGAATGGACAAATGATGACGAGGAAAAGATATGACTTGGACAATGTGGCCAAGGACATTCTTTACAAAACTTTGGACAAAGCCATGTTCAACAAAGTCAAATCATGCAAAAGCGGCAAAAGAAATGCAGGACAAGCTAACCTTGATTTGTGAAGGCTCGAGCAAATCAAGGAAAATAAACTATCTGTTGTTGTACAAAAATTTGAAAACTTTAAGATGTTTGCAGGAGAAACCTTGGATCAAATGGATGCTCGGTTCACAGAAATTACCAATGAGCTATCTGCACTTGGAAAAGAATATACACAAAAGAAAATGTGTATGAAGATTCTAAGAAGTCTCCCAACTGAGTGGGATATGAAAGTCATGGCCATGAGACATTCCATGGACCTATCAAAGACATCCAACCATGAGCTATTCTCGGATCTCAAAGCCTACAATTTGGTGAGAAGAAAAGACCAAGAAAAAGCTTGTTGTGCCCAAAACAATTGCTTTAATAGTTAAGGATGGCAAGAGAGTGAGGTCAAAGAAGTCATTGACCAAGAGGAGATAGCACGATGGTTAAAAGGTTTAACAAGTTCTTCAACAAGAATTACAAGAGAGGCAAAGGTGAATCCTCCGGAAGACACTCGGCTCCTCCAAGTCAAGGAAGATAGGCCAACCAAGAGAAGCGAGCATCAAAAGTTCAACATCAAAGAGTGACAATCCAAGGATGGAAAGAAGCTGATCAAAAAGTTGAAAATCTATCTTTGGAAGCTGCGGCAACCCGGTCACTATGCCATTGATTGCCCATATCTGTAGTGAACAAATACATGAATGAAGAGGAAAGAAAAGTCTTGAGAGAAAAAAGACAAGAAAAAAAGAAAGGCATTGTTGGCTGCGAGATCTTTGAGACAATCAAGTCAAAAGACACAACGAGACTCGGAGAGTAGTGGTGACTACTCAAGTGACTCACGAAGAAGAAGCCTTGATCGTCTAATGGCTAAAGAACAAAACCAACTTTGACCAAGAAGATGAGGTACACTCTAACTCATCACACTCGGATACTAGTGATAGTGATTGTGACACACACACTTCATCATCCACTGATCTTTATGATTCATTGGGCAAAATGATGAAAGATTTTGAATACATTAAATCCTCACACACACTACTAAATGAGGAAAACAGCCTACTCAAAGAGCGAAACTCACTTGGTGACTAAGGAGTGAGTACTCTAAGTCAAATAGCTGATGAGAATAAAAGTCTAAAAATTTGAAAATGCTAAGTTAATAGCAGAGATAGCTGCTATAGAAAAGAGGAGAATGACCTCAAAAATGTGATTGCCTCATTCACTAAGGCAACTAAATCCTTGGATGATCTTATTATGAGTCAAAGAGAATGCGAAGATAAGACAGGCTTAGGATTTAATTCCTCTGTATTATGTCAAGCTCCAAAAGGATCTTCAAGTAATGAAGCATCTCTAAAATCAAAACTCCAAATGGCGCACACACATTTATTCCAAAAGCACAATCACAAGCAAAGGCCTTGGTTATAAAGGAAAAGGAAAACGACCGAGTTGAGTGTCTTTGAGAGGGCAGTGAGAAGAAATCCGGCCAAGTTCCTCGGCAAACTCCAAGCAAGGGAGATACTCTGTAAAGAAGAAGCAGAGAGGTACCAAAAGCCCGGAAGGTCTATAAAAGAAACACATATGATGGGAATGGTAGAAAGTACACAAGCCAAGGCGATTGGAATAATGTGAACTATCGGCAAAGACCTATGGAATATAAGCTAAGTGGCAAAGGCACAGAACTCGGCAAAGGCCATTCCAAAGGCATAAGAGCTATCATCGGCACACATATGCACCTAGGCACTACACTCGGAGAGATATCACAACTACCCCAAAGAAGGCAATTGCTAAAACACATACACAGGCATACGAGACAAAAGAGACGGTTGTATGAACACAGAACCCCAAGCAATTTGCCAAAATTAATTATGATTATGGCAGCGATAGATGGCAACCTCTTAGAGTCAAATCATGTGGCTATAGGTTGGTTGGATCATCTTACAATACTAACCCCTCGGGACCCAGGCAAGTATGGGTACCTAAAACCTAATTTCCTTGATTGCGGGTTCAAGGAGCGGTGAGTGCCAAGGAACCTGGTACATGGATAGTGGTACATTCCGGACACATGACGAGGAAACAAGAAAAATCTATCAAAATTCAAGGAGGTTAGAGGTGCAAAAGTCATATTTGGAGGAAATGAAGCTCGGGGAGAAATAAGAGGCATTGGATCCATCAAGAAAAATGGATTAGAAATTACGGATGTTGCATATGTTGAAGGCCTCAATTCCAACTTGCTAAGCATAAGTCAACTCGTGACAAAGGCTACAATGTTGAATTCAATATGGGTGTATGCCAAATCAAGGACAATTTGAAACTAATTAAATAGTGTTGCAAGGATGCGGACAAAAGAACATGTATGTGGTAGATTGGTCAAGCTGCAACACCAAGCACTTGTCTGCTAGCAAAAACCTGGTGAATCAAGTTGGTTGTGGCACAAGAAGCTAAGTCACACGAACTTCAAAACTATTAACAAACTTGCAAGAAGTAATCTTGTGGAAGGACTTCGGACTCGGTATACAAGAAGGAGAGTATATGTGATGCATGCGGATGGGAAAAGCAGATCAAATCATCATTCAAAGAAAAGACATGTCCATCTTCAACAAGAATATTGCACTGCTACATATGGATCTATTTGGTCAGTTGAACCATTGACATAAGTGGGAAGAAATACACCTTGGTGGTAGTAGATGACTACTCAAGATATACATGGACAATATTCATGTGTAAGAAGAAAGAAACTCTGCGAGAAACTACCCTGACTAATGAAGAGAATCCAAAATGAGAAAGAGTCAAACCATTATCAAAATAAGATAAGCGGAGGAAGGCGGTTTGTCAATGGTATAATAACTTCGATATTGTATTGAAAATGGTATTGGTCATGAATTATATGCGGCAAGGACTCCACGTGAGAATGGAGTTGCGAGAAAGAAGAATAGAACTCTCAAAAGAAGCGGCAAGGACCATGTTAGGCATTTGAAGCGGGGTGCTAAAAGATTTTGGTGAAGCAATAAACACGACATGCTATACTCAAAATAGATGCATGATAAGCAGGCAGATGACAAAGACTCCCTATGAGATTTGGACGGGGAGAAAGCAAATGTTGCATATTTTAGAATATTTGGATGCAAATGTTTCATCCATAATAATGGCAAAGATAATTTAAAGGCTTTTGATGCTAAAGGTGATGAAGGTATCTTCTTAGGATACTCGGTGAAAGCAAAGCCTCTGAGTGCTCAACAAGAGGACAATGGTTCTGAGAAGAATCCATCTATGTGGTGTTTGATGAACCCAAGCGTAAATAGAGAAGACATTGAAGAGTCGGTGATAAAAGTGAATCAACCAACCATGCGAGAAGAGTCCATATGTTGAAGAAAAATTTGGAATTATAAGTCAGGATGAAGATGAGATAGCTGAATCTCAAAAGGCAATTTGGAAAATCTGCGGCTAAGTGATGATGAGAGAGCTGATCAAAATAACACGGTGCAAAAGGCGTGAATCCACTAACTTACTCCAACTTTGATGTAAGATGGTGAGAGACCATCCACGAGAACTAATCATTGGAGATGTAAGAGAAGGTGTGAAAACTAGATCGAGAACTCAACAAGAAGCAATGTTTACTTGCTTCATCTCTAAATAGAGCCAAAAGATGTGTCACAAGCATTGGATGACACACATTGGATTCAAGCCATGCAAGAAAAAGTGAATCGGTTTGAAAGGAACAAAGTGTGGGAATTGGTTCAAAGACCTACCCATCAAAATGTTATTGGCACTAAATGGGTGTTCGAAACAAGATGAATGAAGAAGGTTACGTGGTGAGAAACAAAGCAAGATTGGTAGCCAAAGGGTATGTTAGGAATTTTATTGTTTAGATTTTGATGAATGCCATGTAAAACTTAGAATAGAAAGTTGGCACCCCAATTCTTGCTCTTTGTAAAATGTATTGTAACAATTAGAGTTGGCCAAGTGAATTAAGTCGGCCTACGCCCTAACATGCAAGAAGACAATGAAGACTTGAAGGAAAACTCTGTGAGAGGCAGTGAGTATGGCAAAGAAAAACTGACGGAACTCGAAGAAGAGGCGGTGAGATGCGGTGAGTGGAGCATCGTCAAGTCAACTCAAGAAGCCAAGTCTCAAGTTGAGTGGCGGTAGAGAGTCATCCAATGATTGAAACCGACTCTAAGTCACCTGGGGAAAGCAAGGAAATGCGGTCAAGTCGAGATAAGCGTAAAAGAACCGTTGAGCAATCAAGAGATTTACTTAAACAAGTAATATCTCCATACCACCTTTCTCGGAGTGCTCGGTCCCCGAAAGCGTGCAAAGGAATGAACCAATGGGAAGCACTACACCATGTCGAACTACGAAAAAGGTGAAAGAACAATTCATACGAGGAAATGGCAATTCCAAGAAGCGCAAGCCAACGCGCAAAGTGACTTTCAAAAATAATCCTATCTCTTCAACGGGCAAATTTTTGAAGGTACACTATAAAAGGTGAGGAGGTTGTTTGAGAAAAAGAATGACACATGTGAGATAAACAAGCATTAACGAGAAAATCAAAAACATTCTCAATCCTCAAGCCTACATTACGAAGTACATCAATCCAACACTCACTGTGAAGGAAAGAGAGCTTCAATCGGTTGAAGAGGAAACTTTTGAAAACAAGGGGTCTACATTCCGGGAAGGAGTGTAGAAAGGTTCAAGTTTGAACCAAGTCTTAAGCTTTTGGAGGGCTTCGTGATCAAATCCAAAGAGCTTGAGCAAGTGAGTTTGTAGTAGCAAAGCGTGCGCCCTGTGAAGAAAGTGAGTCGTCACGAGAAGCCTTGGTGAGTGATCAAGGCGTCTCGGTGAGTCCCTAAGGATCAAGTCATTTACATTGTGATCAAGACTTGTATCGGGTATTACCACTTTGTAAAGCGATCATTACTTAGTGGATTCCTCCAGGAGTTGGAGAAGAGAGGAGTAGAAGAATTACCCCATCTTGAACCTCTATAAAAATTTTATTGTGTCATTTACATTTCAAAAAGCATTTAAATTCTGCACTTTTAGCGCTTATATCTGTGATAAATTTGCTATCCATTTGATAATTTATAAGTACTAAATCAAGCTCTAAAATCTTGCTTAATCAAACTTAAGGGTGTTAAGTCTTCCATTTGAAAACAAAACCACAGTTGAGTTAAATTATAGCCAACGGTGAGTTACTCCATCAACGGCTCGGTAAGTGTCATTTGAGAGATTAACTCTCTTGAGTGACTAATTATTTGTCCATCAAGGACAATTTGTGTAGAACTCTGTAGATTTAAAAAGACTAAATCGAAAATTTGGTAAGGTTTATTCAACCCCCTTCTAAACCTTACACTTACACCCCTTGGGACTACAAGTGGTATCGGAGCGGTTGGTTCATTGAACCCTCTTTGAGTTCTTGAACTAGATCTCCAAATTTTCAAAATCTGCTTTAGTACTTAAACTTTCAAAACTCTTTTCTATCATTAAAAGTTATTATCATGGAAGCAAATCTAACACGCATTCCTATGTTCACTATTGAAGAATTTGATGATTGGAAAATTCGTATGCAGGCTCATCTATCAGCATTACATGATGAGATGTGGATAGTGATGATGAGATGTGGATAGTGATAGAAGATGGGCCTCTGCAAATATTAAAGGTGAAACGGATGTATGCGAAGAGTTGCGGTGAAGGAGAAGAAAGATCTTTGCTCCCGGATCGTCATGGTTGAAAAACCAAGAAGCGAGTGGACAAATGATGACAGAAAAAGATACAACCTGGACAATGTAGCCAAGGACATTCTTTACAAAACCTTAGACAAAGCCATGTTCAACAAAGTCAAATCATGCAAAACGGCCAAGGAAATCTGGGACAAGTTGACATTGATTTGTGAAGGTTGAGCAAATCAAAGAAAACAAGTTATCGGTGGTGTCTGAGAAATTTGAGAACTTCAAAATGATCTCGGGAGAAAACCTGGATCAAGCTGGATGCTCAGTTCACGAAATCACAAATGGTATCGCACTTGGAAAGGAATATACACAAAAGGAAATGTGTATGAAGATCCTAAAAAAGTCTTCGGTGAATGGGAAATAAAGGTCATTGAGACATTCCATGGACCTATCAAAGACATCCAACCATGAACTATTCTCGGACCTCAAAGCCTATGAGTTTGGTGAGAAGAAAAGACCGAGGAAGAGGCAATTTGTACCCAAGCAAATTTTGCTCTAATTGTTAAAGATGGGAAGAAGAGAGTGAGGTCAAAGAAGTCATTGACCCGGAAAATAATACGATGGTTAAAAGATTCAACAAGTTCTTCAATAAGAACTACAAGAGAGGAAAGGGTGAATCTTCCGGAAGACACTCGGCTCCCTCAAAATCAAGGGAAACAGGCCAACCAAGAGAACATATCATCAAAAAGTTGAGTATCAAAGGGTGACAACTCAAGAATGGAAAGAGTGATCAAAAGCTGAATATCTATGTTGGGCTGTAGACAACCAGGTCACTATGCCATTATTTGCTCATATCATGTAGTCAACAAGTACATGGATGAAGAAGAAAGGAAGGTCTTGAGAGAGAAAGAAGACAAGAAAAGAAAAAGGTAATGATGGCTGCGAGAGATCTGAGCAGCCAAGTCGAGAGACAGTGAGTCGAGAGAAGCGGTGAAGGTGACTACTCAAGTGACTCACGAAGAAGAAGCCCGATCCTTGATGGCAAAGAACAAGATCAAGAAGATGAGGTACAATCTAACTCAACAAACTCGGACACTAGTGATAGTGTTTATGACACACACACTTCATCACCCACGATCTTTATGATTCATTAGGCAAAATGATGAAAGATTTTGAACACATTAAATCCTCACACACACTATTGAATGAGGAAAACAGCCTACTCAAAAGTCAAAACTCAAAGATGACTAAGGAGCCGAGTACTCTAAGTCAAATAGCGATGAGAATAAAAGTTTAAAAGGTGAAAATGCTAAATTAATAAGCGAGAAATTCTTTGCTATAGAAAAGAGGAGAATGACCTCAAGAATGTTATTGCCTCATTCACTAAGGCATCTAAATCATTGGATGATCTTATTATGAGTCAAAGAGAATATGGAGACAAGAGCAGGCTTAGGATTTAATTCCTCTGTGCCATGTCAAACCTCAAGAGTAATTTTGGAAAAAGGATATTCAAGTCATGAAGAGTCGAAAAATCCAAAACTCTAAATGTTGCACACACATTCACTCCAAGCACAATACCAAGCAAAGCTGGTCTTGGTTACAAAGGAAAAGGAAAAGCTTGACCGAGTTGAGTGTGATGAAAGGGCCGGTGAGAAGAGATTGGTAGGAGTCCTCAAAAACTCCAAGCAGAAAATACTCTTGTAAAGAAGAAGCATAGCTACCAAAAATCCCGAAGAAAACCCATAAAAGAAATGCATATGATGGGAATGGTAGAAAATATCCAAGCAAGTGATTGGAATAATGTGAACTATCGGCCTGAGACTTAAGGAATGTAAGCCCATATGGCAAAGGCCAGAACTCGGCAAAGGCCATTCCAAAAGTATAAGAGCTTTCATCGACACACATATGCACCTAGGCATTACACTCAAAAACACCACAATTATCGAGGAAGGCAATTGCTAAAACACATATGCGGGCATACTGGACAAAAGAGACAGTTGTATGAACTAGAATCCCCAAGCAATTTGCGAGAATTAATTATGATTATGGCAGCGATAGATGGCAACCTCTTAGAGTCAAATCATTTGGCTATAGGTTGGTTGGATCATCTTATAATTCTAACCCCTCGGGACCCAGGACAAGTATGGGTACCTAAAACTTAATTTCCTTGATTGCGGAGTTCAAGGAGCAGTGAGTGCCAAGGAACTGGTACATGGATAGTGGTACATTCCGGACATATGAGGAAATAAGAAATCTGTCAAAATTCAAGGAAGTTAAAGGAGCAAAAGTCATATTTGGAGGAAATGAAGCTCGGGTGAAATAAGAGGCATTGGATCCATCAAGAGGAATGGATTAGAGATCACGAGATGTTGCATATGTTGAAGGACTAAACTTCAATTTACTAAGCATCGATCAAGTTTGTGACAAGGGCTACAATGTTGGATTCAACATGGGCATATGCCAAATCAAAGATATTGAATCAAATGAAGTGGTCTTTGCAAGGATGTAGAGAAAAATATGTATGTAGTGGATTGGTCACCGCAACACCAAGCACTGTCTCTACTAGCAAAAGCACATTTGAATCAAGTTGGTTGTAGCACAAAAAGTGAGTCTGAATTTCAAAGCGATCAACAAACTTGCAAGAAGTCATCTTGTGGAAGGACTTCGGACTCGAGTATACAAGAAGGAGAGTATATGTGACGCATGTCAGAAGGGAAAACAAATCAAGTCGTCATTCAAAGAAAAGACATGCCCATCCTCAACAAGAATATTGCATCTGCTTCATATGGATCTATTTGGCCCAGTGGAACCAGCCAACATAAGTGGAAAGAAATACACCTTGGTGGTAGTAGATGACTACTCAAGATATACATGGACAATTTTCATGTGTAAGAAGAAAGAAACTCTCTGAGAAACTACCACGGTGATGAAGAGGATTCAAAATGAGAAGAGTCAAACCATTATCAAAATAAGATCGGATAGAGGAACTGAGTTTGTCAATGGAATAATAACTCGATATTGTATTGAGAATGGTATTGGTCATGAACTATCAGCAAGGACTCCACGTGAGAATGGAGTTGCGAAAGAAGAAAAGCAGAACCCTCAAAGAAGCGGCAAGGACCATGTTAGGTGAAGCAGAGTTACAAAAAGATTTTGGTGAAGCAATCAACACGACTTGCTACACCCAAAACAGATGTATGATAACAGACGGTGACAAAGACTCCTATGAGATCGGGTGGAAGAAAACCAAGTGTTGCATATTTGAGAATATTTGGATGCAAATGCTTCATCCACAACAATGGCAAAGACAATCTAAAGGCTTTTGATGCTAAAGCGATGAAGGTATCTTCTTAGGATACTCGGTGAAAGCAAAGCCTCTGAGAATACTCAACAAAAGGACTATGGTTGCGGAAGAATCCATTCATGTAGTATTTGATGAGCCAAATATAAATGGAGAAGACATTGAAGAGTCGGTGATAAGTTGAATTATCCAACCGCTGAGAAGAGTCCTATGTCAAGTCATTTGGAATTATCAATTGAGAAGAAGATGAGATAGTGAATCTCAAAAAGCAGTGGAAAATTTGCGGCTAAGTGATTACGAGAGAGTGACCACGAGAAACACACGTTGCAAGTCGATTGAATCCGGCTAACTTACTCCAACTTTGATGTAAGATGGTGAGAGACCATCCACGAGAACTTGTCTTGGAGATATAAGAGAAGGTGTCAAAACAAGATCGAGGACTCAACAAGAAGCCATGTTCACTTGCTTCATCTCACAAATTGAGCCCAAAGATGTATCACAAGCATTGGATGACACACATTGGATTCAAGCTATGCAAGAAGAAAGTGAATCGGTTTGAGAGAAATAAAGTATGGGAATTAGTGCGAGAGACCCATACATCAAAATGTTATTGGAACCAAATGGGTGTTCGAAATAAGATGAGCGAGGAAGGTTACGTGGTAAGAAACAAAGCAAGACTAGTGGCCAAAGGATATTGCCAAGAAGAAGGGATAGATTTTGATGAAACATTTGCCCCTGTAGCAAGATTGGAAGCTATAAGAATGTTTCTTGCTTATGCGACTCACAAGAATTTCATTGTATATCGGATGGATGTAAAAGTGCATTTCTAAATGGCTTATTAGAAGAAGAAGTGTATGTTGAACAACCTCCAGGATTTGAGCGAGAAGACTCTTGGAGATAAGGTATACAAACTCAAGAAAGCCCTGTATGGATTGAAGCGAGGCACCCGAGCATGGTATGATACCTGTCACAATTCCTAAGCGAAAATGGATTCACAAAAGGAAAAGTAGATAGAACACTTTTGAGAATTCAAGACAAGAAGAGTATCTTGCTTGTTCAAATATATGTGGATGACATCATTTTTGGATCCACTAACAAAGATTTTGTGTGAAAAATTTTCAAACCTTATGCAAAGTAAATTTGAAATGAGCATGATGGGAGAGCGACATTCTTCCTTGGACTCCAAGTGAAACAATTTGAAGGATGGAACCTTCATAAGTCAAACAAAATACACCGAGAGACTTAATGAAGAAGTTTGGTATGGAGGAGAAGTCTTCGTAAAAATACCAATGAACACATCATCAAAATGGACATGGATGCGGATGGTAAGTCGTAGATCAAACAAGATCTGAGCACTTAAGCTTTTGGAGGGCTTCGTGATCAAATCCAAAGAGCTTGAGCAAGTGAGCTGTAGTAGCAAAGTGGTAGCCTGCCTGTGAAGAAGAGTCGAGTCGTCGTACGAGAAGCCGGTGAGTGATCAAGGCGTCTCGGAGAGTCCCCTAAGGATCAAGTCATTTGTTGTGATCAAGACTTGTATCTGGACTATTACCACTTTGTAAACGGATCATTACTTAGTGGATTCCTCCGGGAGTTGGAGAAGAGAGGAGTAGAAGAATTACCCCATCTTGAACCTCTATAAAAATTTTATTGTGTCATTTACATTTCAACATTTAAATTCTGCACTTTTAATTGCTTATATCTGCTGATAAATTTGCTATCCATTTGATAATTTATAAGTACTAAATCAAGCTCTAAAATCTTGCTTAATCAAACTTAAGGGTGTTAAGTCTTCCGCTGAAAACAAAACCACGATTGTAGTGAGTTACTCCATCAACAGCTCGGTAAGTCTGTTGAGAGATTAACTCTCTTGAGTGACTAATTCGATTGTCCATCAAGGACACGGTGTGTAGAACTCTGTAGATTTAAAAAAGACTAAATCGAAAATTTGGTAAGGTTTATTCAACCCCCCTTCTAAACCTTACACTTACACCCCTTGGGACCTACAGGGTATTGCCAAGAAGAAGGAATAGATTTTGATGAAATTTATGCTCCTGTGGCAAGATTGGAAGCCATAAGGATGTTTCTTGCCTATGCAGCTCACAAGAACTTTATTGTATATCAAATGGATGTAAAGAGTTCATTCCTTAATGGGTTATTGGAAGAAGAAGTATATGTTGAACAACATCCAGGATTTGAGCAGAAGACTCTTGGAGATAAGGTATACAAACTCAAGAAAGCTTTATATGGATTGAAACAGGCACCCAGAGCATGGTATGATACATTATCACAATTCCTGACTGAGATCGGATTCACAAAAGGCAAGGTGGATAGGGATAGAACACTCTTCAGAATTCAAGATGGGAAGAGTATACTGCTTGTTCAAATATATGTGGATGACATCATCTTTGGATCCACAAACAAAGAGATGTGTGATAAATTCTCAAATCTTATGCAAAGCAAATTT
Source organism: Rehmannia glutinosa (assembly GCA_016081115.2). Classification (NCBI taxonomy): domain Eukaryota; kingdom Viridiplantae; phylum Streptophyta; class Magnoliopsida; order Lamiales; family Orobanchaceae; genus Rehmannia; species Rehmannia glutinosa. The sequence continues at coordinate 641,568 of JABTTQ020000308.1, forward strand.
GAAATGAGCATGATGGGAGAGCTGACATTCTTCCTTGGACTCCAAGTGAAACAGCTGAAGGATGGAACCTTCATAAGTCGGACAAAATACACCAGAGATTTAATGAAGAAATTTGGTATGGAAGAGAAGTCTTCTGTGAAAATACCAATGAATACATAAGTCAAAATGGATATGGATGCGGATGGCAAGCTGTAGATCAAACAAGATCTGAGCACTTATTGGATCATTGCTCTATCTCACGGCAAGTAGGCGGACATCACCTTTGTTGTAGGTGTATGTGCAAGATTTCAATCTGCTCCAAAAGAAAGCCACATGGTGCTGACCAAGTTGAGATATTTGAAAGAAATCCAAGAAGTTGGCTTATGATATCCAAAGGTAGGTGGATTCAAGCTAATTGGTTATGGACTCTGACTATCTTGGATGTAGAGTTGACGGGAAGAGTACCTCGAGGCACATGTCAAATGCTTGGAAATAGGCTAATTTCTGGTTTAGCAAGAAGCAAAATTCAATAGCTACCTCCGGTGACAGAATACATAGTTGCGGCAAATTTGTTGTGTCCAAGTCTTATGGATGACAAGAAATTGAGAGACTATGAGGTTGACGAAAAGGAAATTCCAATTATGTGTGATAACACAAGTGCAAGTGCGATCACTCAAAATCTGTGTTGCATTCAAGAACAAAGCACATTGATGTCGATATCACTTCATAAGAGATCGTGTTGAAAAGAAGGACATCACCCTGGAATATATCTCAAGCGATAAGCAATTAGCCGACATATTCACAAAACTATTATGTGAATCAAGATTTGAAGAACTCAAACATGAATTGGGGTTAATTGAGCTGAGTTGACACTCGGAAGACTCAAAGAAAAGAGATGAAACACGAAAAGATGAAAAAAGATTTGAACTCTTGAATCGGCTAAGTGAATCATAGATCGGATCAATTGCATCGAGTTAGGAGCGGTGAGTATCTATGTGCAAAGAGAGAAGAGTTAAATCAACTAAGGAATAAGCTGAGTCATTTATGAGCAAGTGACAAAAATGCAGTCGTTTTTACTAAGCGGGAATGTTTTTAAGAATGACATCAGCATAATTATGACGTGTATAGTCAAAAGCTGCACACAAAGCTTATGATTGGATATAAATGCTGCTGCATTAAATACGAGAAATTAAGTGTAAATTAGCGTGCAAAATCTGAGTCGTTAATCTTGAACAAATTTCAAAAACTACCCGCACGTCCTTTCATAACCCATATTTATACCATTTCGTCTGATTCTCTCTCACTTTACCAAAACTGTTCATCTCTCTCGAAGGCAAAGAAAGAAATTTTCTCTCAAAACCCTACAAATCCTCAAGTTCATTTTCAAAGTTCCGTTCGGTAAAACATCGAGAAATGGCATCTACTCATGATTTCGTCAAGTTAGGAAAGCAAATCCACACCGGGTCTCTTTGTGGATTTCGGCGGCATGATCAAGCAGGTCAGCGACACTTGTGAAGAAGATAGCACAAAAGTTGGAAAAGTCTCAAGAAATTTGAAACCGTTTTTGACGATGGAGTTTTCGATGACCTACGTGGAAGAGGTCGCACGAGTTCTACATGACGCTGAAGTTCACGATGAGGGCATCAAGTCCCCTCATTCACGGAAAAGCTTTCACCATTCTTGCAAGGATCCGGCGGAACATTGTTTGTTGCGGCGGAAGGAGTGCGAGAGATTTTTGAAGTTGATGTTAACCTGGTTGTTGCTTGGAAGGAAGTAGCCAAGTCCATTGTCTTTGCGAAGGTGGTCTGACTAACAAGAAGGCTGTTGAAAGAGGACTACCACAAATTCTTTGGACATTGTTGCCAAATGCATAGACATCAAATTTAGGCGCTTTGACCGGTTTGTCCAAAGCTAAGCCGATCGTAATGGATGCGATCATTGAAGAAAACAAGGTGAAGCGGGATGAGTTTGTATCTGACGGACTCTGCGAGAATATTGGGAATAAATCCTTCAAGGAGGATGGTATATTTGGAGGTTCCCGGGGTGCGGCTGGTGATTGGCGGATGATGGAAGAAAAGGAGTTCCTCTTCGACATGGAAAGGCGTTCCATGTAAACAAGAAGATGTTCCGATCTAACCTTTCCGGATATACGAGAAGAGAGCATATGCAAAGAGAGTTGATCGAGTGAGGGGGAATCAGTCTGAAGAAAGCAGTTGTCTCCTCCTCTCCCCCCAGGAAGAAGGCGCCGCCCTGCTTGGTGCTAACATCACGCCCCTGCAAAGAAGAAGAAAACAAAAGATGCCCCCCTGCCCGGTAGAGTCACCCGCCCCATGGCCGTGTCTCCTGCCCCCTGCGGCAGACCCAGCCGGAGAAGGAACCTCAAATACCTTTCCCGGTTGTCAAGAAAAGGAGCGATAAGCCAAGACGGCCGGCTCCTCGAGAAGAAGATGACAAGACCAGGCCCCCGCCCAGGACTCGAAGAAACCATATCCGAGCAGAAATCCCTCCGGTAAGGACTAAAAAGAAGAAGAATCTTTAAGCGTTCGAGCTTGAGAAAATTTGAGTCACCCACTCAATTTGAAACAAATCTAGGATTTGTTGAAGAAGTAGAGTCTCGAGAAATCATTGATAAAACACCCAAGTCTGCTTTGAAGCCGTCGTGAGAGGCACATTGAAGACACATTTGTCAATGAGCAATTTGAGACACAAAAGCGGTGAGAAAGCAAACTCTCCTGGTGACGGGGTTGTATCCCCTCCCGCAATGCGGATGCTCGAGGTGTGGAGCACCAAAGTTTGCTACCCTCAATCCCACGAGCACGAGGGGCCGAGGAGAAGATGACAAGGATGATGATGTGATGATCCTATCCCCACCATATCCGGACATCCAAAATCATCTGCGAGAATGGAGAAAATGGAAGTTTGAGTCGATCCAGGAGCAGATTCCAAAGACAGGAATTCATTGAAGAAAAAGCTGTTGAACTTTCTTGGATTGACCAATGTGGTCCAACCTTTGGATGAAGAAAAAGCGCATAGATATCTTGCAGATCTTCAAGGACAAGGAGAATGAGAGATCAGGAGAGGAAGGCGAGGCTCGTGAAAAGGCCGCGATTTGTCCCTTTACTAGAACCCATCGATCATACACATCCTCATCTCGACATTCTCTGGGAGTGATGAGGATCTCGGACCTTCTTTCTTCTGATCGAAGGGTGGAGATCACGGACAAGCCATGCGGGAATCCGGGGAGTCCTTCCATCACAGTGGAGATTGATCCGATGGGAGTGGTGCATCATATTGCCCATTGTTGTCGCGCCACCACTTGACTCAATCGGAAAAGAAGGTGATAAGGGGAAGGCTGGCGATGAAGCGGGATTGTGGGGACCCGGTCGAGCTAACCCCTAATGAAGGTGTCTTACCACCGCCCCAATGGCTGAATACTCAAAGGCAACAGCCGAGAGTACGAAGACGAGTGACCCCATTCAAGTCACTCATCTAGTGTGCCGGTGAGGGGGAAACTCCCTCCACGCTGCGGCAAGGTCGGAGGATCTTTGCGGTGACTCCACAACGAATCTCGGAGGCGAAGTGGAGAAGGAACAACAAGCGAATACACAGGCAAGTTGTCACCGACGAGGCTCGGATAGTTAAGACTGTCTCGGTGAAGTGCCAAGCGCTCTCTGAGCCAATGACGGCTGCGATGCGTCGAGGCACATGAAGGAAGCTGTCACGGGAGTTAACACTGCGGGCAATGAAAGTGCAATCCATGGAGTTGAGACTCCGGTGGATGCCACCTCGAGAAGACCCCAAGACAGTGACTTTGTCGAAGGAAGGCTGCCAAGCCTCGCGATTGAGGCTGCAGGAGGTAATGAAGGCCACGGGAGGTTGAGACTTCCGGGGTAAAGAGACGGATGCCGAGAACATCCGTCCTACTATCATTGATCCATCCGAAAAGGAGATAAGTTCTCTTCACGATTCCCAAGACAACCCCGATGTAACCTTCGGGATGCGAAGGTGAAGACGGTCGAGTCATCCCCTATTGTCGATCCAAAAGACTCACCGGTGAGGATGTTCTTCCAAGCACGAGTAAGTCTGACTTTAAGGTTACTCGCCAAACATTTAATTTTGATGATGAGCCACCCATGGAAATCTCATCATCGTTCGATGACGCTTCGACGATATGGCGAGGACCAGTCAACTCATGTGGAAAAACCGGTGAGATCGACAGAATTGTTAAGGACAATTGAGGCTCGGCAAAGGCGGGTCAACTTCACAACAGACCACAGCTAAAACAGAGTCAACTGCGTAGGCTCCTCAAGCTGCAGCAGGATCGACTCCACCGGGAACTTCACGAGCACAAGTTGTCATTGAGCAGATTCCCGTTGCCCGTGATGATCCGTTTGTAGAATCATTTCCCTTCTCTGGGAAGTACGACCTTCTTGAAGAATCGGCTAGAGATCAAGAACGCTTCCATAAACTCCGATCCTGTTATTCCATGAGACACCATTGTTCCAGCAGACTTTGACTTTGACGTTGCTTGGCCGCCAGCTGAGACAGAAGTGACAACTGAGGTTTGGGAAGTTTTCAAAGCCATATTTGCAGAGATAGAAAAGATGGAGAGGCACCAGGCCTCACTGGACATGAAATTTGGATAAGAGACGCAAACCACTTGCCGTCTGCGGAGGCATAATTGTCGAGGATCAGAATGGTGGCAACAATAGCAAACAATGCTCGTAGAACAAGCTCGATATTTTAGGACATTGTTCAATAAATTGCTAGTCCTGGCGGGTGAGAATCGATGCGAAGACAAGAATGCAAGAGAACATCGAACGAATGCATGAATCTCACACCACAAAGATGCAATTTATTTGCATGAATATAATAAGAAAAGAGCTCATGCGCGTAGAGGAGAACATGGATCGGACGTTCAGTCTCCTCATGGCCGAGAGATGAAGATGGTAAAATGTGGTGAGTCCAACGCCACCCGCTCCGATTCCATGCGGCATACTCCGTAGCAGATTCGAAGCATAACTCAGCTATCAGCCGCTTAGACTTCATGATTGCTAGCTTGTTTCCAGGGGTTCCTCTCTCCTTTGATGATGCCAAAAAGGGGGAAGAGGAATACCTAAAGGCGTTGAAAGGATCTGAAGCTGAAAAGGATGACGCATCTATGAAGGGAAAGACAGCTGAGGAAGAGAGAAGAGAGAAGAAAGGAAAATCTGTTGAGGGGGAAGGTTCGAAAGATATGGCCTTGATTATTGTTAAACTCCCAGTGACTTTGCCACTCCAACACTCTACAGTACCCATGGCTGAAAAGAGAAAAATAGTTGAAGCAGGGATGAAGGAAGTGGAAGGAAAGATGGATGCCCGAGTTATGGATATTTTGAAATAACATGGAGGCATTCCAACAGACAGAGACACCTATGCCATTTCAGATGTCGGAACCGAGCCAAGATCTGTTGATGAATTCAAGATGCTCGCATCTGAAGGTTACTTCGCAAATATGTCCATGGCTCAAGCCTGGGATTTGTACTGGGAAAAAGGTCTCAAACTATGTGAAGAAGGCGACAGGGCGGAGACCTCGACAACACTCGCTCTGGGTCACTCTGCTAGTCACTCAATTTGGGAAAAGGAAGGCCCAGATCTGACAATACACGCCCGCAGGAAGAGGAAGAAGCGGTGGTGGAGGAAGAGGTTTGGGACACAGACCTCCGCCCAAAAACATTGAGTATATAGATCCAGGCAAGAAATGAGGGATCTATTGGGCTGGATTCGACGAAGTAGCCAACCTGCAAGTGGCTAAAAACAATGTTGAGTATGTGAAGAGGATTGAAGAAGAAAATAGAAGATAAACTTAGCTATGGAAGGAAAGACAAGAAAGAAAAAGAAGAGATGAAGGCTGCCGAGAAAGGCTTATTAGAAAAAGAAAGGCGGTGAAGATGAGAAGAAAGAAAAAGGTCGGAAGATGACGAGTTGAAGAAGAGGAAAGAAGGAAGCGTGACGAAGGAGATGAAGTGTTGATGTCCACCCCTTCATGTATTTTACTATGTAAATACATCTGTATATAAGTCTTCTGTACATCGAATAAAATCGTATAATTTCCATACTTGCGTAGACATAGAACAGCATGATTACCTTAAGTTTTGTTTAAGCTTTGATACGCTCTGTAAACAGCTGTGTAAAGAACAAGAATGTTATGATCAATAAAAGATTGATTCTACACATACATTTTGTGATTCTACATTGTCTGTACATATCTTTGCTGTTAATTTATTGTATGAATGTTTTAAGTTTTGGCATCATCAAAAAGGGGAAATTGTTGGGAAATTATTTTTAGATTTTGATGAATGCCATGTAAAACTTAGAATAGAAAGTTGGCACCCCATTTTTGTTGTAAATTGCATTGTAATAGATAGAAAATTTTGAGTCGAGTGAGTCAAGTCACTATGCCTGAACATGCAAGAAGACAAGCGATACTAGAAGGAAGACTCATTAAGGCGGTGAGTGTGGCAAATAAGAGAAGACAGAACTTTGAAGGTGCATTTGAGATACTGGTGAGTGAAGTATCGTCAAGTCAACTCAAACATCAAGTCTCAAGTTGAAGTGAAGAAGAGTCATCCGATGATTGGAAGCTAACTCGAAGTCACCTGGGAAGTCAAGGAAATGCGATCAAGTCGAGATAATCGAAAGAGATCCGTTGCCGAAGTCAATAAAATTACTTAAACAAGTAATACCTACATCTTTGTCTTTCTTAAAGTGCTCAGTCCCAAAAGCGTGCAAAAGGAATAAACCAATGGGAAGCACTGCACCTGTGTCAGAACTCTGAAAAGCTGAAGAATCATTCATACGAGGAAATGTCAATTCCAAGGACTGCAACAAGACAAGCCAACGACCAAAAATGTCTTTTGAAAATAAGCCTATCTCTTCAACGGGCAGATTTTCAAAAGAACACTATAAAAGGCTGAGGAATCTATTTGAGAAAAAAATTGGTTACCTTGATAATCAGAAATCAAATACGAGCAAGAAAAGCTATATCTGTAACCAAAAATATTCTCAAGTTATTCAAGTTTAATCCTCAAGCCTACACTATGAAGGAAATCAATCCAACACTTTTGTGAAGGAAAGACAACTTCAATCGAGTTGAAGAGGAAACATTTGAAGAATCAAGGGTCTACATTCCACGGAGGATTGTAGGAAGGTTCAAGGTCGAACCGGTCTCAAGTTTTGGAGGGCTTCGTGATCAAACCCAAGAAGCTTGAGCAAGTGGGCTGTAGTAGCAAAGGCCGCCACTGTGAAGAAGTTTTGAGTCATACGAGAAGCCATTTGTGTGACCAAGGCATCTCGGATCGAGTCCCAAAGGATCAAGTCATTTGTGTGATCAAGACTTGTATATCTGGATATTAACCACTTTGTATATTGATCAATACTTAGTGGATTCCTCCGGGGAGTTGGAGAAGAGAGGAGTAGAAGAATTACCCCATCTTGAACCTCTATAAAAACTTATTGTGTCATTTACATTTCAAAGACTTTAATTTCTCGCATATTACTTTAATATCTCACGATAAATTTGCCATCCAATTGATAATCAACAAAGTGCTAAAACCAAGTATTAAAATAAACTTAACCAAATTCAATTTGTGTGACCAAGCCATCTCGGTCGAGTCCCAAAGGATTAAGTCAATTTGTGTGATCAAGACTTGTATCTGGGTCGTTAACCACTTTGTATATTGATCAATACTTAGTGGATTCCTCCGGGAGTTGGAGAAGAGAGGAGTAGAAGAATTACCCCATCTTGAACCTCTATAAAAACTTATTGTGTCATTTACATTTCAAAGCACTTTAATTTACGCATATTACTTTAATATCTCACGATAAATTTGTTATCCAATTGATAATCAACAAAGTGCTAAAACCAAGTATTAAAACAAACTTAACCAAATTCAAGGGTGTTAAGTCTTCCATTTGAAAACATATCACGGTCGAGTTAAGTCTTTAGTCAAAAGCAATTTGAGTTATTCTATCAACGGCTCGGTTGAGTGCGTTGAGTGACTAACTCTGGTGATTAACTAACTTAGCTATCCATCAAGGACTCAGCAGTGAAGTATTAACTTTGAACGTTTTAAAAAGGACTAAATCGAAAAGTTGATAAGGTTTATTCAACCCCCCCTTCTAAACATTACACTCACACCCCTTGGGACCTACAGTGGGTCTCCTGTGAGACCATCTCATGGATCTAAATCCGTGAGACGGATCCAATATCCAGACCCAGCAAACCAAATCAAACCCAACTTAAAAAGGGAAAACAATTCAGAAAAAAAAATTAAACGCTTCTCTCTCTTCCCCCTCAATTATAGCACCAGTAATCTACTTTCTTCATTCTCTTCTCTTTCTCAATCTGTGTTCTCTTTGCCTTCGCCATAGCTACTCAAGTTTTTTCTCTTCTTTTCTATTCTTCCTTTTCTTTCTTTCTTTTTTTTTTCTTTTTGTCAAATCTTCTCTTTCTTAAATCTGGAAAGAAAAAAAAATCTCAAGCACAGTCACACCCACCTTTTATTCAATTGCTTCAATTGTTGATTTGAGGTGAATGTGGAAAATGGAAGTTGACTGGTGGAAATGCCACATACCCAAGAAATTGTGAATACACCGGGAAGAATGATATTTTTGAATAACAAGTATTACTTATTGATTAAGTGACAACTAATAAAAATGATACTTTTCATGTAAAATGTTATACTTTTGATGTAAAATATAATACTTTTAAAGTAAGAGTATTATTAAATTATCATATAAAATGAAACTTGATACTATTTTTTTTTACATCATCATTACATACTTTTAAGTGATCATTAATAAAAAGTGATACTTTTTGGGAAAAAAGACATACTTTTAAAGGATAAAGTAATACTTTTTTCAATTACATAATTTTAAATAGAACTAGTAAAAAGTGATACTTTTTGAATAAAAAGTAATATTTTTAAAGGAAAAAAGTAATACTTTCTGATTACATCGTCAAAGAATTTTGACAATTAAGAAAATATGATACTTTTTGAATAAAACGTAATACTTTTGAAGCAAAAAATAATACCTTGTTTTACATCATCGCATTGTTTTAAGTGACAAAGAATAAAATATGATATTTTTTGAATAAAAAGTAATACTTTTGAAGGAAAAAACAATACTTTTTGTATATCGTCAATTACAGCCAGAACCACCATTTAACACCATTATCATGTCTTCTTCTTCAATACACTAAAGTAGCCATGAAAACAACTAAGAAAGTAGGAACATCGCCGCCCTCCACCACTACCACTCTCTACCACCGACCATACATGATTGTCGTGCCGCCACCATTGGCAACAACCTTCACCACGTACAAAGACTTCAAAATTTAAAATGGCATACCAGATCACTATGGCTGGAGTGCACACACATCTCTCTCTCTCTCTCTCTCTCTCTCTCTCTCTCTCTCTCTCTCTCTCTCTCTCTCATCATCTTTCATTTTTTTTCCCCAAATTCTTTCATGTTTCCCATGATTCTTGCTTTGATTGTTGATTGTGACTGAAAATTGGGAGATAATAAAGTAAGAAAGGCGTGAACAGAGAAGAAAAAGATGGAAGAAGAGAGAGAAAAATACAGCATGAAAACTAAAATCTTAGAAAATAGATATTTATGAGATATAGTAAACATTAGGGTGTTTGGCTAAGCTTATTTAAAAGACTTTGTAAGCTTGAATATCTTAAATTAAGAATAAGTTGTTGAAGTGTTTGGATAAAATAAGATGGTGTATCTTTTAAGAGGTAATTATTTTAGTGGCAATTTTATAATTAAAATAGTCAAAATGATATGACGTTGTTGAAATAAGATCTTATTTTGAAAAAACAAAATTGGGATTCTCCACCTTTTTTTAAAACAGATTATAAGCTCTCAATATCTTATAATTATTTAGGAGCTTATAAGATCTTTATTTAAAAAGTTTATCAAAAAAATTTAAACATCTTATAAGAGGTTTTGAAAAGCTTATAAGCTCAACCAAAAATCCTCTAAATAATCACAATTTTTTTGAAGTGGAGTTGATTATAGGGGTGAATTTTGTGGTGTTGTGAATTTATTTTATTACCCAATACCCACTCAATAAGGGTATTACAGAAAGTTTGTAGGTATAATTTATTTTTCCAATACTTTTCTTAATCTATGTAAAAAACAAATTGGACTATATAATTAGGATGGATGGGGTATATATATACGTACATACATATATAATACCGTCGTTATTCCAAGACCTCGATACCTTAACTTATGTCCTAGATTTGCTTTCAGTGACGTTGGTGCATGTTCTGATCATTGACGTCGAAAGCTAAACAATGGGTTGCTCTGAAATAACATAAGATTTTATATTCCAAATTATGTATCATCTCGTGTTTCAAATATCATCCCGAGATGCCAAGTATATTAATGACGTCATTAATTTACACTTGCATGTATATAAAATACTTGGAATACAAGACAAAACACACTTTGAAATAGACAATCTGAACTCTTCAGAAATAGGGGCCATGCTCGATAAAAATATGGAGAATGTCATTTTGTGCGGTTGTGCCCCACCCCTAGACATGTCAACTTGCATTATATTTATATAACCGCTCATTGGATTGATGAAAATATTTTCCTAGAAAAAAGAATAATTTATTTTTCGGTTCTTAATCATCCTCACATCGGCCTTCATATTTATCAAGCTATAATGGACACTTGGAATTATTAGAATATAGGAGAAAAAATTTTATCTATGTCTTTTGATAATGCAACAAATAATACAAAAGTAATTGAACATTTAATTGGTTATATGCTCCCTATATGTGAAGGTAATTTTTTCATTAACGATGTATTTGTCATATATTACATCTTTGTGTTCAATATGGTTTATCTAGTGTAAAGCCTTATATAGATAAAATTAGAACATGTTTATCACACATTATGAGTGCATCAACTAGAACTCAAAGATATAGGCGATTAGTCAAAAAGGCAAAACTAGGGTTGTGCACGGGACTTGGAGATTACCGAAACTGAACCAATATCCGGACCAAAAAATCTCCGAACCAAAAATATCCGTTGAATTTTTTACTTTCTCCGAACCGTACTGTCCCGAAAATATTTTTGGTACGATTCTGGAGATTTCTCAAATACCCGTACCAAGAACCATACCGAACCAAGGACCCGAAGCTAGAACTGATTTTAAAGAGTATATGTAAATACATATACATTATTTCTATTTTATTTATATTTTGATATTGAATTAACTACAAATTATTTTGAAATTAAATTGAATATAAAATATATTTCTAAAAAAACCATAACAATGCAACTATTATGAATTTTAAAAAACTTTAATATCAATAATAAAGTAAATCATTTGAAGTTAAAATTAGTTAAATGATTAGTAAATTGCACTTGAAAGAGAAACATAATCTGAACAAGTAATAGTATCATATTATAGCAATAAATATAATTTTACTAATTATGTTAAGTTGATAAGTAGGAGATATTGAGATTATAAATTTATATAAATTTGTATTTCATACTAATTTTTTAAAATTGTTAGTTAATTATAATTGTTCTAAGTCAATAGAATGACAATTACCCAAACAATAGAATACTATTGTATTATAGAGGTTATTAAATTCAGAATTTAGGATTGTCTTACCTATTATGATTTTAGCTTTTATATTGACACTACACTAAAAATAGACTGAAATTATATTCGTTTGGTAATTTTTAGATTGATTTTCTTTTCTTTTTTTTCAAGTTTGCTTGTTTTATTTATGATAATCTTGAATCTCCGTCCCGAATCGAACCAAACCGTACCGTCCCATTAGAACCAAATCTCTGTACCGAATCGTCCTGAACTTTCGGTATGGTTCGGGACGGAGAATTTTTTCTATGGTTCGGTTCTGGAGATTTGTTTTTAGAATCTCCGAACTTCGGGACAATTCTGGAGATTTCCAAATCTCCGAACCGTCCCATACCGTGCACACCCCTAGGCAAAACTAGATTTTAAAATTCCTTATCTTGACTTGGAAATTAGATGGAGTTCCACTTATAGAATGTTAACCGAAGCACATCCATATTCCAAAATAATTACATGTTTATGTAATGAAGAATTGTGTGGGAATGATGGGAAAGAGTTCATTAATGATAGTGATTGGGATATTATTAATGTGATTGCTCATCTTTTACAAGTATTTGCGGAAGTTACTAAAGTTATGTCCAGTATATATTATCCTACGTCAAATATTATGTTGCCTAATATGATTAAAATTGTTGGATTATTCTGTGACTACAGATATGATGATAATGTAATAGAGATTGTTACAAATATGGAAAAAATTGGACTAAATATTATGGAAAGCTTCCTTCTATATGTGTTTTGGGTTGTGTTTTTTATCCTAGATGTAAATTACAAGGTTGTAAGTATTTAGTTGAATAATATTATGAATATATACTTGAGGATACAAATATAGATAAGGAAAAAAATGAAATAACTAATTTGCTTAATAAATTAGTAGAGTTGTATTCCACTACTTCATCTCGTCAATATAACAATGCTAATGCACCTACATCGTCAAATAAATCAAGTGGATCAACATTTGCTTATTTAAATGCCATAAACAAGCAAAAAATGATTGTGATGATTTTAATATTTTAGGATGGTGGAAATCCGAGCAAAAAACAAATTCCAATTCTTTCTTGTATAGCACGTAATTTACTAACATCTCAAATGTCTTTGGTAGCTTCAGAAAGTGATTTTAGTGCAGGTGTGAGAACTATCACTGACAAAAGAACTCATCTAAGCCCAAAAACAATAAAGTTTTGCATTTTATGGAAGGATTGGTTAGATCAACAATATAGAAAATCGAAGTTGCACCGTGTAGGAAAATTCCAAACCTTGCTAAAGGAAGACTCCGATGACGAGATGGCATTTGAAACTACAACAATTGCAACCGGCGCTTCAACTATTGGAGAAGAACAAGACAATGATTTTGAAGCCCAATATTTTCCGCGCTTCGAATATCAATTTGGCCAAACCGTAAATTTTATATTTGATTGGCAAATAATTCCGGATTGAGAAATACTTGCTTGTAAAAGAGTAATAATTTCTTAATGATGATACTTTGTAGTTGAATGTATACAATTAAGTTGTTTTTTAATAAAAATAATGTCCTTTTTATATTTCATTGCCTTATATAAAGTAGTCCTAAAAATATAAGATAAGTAATATTATTTAACATATATATACAATATTTAACATATCAAATATAAAAATAAGTAGTCCTAATATTTAACATACCCGACCACTATCCAAAGTCCAAACCAAATTCTTTTCCATTTTTCTGTTTTTCCAACATCGGCCACTGTCTAATGTCCTTTTCCAACTTCAAACCATTGTCCAACTCCAAAGTCTAAACCCATTTTGTACTATTAAAACTTTTCACATTTTATTAAAAAAAACTAAAATAGGCCCAGCCCGTTAGGCCCACCAATAGGACCAGCTCGTAGGCCGGCCCAGCTAGCCCACTAGAGGTGGGCTAGTGGGTCGAGCTGAGCCTAATATTTTATATAATTATTCAGCCTAGCCCGGCCCGCCTGGGCGGTGGGCTTGGCTAAACCGGCCCGTCTGAGAGGCGGGCTGATGCGGGCCTGGACCGGGCCAGCCCGGCCCACTTGACATGTCTACCCACCCCCACCCCACCCCACCCCACCCCGGTTATTTATAGTTGTGTATAGGACCAGGTATTATTAATTGCGTTGCTACCCACATAAAATCACATATACCACATTTATTGCTACCCACATAATATCACATATACCACCTTGGATGTTTAATTAATTTATAGTCTACCCCCAGAATTTGGATAACAAATCCTATCATATCCTATACATAAGAAATAAAAAACACAAGGATTTGCTTTCTTTTATGATGTTTCATTTGGTGTTACAACATACCAAGAAAATTTTTCATGTACAAAAAGATAACATTATTTAATATGTGACATGCACTTTTTGTATTTAAACCTAGATAAAATATTGTGAAAAATATGAGTTCAAGCTGTACGAGAAAAGCGTGAAAGTTAATGATATTAATCGTATTTGAGAGAAGAGAAAGTTGTTTATTTCATCAATCAACCATATATTATACGAGGAGGGAAGCATTATCATTTGCTAACTAACCCGCTAACGTTAACATAATTGTCACAACTAACTAACAACCTTTTTTTAACAAACTAACAGATTAACAATAATTCTAACTACTATCTCCAATACGCTCCCCAGAAACTGAACCAAGAGGGCAACTAAGAGAGAGCTTCTGACAGAGCGAATGAAGTCGAAGAGAAGACAGAGGTTTGGTGAAAACATCTGTGAGATGGTCTTCACTGGGAACAAAACGAACATCCAATTCTTGACTATGAACTTTCTCAGGAACAAAGTGTATGTCAATCTCAATATGCTTGGTACGGGAATAAAAGATAGGATTTTGAGCTAAAGATGTTGCACCAACATTATATGTCCATAGAACTGAAGGGGAAGGAAGTTGTATTCCAAGCTCAGAAAATAAAGATTTTACCCAAACAAGATCGGTGGTTGCTGTGGCTAATGCCCTGTATTCAGATTATGTTGTACTCCGGGCAACTACATGTTATTTCTTGGAACCCCTAACAATAGGATTTTTGTCAAGAAAAATACAAAATCCACTAGTAGAACGATGGTCATCCAATGAACTAGCCCAATCAGCATCCGAGAAACCAACAAGAGTAAAATGTTGAATAGGTGTGAAGAGAATGCCATGAGGGATTGTGCCTTTTAAGTAACGCATAATTCTTTTGCAAGCCATCCAATGATTAGTAGTAAGAGAATGCAAAAATTGACTTAATTTGTTTACAGCAAAAACAATATCAGGCATTGTCAAAGTAAGATATTGAGAGCACCAACAGTGCTCCTATAGACAGTTGGATCAGAAAGTAGAGGGCTATCATCAAATTTGAGTTTAATGTTGGAGCAACAAGGGGTGGATATAGTTTTGCAATCTGACATAGAGGTCTTTTTCAGCAAATCAGAAATGTATTTGGCCAGATTTAAAAACATACCATCCTTAAATTTTTGATCCTGCAAATCAAGAAAATAACGTGATTCCAAGGTTTTTTGAGAAAATTTGCAATCCATGTCATGAACAATTTGCTGAATAAGAAGAGAATCATTGCCAGTGATAAATGTCATCCACATAAACCAACACCAAAAGTAAAGTAAAGCCTTAGTAAGTTTACACACATGATTTGGTCTGAGCTTATCAACATAACCTGTGGGTTGAGTCATAAAAACACTGTGACAGAGATCCCCATTAACGAAAGCATTATTGATATCTACTTGTTGAATTGGCCAACCATAAGTAATGACCAAGGTAAACACAATTCGATAGTGATAGGCTTGATGACAGGACTAAAAGTTTCAAAGTAATTGACACATCTTTGATTGTTGAAAGCCCTTAGCAACAAGCCTCTAGCTTTATATTTATCAAGACTACCATCATCATTGTACTTCACCCTAAAACCCATTTATGATCCACCACAGACATAGAATCATCAAAAGGAACAAGCTCCCATGTCTGATTTCTGATAAGAGCTGCAAATTCATCATCCATGGCAGCCTTCCACCTAGGCTCAAACAAGGCTTGTTATACAGTAAGTGGTCCAAGAGGAGAGGGAGTGGACACATGATAAGTTTTAGGCTTGAAGATCCCAGCTTTGGACCTAGTGACCATGGGATGAGCAGAGGAAGTAGATGGGATAGGAGAAGGAACAGATACAGGTGACTGAGGAGTAGAGGAAGGAGCAGAATCAGGTGAAGAAGAAGTATAAGGATTAGAGGGAGATGAGATTGTGGTATGAGGTGATAGAGGGGGAATAGGAGGGAAGCTAGGGGAAAGGAAGCACAGGAAGAGCAGATTGAGTCATGCAAGAAGAAGAAATAACAGATGATTGGGAAAGAAATAAAGAATGGTAAGGAAATTCATCTTCATTAAAAATCACAGACCTGGCAATGTAAAGTCTTTCTGAGGGATGGAGACACTTGTATCCTCTGTGCTGAGTGTTATATACCAGAAATAGATATTTAGAAGTTCTGAACTGGAGTTTATTTTTATGATAGGGCATGAGGTAGAGAAAGCAAGAACAACCAAAGACTTTTAAAAAGGCATAATCAAGTGCCATACCAAAGAGTTTAGTGAAAGGTGAAAGAGTATCAAGAGAAGGAGAGGGCAACCTGTTTATAAGATAAGCAGCTGTTTAAAATGCATCAGACCAGAAAGAAAGAGGGAGAGAGGCCTGAGCAAGAAGAGATAATCCAACCTCAGTGATGTGTAGATGCTTTCTTTCAGCTCTACCATTCTATTGATGAGTATAGGGACAAGAAAGTCTGTGATTAATACCTAACTTGAGAAGAAGAGGAGATAAGGATTGAAATTCTCCACCATTATTTGTATGAAGAGCCTGAATTTTAACATTAAATTGTCTTTCAACCATGGCAAGAAAATGAACAAAAGTGCTGTAAACATCAGATTTTTGCTGTAAAGGAAACATCCATGTGAATTTAGAGTAATCATCAACAAAGTGGACATAATATCTCTAGCCACTGCTTGAAACATGTGCAGGGCCCCAGACATCAGAATGAATGATTTGAAAGAGGGCTGTAGTTTTACTGGAAACAGAGGGAAAGTGCATGGCATGTTGTTTGTCAAGTTTGCAAGAATCACAAAATGCTACATCATGCACAGCAGTAGAGATTTTAAAATGTTTAAGAACATTATTCAAAATAGTTGGGCAAGGATGACCCAATTTATTGTGCTAGAGTTTTACATTGGATGTTTGAGCAGTACAGCAAGCAGGCATTACATTTGTAAGACAAGTTGAATTACAAGAAAGAGATTACAAGAATGTGACTGAAAGTAAAAAGGAACATACTTAGTTTTAATGTGAGACAAGTCAGTGGTATAGGTCATCCTTAAGTGTTCCTTGCAACAAACACTTGTGAGTCTTCTTGTCCTTAACAAGACAATAAGAATCATGAAACTCAATGTAAGCAAAATTATCCTTGGTAAACCGAGAAATGCTTAGAAGGTTTTTGGTAATATCAGGGACATATAGAATGTTTTTGAGAAACAATGACTGAGATGGAGTATTAGATGAAGATAAACTAGGAAGTATGGAAGAACCTATATGAGAGATAGGGATTTGAGAACCATTACCAACAATGAGCATGTCATTGCCAAGGTATTCTGATCGCACATCAAGATTTTGAAGTTGAGTGTGATATGATTGGTTGCTCCACTATCAATATACCAATCGTGAGGCTATAGAAGAGAATCTTGGTAGATTGAGGCCTCTCGGATGAAGCCAACAATGCTCGACTCGAGAGAAGAACCCGAGCCCGCATCGGGACCAACAAATGAAACATAAAACCTCTTAAAGCATTTGGATGAAAAATGATTGTTCTTTCCACAAATTTGGCAAGCAGGTTTCCTCTACCAAACCTGCCTCTACCACGACCTCGATTAAATGAACCATTTCCAGAAAAACCAAAACCTCCTCCTTTGCCAGCAGATGCAAAAAAATTACCTCTACCATAGGTAACACTACCAGAAAAACCACCTCTAGCTCCAAAAGACTGTGCATAACCAGGCTTATTATGCACAATATTAGCAGAATGAAAAGAGCTAGAATTTGTATCAGTAAGAGATGAAACTGATGTTGAATGTGCATCTCATGAGTTTGGAGCACAAATTGAACCTCAGCTAAAGAAAGAGATTCAAGTCTAGAAGTAAGGTTGACGATGACTGATTCAAACTCATATCTAAGTCCTCCAAAAATGTACATGACCAATTCCTCATCAGAAATAGGATTGCCAGCCGCACTCATACCATCAGCTATATTTCGCATTAAAATCATCAACAGATAAATCTCCCTTTTTAAGAGTTTGCAGCTGCAATCGAAGATTCATAGCTCGAGCTTTGGATTGACTACGATATGAACTATCAAGCACAGACCACAATTCAGCAGAATGAGAGCATCTAGCCACATGACCCATCATAGAATCTGTAATTGATGCCAACAACCAGCTAAACAAAAATTGATCCTTACGGCGCCATATAACAAACTCAGGATTGAGAGTAGAAGAGGATTCACCAGATTTAGAGGAAAGAAATTTAGGTGGAGCTGAGAACGAATCAAGGAGAAATTCCTCAAATCCATAAGCACAAACCGTAGAGAGAACTTGTGCACGTCATGCATTGTTGCCTCGATCCAATCGAATCGTAAGTGTGTTGAGCGTAGGTAGCACAAACGTAGGAGAAGAAATCGCCATTGATTTACATAAAAAATTGCAGAGAAAGAGTTGTAGAAACGAAAAAATGTCACTAGGAAAATGAACAGTAATATCGGCCGGAAAAAGAAAACCATCACAGGAAGGAGTGACCGGCTCGTGATACCATGTGAAAGTTACTGATACTAATCATATTTGAGAGAAGAGAAAGTTGTTTATTTCATCAATCAACCATATATTTATACAGAGGGAATGAACGCGAAGGCTCCAGCCCCGATCGGGTTCGCTTGCACTCCCTCGCCTCTGTACCTCTCAACGTTGCGTTGAGTTTCATTTTCTCTCCTTCCCGCACTCCCTAACATCCGATCTTGACATTGCTAACTAACATAACTGTCACAACTAACTAACAACCTTTTGTTAACAAACTAACAGATAAACGGTAATTCTAACTACTATCTCCAATAAAAACATCCCTAAGACTGTAAAAATTCAAAAGGGCGCTCTACAAACACCTTCCCCAACGACCCCAACATTTATTGCAGTATCAAGTATAGAAAGTTAGAAACCAAGCTATTAAGTAAATTAGACATACGTGCTTGAGTGAATTTGCAGAAATGGGTTCTCTTTTTTAAATAATAAAAAAAAAATTCATAGTTTTGATTTATTTATATCTTTTATTAAAAAAAAAAAGCACTTCTTTTAATAATATATAGGCTAAATTACAAAAATACCCTTAATGTTTGACCTAATTACAAAAAAAGCTAGCTAACTTTTAAAATAACAAAAAGTACCCCCAAAGTTTTATTTTGTCTAACATTTAACCCCTCCATAAGCAAAAAATATTTTAAAATCCAGCTCATCATATTTATAAAAATATTACAGTTCACCCCTCATCTAACACTGAATCAAACCTCAAGTAATTTTGAAAGTTCAACTATGTTTTTTTTGTAATTATGTCAAACCTCAGGGTACTTTTTGTAATTACCCCTAATATATATGACTTGTGAACATAAATGCAAGTAAAAGATTTGACAACTGTTTTAAAGCAAAACTAGATCCATAGTCATAGAGAATGACTTCAAAACTAGATGGGGTGAGGAAAGTGAAAATGACAATTAATACCATATTTATACTTTAAAAGAATATACAAACATTCTGTATTGAATCTAGAATTAAATAAGAATGCCCTCTGAAATTTGAAAACACGATACTCTTGCACACAAGATAATATTATATAATCAAAAAACTCAAAGAAGAAAGCAAAACTATAAAAGCTACCCTCAAGAAAATCAATAATTGAATCAGACTTTGACGGGATATATGCATATATCCCGACAATGAAGGTTTACAAACTGAACATGGACATTTTTGGGTGTTTCTCTAAAATCAACTTACATTCAACACTAGCAACAACAAAAATGAGCGACGACATAATTATGTACATGAAAGCAAGACCTTACCTAAGACCAAAATCATATAATAGTTCGCGCTAATTCTTACACACCGTTCGAATTGGGCTTCACATCATATATAACCTTATTCACTCCCAAAACCTCCATCTGGAGAACTGGACTGGTTTTAATCTGCAGG
Source organism: Rehmannia glutinosa (assembly GCA_016081115.2). Lineage (NCBI taxonomy): Eukaryota > Viridiplantae > Streptophyta > Magnoliopsida > Lamiales > Orobanchaceae > Rehmannia > Rehmannia glutinosa. Next base: position 661,491 of record JABTTQ020000308.1, read on the forward strand.
CCGTTAAAATGTATCCAGTTGCTTGGAGCAGTCAAATGAAGGGGAGGAATCATAAATACTACAAAAAATAGATCTAAAAAATAAAAAGAAAATATGGTCCAGCATCTAAAAACCCAGAACCAGTAAATTCACGCTACTTTGCAATTTTCGAAAAGGAATGTGGTCTTTTTGGGTCTCAGCAGATCAATAAGTATATAACTAAAGTACATGCGAAATGTCATCTTCACAACCATTGGCTGGTTCACAGGACAGATGGAGGTGCAAGCATCAGATGTATACGGGTTTGACGTCATTAGCACCAAAACTTGCAGCGCAAACTGGACACTTGCGATGGCGCGTTTCAATAACTCTTTGTACGCACGGACTGCAGAACAGATGGTAGCATTTTGTGATAACCACCTGCAAGCAGCAGTTATTAGGTCCTCTTAACTACAGTAAACTTGTTAGGTGAATGTCTTGAGTAGAATCGAAAATTTCTCGTTATTCTGTAAAAGAATCAGAAGAGACATTACCGTTAAGTAGAGAGTAAAACACTAAAGGACATAAAAATAGGGCAATCATCATAATTGCATCTGCCTTGAGATGCTGTATACTTTCATAAAAGTACTTGAAGAATGAGAAATGAGCAAAGTCGAACTACCGCTTTCTCATCCTAAAAAATTGTGAAAACTCCTATAATTACGGCTACGGATGGCATTCCAGTGGGGTATTTCAGGTCTCGACCCAAACCAATCGTGTTTGGATGGTTTTATTTAAAATTAAAAAAGATTTCAGGTAGGGTTTCGAGTAGGATTGTCCTACACACTCGAGTAAATTGGGTACTCAACTTTCAACAACAAAAAACTAAGCCTTTTCCCACTATGTGGAGTCGGCTATATCGATCATGTCATGCCAACGTTTACGGTCAAAGGCCATATCAATTTATTTCTAGATATAACACGTCTTTTGTAATAACTTCTTTCCAAGTCTTTTTAGGTTATGCCCAACCTTTTTAAATTTTGGTGAGTGATTCCCTGCACATCAAAAGGTCTCCTATATACATGACTAAACCATCTTAATCGTGTTTCTCTAATTTTCTCATCTATTGGTCCTACTCCCCACTTTCTTCCTAATATATTCATTTCTTATTTTATCTAATCTAGTATGTCCGCATATCTATCTTAACATTCTCTATTTCTGATACCCTCAATTTTTGTTCATGTTCATATTTCGCCCAACATTCTGGTCCATAAAGCATTGCGGGTCTTATGGCCGTTTATAAATTGGGTACTCAACTTTAAAAAGAAAAAAAGATAAGAGGGGCTAGAGTGCCCAATTTTTCAAGATAAGCCAAAAACAATAGAACAGAAAATTATACTTCCTGTGCCAACTTTTTTTTTCCGAGAGACAGTGAGAGAGAGAGAGAGAGGGAGGGCAAAATAAACGAAGAAAAAAAGAACCGAAATCCGAGAAATCAGGTACTGAAGGCATCAGGTTTTAAAATTGATACCGACATCTCGGATACCTGGCTCAACCTGAAAAACCCTATGCACACACCCCAACAGTTTATTCTTGACATAATTACTACTCACCATCGTAATAAAAACCCTCGTTACCTCCATTGCCCATAAAATCAAAAGGAGATAGAAGGGAAAGATAACTAACTTAGCCGCTTCTAAAATACTGCAAACTCTCAACAAATAACGCTAGATAATTAACCTTTTTACTCAACTCCAAATTAGAACATACCTCTTTTCTTCTATCAAGGCAGACACTGCACTTGAGGATTTCCCTGTATTCCCTGAGCTCCTGCTGAAGCTTTTCAGCCACGGATGAACCCTCAGCTTGCGATTTTAGATGTTGAGCTTTCCTCCTCAGAGTATCTACATCTTCCTCTACTCTTTTCCTCTCAAACCTAAACGGGATAAATAGTTCATGAACTAAGTAAAATGAGCCTTCACATGAAAATGGAAATCAGAAATAACCAAAATCTAAAAACACCTCTCTTTCTCTAGTTCTATCTGCAACTCGGCAAGATACTCTCGACTCCTATCGACCTGGGATTGTGCTTCTTCAAGTTTGCCCATCTGTTGTTGAGAAGATTTCCTCACATCTGATAGTCTTCTTTGGGTATTTTCTACGGCAGCAGCGTTGTGGACTTTATCTTCAGCGAGTCTCTGCATGTGATCCGAGTAAGCTTTCAACTGCAGAGGAAAGATCGTCAGTACAACCACATTAGAGCCTTTGACACTGCATGTGCTACTCACAGTACCTGATCTTCAATTCTACCAGCTTTGAAGTCATAAAAATCAACAGTTTTCTTCGTCTGCTGTACGGATTTCTCCAACATACGTTTCTCCATAAGTAGAGCATCTCCCATCTGTCTTGCACGCACACCCTCTAAAACAAGCTGAAATTAAAAAAACAAAAGAAATGAAAAATCTCAATGACACTTCCAAAAGTACTCCTAAAGATAAAAATGCTCATCTTATGCATCTAGCAATTCGAAACATAAGCCAGTTACACTTTCATTATATACCAGATTTCAGAAGATAAAGCAATTTGGTGACCAGTGAGAAAATCTCTCACTATAAAGAAGAAAAGAACGCAGGAAGAAACAGTAGATTGTGGAATTACATGACAAAGATGGTTTGTCTTGTGTTTCCCAGTTAACTTGCTGCGTCTTCATTGTCTTTTGATTTGGTTCAAACTAAATGAAATGTCTTTTTTTCCTGAAAGTCGCTTTACTCACTTTTTCCATTGAGCAATAAAACAAGTTTTTCAACTCCATTGGTACATAATTTCCACATCCCATTATTATGTATCCCATTTGTACAGTGTTTCTCATGAGAGTTGAAGAAGTAAAATTTTGACAATGTTTTTTTTTTGATAAGAAACAAATGGATTTTATTATTAAAAGATGGAAACAAGTACAAAGGGACGAGAAGTCCCAAATGAAACGATAGCTACAGAACACAACTCCAATCTCTAACAATGTCAGTGTAGTAAGTGAGAATCTGAATTTCTGTGTGTATATTATTGAGGGACTGATGCAGTTTATATACACAATACAAATCAACCCACTCTAGTTAAAGTAGAAAATATATTCTAGTTAAAGTAGAAGTCTAGAACATTAAATCTCCTATAACCAATATATATCTATATCTATAACACTCCCCCTCAAATTGGAGCATAGATATCTATCATGCCCAGCTTGTTACAAATATACGTGACCCGAGCTCCATTGAGAGCCTTGGTGAAGATGTCCCCAATTGTTCCCAAGTCTTAACTGTAGAAATCAAATTTTGCTGAATCTTCTCAGGAACGAAGTGGCAATCTATCTCAATGTGATTATTCGTTCATGAAAGACGGGATTTGAGGCAATGTAAAGCGCAGCTTGACCACAGTTTGGAGGGAGCGGGAACCCCAAAACCAATCTCAGTCAGAAGTTGTGAAATCCACACTACTTCACACACGGAGCCTATGTCATGGCTCGATATTCGACTCTGCACTCGATCGTGATACCACATTTTGTTTCTTACTCTTCCACGAAACAAGGTTTCCACCAACAAAAACACAATACATAGTGGTAGATTTTCGATCAATCTTAGAACTCGCCAAATCGGCATCAGAAAAACACTCAATATTATTATGCCCATGATTCTGATACAATATACCACATCCAGGAGCACCTTTTAAGTAGCACAATATTTGTTCCAAGGCTGACCAATGATGAACTGTAGGAGAAGACATGAATTAACTTAAAGTGCTTACAGAATAAGCAATATTCGGACGCGTTACTATAAGATAGTTTAGTTTTCCAACTACTCTGCTATATTGTTCAGGATCGTCAAAGGCATCACCATCTTTTGTAAATTGATGATTTGGAGACATGGGAGTGTTACAAGGTTTAGCTCCCAATTTTCCAGTTCCTGCTAACAAAAATCCAGAACATACTCCCGTTGGAACAAAAAAATACATTTCCAACTCCTACACACCTCAATTCACAAGAAGTATTTCAAAACTCTCAAATCTTTAGTACTAAACTGACCTTGCAAAAATGCTTTTAAGGACGAAATTCCCTGCATATCACTTCCAGTGATAACAATATCATCTACATAAACAAGTAGAATGATGCCAGAAGCAGATTGCTTATAGAAAACAGTATGATCACTCTTACTCTTTTGCATCCCAAACCGCTCTACTAACTGACTAAATTTTCCAAACCAAGTCCGGCATATAATGACTTGCGAAGATGACAGACTTTTCCAGACTCCCGAGCAACAAACTCAGGTGGTTGCTCCATATATACTTCCTCAACAAGATCGCCATGTAAAAAAACATTTTTCACATCAAGTTGGTGCAAAGGTCAATTATTTGTAGCTGCCAAAGAAATGAATAATCTAACAAATGTTAACTTGGCTACTGGAGAGAAAGTGTCAGAGTAATCAATCTCATAGGTTTGGGCATAGCCTTTAGCCACCAAACGAGCTTTTAGACAAGCTACAGAGCCATCTGAATTAAACTTGACTGCAAAGACCCACTTGCAGCAAACAGCTTTCTTGCCAAGAGGTAGCTCAGTTAGATCCCAAGTGCCATTTTTAGTTAAGGCATCCATTTCAGCAATCATTGTTGCTCGCCAGTCAGGATTGGATAGGGCCTGACGATTTTGGAACTTTCACAGAATCAAGAAAAGCAATAAAGGAACAAGAGGTAGAAAACAATTGATTATACGTAACACATGATGAGATGGGATAAGTACACCGACGTCTACCTTTTCGAAGGGCAATGGGCAAATCTATATCAGGAGTAGCAGATCATCTGGTGGTGACGAAGACGATACTGGTGCAGGACTAGGATCAAGAGGAGGAGGGCGTCTGGAATAGACATGAGTAATTGGTGGTCTAGGATGTACCAATGGCAGCGGGGATCGGAGGAGACACAGAAGGCAAATAAACTAACACCTCATCAGTTGCGTTAGAGCAAGTTGGTGAGGATGAGTCATCGAAGAATGGGATGGTCTCATGGAATGTGACATCACTAGACATCAAGTACCTGTTCAACAGAGGGGAAAAACACCTATACCCCTTTTGGAGACGGGACTAAACCAAAAAACACATTTTAAGGACTTAGGATCTAGTTTCGACACCTGGGGACAAACATCACGAAGGCTCTCAATGGAGCTCGGGTCACGTATATTTGTAACAAGTTGGGCAGGATAGATATATATGCTCCAACTTGAGGGAGAGTGTTATGGATATAGATATATATTGGTTATACGAGATTTAATGTTCCAGACTTCTACTTTAACTAGAATCTATGCTCTGATGCAATGTAGTAAGTGAGAATCTGAATTTATGTGTGTATATTATTGAGGGACTGATGCAATTTATATACACAATATAAATCAACCTATTCTAGTTAAAGTAGAAGTCTAGACCATTAAGTCTTCTATAACCAATATATATCTATATCTATAGCAGTCAGAAACAAAAAATTCCTTAAACTCCTTATCATTCGAAATCCATCGAGCGACCTAAAATTATACCAAACCTCATCTAGAGGCTCCTCTATATCTTCAAAAATTCTTCTATTTCTTTCAATCCAAAGAGACCAACACATAGCAGGAGCGATCACACTCCAAAGCACATGATTCTTGGTGGTAATAATGCCTCCAAAATTGCCCAAAAGCACATTCAAAATTTTTGACAATATTAACAAAATGGCCTCGGTCAAATGTTAGGGGTGTCACATTATTACTTTCATGGAGAGGGTTTCTAAGGGGAAATATTTACATTCTTTCCATTTAAGAAAATAGCACGTTCCGGATAAGAAAATGGGAGCCATTAATTTGGGACAAGGAAGTATTTACAATTCTCCTTATGTTTTCGTTCCATGTTACTAGTTCCTATATTAAATAAGAAAGAGTAAATACATTTTGGAAAGATTATAGATAGCATCAAGGTTGTCTTAACAAAATGAGCCATGGTTGAAACTTTAATCAAGGACTAGTCCGCTTTCACTTGAATGCCCCACTGAGAAGATGCTGAACAGCAATATTTGATGTTTGATACTCAGTCCCATATGATCACTTGCTACTACAAATTCCTCATAACATAGTTTTCTCAAAGACAAATAGACAATTATCAAAAACCAAGAGTCAAAAGAAAATAAACAAGACTAGACTGATGGACATGCGAGAGCGAGAATACTCAACCCTACAAGGGGTCAAAAAACATGCATCAATTTATGTCGAAATGTACTGTGTTCAATTACTTCCTCCCACATTGACTAACATATTTTGGATTTATGGGACCAGTAAAACATGTTCTCCTTTCAAAATAGTCTAGGAACCTTTTCTCACTTCCAAGAATTTGGATTGACAAAATAAAGGCAAACATGCAAGAAGTTGGTTTTTAGGAAATCCAACTAAAATTAAGGGATTGAGTTATAACCTTTACATTATAGTCATCTCTTTCAGTAATTTGCTGCAGGAGTTGCTGGTTTTGAGTCTGCATGTCATCATATGCCTGCCCTATAGTCTGTAGCAAATAAAGGCCAATCCCTTAATCTAATTAAAGTAAATAATAGCAAACTTTTCACCTTTAGAAAAAATGTAGAATGGAAACCTCTATCTCCGACAGATAGGCCTCAGTTTCTTCATGTTTGGACTTTAGGAAATCAGAAAGTCCTGCTTTTTCCCTGCAACAGCAGTGGGAAACTTTCAGAATATTTAGAAATATAACTTTTCCACACAAATCATATGCTTGTTGAACCTATTCAGTCAGCAATCAGCATTGGCAAACCATGTGAACATATGTCTTGTCAGTTAGATATATGCATTTAACCACTCAACACTTTCAACCGTCCCTCACTGCATCCCACTATAGTTTCCATTGCATGACACTCACTTCTCCAAACTCCCTATCTTAGTTATCTTGTACTTCTCAAGACCTGTTCGTTCCATCGTAATTCTAACATGCAATCTCATAGGGTGATTATCACAGTTTAGGACTTGTGGATGGTCTTTATGCATGTATAATTCATATATGCTTCCTTATCTTAGATTTACGGCAAATTTAATGGCTTTCAACAATTCTATGAAGATGTCATGTTCTTGTCTATGGTGTGTCTGTGACCAGAAAGTGGGAATCAAATAAATATAATATGTCATCTAGCTGCAGCAGTAGGAACATGACAAAAGATATACCATAACTTGGAGAAAGATGACAAAAACTATGAATATGTATATCCACATATAACTCGATAAGGTAGCTAAGAAAAGCCTGTTTTCTTCTCGAGACCAAAGAACAAAAACTCAAAGCATATTCAGGCCGGATAGAAAAGCAAGTAATCAGTTCAATTATTCCTCAAAATGGGGAAAAGTAGACAAAATTATTCTTATGGATTACAAAAAGGAAATACTTAAACAACACATAAATCTCACAAGCACAGAACTCAAGCATCTACTATCCATCGGAGTGGGAAAGACTAAACAAAAACTCAAGGACAAGCAGATGAAGAAGCAACAGCAGCTGCAGAAGATGACAACCAGAAAATGGCGAATCCCCTAAGCATGCCTGACTTTCATTAAAAAATTAAGAAATCACAGAATTGTCAAGTAAATGTCCGCCACATAAGGAACAGACCTTTTAGAAGCCTCTAACTTCTGTCTCAGCTCAGCAATCTCAGCTTCCGAGGCAGCTAATTTCTGCTGAGCATTTGCTTCAGCTTCAATCGCAGCTTTAACTCGCAACTCCAAATTGTGTTCATCAAGAGAAGACTTAAGGCCCTGAACATGAGCCCATGCCTTGATCTCAGAACTTCTAGCTTCACTAACTTCCCTGCATACGACACACCAATGGTTAAAAGACAAAGGATACGAATCTAATTTACTATTCAAGGAGACTCTCCTAAACTAACTCAAATAGATCTAGGGTGATGATCTCAGAGCTTAATTACAACTTACGCCCAGCAATTAAAATAGGCATTCCAACATGGTGCTACTTCGTGCTTTCATGAAATTGCTTGAAGAAATTAATAGATTTCTATGATGTGTAGAAAAAGATGTCCAAATAGTCATATAATCATATAACAATTTTAAGTCCTACTCGTAGTAAGTAATGACAATAGCCACGATCTACAGGAAATAAAAACAAAATCCAAATAGAAGCTCCATAATACAACAGTGAGGAATACTAACCTTGAATCAACTGATTGGTGTCCATACATTTCCAGAAAAAGATTCATGTCTGTTTCAGTTAGCTTTAAATCTCTGATCTGCACCCACAAATTATTTTGAAAGTTCCCAATCAAATCTCTATTTGTGAAAACAAGTGTAGCAAATATTACTCGTCTTCGTATCAGAAACCACAACCACACTACACAAGGCCATGCACCTCTTCCTGACAAAAATCTAATGTCACATTGAAAATTAGGCTGCAATCTAGTGGCAATTTATCATGAGAAGAAAGAATGCCTGTCAAGTTAGCCCAATGCAATAAAAATCATATCTCCTAATCCTTATACAACACAAGTGACAGCTCATACCACTGCTTGCAGTTTTTGGATTTCAGCATTTTGCTGAGCCGATCTGGAAGTCATAGCCTCCAAATCCTTAGCCTGTGGACACACATACATATATATAATATGTAATAGTAGAAATCAATGGACTAAGAAAACTGACAGAAAAGATGAATTTAAGTATACAAATCTCACCTTCCGATCAAGAATCTTTGTCAGGGATTCAACATGAGCTCGCAAACAGTGAATATCTGCAGCAGTCTCCTTGTGTTTAGCCAACTGATTTTGCATGCTCCCATTTTCTCAGGAAATGATGAAACTAATGCTTTAAACTCTGCAATGATCTCTTTCCTGCCTGCAATTAACGAAAATCAGTATAGCTACACTACACTTACCAAGTACAAAATCAGTTCACAATAAAGTCGACTTTGTACCTGGTTCTTTTGATGCTTCTTCCAGTTTGGCCTCAATTAAATCTTTTTCTTTGATGTATCTCTGTATCTCTTTTTCCAAGTCACTTATTGTGGAGCCAGCAACTGCTGAAGATCGATGAAGAACATCAACAAATTCATTTTTCATGTGACATTCTTTTTCCCGCCAATGAAGAGTTTCTTTCTCAACCTGTGAGTTTAATTGGGTAGATAAGCACAACTACGGAAACTTTTTACAAACAAAAAATGAAAGTAAAATGAAACTACCAACTAATACAACCTGTAATTTCTCATATAGAGCTTGATATTGTACTACATCTGCTTTAGCCTTTGCGAGTTGATCTTTAAGCAAGAGATATGCTTGGGATGAACAAATACAATTAACATTCTTTAGATTGCTCTGTCAAGCACAATATCACAGCTAATTAGAAAAGCAGCGGAGATGCATAATAAGAAAAAGTGGAAAAGAATGCAAACAGAAAGAAGCTAAAGGGAAAAGAGTTTAACCTGCAAACTGGATAAGTGTCTTAATGTGTTTAGCCTATCTTCATGAAGACGCTTGAGCTCATGCAATCGGAAAGTGGATTGTTCCTGAATAGAAAAACAAATTTCATTAGTCCATTCTAGACACAGCAAAGTTAATATCATCATAAACAAGAGAAAAACAAGACACGTAATTACCAATAGCTCCTTCCGAGTGGACTCCATGTCTTGCAAATCTCTCTGGTTGTCCCTTGATTTATCACTAGTTACCTGCTTATTTCCCCGATTGAGAACAGGGAAGAATGACCCCTTTGCCACATCTCTTTCTGATTTTAGAATTGCCAATCTGCGGTTACTTTCTTCCAATTCAGCGATCGTACTTTCTAATTCTCCTTTAGAAGAAAAAAGAAATTGTCCATAACATATTCAAGCTATGTCAAAAACCAACTAAGAAAGTAAATGAGAATCACACAATACCATTATTGATTGAAAGAATAACTAAGATCAAATAATCATGTTTCAGCTGTAACTAGCATAAAGTAAAGCGCACCAATGAAACGAAAATAGACTGAAGGAACACCCACCTACCCCCCAATAAAGTTGCAGCAAGATGGATCAATGCCTAAACTCAGAACATAGGGGGACTTTCTCCCAAAAAAAATTAAAAGAAACTCAAACACGAGAGGCCAACTTGCCTCATGAGTCGTAGCATACCACCAGTACACACAGAAACATACACATATGTATAAGACCAGTACATATAGAAACATACACACATATATAAGTCAACATTTAGTTCTTTAAGTAAGTGATATATGGTATACACCTAATGATCCTACACCAAGGCAGGGGAAATCTGAACACCTTGGCAACTGCAGCTAGACCAGGAAGCCAAGTAAATTGGGAAACATTCTGAACAAGCAATGAGGCTTGGGAGAAACAAATAGAATACCTTTCAAACGCTTCAAATCAGCTTTATTCTTTGCGTCAGCGTCTCTATGGCTCTGCAGTTCACCCGCCAGATTTCTATGTTTCAAGTGAAGCTTGAGGACTGCTATTCTCAAATTCTTAATTTGGGTCTGCAAATCAGAAGAAACCACGCCCTGGCTCTGTCCTACAGTGAATAGGAAGAAAGGAAAGAAGTGATAATAGATAGATAGCTTATAATAATGTCTCTAGACAAAGAAAGGAGGGAAGGTGCGAAAGAGGCATGTGGTTTAATTAAGAAAACAATTGAAGCTTACAAGAAATTTGATGGTATACTTATAAAAACTAAAACTCAAGTGCATGTTCCAGAAAATGGTCTTACCATTAGATGAGACTGCCTTTAGAGAGGCAGCATACAATCTATGCTTCAAATCATTCAGATCATCAAAAGAGGCTACTATATTGTGGAGTATGTTCTTTGTTTTCATTGTGTTTTCACCATCTATCTTTCTACCTTCTTCAGTTGGATTCACAATTGCAGTCACTGAGCTACTTTCGGTTGCACCTGTTTCTAAGAGTCGGCTCAGTAAGGCATCCTCTGGAGGTGATTCACCATCTAACAAAGATAATTGTTATAATTTTGTTAGCAAAAGAATTTTCAAAAATAAAAATAAAAAAAGCAGTTCATACCAACTGGCAAATGCCGAGGTTATATTTCCTTACATGGCTACAAGCTCAATCAAGTAGTTGTGGGAGTTAATCAACCACAGAATTAGATCTTTCCACAACCACGAAGAATAAGGTAGCAACAGTCACAAATAAATATAAGATTATTGCAAAATAAATCCATGAAGTGCAATCGGTAAAGGTTAAGTATAAACACCCACAGTTTTCTATGATATCTTTAGCTGTGGCCCTATTTTTTGGCGTGTTTTGGCGGGGGGGATCCTGGGGACAGATAAATTGAAGAGACTGCTTCAGTCTATGAAACCATCTGGTCCATGTGCATTTCCATGGCATTAGTTATTGAACAAGGTAACAGAATCTTGTAGGATCATTAACATAGCATTAGCCAGTTAGCAGACGATACGAATCTTTACCTTAAGCATGAGATTTTATTTACCACATTATTGAAAGGGAAAAAAAACAGAAACAAAATCAAACGAGTGCCTGGAAGCAAAAAATCAGAATAAACATGGATGAAGGAAATAAAAGGAAAACAATCTTCAATCAATAAGCATTCTCGTCACAGTTGCTGTACTCGTCTTCAATAGATGTTTTCAATATTAGCAGCAAATAACATCTTTGTCACCTTCCTTGAGTAAATGCACAACTCCATTTTGGTAACATAGCTACTGTAAGCATAACAATGCATGTGTGGAGGATATTAAGACAAGCAAACATTAAATTAGGACGGCAACGGAAAAGTTCAGATATGGGAAAAAACAAAACAATAAGGACATCACCTTCATCCAACTCAAAATCTACCATGACTTCCCAGACTCACAGGAAAATAAATTTCCTCAAAAGAACTAAATCCGACATAAACACACGGAGACAAACTCAGCGGCAGAGGAAAGCTTGGATATGGAAGAAAACGAAACATAAGGACCTCACATTAATCTATTCAAACTCTATCATGAGTTTCCTGGCTCACGGGAAACATATGCAAAAGATCTAGATCTAACATATTTATACAAAATTAAACGGTAACAGAAAATTAACAACACATTTTGTACATTGTTCACATATGAATAACAACAAAACACATGAAATAGACTATGTCACGGGCAATTTCCCATTAGAAGGCTGGTTATTACCAATTTTCAAATCAATGCTAGACCTTGTACAGTTGTACCTCAACATAGCGCCGACCAGCCAAAATAGTGCAAGCCCTAGAAACTCGAATAAGCATATTTATATAAGTTTTTCCAAGCAATAACAATTAATGATGGCGGTGAATCCAAGAGAAACCCGGACCCATCACGAACCCGACCCGAGTGGGGAGGCTAAACGAGTCATTAAGCATGGATTTTGTTTTGTTAAATACGACTAGATCCGGGCCACGTAATAGGTCTTACTGGACGGCACCATATAGATAGGTATGATTTGATCTACGGTTTTACTCATTTCCCTTGATCTCCCGCCATCCCTCCCATTCAGCATTCACTCAACACCACATTAAGGAGCAGGGACCCCCACCAAGTGTCACCACCACCGCAAGCAGCGGTTTCTTACTCCTCTACAACATCCTCCCACCGTCAGCCTTCACTCATGACTCGACCACCCATCTGTCCCTCTCCTCTCATGGAAATTCTGTTTAGTTGTCTTGAAGGTATTCGACAAAAGTTCCCACCAGCTGATCTCTTCTAGATAAGATACTTGTCCTCAGCTTCACTGCTTCACAAGAGCTACTTTCTGCATCTCGACGAAGTAACCTGAGTGAAATTTCCTTTTTCCCACTTCCCAACCATTTCATATATCAATTTAAAATATCCCAAATACTCTATGTTTGATCGTATATCATCTCCCAAAATGTTTGTCTGTGCTTGTGTAATAATATTGTCTTTGTTCCATTTCCTTTAGTACATCGCTAATCAGTTTTATTTTTTACTGTTGCATTTTGTTATTATGATTTTGGTTTTATAAAAGTTTTGATGTGAAATCGTATAATGAATAGGTTCATTTTGGGACAGGTTCAGAGCTACATCCAGATGGGACATGTCTCGGAGGGAAGGTCTTGAGTTTGGCCATGATCACAGGCACACCCACACACACCCCTATAAAAATGAAATGTCATTCCAGCAAAAAACAGCCAATTAGATAAATAAACGTTGAGAGTAACTCTTGTAGGAGAAAATACGCAGTAACTATAGGTATTTTCACCAAAATGGGAATGTTGGCCTGCTTAAAAACTAACACTGTTTTTATAACAGGTAAACATATCACGCAAACACAATCTCTACAAAGGGTCAGGTTGAGGATAACAAAACAAATAGCAGGAGAAAAAGATACAGATAAAAAGAAACCTCTTTAATAGGCACCACTTACCGTCTTTGACTAGGTGGCATTCAAAACCTCGCCCATGTTTCACAAAATCCAGTGTGCAATTAGAACGTGATTCCAGGTCATCAACCAGCTGGTACAAATGGAGCCAATATCACAATGAGTAGGCAAACATTTGCAAAAGTCAGATATATCTATAGTCCTTTATCTAAGATTGGCTACATTAAATACCCAACTAAAATGGATAAATTCTTTGCAAGCAAAAAAAGAAAAAGAAACACTCATTCTTATTAACCTCAGACTCATTCTCATCAAAGGTTGGTTCTTTATGCTCAAGAAAAGGGATTAGAAACCTTTCTTTCGGAAATTTCTACTTCCTTACCACAGTCAATCCTATAACCATTCCAGTGCCTTTCTCAGCTGCTCACCAATCACAAATACAGCCCTAAACATAGTGTGGCTCCCAGAATGGGACATCCTGCCACTTCCGTCAACCACAAACAATACCCAGAACCACTACTTTAAAATATCACTACAACTAGATACAATCCACAGACTTTATGAGAAAGAATGTAGACCACCAAAACAACATGACCATCTTCAAATCTTTGAATTTTGTAGCAGCTCTACACTCTTGCAACATAACGAATGAAGTGTATGTGGGCGTCGGAGCAAATGGAAAAACAATGAATGACAAGAAAATAAACTAATACATCAAAGTCACGTACCTCTTCCCATGAGTTATCGACCACAGCTAAGGTTTTTTCTCATATGACTGTTGTTTATCTTTCAACAGCCAAGATTTGTCTTCGAGAGCGCCAATCTCAACCTTCTGAGTTTCCAACTTCTGCACGAGTTTTTGATTTTGAAACTGAAGCACTGCCGCATCGAGCTACAGAAATGGAAATTTTGAAATATTAGGTGTCTCTACAGTAAAATGACTCATATCTCACAAGAAAATGTGCAAACACATAGAATACATATTAAGTATCAGAATTACCACCATATGATAGGTTAACAGAAAGTCTACAGCAGAACTGATTCAAAATCAAAAACAAATTTCGCTCTATTAAGCAGATTGGATCAGCCCAAATTGCTTACTAAAAAGCACCAACGAATGAATATCATCCTTTTTGTGGTCAACAAAAAGCTGTTGCAGTCATGCTGTTATTAGGTTTAGTAAATAACTGAATATATCGAATTTGAAGGAAAAATAATTTATAACAAGCATATATATATATATGCACATACTTTTTTTCGCGTTCTTAAATATGTTACAGATAACCTTACCAAAAAGGAAACCCCACCAATAGTGTTTATTATGTCGCAAAAGTAACTCAAATCAAGTCCAAAGCAGAAAAAAAGTATGTTACCATGTGTACATATCACCTATGCAACAACTCCGTAACTTCCAAAATAGTCCGAAGCCAAATATAAATGTGTAAGTGCTTTTAGGAAAATGTAACTCCTTAAATATCACTTTCACAATGATCATCATATTTTTCAAAATGAATAATCAATGCAAAGGTAAGAAACAAGAAGCAAGTACACAAAAACTCTAGAAGATTAAAATTCTTGATCAATATGTGGGTGAAGATTTCAAGTGAAGTTGCACCGAACCAGGTGGTAAAAGGATGGAAGAGAAGCCAAAGGGACTAGAAAAGACATATGTCAGATGACGTACGGCATTTTTCACACTCAATCCAATACCCAAACAGATGGGTCCTTTTAGAGGTAAAAGTAAAACTTTCCATATTGTTTTCTTCATTAAAATCCAGTATCCAATCGACGCCTATGGGTCAAAAATAGAATATCCAGCTACCACAAAGTTCCATTAGTTTTTCATAGAAATTTTTCGCATCCTAGATCAGTCGACCAAACCAAATTAAACTTTTCCCTTGGCATTAAACACAGAGCAACTGTAACAAAATAAGTTGATCTAAACCTGCTATATTAAAATCACAGCCCTAGAAATAAAATAGTTATCGTGTGATCCATCAAACTATTCGCTCAACATTAAATAAAGAAAACCCAATAATACATCTTAGTCTAACACAAATATACAACATGCTAAAGCATAACCAACAAACCGAAAACTAATACTCCATCACGCAAAACACAATAAGTACATAAATTACATCTATCCATATCTCAAAGCTTCCGATCAAGGAAAAAGCTCACATTGCACCCCCCAGACAAATACATTCAAACCTGACCTTAATATGTAAGTTAAAACAAGTTTAGGAAATAAATAGATAAATTTCATCCAAGATCCCAGGTGCCTCCCATGATATACACATCCACTGAAAAGCCCAGCAAGCGACCATACTTCATGCAAATAATTACTGAAAAATATTAATTCCACTTAATTAGTGCAACATACTTCCTCCAAGAACACATCCACTCAATAGCCCCAGCAAGCGAACATACTTCACGCAAATAATTACTGGAAAATCTTACTTCCACTTAATTCCATAAATCCTAGTTAAAGAAAGTCGTAATCTTGACAAAGTAAGAAAGAAAAATAAGTAGAACTTTCACCTTTTTTTCCTCAGATAACGGCGCAAGAGGCTGTTTCTTGGCCGTAGCGGCAGTGGGCGATATGGTACTAACGTGACGTCGTTTCTTGTCAGCTTCACCTGTGCTACCCATCACAAACCCACCCCTCAAAACCCTAGAATCATCACTTTCCCTTTAAAAAAAAGTTCATAACCAATCAACAAAAACGCCAAATAATTCAAAACGCAAACATGCGAAACATGCATGTACAAAAATCCAATTTGGGCGTAAATTGGAAACCCTGATTCAACAAAAAATAGAAAAATTAAGAAAAAAAATCGAAATTTTCTCCAACTGGAGAGAAACCCTAATTCACAGAGACACTGAGACTTCTTAAACCCAATTTTACAATTAAGAGAATTTATGGGTTCTTTTCTTTTTTCTTTCTTTTTTTCTAATTCCTTTTCCCCCTTTCCTCTGTAAAAAATACTGAGAAAGTCTGAAAAATCACACACTCACGCAGAACCTCTTAAACCAACAATGTGTGGGAAGAAAGAGAAAGTGCAATTCTTTAATATGATTGGAGAGCGGTAGAGGAATTTGAGAAATTGCTCGGGGCAAATGGGTCATTTAACTTGTTCGTAATCGTGTACGTGCGGCTGCTTAATAAAATCATGTGTCAACAATGACGCTGACGTGGCGTGTAGTGGGGTGCTCAACTGCTCATACAGGTGGAATGAAAATGGAGTTGACGCTTAAAGGTGCAATGACAAAAAGACCCTTCTGAGCAAATAGGGTTCCTGGAAGCACGTGTTGGATAGTGATTGGTTCGTGATTTTGGTTAGTGAGTTGTCTCCATACTGGATAAATTCAAATTCTTATGGAAAGAAACATCAGAGTCGAATGGGCCAGCCCAGACTATACTAGTCTATCTGTATTCGGACGGGAATGGGTCTACGAGGGCCCAATTGATACTATAGTAAGTTATTGGGACAATGACAGAAATACCCACCTATTTTAGGCAGGGTTCAAAATACTTAGAATTATAACAAAATTATCTAACAATACGTATCGCATTCTACTTACCAACAAATACGCTCAAACCCAAGCCAGATTACCAAACTATACGCCCGACAACCACCAAAAACAGACTTGCAGATCCACAACGTAAGCCATGCAACCAAGTGCGCAGACACTTTCCGAAGAAGAAGAACAAACAATACAACTGAACAAGCAAAGGAAGAAGAATCAAAGTCCAAATTAGTAAAATAAAGAAGAAAGCATAACAAAAAACAAGGTACAAAACATCAATCTCGAAAAAACATTAATTAATTACTCTAAAAACCTATTGTTCACATCATGCGCATCTATTTCACATGCAAAATTATAATTGAAGGATATATATGCATTAGATCAAATTGAGATTGTACATCGAATTTGCGAATACAAAATTTGATCAAAATGACCGATTTGATATTATAAAATGCTTATTTTGTTCGAAATTGATACAAAATCCTAAAAAGTTTGATTGTCATGAAAATCTACACCATCAAAATGTCCGGATCTCAAAAAACTACATGCAATTAGTTAAATAATTGTTTCAAAGTTGTTTCGTTATTGTTTCATTATGTGTCATTATTGTTTCAAAAGAGTATATATTCTCGCATGGGAAGCACATTCATTTCCTGTGCATGGGGATTGTTTCATCTTTGTTTCAACTATGTTTCATTCATGTTTCAAATAGTATAAAATTATTTGATACCATGGATAAAGTGCCGCCAGTAGTATACCACAAGGGGGAACGGATGACAACGCCGATTATATCAACTTCGAGATAACGGGGATTACGATTCCAATGGATTGCACTTTCAAAGTTGCATGAAATTTTAGAACAACAATTACATGTCACAGAGATGAGGAAAAAATCTGATTAAGTACAAATTGAGAGAATCTCGCCACCATTAAAGATTGAAAATGACTTCAACCTCAAGTTCTATTTGGAAGTAAAAAGCAAAGAAGAAGATTGGATGAAGTTTCCTTTGTGCATAGACCTACTAGTTAATTGAAGAAAACCAACTCTTGAAATCAAAAGATACAAGCTTGCAAGAAACAAAGTAGATCAAAATGCAATGGAGGGGACCAAAGAAAGATATCAAGAGAGCTCAACAATGGAAAATATGGGACAAAACCTCATCGACTACATCGACTATGCAAACCTAATCAAGAATAATGTGGTTCAAGAAACAATGCAAGTCCAAGAATATATTAAGCTGTGAAGAACAAATCCAAATAGGGAATGTTTACAACAACAAGGACGAACTGATCAAACACATCAGCTCTTTTGCACTGAAAAATCACTTTTAGTATAAGGTCAATAAATCCTGCAACAAGCAATACCATATAAAGTGCCGGATCAAAATTGCAATTGGCACTTGAAAGCATCATCAAGAACAAGGACAACCAAGTTCATAGTAAGAAAATACGACAAAGAACCATACTTGTCCACTCGATAAGAGAATGAATGACGAGAGACAAGCTACAACAAAAATGGTTGGACACATTATCAAATCAAAGTATCTAAACAACATCAAAACAATGTATACAGCAACAGATATAATAAGAGACATGAAGGATGAGCATGGAATAAATCTCGACTATAGAAAAGCTTGGAGATCAAAAGAGAAAGCACTCGAAATAATAAGGGGAGACCAGGATGAATCTTATCGAAACTACCAAACTTATCTTTACATGTTAGAGAAAAAAACCGGATCGACATCAATTAGTAAGAAAGGCGATAACACATTCCTATTCTTGTTCATGGCTATAATGCATCAATAAATGGATGGAAATACTGTAGGCCAGTGGTTGTTGTGGATAGTACATTTCTGAAAGCAAGTTACGGGGGGACGTTGTTGTCTGCATGCACGCAGGACGGGAATGAGAGCATTTTCCCATTGGCGTTTGCAATAGTGGACTCTGAAAATGATAGATCTTGGGTATGGTTTTTAACAAAGTTGGAAAAACTTTTGGTCTCGGGAAAGCATGTGCGTAGTATCGACAGTATATAAAGATAGAAACAACAATAAATAAGGTACAAATTATAAATATATTTGCTGAAGTTATGTTTCATATATGTTTCTTTAATGTTTCACATAGAGATTTCAAAAATATTTTCAGTCAAAAACATTCTGATAAAGAAAAAAAAATATTTTAATGATTAGGTGTATCTGAAGTATCCATGGACTCTGCATGTATCATCTCCTAAATAATTTGAAGGCAAACTTAAAAAAGAAAAGCAACGAAATAAGAGAAATCATTCATAGCAAAGCAAAGAAAAAGCCTACACGAAGGGACGAATTTGAAAAACAAATGTTTGACCGACAGAGTGAACAACAAAATCATACCTTACTTGTCCGCCATTGGATATGAGAAATGGACGATTGCAGATGCCGCAACAAAAGGTACTTTCTCATGACATCCAACATTGCGAGTCGTTGAATCACGGCAAGAATCGTAGCGAGGAGACACCTACATGTAACAACATTGCTTGAGTACATTAGATCGTTAGTTCAAGATTGGACATGCATGCATCGAAACGAAGCAAGATCAACATTTACAAGAATGACAAAAACATCTGAAGAGTACATGAGGAAAAACTACACCATTTGTCTAAATTTAAGGGTAATTTACTACAAATCTGAAACAGAACATTGTTTCAAAATTGTTTCACTAATGTTTCATTTTTGTTTCCAGGTGAAAAGATCAAATGATTTTCTCTTTAAAGTCACAAAATCAGAGAAAATATTTGTTGTGGACCTTGAGAAAATGACTTGCACATGCAACAGGTTCCAAATGGATGAAATTCCTTGTCCACATGCTATAGTAGTATTAAAAGAATTGAATGAAGATCCGTACCAGTACTGCTCGGCATATTACATGAAGGAAACAATGGAAGCCACTTATTCGGAAACAGTGTATCCAATCCCGCATGAAGATAACTGGATACTGACACCTGAAATTGAAACAATGTGGACCCTTCCACCGTAAGGCAAGGCCAACGGAAGTCCAAAGAAAAGAAGACTGGCGCAACTTGGGAGAAAATCTTCATAAATAAATGCGGAAGGTGTGGGCGGCATGGACATAATAGATGACATGCATGAATCAACCAAAAAAAGATGCATTCAATAAGAACACATTCCATTGTTTACGACATGTCAAGCAAGACAGATTAATACAATGGAAAGAACACAATTGTTTCAATAAAAACTCATTCATGTTGCTTTCTTGTTTTGTTTATATGTTTCTTATATGTTTCCGATATCTTTGCATTCGCACATCTGTAAAACACAAAAAATAAGCATACAAAAACTAGAAAACTAAAACCATGCAAACACCCATGAATGCCAAAAACAAAATCATACAAAATGTTCCACAAAACATCATAGTCATTTAGATTCTGTCACATAGATACTTCAAAAATACTAAAGAAACTAACTACAAATATAGACAGGTAACAAAATAACTGTACTATCAAAGCATTAAAATAAAAATAAAAAGCATATTGTTCGATGTGGCCATAACACAAATATCATTAAGAATTTTTCTTCAACAACAATGTCCTCGCTTCATTAGGTAGTAGGGGGATGATTTCAATGTCAATGTCGTCTTCATCTCCGTTCTGCTGCTTAAGCCTTGCGTGATTGTATAGCAAATGACTATACCTCATCCGTTCTCTTTCAATGTCGAAGTCTTCCACCGGCATTTTCTTCCCAAAGATGAAATACTCTGCATAGCAAGCTACGAATACTCCGCAATCACTAACAAAAAGGGGTGGGGGGACAGTTAAAAACATAATATAAAAACAAATAAAAAAATAAAAAGAAATAAAATAGGACATAGGCCTTGTTTGTTTACAAGAATATTATGTTTTTTCGGTTGAATCAGAATTTCTATTTTTTCACTAAAACAACTCAAAACCTATGAATATTCTCAAACCTATACACTACTCTACATTAACTTATCAATCACTATTCTCATATTTTAACCCAATTAAGAGTGAGACCCACCATTATCAACTTTATCTACTTAAAAGAGCTATTTTTAAATGTAACTATCTGGCACTCTTACAAATATAATATTAGAATGCAACCATTGAAACATAAAAAAATCAAAAACTTCAAACCAAACACAAGGCATTTCAAATAAAAGCTTTCCTCCAAACACAGCTATTTTCAAAATTCTATTTCCAAGTCCGGAGTCCACAAAGGGAATTTTTGAATAAGAAATAAAAGGATAAATAACCCTCTTTAAAAAAAGCAATCTCATTTCCTACATAAAAACCAATTCCACAAGATCCAGTGTTCCATGTCGATGTGCACTCGGTGAATCGGAAAGAAGACATGATCAACCTCGTCATGAATCGGAAACCATGTCTTCCACAACCAATATCAAAACCCATAATATAGTCAACCACGTAAGTATTCAAGTGAATCATGGAAGTGTCAAAATTTTTCTTCTTCCTGTTGACATGGTGGGTGAACCGATGTGGATACTCGGATGCATCTATCAAAGATCGGTCCGTGGTAGTAAATTTCGACCAAAGACAATGCCCGTACAAATACTTTTTCGTAAGTAATAGAACAACACATCCATATGCTAAAAATCAACCAAAACAAAGAGTAAGAACACAAAAACAAAAATACAAAAACAAACTTAAAAATAATAACTTATCAAGAAGACAGTACTCATCCACATAGACAAGGCTATGAAACCATGATTTTTGCTTGACCTCGCATACGCCAAGCTTCAATGAGGGATCAATCTTGTCATCCTCTTCGAGTAACGTTTGCCTAAAACAAAAATAATTTAAAAAATTACAACAATACGTAATCATTGCAAAAACATAATAGAAAAATCTTACCTCGAGAAACAAAACCTTTCAATGCCAACCACTCGGACCATTTAAATCTTCCAAACCATCATAGCCTTCACCAAGACTATCATCCAATGGACACCTTCCTTAACCAACACTACAGTCGCTTCTTGCCATCATCCAGGGCGCATCTTTCTCCCGAGGGGTCGATTCCAAATCAATGTCCCCAACCTGAAAACCCACAACTAGTTTCCCATTCAAATCACGGCGATTCAAAGACAATGGTGAAAGGATATTCGACAAAGAATGAGAGGGCTTTGAAACCTCTTAGCAACATTTGATTTAGGGGGTTTTGACAGTGATGCATCCGACCCTTGACACCAAACTTGCAATAAAAAAAGATACAAAAATGTAATAAACAAAATATAAATGACAAATTCAATGTCAAGAAACAAACTAGAGGCAAAAATATTAGGAACCAACCATTCCAAAGAATAATTTGAGTTCTTTGCATTAACAATGGAATCAAACCGAGATTGGGTGAGATCATCAAATTCTTGAGAGCAGTAAATCCATATTCAGCATGAACATTCACACCCTGATATTCAACCCCAACCTCTTCTGGAACATTACTTGTATCAAACGGAATATTCTCGGTATTTTCTGTAAACTCCATTAAACCGCTCACAGCAAGCCCCTCACCATCGTTACCATCACCTTTATCCATCAACAAATCACCTTCCCCGCCAACACCAATTCCCTCACCCTCATTTACCTTTCCTTCAGCAACAGACTCAACCCCGACAACACCACCAATGTTGCCACCTTCAAAAGCATCTAATTTTTTTCAACCATCCACCAGCGGGGGAATATCGGTTACCTCCGGTCATTTCCAAAACAGGGTCAACAACATCCTTGGAAAATGGTACAACATGAGTTTTAACACGTTGCACCTCCAATTCCATAAACTCTTTCTCGGACTCTGAAGTCGGAGTTGACGATATTTTATCATCTTCCGCCCCAACAACCTTGTCAGCTTGATCCAACCCATCACCAACCTAAAAAGAAAAATTGAAAAGTATTATAAATCGAAATAAATAAGCAACAAACACAAAGAAAAACAATGAAACACAAGGTAGACAAACACAAGTAAGGTTACCTGAAGTTTCCCCTTGATCGCAGACAACTCACACTGCAGCAGGTTTTAAACTCGCTTCTTCCAAGATTTTATTAACGGAGTTCTTGAAAACCTTCAACTCCTTGGCCAACTTATCCTGCCTCCAAACTACATCCTCCAACGTGTACTTCGATCCCAACTCGACATCCGGCTCCTTCCTCTTCCGGTTACCAATAACATAATCCCCATCAACAGAATCAAATGAATACTTGGACACATCAAAAAATGTTCCAATATCCAGCTGCAACCTCTCTTCATCTGATGGCCAAATATTCATCAACTTCAACTAAAACAAAAGGGGAAACAAACAAAAAAAAGGCCAGACACAACACATAAACATATATGAAACAGATTTATGAAACAAAGATTAGAAACAAAAGAGAAAAAAGAAAAAAAAACTAAAATGTATTACATTGCGAAACGATTTGAAAATCATCATATCGAGATCTTCTGATCTCAATTTCTTATCTCTATCCGACAACGGACAACCCCAATTCAGAATGCGAGGGATATTGCGCCCAATACGGTTGCAAATTTTATTGTTCACTTCTAAACAACATTCGTAGAACCATATCTGGAAAGCGAGAGGAAAGCCTTTAGTCTCAGTAAAATTTGATGCGTTTAACAGCTGGCTTCAAGTCCTCATCCTGAGGCTGCTTCCTCTGGAGCACTTGTTCCCTCAGTTCTCTGATTGTAAGTTCAAACAAATCCTTTCCCCAGGGATAGGAGTTAAAATCTTCACTATCAACTAAATCAAAAAATTCCATGTTAACAGAAGTTCCACTAGAAGAAAACAGAAAAAAATGCAAAAAATACAACAAAGCCATCTTCAAGGCATCATCATCATTTCCCCCAAACTTGTAATCTAAAACACTCCTCAATAGACTGCCTAGAGAATTTCATTGAGTTAGGAAAAATACTCGATAGAACTCGAAGTAATACCATCCCCACGAATAGCGGGCCTTTCCCAGCACACTTTAGCTCCGTCACCAGGGCAAACTCCCCAATACCAAACCTCAGAATTTTACCACAAACCGACACCAGAATCTCATCCTTCCGCGAATGGACAACCTGCCTCTTCAACAACGAATGCACTAGTTGATTTTGGAAATCAACTTCATGCATGTCTAGAAAATAACCGAAAAGGTGCGCCTAAACGCATCCAATGCGGTTTGGGATAACTTCTCCTTCAAATTTTTAATAACTTCAAAAGAAAACCCAAAGTGCTTATTATCTGGCGGTGTACGATTCTAGGATCAATCAAATACTCATAACCCTAGAAACAAGAAAGAAACAACAAAGAAACAAGAAATAAACAACACATCTTGTACATAAAATTTAAAAAGTGAAAAAAAAAAACAACAAATCAATAGCATAGAAACATACAAAAACAAATTTAAAAACAAAAAAGAAACAAAACTTGTACAACAAAAAAAAAAAAAAAATATAACCAAAAAAATAAAAATGAAAACAACATACCTCAAGAACGCCCGGTCCTCTAAACCCAACAACCTTCTTTTTGGGAGATTTAACCTTGACAACTTGTTTTCCAACATCATCGCCTTGTTTCATTTTTCTTTTTTAGAGATCGAGGAACTAGGGCTTGATTTCACCCGCTCCTCAAAACTCTTGAACCACCTTGAGCCTTTTTATCCACTTTCGATTTTAACAAGAAGGGGTTTCTTCGAAGACATTATGTAAATTCGACACCAAAAACCACAAGAAAAAAAAGAGCAGTTTACAGGGGGCGGTTTTGCGAGAGGATCACGGAGAAGTTAATGAAGTAGTTGCAGGAAGCAGTTGCAGAAATCACAAAACAAGCTCACCAAAAATGGCGAACATACAGCGCGAGAAGGAACTCGAGAGTCGAGGTGAAGAGACAGAGAGAGAAAAAAATGATGGTCTGGGAGACGAAAAGACCGCACAACGTATTTTAGGAGAAAAATTAAAAAAAGACCGTAAAAGAGTAATAAAAAAGGTATAAATGGGATGTGTTGGTAATTTGGGGATTCGATCAAAAATAAGGGTATTTTGTGTAATTTCCCCTAAGTTATTAATAGTCTTGAAAAAAAAACTAAGCTAGTTAATAGGAACGATTAGTTCAAAAGGGGATGGTTAAAGCGTGTGGGTAAGTAATGAGTACTACTGAGATACCAAACTAGTCAAAGAAATTTCCTCTATGGAATGGGCTCGAAGAGCAAAATTCAAGCCAGGGATAAATTTCCGGTGCAATTTTACCTAAATTTACGCTCCCGCTCTTTTTTTTATACAACAATACGCTCCAGCAAAAATTCCCGGACATTTTTACGCTTTGTTTCTAACATGTTTCAACAACCAACAAACAATATAGAAATAAACCAGAAATAATATAGAAACACCATCTGAGCAAAAAAAGTTAAAAATAGGTAAAAATTGTATTTAAACATCGAAAACTTCATGGAAACAACAAACAAACATAGGAACAACATTAAAAATGATATGGAAACAACCCAGAAACAACGTAAAAAATATTTAAAACACCACATTAATAAAAAGAGCTTAGAAATAGGTAAAAATTGTATTTATACATTGGACACTACATGAAAACAACAACAAAAAATTATTAGAACAACATTAACAATATTATAAAACAACACCGAAACAATAGAAACAATGTACAAAATAATATATGAATAAAAAACAATATAAAAAATAGGTTAAAGTTATTTTGAAACATCGAAACAACAAAGAAACATAATAGAAACAACAAAGAAACAAATTTAAACAATATCGAAACAACTTATATAACATGTAAAACAATGTAGGAACAAAAAAAAAATCAAAAAATATGCAGGTGCGTAAAAAAAAAATAGGTACAAAAGTAAAAAATCAGGTACAAAAGTAATAGGAGTGTATTGTATGGTATGGGGACCAAAATCAATGTATTCCATGTAATTTCCTCTTTTATAATTTCATGATTGTACTTGCTCAGCTCACTCCAAAAATAGTGTAATAAAAAACAATTGGTCAGATGTTGTGCTTGCTTATAGACAAATTTACATTCTTGTTCCGCTAGATAAATTTTTTTAACTCAAAATATGATTGTTTATCAAAATTTTCAAAAATTACACTATTCAATCATTCTTGTTTTTTTTCTTACTTTTTCTTACACCCATAACATCTACCCACTTTCCCAAAAAATAAATTATTAATACACAATTTCTATAAATTTCACAATTCACTCACTCACATATTTTTTTAACTACCAATCATTATTAATTTTTTCTACTACATATCATATTTTATCATTACATTTCATTTCATATTAATTCACATCTCTAAAAAAAATCTTCTTCTCCCTAACAAATTTGTCATACTATTCTTTAGTAGAAAGAAATTTCCAAAATGAAAGTATATCCAATCAGATCCTTAATATTGTTACCAACTAGAAACAAGTCTCATTTGCACAAATGTTTGACAATGGGGAAAGTGGCATGCCTCAAGGAGAAAAACAACCACTCTTACACGAGAAGACCAAAACACTTCCAAAAAAGAAAATTGGGCTCTCTCTAAGGGGGTCCAACAACAAAAACACACAACACACATACCGGACATGAGCTACCACCACGCAGACATCACTGACCCACCTACAGTGATCTACCATTGCAGTGCATCCCCACCACCAGCCACAAACCCGTTGCCATACCAATGTTGTTGTTGTCACGATCACATTACCCACCCTTCGAAAAACCGAAACACCAAACACCACGAATGTCACCAAAAACACCCAAAACCAACTTAAATGCAGAAATCAAGCAAAAGCGGATCATTTATGCCTTGAGGCATTGGGGTTGGGGAAAACATTGATCAAGATCTCAATAAAAGAAACAATTGAGGAGGTTGGATGACCAAGGCGATAGCCATCGCGAGCCAAGGCCACGACAGGAGGAGTGGGGACAACATATGGAGGAAGATGAAGAGAGAAGCTTTGCAAAGTGTTGCCCTAGAAAGAAAAATGAATTTCATAGAGATTGGCGAGAGAAATGTGGATTTTTCAAGTTATATCCTTCCACTTGAAAAAACAAATTAACATCCTAAAACTTGTAATATGATTTCCATTTATCCTTCCTAGAGAATTTAATAACAAATTAGTACTTCGGTAGAAGAATACTAGATCTCATCCTAAAAATCAAGAACTTCCAACATCAAAATTATGACCAGAGCGTAGCAGTAGGCTCTACCGCCCTAGCCCAAAATTTTCTCTTAACCCAATTATTTTTTCCATTTAGAAAAAACATAATTTTTTACCCTTAGAAAAATGGGATAAAAAAATGGGGTGTCAGTGGGGGAAGGCCCACTTGATCCGCCGATTATCACTTAGACAATAAAGCTTATAAGCTCCAAATAGAGTGTGAAAATCTTTTTTTTTGCCAAAAATGTTTATAATAATATCATTAATAAGTTGTTTAAGTGTTTATAAACTACTTTTAAAAAAGTAAGAATACCCCAATTTTTCCAAAAAAAAAATAAAATAAATAACTTTTTTAATTTTGATTGTTTTATTTATAAATTTATTACAATGTCTTAAAGGTCAATTATTTTATTTTATTCTATTATTTTAACAATTTAACTTTTAAATAAGATCTAAATTTTTTTTTTGAAAATAATCTTCTTTTTTAGCGGAGATCACCCAAGTCAATGGGTTGACCAAAATCCTCTTCCCGAGAGTGAAGTCTTCACATCAATCTTCTTCCCGAGGGGAAGTCTTTAAGTCTTCTTCTCCGAGAGCTGGAAAATATTCGACTGGGAACTTGCCTGCACACATACGCAAATGTTAGGGGGTCTCTAGGGGTTGCAGGGAGGTCCCTCCGACGCTCAAGTCAGCATGATGAACGAAAAAATAAACAGTAAACGAATATTGTATAATAAATGCACATGAGAATTATGAATTAATTAACTTACAAATAATATGAGGGACTTTTTTATACCTAGGAGATGGGCCCCTGGGTCAGTGAGAATTTGGCCTATGGGCCAGTCCGCGTAGGGGAAAACGGCTATGGGCCAAACCCGGACTCATTTGGGTCAGTTTATATATTAAGAGCCCATTGGGCAATTAATAATAAATAAATATATATAAAATAAATTATATATTTAAATTATTAAATACCATTTTTGCCCCCAACATAAGGCCTCTAGCTCCGGTGCTGCGGAGGGATGGAGCAGTGTGGGAGCTACTCCAGTACTGTATCTGGGTTGTCCTGCTTGTGCCTCTTGTCCTGCCTTTGGAAGATCTTTGACTGCTTTTGCACGATGATGCTTGAGAGAAGAGTTTTTGACCATGTCTTCCAAAAGTAAATTTTCTCTTCCCACCTCTCAACTTTGAAACTTTTTGCTTTGTAGAAGACTTAGGAAATTTCTGAAAGTTGAGGTGAGAAGTGAGATGAGACGAGAGGTGAGGTGAGACTTGAGGTGAAAGTTGAGATAAGAGTCCAGAAGCTTCAGGGCCTTATGCCCTCTCAAGGTGGGGGAGGGCACCATTCCTGGGGCCCAAGCTTCATCCTTTATTCCTTGTATTTTCTTCTTCTTGGAGTTTTTCCCATCTCAAGTGATCTTGATTCGCCTTTCTTCATCTCCACGATTTTCCGCCTTCTAAGAGTCTAGCCACGATTCCTTGTCGTTGGGACTTGTTCTTTATTTGTGTAGAGGTGAATTCTTCCATTTTAGAAGGAAGCTTTAGTTCTTCCGGAGTGGCCGGAGATACCGTATTTTGCTTTATCCCTTCCAGAGCTCGGAGGAGCATTCTTCTCAAGCTCGGATGGATCATCCTTTTGGAGCTTGGAGGAACACCCATCCGGAGCTTGGAGGAGCACCTTCCAGGGCGCGTTGATAGTTATTTTTCACCCCGATGGCCCTCGACTCCGCCCACATGTTTAGGGTCTTGCTTCATATTTATGCTTTTCTTTTCTTCGAGATGTTTCTTCGCCCGAGGCCGGATTATATTACGCCGTACTCACGCTATATGGATGTCTTTCCTTATGAATATTTGTTTCCTTTTATCACGCTTTACTTGTAGTATTTGCAAGTGACTTCATGTTGATGAGACCTATTCATTTCAACGTTGAGGTGGATTTTCCCTTAGGAGGAAAGTCTTGATTTCTTTGGAATAGCCAGGAATTACTTGCTCGAGGAGCTACGAGGCCGTCATTCTCAAGCTCAGGGATGCCCTTCGCAGTTTGAAGAGGGTGCCTTTTGGAGCTCGGGGGGCACTCTTCGGAGCTCTTCTTGATTCTTACTCCACCACTTTTGATCTCTTTCCTCAAGAAGAGCTTTTGCTTTTTTTTTTTTTCACGGAGAATAATTTTTTTTTGGTGGGGGTGTCCTTCCGGTCTTGGAGTGGGCATCCTCATGGGAGTTCATGTGGTGTTTTTTGAGCATGGAAAGGTACCTTCCGGAGCTTCCTTTCATAATTTTTGTTTTTAAAGACTTTGATCTCTTCTCTACACGTGTTAGCTTTTTCGCCTTATTTCCCTTGCACATTTTCACCATGGAGAAGAATTTACGAGACTCTTACGAAGACGCCCCTTTCTCCGGGGTCTTAAAGGAAGAGGAAGAACTTTACTAGGACCTCTTTCAGGAGGAGGCTCCCTCCGATCTGGGGGGTCTTAGTCCTGTGAGGCAACCAAAGGGTCTTAGTATGAGAGATGAATTACTAGGACCCCGTGAGAAGAGCCCCTCCCATCAGGGTCTTAGCCGAAAGGGGTCATGTCACGCCCAAATTCATCCAAAATTCATAATAATAGTAAATCTTGAGTACAACTCGTGTCCAAATATATATAAGTCCAAATATAAATACGGATTGGTTCAAATGAGACCAATATCTTGGGTGAGACCGTGAGACCTAATCTGGTACATTTATTACCATTTTTGAATGGTGTAGATTAATTCAATTTTTAATGTATATTTAATGTGTAAAAACTGTCAAAAGGATATATATGTAATTACACATGGGCACGCCTCTTGTGTTATTTATGATAGATTTCACTTTATTATCGTTTCAAAATGAGATTTGCATGCATCTTGAACAAGAGATTTTTCGGGGAATGATTTAGCATACTTAAATTTGATACAATCATTATAAAATTATAACAATTAATTTTTCAAAATTGTTCGAGGTTGCACAAAACCAGCTTTTAACTTTTAAAAAGCAAAAGAATTATGCTAAATATACATCATATATAAGTATCTAACTATGCATGTAAATTGCAAGGAAGAAAAACATATAATTATTCCATTTAATGTGTTGCAAAGAACGAATAATATTTTTTTCCTATATATGCATCATACTTTTACTAAATATGCATTCAACGTGCAAAGAACGATTAATCTTTTTCATAACCTATAATTAATCTTCCAACACTTTTTGAAAGATGCATAAATCGATTTTAACGTTAAATCAGAAATGGCGAAATATACATCATAATTTATCTAACTAGGCATGTGAATTGTAAGGAAAAAATCTATTAATTTTTGCATTTAGGTGCAACAAAAAATAATCAATATTTTTAAAACCTATATATGCTTCATTATTAGACTAAATATACATAGTGGCGTGTTAACATATAATTAAATTCTTAACATTGGGAAGGATGCATAAAACCAGATTTTAAACGTTAAATCAAGATACAACATCTAATTATACATCATATTTTATATATCTATGCATGTAAATTGCAAGAAAAAAAATACATAATTATTGCGATTAAAGGTGCGACAATAAAAACTTAATACTTGTTTTACAACCTATATATGCATCATACTTATACTAAAATATACATTGAATGCCCCATTAGAAAATAATTGCATCCCTAAATTAAAAGGAAAAGAGATATGACGTTTTTTTGCTAGAGATTAGAGGATTTTGGATGTTATTATAATTGATTGCATCCCTAAATTAAAGGAAATAGATACGATAACTCCTATTTTCTAGTTGGACGATTTTTGTGATTTCTCCTAAATGCCCCCATCCTAAAAATGATGCTAAATAATGCAACAATATCTAATTTTTCAATCTTATCCATCAATGATTAATTATAACGGTTGATTAGGTCTCACGCGGTCTCACCCCAATAAATGGTCTCACAAGAACCCACCCCTATAAATACATTTCCAACCTACATAATATGGTCTCAATATCGCGAAAATCGGGAAATTTTAAAATAATATCAAGATATTTACTATTCATTCGCTATTTCTATTACAATATATATATATATATATATATATTCTAACCAATACGTGCATCCACCTCTAAATGATTGCTCACCTTCGGCCTCTCCTCATTGTCTACTAGCTCAATGCAATTGAGGGTTAATAAAATAGGAGAAATGAGTTATGCCTCGATGAGTGAGTGTCGGTGGACATGTATGGTTTGATATTTTTGAAATAATAGTTTCGAGAGGTTTAATTGCAACTCAGTTTTAAAAATACAATTTTAAAACAAAATCAGTTTAACATTAAATAATGAGCTTTATAAACATTTATGTGAAACAATTTGTAACCTAAAATTTTTTAGTTTAGAAAAGATTCTTCACACAACCTTTAATATAGATGGTCAAATAAAGAACTTTATTACTAAACAAATAACGCAGATTACTGAAATCATAGAGAGTTACTATCATTCAGTCATTTATTCCACAATCAAGCAATAATTGTTCAAATAACAAATTACATTTACAATAGGAGTACATGTATGACCAATTAGCGAAACTAATCAAGCTGTGAATGCAATACACACCTCGACTAATTAACAATTATAGTTAAATAGTTATGAACAATACAATTAGCACCTGATAACAAGGACCATTCATGGATGATAAACGCTTTCCTTCTATTTTAAGTTATCACGTAGAATTATTTTGTATGCGTAAAGACTTGGCATTATTGTGCCTCGGATTACTCCACACTAGGGCTCACAAAACCCGAAGAAATTGCCACTATAAGGCCGCGACTCTCTCCATATTCGAGTTTGCGTGATTCAAGAAACCATATTTGACCTTCACACTCGAGTTCACAAACCCAAGAAGTCAAACTCGGCCACTCTGCACTTGGGCTTGTGAAACCCGAAGTTAGTCATATTTCACTCTCAACACTTGAGCTCGCATAACTCGGGAGAAGTCATTACACATATACTCAAGCAATTCAGGCAATTATTCTAACACAAGAATAGATAAAATTAATATCTTTACTTTAAAATCAGATCATTATAGACATATGTTTTACATGATGGACCACGGATAGACTGGTGGTGTACAAATGAAACGAGTAAAAATTCTAATTTAAGGCGATGTTTTTGGCGTTTCCTAAATGGGAGTTGAAAGTGATTGAACAATTGTTTGACATTTCAAATGATTGTGCAAGGTTTAAAATCGAAATTACAAAGCACAACACACAAATCGAAAGCCATTGAAGTTGTAGCGTGAAAAAGAAAGCGAACGACTTAAAATTTCAGAGGAAACATGTAATGAGACCGTGTTGAAGAGATACGGAATGTATTCGGCTCATAAGATCGCACAATATTAGTGCCTTGCAGGTATTAAACTTTCTTACAAAATCGATATTTAGGTCATTCTTGCGGCTATAGAAAGCTAATGCATAGAACTACGACTTTTGGAAGACACAAAACAAAATCATACGCTACAAAGTTGAAAATGGCTTAAGGCAGACGTACGAGTGCCACTGCCTTGATAAAAATAGATAGAACATAGCAATTTTGATTGTTTCGAGTTGGTGCTTTAGCCAGATTAAACACTCAATACCTAGCAAACACTTAAAAATCACATATTTAAAGTACATAAGTCAACGATTTAATCATTCATTGAGTCACAAAATACTACATCTAACATCATACCATTTGACTACCAAAATCTGCAGTAGGATTTCAAATTTCAAATACGATTCTTTCAAACTTTATGGCAACCAATACCACACTAATTATATTAAAATCTAACACCTAATTACAACCCTACAATCACAAAAATCTCAGTTCATATTGCATGCAAGAAATTACCACAATAAATCACAAAATTCACAAAAATTCCACTTACCTTCAAGCAAAATTGATTTTTCTGTGGCGCAAGAAGATCAAGTGTGGGTGATTTTTTTGCCCAAAATTTCCTTACAAAACTCCTCTTCTTAACGTCCAGGTTGCAACTCATGAGTTAACTCAACTGAAGTTCCCTACTCCTCTATTATTTTCTCTCCTTATTTCACTCTTCCTTCGCACCGATTCGCTTTGAACAACTTGAATGCGACAATTTTGTTGATTTCTCTCTTTCTATGTCTTGCCTAGTCCTTCAACACCTGCTAGTTCTCTTGAATCTCTGATTGTATGTAGGGAAATAAAAGAACTTATGGTGGGTGTTGGGTTGGCTTTAGGATGAAGAAGAAAAATAAGGATTGGTTTGTCTTTGAGAGCTAGATAGAGATTTGTAGAGTGAATAAGCAAAGAAAATAAAGTAAGTTTTCTTTATCTGCCAACACAATGTAAAGAGTAAGGATGGTGTATAAATTGCTAATGAGTCCTAAGGTTTTAAAAGATCTCCCGAATGGCACAGAACACTTTATAGGGTTTCTCACTTAAGTCTTCCAAAATTCTAACTTGTCTCAATTAGGGTCTTGAACCTTTTTCAATTTAATTGCCTATAGTAAAACATCTTATAAGACTTCTAAAACCCAAAATATTCAAATTTTGTAATTAGGCCAAACTTAAAATAAATATTGTACGATAACTATACAAGAGTTAATAATCGCATATCAAAATATGATAAGAAAAGTGTCTGAGAAATAAAATTCATGTGCCAAAATCACTAAAATACAAGCGAGTTGAAATTTGGTGTTCTACAAGTCATCCCACCCGGGGTCTTAGCCAGTAGAGTCTGCCGAAACGGCCGGCCCGCTGCCTACCAAAACCCTTGGGTTGCGGGTTGGGCGAGCCACTAACAAAATTAAAAATATTTTTTATTCATATTATTAATTTTAATGAATTAAATATACTAACGGATAACAAGTACATATTTTATAAAAAATATTATACACTTTTATAAGAGATAAAAATATAAAATATCAATTATACTATTTTTTGTCCTATTTTTCTTTTTTATTCTGGTGGGCTAGCACTGCGCGACAGCGACCCACTCCCATGAAGCCGCGGCCACATGCGAACTAGCCCACATTAGGCCCACCGCCGGCGGGATACTAAATGTAACCGGCCCCTACCTTAGGCGGGGCGGGGTGGGCGGCCATGAGCTTTGACCACGTTTTGGCGACTCTGATGGCGGGTGAGGTCATCCCCTCCGGTGGAGGTCGGGAGGATATTAATTACTAGGACCCCCACGTAGGAGGTCCTCTCATCAGGTCTTACTTAGGAAGGGGTCATTCAGAGGTCTCAGGGTGAGCCATCCGCTTTGGGAGTGCTTAGCGGAGGAGGTTATTTACGAAGGATTTCCCCATGAGGAAGCCCCTCTCCCGTCAGGGCTTCTTGGGAAGATGGGGTTTTGTTGGCTTCGCCCAGTGGTCGATGATCTTGGCTATATAGCAATACGTAAC